>BLBF01000040.1:9809931-9819967 GCA_015471245.1 Laticauda colubrina | reverse complement strand
ATCTATCTATCTATCTATCTATCTATCTATCTATCTATCTATCTATCACCTATCACCTATCACCTATCACCTATCACCTATCATCTATCATCTATCATCTATCATCTATCATCTATCATCTATCATCTATCATCAAATCATATTCAGAAACCTTCAAAGTGGGACTCTGGGTGGATACAAATAAAATGTTAAAAACAGAAGATGAATGAACTTAAAATTTTGGGTTGATTTCCTTAATTTGGGGTGCTACATTTGTCTTAGGATCCAGAACCAACCTAAAACTTATCTTTTATTAAGTTCTTATGAGGCTCTAATAGCTTTTTAGTACTTCTTCTCAGTTTTAGATCTTCTGTTAAGAAATTTCACACTGATGTCTTTAGTTCAGGAGATTTGGACTTTTTAATTCCACAACAAATTCTGATGTTTAACTCCATAACTATAAACAACTTCTCTATAACATTATCTTCTTCTAGCAGAAAATTGTGTTTCTTACCAACCTCCATACTTGCTTCAAATAGTTTTAAGTGGCAATTGAAAAGATGAGTATTGATTGATCTACTCTGGCCTATTGCTTTCAATGTAAACAATGACTTCAGTTATAGTAAATGTTTAATTTGGCAGAACCCATCAAAGCTCAACTCATACAGCAGCAATCAAAGGCAAATTAAAATCAAGCATATTTTTATGAGAAGTTGCAAAAATCTAGGTGAAGTTTTGATCTTCATGAACACTTAAGAAAAAAAGCATGGTGTGAAGCCAAAACACCCAGATAATTCCAGATTTTATTTAATCTGCTCAGCTGTGTGTTTTTATGGAAAGCATGAAAGACTTTAATGAAAGCAGAGATGGAATTATATATGAAAGAATTGGAAGCATAAATGTCCTCATGTTTTTGGAAATTGGTCTTCTGTGACAAAGTTCCATTTAGCTTTAGTATTACTAATGATAACTCTGTCATCCAGAAAATAGACTTTAAAAAAATTACTAAAAGCTGCTTTCTTTCACAAGTTATCTGCTGAAGGCGGTATGCCAACAGATTATTCTACTCCCCCTCCTTTGTTTCATGAGATGGAGATCATACAAAAATTGTCCAGGATGGTTTCTGGGAGAAGGGGGACACCACTGCTTCCTTCAGGGCCAGTGGAACTACCTTGTCCCTCAAAGAATATGACATTAGATGTGGACCCAACCACATGTCACCTTCTGATCAGCCTTCAAAAACCACAAGGAACATGGATCCAATAGATGTGTGGCCACCATCTCAGAAATCTAATCTAGTTCCTCAGGAGTCCAGACTCAAACTTGCAAGATTGTGTCTCTCCTACTCTGATATTTTGAAATGTTTGTATTGTATTGTATTTATGAGATATGGATTGTACTCTCCCACATTTTTTATGTTTAATTATTTTCAGTAGTTTAATTTTGTTTTTAATGGTTTGTTGTAACTGTTCTAGCTAGTTATTTGTGTGTGTTTTGCTTTGGGTTATTTGTAACTTTTATCACATGCATGCAAGATGGGATGCTATACAAATTGGATAGGCAAATAAATAATGAATAAATTATCAAATCTTCATCCTTTTCCCCACTTCCTATTTCTACAGCTTTCCCACATGCGTCCATAGGGCAGACTCTACTTAATTCTGTTTTTACTCATGTTTTTCTTAAAGCAAAAAATCTGATACATCTGGAAGTTGAATGTTCATTTAAAAATCAATCCGCTTTCTAAATGAGAGTGGGAAAAATAACAAAAGAAAAAAAAAGAAGAAGAGGGAATAGTCAAATTCTTCACCAGGTCTTCCACATTTGTTTTCAAAACATTTTGCTCTGCCATGTTTTGTCTATTAAAGGTAAAGGTTCAGTAAACCCAAACTCCCAAATTATTTTTGAAATGAGAATTTAATTCCTTAAATGAAGAGCAGTGATTCTGTTTACCATTTCACATGGGGGCCTCATGATGGGAGATGGGAGAAATGGCTGATGGTTCAATGCTAGTTGAATCAATCTATTGCCACTCTTGTGTGATTGTATCACTATCACTGCTGTGATTTTACAAATGCTTTCCCAAAAGCCCTGGCTGATAATTCCCTCCCAGCATGACTGCCATAGTCGACTACATTTGAAGAGCTCAAGACTTCTCTATCTGTAGCCTGCCTGAAAAAAGGGTATGTTTCCCAGACTTTTCATAATGCAGCTGAGAGAATTTTAGAGCAGACCAAAGGCAGAATTTCTGTCTAATGCCAGTCCCCAGGGTAGGACTTCAGGGTTGCTTTCTAAATATTGAATCCTTTTTAGGCTTGCTTAGATGTTGTACTGAGCAGCAGTACAAGGTGTCTGTTCCAGCATTTCCCATCAAGGTGTTCTCAGGTCCAGTTTGAGCTTGACTGTTGTTTGAATGTATCCAAAATCATTCGAGCACATGCAAAGGATTTGAGATTCATGCATGTCTAAAAAAAAGAAAACAGAAGGTGGTGATGCAATTCTGTAGACCAGGATAGTGTATAGTCTAACAAATGTTGCTGACAAATCTTGGACACTCTCTTGAAATTATTATTATTATTATTATTATTATTATTATTATTATTATTATTATCATCATCATCATCATTATTATCATTATTATTATCACTACCACTACTACTACTACTATTCATCACACAGTCACCCAGAATGGGTTTGGCATTTTCGTCTACCTATTGAAACCTTACCGAGGACCTGGGATAGGTAAATCTGGATGTTTGATGCAATTAATTGCTGGCAAATTTGTCAATGCCTATGGTGTTCAAGTGGTGCTCCAATTGTTTATTATTATTATTATTATTATTATTATTATTATTATTATTATTATCATCATCATCCTGTAATCCTTTTATCAGGGTAGAGCCAGGGTGACTGAATGGAGCAGAGCGTTTACTGGCTGGATGCCCTTCCTGATGCCTACACAGAGTTCGCAGCAGATATTTTCTCTTTCCTGCTGTGAACTACAAGTAGGTGTCAAGGAGGGCATCCAGCCAATAAATGCTCAGCTCTAGTCAGGATGGAGCTGCCCTAACTCTATCCTGATAAAAAGGATTACAGGGTCATAAAAAGAGGGGGGAAAGCCAATTAACCTGGAGAAGGACAAATCAATACTAAAAGAGAGAATCGGGGACATAGATCATCAAAATTATATCACTAATGGCACTGAATTTTATTGCTGAATGTTGCAATCTCTCTACTGTAGGTATCATGGTCAGCAGCCCTTTTTTACAGCAACAATTCATGTAATATTCAGTTTGGATGTGTAGAGAGAACTCTGTCAGTCCAATTAACATAACACCAAGAATAGAAAAGTTGTTCCAGAAAATCCTATACAATGTTTACATATTAAGTTAAGCCCTGTCACACTGCACCAACGGATGGAAAGAGGATGTAAAACGGACAAAAAACCTTGCCATCTGTTGGTTAATGCGATGTATCCATTCTGTACTCACTGCCTCTGTTTTGCTTCCTCTCTATCCGTCCAGGATCCGTTTATTGACGTTTCATCCGCTCAGAATGTATCCAATTCATCCGTTCTGCTTCCGCTAGGCATCCGCTAGGCATACGTTCTGCATCCGTGACGCATCCGCTATATCCGCTAGGCATTGTTCCGCATCTACGCAACTCGCATCCGCTCGGACGCAGGGAGGAAGCGGAACGGATGCAGAACGGATGCAGAACGGATGCCTAGCGGATGCAGCATGGAAACAAAGCATTTAAAACGGAAAAAAACGTTTGCAGAGGGGACCTATCTCGGATATTAAGGACGCCTAGAGGATGCAAAGGGACACATAGTGGAAAACCTATATTGCCTATAAAAAGGGGGAGCAACTCACCTGGATCTCACTTTGAGACCAGAAGTCCAGCTGTGCAGACCTCTGCAGCCTTCATCTGACTCTTCCTCTTCCACAGCATCCAGTCATGTCAACTGTGGATCGTAACACAGTCCTTTTGGCAGCCACCATCATTCTGCAACAGTGTGAAGCCATCTACAGGCTCTGTGAACTCTACTACGGGAAGAAAAAGAGGTGGCCAAGAAGCGTCTGGGTCCAAAGATGGATCAGGAGAAGAGCTCAGGAACGAAGACACTTGTACATTCCAAAACTTCATGAGGATGCCTCCAGCCACGTTTGATGAAGTTGTGCAGCGGCTGACACCCAGGTTGACCAAGGCAAACACCAACTTCCGGCCCAACTTCCGGCTCAAGGTGGCACTCACTCTGCGCCACCTGGCCTCAGGGACCACCTACAGGAGCATGCAGTACGGCTGGAGGGTGCCACACAACACCATCAGCATTGTGGTCAGAGAAGTGGTACAGGCCATCATCGAAGAATACATGGAGGAGCTCCTCCAGTGCCCCTCCACTGAAGAAGGATGGAAGAAAGTTGCAGAGCAGTGGTAACAGAGGTGGAACTTCCCACACACCGTTGGAGCCATCGATGGCAAGCACATGGCCTGCAAAGTGCCACCAAAGAAGGGTCCACTTATTTCAACTACAAGGGCTTCTTCAGCATCGTCCTCTTTGCCATGGTCGATGCTGACTACAAATTCATGTACATCGATGCTTCAGGCAACGGCTCATGTTCAGATGCCCAGGTAGTGAGTGACCTCAAGGAGGGGCTGGAATGCAACCTCATCGTGGGCTTCCCAGATCCAGACCCCCTTCCCAACGACACGCAAGATGTGCCCTACTTCATCGTGGGGGATGACGCCTTCTCCCTCAGAACCTACCTCATGAAGCCCTACACCTCCAGACTCCTCACCGTGAAGAGAGGATCTTCAACTACAGGCTGTCCAGGGCAAGGCAGGTGGTGGAGAACGCCTTTGGCATCCTGGCAAACAGGTTCCAGGTACTTTTCACCACCATGCAGCATCGCCCAGAGACGGTGAGGAGGATCGTGGAAGCTTGCTGCATCCTGCACAATCTCGTGCGCACCCGCTAACCAGTCTTGCAGAACAGGCTCTTGGACCTCCAACAAGGCAATGGGGACATGGAGCCTGGGGAATGGAGGCAAGGGCAAAACCTGATAGACACTAATGATGTGCAAGGCCCCAACAGAGCCTCACATGAAGGGAAGAAGCAGCGCAACCTCCTAAAACACTGGTGCAACTCCCCAGCTGGAGCAGTGGAGTGGCAAGACAGGATGGTAGATGCTTAATGGATGCTTCCTTCAGCCTGTCTCATCACACGGATGAGATTGGGCCATGTATGTCAGGTGGGCCTACAATGAACAGGGCATTAAATAAAGAGTTGTGTTTATGTTGACATGTGTGGATCAATGAATAAATTGTTATTGATAATAAAGGGCCATAGGTCTGGCATCTGGGAGGGTGGACCATACAGTTCCACTATGCTTGCACTGGAGGTTTATCTATCCCACAGCTATTACCCATCCCAAAAGTATTCATGCCCATCCCACAGGTATCCCTGCCCATCCCACACCTATTACACATCCCAAAGGTATCCCTGCCCATCCCACAGGTATCCCTGCCCATCCCACAGCTATTACCCATCCCAAAGGTATCCCTGACCACCCCACTGCTATCTTAACCCATCCCACAAGTATGCAAAGGCTTAAACTATTTCTAAAAGTTTCCACCAAGACTTTATTAAAAAAAAAGAAAAGAAGCAAGTGTGTGAATCAAAGATAGACTTTATTGAACAACAAGCTGTAAAAGAAAAATGACCCAAGTCAAGTGTCCAAATAAAGTCCACAGGTAGCCAGCCAGCCAGTCTCTGGAACTCCTCTTGGTCACTTGGAGGTGTGCCCAGTCTCAGGGGTGAAGGGTCCAGGTGCTATGGAGGTGGGTGCTGCTGGAGTGCTGGTCTGAAGCACCACTGGGGTGCTTGGCCCTGAGAGGACAACAGGTGACGGTGTGATGAGAAAGCTCTTGGACAGCTGGCTCAGACCCGTGATGTTGAGAGCTCCTTCCTCCATGCCATGGGGTGTCAGCCCCTGTACCGACGACAAATGTACTGAGGCCAGACTTGGCTGTGGGGTGGAGGAAGGAGCAGTGTAGTGGGGCTGTCTGGTCTGCAGCTGGGTGAATACTGGCATTGGTGGCGTCAGTGGCATCAGTGTCGTGGGTGGCATCGGTGGCATCAGTGGAACCGGTGGCAACGGTGTCGTCCGATGACTCTGTGCCTGGACTGGGAAAGGCTGCTGCCTGTGCTGCTGGACCTCCTGGTAGCCGTATCCCTGGTAGATGAGGGCCTGTGGAAAGCCTTGGAATGGGAGGGACATCACCTGGGGTGGAGGAGCAGACCTGAACTGGGTGGGAGCAGGTTCATCTGGATCTGGAGGGTTGTGAAGCAGCTCGGTGATCCTTCACCACCTGGTACTGGGGTTCTGTCATGTCCATGAGGGTCTGGTTGACATAGGTGAGGAAGGGCTTGCGGTTGGAGGATGAGGAGTCGGTGTGGACCAGCTGAGAGAGGAGATCTATGCTGGCCTGGATGGTGTCCCTGATCTCCAGCAGGACAGTGTGGCTCTGCCCGTCCTGCTGTCTGGCTCTCGGCCTTTCTGTGGAGCTGGAGCTGGGGGTGGATGCGGGTTGGGCTATGGTGGATGCGCCGTCTCCTTTCTCCCACCGCACCAGGGAGTCCTCCACGTGGTCCACCATGGTTACAAACCTGTTCGTGGGTTCTCCACCGTGGCACGCTCCACAGAAACCTGCCTGGACACAGGAACTGACTCTCGTCCGGAAGAGGACTGGCTTTCAGTGGGCTGTCTGAGAGAGAGGGTAGACAGAGGGGCTGCTCCTTGGTGGCGGATCTCACCCTCCAGGAAGCTGTACCTGGCCATGATTTAGGTCTCTCTGTCCGTCAGCTTAACCGTGGCCTGGCCAGATTTCTTCAGGTGCAGCTTCCCATACCAGGTGTGCATGTGCTTCCACCAGCCGAGGAGCACCTCCGAAGTGTAGCCCATACTCACCGCCTTCTCTCTCCAAGCAGCATGCTTCTGCTTGATGTCCCTGTACAGCCGGTGTCCCTTCCACCACAGATAGTCATTCTCTCTCAGCCACTCCAGCACCTCATCCTCGTGTTCCTCCTCAATGGAATATTGCCTCCTCTCCCATTGTCGCATACGCCTCTTCCTCCCTTTGGCAGGACCAGATGGGCCCTCATCAGAGGGGCTCCCAGGTAGTAGGGGCTGCTCCTCCACACCACCACCAGCAGCAACACCAGCAGGATCATCATCATCATCATCATCATCATCATCAGCAGCAGCAGCAGCACCAGCAGCACCAGGATCATCATCAGCAGAGTAAGCACCAGCATCGCCAGCAAGACCAGGAGCATGAGCAGGACCAGGAGCATGAGCAGGACCAGGAGCATGAGCAGGACGAGCAAGACCAGGAGCATGAGCAGTACAAGCAGGATGAGCAAGTCCAGGAGCACGAGCAGGACCAGCAGGACCAGCAGGACCAGGAGCAGCTTCAGCAGAGTAAGCACCAGCAGAAGCACCACCGCCAGAAGCAGCTTCAGCAGAGTAAGCACCAGCAGAAGCACCACCACCAGGAGCAGCTTCAGCAGAAGCTCCAGCACCAGAAGAGCAAGCCCAAGCAGCAGAAGCCCCAGCAGAAGCAGAGTCAGGACAGGGGGCGGGAGGGTGGCCCTGTCCCTCTTGCCAGGGATGGCGGCAGGTTGCTGAGGCTTTCGCTTCTTCCCCATGGTTGTGGGGTTGCTGGATAGCAGGGAGGCCGGCAGGGAGGCTGGCAGGCACCAAGGCTGGCAGGAAGCCTGGCAGGAAGGCTGGCAGGAAGGTTGGCAGGAAGGCAGGCAGGCAGGTAGGCACCAAGGCTTGCAGGCAGACTGGCTGGCAGGGAGGCTGGCAGGCAGGCAGACAGCAAGGCTGGCAGGGAGGCTGGCCAGGAGGCTGGGAGGTAGGCTTGGAGGCAGGCTGACAGGAAGGCTTGCAGCAAGGCTTGCAGCAAGGCTTGCAGGCAGGTATGCAGACAGGGCAGGCAAGGACTCGATTTATCCAGCAGCAGGTCTTTCCTGCGAATGGTGACCTGCTTGGGAGCTGCTTCCCTTTATATCCGCGGGGCTTACGCAGTGCATCCCCCCCGCATGCGCAATTAATGCTCAGCATCCGTTCAGCTTCCGCTGTGCATCCGCAAGGCTTCCGCTCTGCATCCGCTTCATCCGTTGTGCATCCGCTAGGCTTCCGCTCTGCATCCGCTTCATCCGCTGTGCATCCACTGTATCCATTCCGCGTCCGCTTTGCTGAGGCCCCCCGGAAGCCCTGCGGATGTGCCATCCACTCTCATCTGCTTCCATCCGCTGGGCTTCCGTTCCGCATCTGCTTTCCATCAGCTCTGCGTCCTCCCCACGTCCGTTCCTTTCCATGTTATCTGCTCTGGTTATCCAAATTTTTGCCCCTTTTGAGAGCGGATAACAACGGATGGAATATTTTGCTCGTCCGTTGTGTCCTTTTTACTAACGTTTTGCATCCGTTGGGCAGTGTGACATGGCCTTTAAAAAAGAAAAACACCACACCTCTCTTTATCCCCTATCATATTTTACACACCTAACCGGCAGCAATGGGAAGGAGAGGAAGAGATAAGGACTGGCAAATGAGAGAATTTGTGTCATGCAATGATCTGTGCATCTTTTGCACATGATTCATGATGTGACACGGAGGTTTAAATTGTCCAAATTTGCATCAGGGCAACACTGTTTTCATTCTTTTGACAAAACTCTCTGAACCTGCCCACAGCTCTGCTAATCAGTCAGGATACATGACAAAGAAAAATAAATTAAAATGAACCATCCACAACCTTCTGTTAAGATTGTCCTGTCATTTTGAATATGGAAACAAAAGACCAAAACACCTCCACACCAGCAATCAATATCAGATAAGCAGAGATTAACATCATACTAGACCAACAATCAAGCAGTAAACAAGACCCCATTCAAGGAACTACAAACACAGACAAACACAATAAACAACAATCAAGGAACCAAGGAACCACCAAGAACACTCCTACACATGCTGACAGGGCAAACCAGTTGTGTTTAAGCAGAGACCAAATGCTACTCCCTTCTAGTGCTGATGACGTTTTCTAGTTGGGTAATGAAATATCTGCAAGAAAACCAACTTCAGAAATGTCTGAAAGAAAACCAAGTTCCTGTGCTTTATTTTTTAGAGCACAGCTGATTCGTGTGGCAATGCGGTTTGCCATGCCTCACCTGTTTTATTCACTGGGACTGCAGTAGAAGGTAAGTACTAGAGACTTTTAAAATGCAGAGCATGCGTGCAGTGCAACAATCACCAAACCGGTTGTTATAGCAATAACAATAGCACTTAGACTTATATGCTGCTGTATAGTGCTTTACAGCCCTCTCAAAGCAGTTTACAGAGTCAGAATATTTCCCCCAACAATCTGGATCCTCATTTTACCTAACCTAGGAAGAATGGAAGGCTGAGTCAACCTTGAGCCTGGTGGGATTCGATCTGCCAAATTGCAGTAGGAGTAGCTTGCAGTACTGCACTCTAACCACTGCGCCACCGAGGCTCCTAAAATTGGTGGAATCATGCCCCTGCCCACAAAGTCTATAATAGAATCAAATCTTCTCCTTCTCCTCTAAGCAGCTCACATTTTTAGACATAGCATTAGTAATAGAGGCAAGGAACTCTGAAATTCAATTTTATTTCATTTCATTTTCATTTAGAAACCAACACCTATTTCCATTAATATAACATGGTACCAAAACTTTATATTTATTTATTTTGTTTGTCAAGCATGTATGAAAAAACAAGTATAAGTATGAACATAACATATAAACATATAAGTATAAACAGGTATTGTTAGGGATAACATTGTTTACCCTAACTGGTTTAGGTGAAATAATAACTATGAATCATAGTTAGTGTATGTTAGAGTGTATACAGCTTTAACTGTGAAATAGCAATTAAAGGAGGGGTTATGAAAACAATATAAAAGTAGCAAGACTACGGCTTGCTCTCTCTCTCTCTGGCTTTGATGATCCCTGATTACTGCTTGGAATCAA
>BLBF01000040.1:9770421-9809921 GCA_015471245.1 Laticauda colubrina | reverse complement strand
ATAATAACTATGAATCATAGTTAGTGTATGTTAGAGTGTATGCAGCTTTAACTGTGAAATAGCAATTAAAGGAGTGGCTATGAAAACAATATAAAAGTAGCAAGACTACAGCTTGCTCTCTCTCTCTGGCTTTGATGATCCCTGATTACTGCTTGGAATCAAGACTGCATTGCTCAAACGGGAGAGACAACAAAGGACTGATTTGTAAAGTGAACTGACATAGGATATTCTACATGGACTTTGCTAACTGAGTATCCCTGAATGGACTGACTACATCGTAAATGAATATTGGACTGTTATTTGACTATGCTATTAACTTATAATGGAATAAAATATATTCTTGATAGCACAAGCGTATCTGTTATTTTTACTGTATGTTAATAAACATACAAGCTTAGCTCACTCATTTATCTGTGTGCCTATCTGACTAACGCTGCACATTCTGTTTAGCTTGTCTACCTAACCCTGGTTGGGGAACCCAGGCTTAAGAGGTATAAATAAATACATAATAAATGAATACAAATTCATGGTTAAATGGGAATAGTAGAATCAGGACGGTAGGCATACTGGTGTGCTTATGCATGCCACTTTACAGACCTCTTAGGAATGGAGTGAGGTCTACAACAGATAGTTTAAGATGAAAGTTTTGGGGTTTTGAGGATATAACAACAGAGTCACGTAGTGAGTTCCAGGCATTGACCACTCTGTTGCTGAAGTCGTATTTTCTGCAATCGAGTTTGGAGCATTTTACTTTGAATTTGTATCTATTGTTTGCCAATGTATTATTGTAGTTAAAGTTGAAGCAGTCGTTAAAAGGTAGGACATTGTGGCAGACAATTTCGTGTACTAAATTTCCAATACCAAACTTCCACAAAACAAATCCTTTAAGCCCATGTCACACTGCACCAATGGATGGAAAGAGGATGTAAAATGGAGAGAAACACTTGCCATCCTTTGGTTAACGCGACTGAGGTTTCATCCGCTCAAAAAGTTTTGAGCTGCTCAAAACTTTTTGAGCGGAAAATGTATCCAACGTGTCCGTTCTGCATCCGCAACGTATACGGAGAACATCCGTTCTGCATCCGTCGTCATCTATTATGCATCCGCTACATCTGCTCCAGCGGAAGGCGGACACAGGGAGGAAGCGAAACGGATGCAGAACGGACGTGCAGCGTTAGTAGCACAGACGGAGAAAGGATGAAAGTGGATGCAGCTCGCAAAGAAAGCATTTAAAACGGAAAAAACGTTCGCAGAGGGGACCTATCTCGGATATTAAGGATGCCTAGAGGATGCAAAAGGACACATAGTGGAAAACCTATATTGCCTATAAAAAGGGGGAGCAACTCACCTGGATTTCACTTTCAGTCCAGCAGCCCTGCGGTGCAGACCTCTGCAGCCTTCATCTGGCTCTTGCTCTTCCACATCATCCAGTCATGTCCACCATGGATCGTAACACAGTCCTTTTGGTAGCCACCATCGTTCTGCAACAGTGCGAAGCCATCTACAGGCTCTTTCAACTGTACTACAGGAAGAAAAGAAGGTGGCCAAGAAGCATCTGTGTCCGAAGATGGATTGGGAGAAGGGCAGAATACGGACTGTACAACAAGCTGATGGTGGAGCTGAGGAACGAAGACCCTCATGCATTCCAGAACTTCATGAGGATGCCTCCAGCCATGTTTGATGAAGTTGTGGAGCGGCTGACACCCAGGTTGACCAAGGCAAACATCAACTTCCAGCCCAGCCTGGACCCTGGGATCAAGGTGGCACAGACTCTGCACCATCTGGCCTCCCGGACCACCTACAGGAACATGCAGTATGGCTGGAGGGTGCCACACAACACCATCAGCATTGTTGTCAGAGAAGTGGTGCAGGCCATCATCGAAGAATACCTGGAAGAGCTCCTCCAGTGCTCCTCCACCGAAGAAGGGTGGAAGAAAGTTGCAGAGCAGTGGTATCAGAAGTGGAACTTCCCCCACACCGTTGGAGCCATAGATGGCAAGCACGTGGCCTGCAAAGCACCAGCCAAGTCGGGGTCCACTTATTACAACTACAAGGGCTTCTTCAGTATCATCCTCTTTGGGTGATGCTGACTACAAGTTCATGTACATTGATGCTTCAGGCAACGGGTCAGCTTCAGATGCCCAGGTACACAACACCAGTGACCTCAAGGAGGGGCTGGAACGCAACCTCATCATGGGCTTCCCAGATCCAGACCCCCTGCCCAACGACACGCAAGATGTGCCCTACTTCATCATGGGGGGTGATGCCTTCTCCCTCAGAACTTACCTCATGAAGCCCTACATTTCCAGATGCCTCACCCGTGAAGAGAGGAACTTCAACTACAGGCTGTCCAGGGCAAGGCGGGTGGTGGAGAACGCCTTTGGCATCCTGGCAAACAGGTTCCAGGTACTTCTCACCACCATGCAGCATCCCCCAGAGACCGTGAGGAGGATCGTGGAAGCTTGCTGCAACCTGCACAATCTCATGCGCACCTGCTACCCAGTCTTGCAGGACAGGCTCGTGGACCTCCAACAAGGCAATGGGGACATGGAGCCTAGGGAATGGAGGCAAGGGCAAAACCTGATAGACACTGAGGATGTACAAGGCCCCAACAGAGCCTCACGTGAAGGGAAGAAGCAGCGCAGCCTCCTGAAACACTGGTGCAACTCCCCAGCTGGAGCAGTGGAGTGGCAAGACAGGATGATAGATGATTAATGGATGCTTCCTTCAGCCTGTCTCATTACACTGATGAGATTGGGCCATGTATGTTGGGTGGGCTTACAATAAACAGGGCATTTAATAAAGAGTTGTGTTTATGTTCAAATGTGTGGATCAATGCTTACATTGTTATTGATAATGAAGGGCCAAAGGTGTGGCAGCTGGGATGGTGGACCATACAGTCCCACTATGCTTGCACTGGAGGTTTATCTATCCCACAGCTATTACCCATCCCAAAGGTATCCCTGCCCATCTCACAGATATTACCCATCCCAAAGTTATCTCTGCAATCCCACTGCTATCTTAACACATCTCAAAGGTATCCCTGCCCATCCCACAGCTATTGCCCATCCCAAAGGTATCTCTGGCCATCCCACTGCTATCTTAACCCATCCCACAATCATGCAAAGGCTTAAACCATTTCTAAAAGTTTCCACCAAGACTTTATTTACTAAAATAAATGAAGCAAGTGTGTGAAGCAAAGATAATCTTTATTAATAACAAGCTGTAAAAAAAAAATGACCCAAGTCAAGTGTCCAAATAAAGTCAACAGTTAGCCACCCAGTCTCTGGCACTCTTCTCGGTCACTCGGAGGTGTGCCCAGTCTCAGGGGTGAAGGGTCCAGGTGCTGTGGAGGTGGCTGCTGCTGGAGTGCTGGTCTGAAGCGCCACTGGGGTGCCTGGCCCCGAGAGGACAACAGGTGACAGTGTGTTGAGGAAGCTCTCAGACAGCTGGCTCAGCCCTGTGATGTTGAGAGCTCCTTCCTCCATGCCATGGGGCGTCAGCCCCAGTACCGATGACAGAGGTACTGAGGCCGGGCTTGGCTGTGGGGTGGAGGAAGGAGCAGTGTAGTGGGGCTGTCTGGTCTACAGCTGGGTGACGACTGGCGTGGGTGGCATCGGTGGCATCGGTGGCAGCAGTGGCATGGGTGGCATGGGTGGCATCGGTGGAACCGGTGGCAACGGTTGCATCTGATGAACCTGTGCCTGGACTGGGAAGGGCTGCTGCCTGCACTGCTGGACCTCCTGGTAGCCATAGCCCTGGTAGGTGAGAGCCTGTGGAAAGCCTTGGAATGGGAGTGACATCACTTGGAGTGGAGGAGCAGACCTGGACTGGGTGGGAGCAGGTTCATCTGGATCTGGAGGGTTGTGAAGCAGATCAGTGATCCTGTCCTTCACCACCTGGTACTGGGGTTCCCCCATGTCCATGAGGGTCTGGTTCACATAGGTGAGGAAGGGCTTGCGGTTGGAGAATGAGGAGTCAGTGTGGACCAGCTGAGAGAGGAGATCTACGCTGCTCCTGATGGTGTCTCTTATCTCCAGCAGGACAGTGTGGCTCTGCCCCTCCTGTCTGGCTGTCTGCCTTTCTGTGGAGGTGGAGCTGGGGGTGCATGCAGGTTGGACTGTGGTGGGAGTGCCGTCTCCTTTCTCCCACTGTGTCAGGGGGTCCTCCACATGGTCCGCCATGGTTAGTACAGCTGTCAGGGGGTTCTCTGTCATGGCACGCTCCAAAGACACCTGCCTCGAGACAGGAGCTGACTCTCCACCGGAAGAGGACTGGCTCTCAGCAGACTGCCTGAGAGAGAGGGTTGTGAGAGGGGCTGCTCCTCGGTGGCGGATCTCACCCTCCAGGAAGCTGCACTTGGCCATGACATAGTTCTCTCTGTCCGTCAGCTTGACCGCGGCCTGGCCAGATTTCTTGAGGTGCAGCTTCCCGTACCAGGTGTGCATGTCCTTCCACCAGCCGAGGAGCACCTCTGAAGTGTAGCCCAGGCTCTCCACCTTCTCTCTCCAAGCAGCCTGCTTCCTTTTGGTGTCCCTATAGAGCCTGTGTCCCTTCCGCCATAGATACTCATTCTCTGTCAGCCACTCCAGCACCTCCTCCTCGTGTTCCTCCTCAATGGAGTGTTGCCTCCTCTACCGTTCTTGTATATGCCTCTTCCTCCCTTTGGCCGGACCAGATGGGCCCTCATAAGAGGGGCTTCCAGGTCGTAGAGGCTGCTCCTCCACACCCCCACCACCCCCACCACCAGGAAAAGCAGCACCAGCAGGACCAGCAGGACCAGGATCATCAGCAGCAGAGTAAGCACCAGCAGCGCCAGCAGCGCCAGCAGCGCCAGCAGCGCCAGCAGCCCCAGCAGCCCCAGCAGCCCCAGCAGCAGCAGGACCAGGAGCAAGAGCAGAACCAGCAGGATCAGTAGCACCAGCAGGACCAGGAGCGCCAGCAGGACCAGGAGCATCCGCAGGACCAGCAGGACCAGGAGTAGCGCCAGCAGAGTATGCACCAGCAGAAGCACCACCGCCAGAAGCAGCTTCAGCAGAGTAAGCACCAGCAGGAGCACCACCGCCAGAAGCAGCTTCAGCAGAGTAAGCACCAGCAGAAGCACCACCGCCAGAAGCAGCTTCAGCAGAGTAAGCACCAGCAGGAGCACCACCGTCAGAAGCAGCCTCAGCAGAGTAAGCACCAGCAGAAGCACCACCGCCAGAAGCAGCATCATCAGCTCCTCCAGAAGTAGAAGCAGCATAAGCCCCAGCCCCAGAAGAGCGAGCCCGTGCTACAGAAGCCCCAGCAGAAGCAGAGTGAGCGCCAGGGGGTGGGAGGGTGGCCCTGTCCCACTTGCCAGGGTTGGCAGCAGATGGCTGAGGCTTTCTCTTCTTCCCCTTGGTTGTGAGGTTGCTGGCTGGCTGGCAGGCTGGCAGGCAGGCTGGCAGGCAGGCTGGCAGGCAGGGAGGCAGGCAGGCAGGCAGGCTGGCAGGCTGGCAGGCTGGCAGGCTGGCAGGCTGGCAGGCTGGCAGGCTGGCAGGCTGGCAGGCTGGCAGGCTGGCAGGCAGGCGATGTGTCTGGAAGCAGGTCTTTCCTCTGAATGTTGACCTGCTTGGGAGCTGATTCCCTTCATATCCGCGGGGTTGATGCAATGCATCCTCCCCGCATGCGCGGTGAATGCTAGGCATCCGCTAGGCATCCGCTAGTCTTCCACTCTGCATCCGCTTCATCCGCTCGGCATCCGCTGTGCATCCGCTTCATCCACTCGGCGTCCACTCTGCATCCGCTGTATCTGTTCCGTGTCTGCTTTGCTGCGGTCCCCTGGAAGCCTTGCGGATGTGCCATCCTCTCCCATCCGCTTTCATCTGCTAGGCTTCCATGCAGCATCTGCTTTCCATCCGCTCTGTGTCCTCCCCTCGTCCGTTCCTTTCCGTGTTGTCCGCTCTGGTTATGCAAATTTTTGCCCCTTTTGAGAGCGGATAACAACGGATGGAACATTTTTCTCATCCGCTGTGTCCTTTTTACAAACATTTTGCATCCGTCGGCCAATGTGACAGGGCCTTAAAACAAACATGTAATTGGACTTGCCAAGCATTTTGGCCCTTTTACTTGCAGGGATTTAACAGCCTTCTGAAAGGCCAAGTTGTTTGGGTCCATCCAATTTTCAAGAAGGCTGTTCCATAGGCCAGGCTCTGCAACAGAGAAGTGATGTTGCCTTGGTCACAAAGTGTGACATTTTTTAAGAAAAGGGGTCAAGGAGTGTTCCTATCCTTCTGAAACTACGGTTCCAGCAGATTATTTTTATTTTGTCTGTATTAGATGCCAAATCTCTTGCTTTAGTGTTTTACCTTACCAAGCAGAATAAATAAATAATTTTCTCAGAGTGTCATGGGCTGCTTCTACCATTGTTGAGGACTAGGTTTAACTGACTTTGGTGGGGGTTTTCTTTCTTTTCTGTTAAAAAAATACTGGGTTCATTTGCCACACATGAGTTCATCATGATTACATGGTAATGATATAAGTGTTTTCCCATTTTGAACATCAGTCTAAATCTTGTGAGATCATCAAACCAATCTCGATGACCTCAGCCATTATCTTAGAACTGACTCTTGCCACCAACTATTATTTCAGAATGACAGTGTCTCTGTCCCTACATTTCAGGAAGGAGTAATGTCTTTATGTGTTGTGTAAATACAGTGAAAGCACACAAAGCCCTGTTTTCTCAACTGTCTTGTGGGCACATTTCATTTGCAATAGGAGGCTCTCTTGGTTTCATTTGCTTCTTAAGAGGGCAGCCAGAGGTCCGGAAACACTGCTTAGCAAGGAAGAGTTGACCTCAGCAGTTGCTTAAGCTGACCTTTAGGATGGTAGGAGTGTGTAGTTGGTGGTAATTAGGCTAAAATGGAGTTGGATAGTTTGACTACAGTTTGTTGTGAGAACTTGGCCATTGTCTTAACTCAACATGAAAACAAACCATTAGGTCACAATGTAATGTATTTCTTTGGACATAACATGCTCTGAGAAAACAACTTTTCTTTGTTATCTCAGGTTTAGGGTTCATTACATTCTCTGAGCCTACACTATGCTTAACCAGATCAATGAAAGACCTAGCAGAAGCATTTTTACCATATGTTATGCTCAGTTAGATTTTTGTGGCTTAGACTATTATATGAATCCAACTCACATGGTTAATCTACAGTTCAAGGATTTGGTTAAACACAGAAAAATTAATTAATTTGGTAACTAGTTAACAGGATTGTATGAACGTATGTGATGGAGCAAAGAAAGAAAAATAAGGTGGGAAAGTGAGAAGTAGAATTGGGTAGAAATCAAAAAGGACATCTGTGAATTTGAGAATCTGAAGGAAAAAGAAGTTGATAGTAGAAACGAGAAAGACTGCATGGTGATATTTTAACAGAAGAGTGGAATCTTAGGGAAGAAAAACTCCAGAATCTGCTCCAGTGAATGTGTAGGTTCTCACTAGGATGCCAGGAGGGAAGAATAGTTTCATTGCTCAAGAGATGACACTCCCTTGAGCAATATGATCTTCTGCTAATACGTTCCACCTAATAATACAACCTCCCATACCATCATCAGAAGATCTACCTTCCACTGTTGGTGGTTACCTTGGGGAATATTTTTGAGAGTGGGATTCACATTAATTAAATTACCCCAAAGTATACAATAGCACTTAGACTTATATACTGTTCCATAGTGCTTTACACCTGTCAGCCTTCAAGATCTTCTACTATGGCTTTGTATCTTTCGGCTGTCATAAGAAACGGGGGAAGGGGAGGGCGGGATGAGTCTGGGAAGTGAGCTGGAGGTGTTACATTTTCTGTTGTGTAAATGAAGGGGGGGGAAAGCATACTTCAGGTTTCTATTTCTCGCTTAGGTTTCTTTTCTCTGCGCAACTACAACCCGTTATCAAAGTATGCCAAGGTCAACGGACAGAGGCCTCATCATCACCTGAAGATGTCCACATTATCATATTCACAATTTCTAATTGGAAGTTTCATCTGAACTATTGTGGGTGGGAACACTTCCATCACTTTGTATATGTGATTTACGTGCCTAATTTCTCAGATTCAGAATTCTCTGGTTGCTACCACTTCACTTTCAGTAAAAGATAACTTTTCTCTAAATTAAAGAGTCTAAGTATTTCTTTCTTGGATTTTGAATGGAGCACCACCTGACAACACCATTCTCTGAGCAGTTTACAATATCAGCATATTGCCCTCAGCAATCTAAGTCCTCATTTTACTGACCTCAGAAGGATGGAAGGCTGTGTCAACATTGAGCTAGTCAGGATTGAACTCCTGACTGTTGGCAGAGTTTGCCTGCAATATTTCAGTCTAACCACTGCCCCACCAGTGGCTACATAGCCTGATAATGCCTGTTCTGAAATGTGGTTACATACAACAGCAGCAGCAACTTTTTTCAATGTTCTAAATCAGGGGTGTCAAACTGGATTTCTTTGAGGACCGGATCAGCATTGTAGTTCCACTCCACAGGCCGGCTGGGTGGGTGGGGGACACAGGATGAATTCCTCCTGCAGCACTTTGCTGGCCAAAATGGGTCCTGCAGGGGCTGGGTGTAGCCCTCTGCACCCCATTTTGGCCAGCAAAATGCTGCAGGAGGCCGTCCAGGCCAAAAATGGGCCATGCAGGGGCTGAGTGCGCCCCACCTGCACCCCATTTTGGCTGCCAGAGGCACTATGTGCCAGTCCTTTGCTGTTCCCATGGGCCAGATTTAAGCACCCCATGGGCTGGATCCAGTCTACGGGCTTTGTGTTTGACACACCTGTTCTAAATGCATCAATTGAACCTGATCAGTAACAATCATTGCATCTTTTTTTCTCTCTAAGCTACCATACAAATGGCCTTGCAGATTTATTTTACTTCTGACCTGCTAGAATAATATAATTTATATCAGAGTTATATGATCTATTAACCTCCTTTTCAACAACCTGCCAGTCCAAGATAGACTCCATGTAACTAACCCAACAGGTTAAACATTTATTTGACTTGATTTTAAAATATATTAAACCTTTTGTAAACTTATCCCATCCAGTCAGGCTAAATCTATGATTTTTAAGATTCATATTCAACAAGGCAAACCAACAATGGTGAAATGTTCAGGCATCCTCATTTCTATTTCTTTGTGAAGGACTTCATTGGTACTTCCTTTTACTTGTGGGGTGAAGTATTTGTGGAGATATTATTGAGCCAAAACTCCCAAAAACCTAGCCAGAGTCACAATAGGTGGAGCTGTAATTTGGCAGGGTGTCAAAGGCCACTACTTCCAATTGGTGGTTCCACATTCTTCTTCTAGAAGTTCCAGAATGTCAATCAATTTGCATAAGATAACTATTGGAGACATTTAGGAATTTCAAACCGGTGACATTTTGTTTTGCAAAATTTGATTAAAGCAAAAGACTGCCAAATTTCCTCACTTAGCACCATATCTTCCCAGCTTGTTCTGTATTAACCATTAAGACACCTGATTTTTTGTAATAGGATGATATACAAAATATTTTATTCTTGATATATTTTTGTTAAAAATGCACATCATTATGTTATACAAAATTGTATCTATATTAACCATTGTCTATAAAATGAAGCACTATTTTCCTTTTGGGACTATTCAGTTCACTAACAAATATTTCCTTTTCTTTTGAACAAGTTTTATTCAGTTTTTCACATAAATTAAAAAACAAAAAAGCTCTTTTGAGTGGACAACATAATTCTGGTTCACCACTTTTACATGCAAATATGACAATAGTTATATGTTCTTTTTTTACATTCAACTTCCTATCTTATCCAGTCTTACTTAATTCTATTACCTTTTCCATTCCAACTTTTACAGAAGAAAAGAACAAACAAGTTAGTCCTGGTCACTGATATTAGTCTCAGTCTAAACATCCTCCCAATTCATTTCAATTATTTCAAACATATTTCTTAATCATCAATATTTATTTTAAAGTTAAAAACAATAATACGCATTCATCTAATAAAAATTATCAATGTCCCTCCTTCCTCTTAATGATCTATATTACCCTATTAACTGACTAATTTATAATTATTGTTACCTTTTCCAAATACTCTTTTCTCATTTAAATCACCTATAATTCCCATATCTTCATACTTATTTCCTTTTAATTCTTTTATCTGTCAGATTTTTAGTTTCAATGCATATTCTTTCCATAGATTCTAAATTAATACAAGCTTTTACACAAGAGAAAAAACTAAAGTTCCCCCCACCCTTTACTAATTTGAGTGTGTCACCTCAGTGTTTTAGATATACCTTAATTCCCTCATCTAAATTCCCAGTAAACATTTATTTTTAACTAGTTATAATAATAATCATTCCCTAAAATCTACATAACATTATATATCTTTTCAGTCAGATTCCGCAATGTATTTTCCCCCTTTCATTTCATAGAATTTATTTATAATTTCAAAACAAAAATAAGAAAAAAATACAATCCATTTAACTAGTTCTGGTTACTGATATTAAACTCATTTTTAAGTATCCTCACAATTCATTTCAATTATTCCAATGTATTTAATAAACATTGACATTTCTTTTAAATATAAGAATAACAATATACATTCACCTACTAAAGAATATCAGTGTCCATCCCTCCTCTTAATAATCTATATTTCCACATTTTCTAAATATTTTTTAATTGCAAATATATTCTTATTACCCCTCATCTCCATGCGGAATCCCCTTTTCTTAATCCCTTAACCATTATCTCTATGTCTTCTAAATTAATAGTTTCTTTTCATTATTTTACAATTCCCATATTTCTTTATTTCATGCTCCTGTTTCTCATTACCTCTCTTCCCCTTTATTTTCCCATCTCTTTTCTCCTTCCAGTTTGTGTCCCTCTCTCGCTTTGTATTTTCCTTCCCCCTTTTCTGCTGTTTTTTTCCTAATTTCACAGGTATCCCTCCTTTTAGTTACCTTCTTGTATCTCAAATTTTTAACCCCCCTTCTTTTCCCTCTTCTTTGTGATGTTCTTTGTGTTAATTGTCTATTTAAGATAGATTCTCCTTGAATTAACTCCTTCTTCTCTGAAGTTCTTTCTTCATGTCTTTCAATCACCATTTCCATAGCTTTTAAAACAGAGCCAAATGATTCACCTAGTTCCTGTAATAATTCTTTAATATTTTCAAGTTCCATTTTTAGTTCCCGAAGGGATATCATCATTGCACACTCTTATATTTATATAATATATTTATATAGCACACAATAGATACAAACTCAAGGTTAATTGCACCAAACTTGATTGCAGGAAATACGACCTCAGCAATAGAGTGGTCAATGTCTGGAATAATCTACCTGACTCTGTGGTTTCTTCACCAAACCCCAAAAACTTTAACCTTAGACTGTCTACTATTGATCTCACCCCTTTCCTAAGAGGTCTGTAGGGAGTGTGCATAAGTGCACCAATGTGCCTACCATCCATGTCCTATTGTTTCTTTTATTTTTCTTATATGTACCCATTTCATGTATTCATAAATATGTATATACTTGTACCTATTATCTTGTAAGTGATTGACAAATCAAATAAATACATAAAATAAAATAAAATAAAAAAATAAATATCTTATAATCATTAAAATCCACAAATTTTTTGTTTTTTTTCTTTCTTCTTCAGGTTTTCTAGATTCACTATTATTCCAACACTGGGTCTTTACCAAAATCACTAGTTAGTCCCACAAACAGTCTTTTCTTACTTTTTCTTTTATTCTAGTTCAACTTTCACTTTCTAGAGTTGTTTTATCGTTTCAATATTTCTTTTACATTGTATCAGATCAAGTTCATAGAGAAACAGGATCTTTCCCTTTTTATTTTAAATTTAATTTTTTGTCCACAAGATGGCACTCTCCATTGTGCAAAGACGTCACCATTTTCACCTGTTTTATTATTCAGGGCTTTTCGAGCCTCAATATTTCAATATGATAAAATCTCCAATTTGTATATTTTGCCCCCCTCTCTTTTTTTTTTTTGGACACTCTTTATGTCCAGCTTTGATTTATGCCTATTTATTGCCAAAATATTTTAGTCCAATTTGGTTAAGTATTTTGTTCCAGCTTCTTCCTTTCCCGGTTCAAAGCCCTGTTCAGCTGTCAAAGTTATTTTTCTTTTTTTCCCCCTTCCCTTTGTATTTCCACCGCTTTCTTTTCTTTCTTAGAATTTCTTATTATATTAATCCCATGGGTACCTTTTATTTAGTTGGATCTCATGTTCTCCACCTCTTTCTTCACTTCTGCAGAAACTTAATCCAGCTGAGTCCTCTCTTCGGGGTGGACCTTTTGGACCACTGCTTCAGTTATCTTCAGGGGGAAAATGCCAAGCTCAGGGGGGGAAATGTGGTTCCCCTTGACCAGGTGGCTTCCCCATTCTCCACTGCTCCCCAAGACAGCTTCAGCCCCTAATTGCAAGGATTGGGGCTCTCCGACAAAAGAGCATGGGCCGTAGCCATGGACGATCACGATCTAAGGTCCGTCAGCGAGGAGAGCTCAACCCAGAAGTCACAAATATTTCTTTTTGTATGCTTTTCATCAAGACAACAAAAAAATAAGCAATTAGAGAACATTTTTTGAAGCAATAAGTTGGACAAATACATTCCTTTACAGTGTCTGTTTTGCCTCTTGCTTCCTTAACAGTGAGGGGAAGTTAACCTCAATTATTTCTTATTCATAATATAGAACTAATTTATTATGGAACTAATATATTAGAACTAATTAGAAATGAATAGCTCAGCCAGAGTATGTGTTTTCTTTTCCAAATGTAACTGCCAAAACACTGAACTCTTTCCGACATCTTTTAAAAGATTGTTGCCAACCTGACAACACCTTGATGTACTCTTCATTTAATTATAAATTGTTTTCATTCTACAAACACTTATTTATTTTATCTCTCAACCTCAAGCTAATAAATGTCATAATCATTGTGTCTTTGGTGTATTTACTGTAGCTTATGCTGAATAGTAGATTTTTACCATTGTACATAAAAACACATTTTTTCCTAAACAAGGAATAAATTGCCCTCTTTGTTCTGCTTCTAGAAGTAATTGTTTTAGGGGACACAAACTATCTCTCAATGTCTTTTTCTCTTTGGGGGATTATCTTGATATTTCCAATTGCCTGTTTTCTTTTTCTTTTTTTCTTTTGTTTCTTTTTAAAACATGACATACAGTTTTTAAAAAAATATTGATGACCCAAGGAAAAGGTAGAATAAGAAGTGCCACTGTACCAAAATTAGGGAGGAGATTACCTTTAGGGTGAACAAACTTCAACATTTCAATGGTACCTTTGCAGGGAAATCAGAGCAAACTATTTTGAGGAAGATATTTCCCAGCAGGGATATCTTCTAAATGTATGGGCTTCAATTCCCAGAAATGTCAGAAAGGACTGACATTGTGTGCACTCAGTTCCTTACATCTGGAAGTTGCTGAGATTGAGAAGTATTGACTACTTATAGGATCATAGAATGTAGCTCATTGTGTATAATACTTCAGATTTTGATCAGATACTTGAACAATTTTTTGCATAGGTGACCAAGTACCATGGTATTACAGAAATTTCTGTTAGCTATATTAGCAACTGCATTTGCATTGCATGATAAACTTGAATAGTATTACTTTTCATTAAGATTTAGGCCCTCTGCATTAACTAAACTACATTAATCAACATGTCATGAAAACCTAGAAAATGGGTAAGTTATAAGTCTGTTGAGTGAATATAGTCAATAATGATTGTCCCTCCCAAAGAAGGATCTAGGAAAGGGATATCAGGTGATGTGGTTGAATCTGGCCCACAAGGCCATTGTCAGCCATGGAAGACATATTTTTATTTGCCATATATTTTCTTAGAAGCTTCAAGGCTGCCACAGTTAGTCCCTGGGAATTTGGGAAGGGGGAATTCTTAGTGAGTAGTAGATTAGATTCAACAACATTATTCTCAAAAGTCAAGGACAGGCTATCCTACAGCTGGATGGGACAGGTGATATTTGATTGGGCCATGTGGTGGACTGATGGGTGCAGGTGATGGATCTTTGAGTTTTACTTGGGGAAGGGAAAACCCAGAAGTTTCAGATTTGGGTTTTCCCACATGTGCCAACCTGAGTTCTTTCATAAATTCTTACTTGGATGGATTTTGTCTCTGAGTGCTGAATGGCATTGGAGAGTTTCTTTGGAACACTGGCAGCCATCATGTAAGAGGCCAGCCTATGTTGCTTCAGCCCAGTCTATCTGTGTTGCTTCGGTCCAGTCTACCCAATGCAAAAAGGAAACATGCTAGCAGTTTGGGGAGTGGCATCAAGCTGGCTATACCCACCCAGCTGGCCTTGCCCACCCAGTCAGCCACACCCAGTGAATGGCATCAAACTGGCCACACCTGCCCAATCCGCCACACCTGCCCAGCCCCCTGAGGTCAACCACAGCCCTGGTGTGGCCCTCAATGTAATTGAGTTTGACACCCCTGATCTAGGACAAGTCATCAGGGCCAACTTGCCATGGCCAACTCAATGCAGGACAACTTGCCACAGGACAATTCAATGTATTAATTATTTCATTCAGTTAGTTTTATTATTGATGACCAGATTTTTGTCCACATTATTATAACTCTTATATAGCTGTATTGACATTGTTTCTTTATTGTTATTGGCCACACTTCGTGGAAATTAATTTAACTCTTGTATTTGTTGAATTGTTCTGCGGTGAGTTGTCCCATACAAATTGGCCATGGTGAGTTGGTCCATTCCACCCCAAGAAAGATCTATGTGAACAATGTTACTAAAAACATGAAGATTAAGAAAAAACATTATTGAAATTCTTTAGGAAGAGAGAAATAGCTAGGAATTACTTGTGCAAATAGGCACTTCAGAATGTATTTTCATTTATAAGCCCAAAGGATCTGCACATTCCACTCCATGAAATTAAATCAAACTACTTTCCTGTTCCTTGCATTTCCATTGAAAAAGAGCAGGGTCAAATATTGACAGAAAATACATTTCAATTATCCAGAACTGTAAAAGAGTACAGGGAAGTAGAACAGATCACCCAACAAGCAAGAGTAAATGACCTTAGTATTGCTGCTAAAAACAGCACTAACAATCCACGTAGAACATAGAATCATAGATCTGGAAGGGAACTTAGAGATCTTCTAATCCAACTTCTGCTCATGGCAGGAGCCTCATACCATTCCAGTCAAATGGTGGTTCACTTTACTTTTGCAAACTAACAGTGATGGAGCACCGACAACTTTAGAAGACAAGCTATTCCACTGATTGCATGTATCAGTGGAATAGCTTGTACATTTTGTGTACCTATGTACAGACATCTGTATGTTTCTGTGAAGTCATTAGAAGTCAACCTTCATAATTATTTCACTAATGGTGTTTGTTATATCCTATGCTTGAAGTCTTATTCTTAAATCTTATTTTACTGATACATTTTAAATATGTTTTGGTATATAGCCTAAGTAGCCAGATAAATGTCATTTTTATAGAGACACTCATTTATAAAGAGTGATACACGCCCCCAGATTTATTACTCATTATCCTAGTTCCCAGTTTCAATTATTTCAAATGTCACAATCATAACAATAGAAAAGCTCTCTGCTTGACACCTTGCTTTAGTTAGAATACATAGTCACGGAGTTTAAGTTAATTTCAGGGAAATATATACAAGTTCACGACTATTTGGTTGCTCCTAATATAGAAGTTGCTTCTATCTGCCACAGGTCATTCCATACACCAAGTTTTGTACTTTATATTTCCACATTAAAAAGAAACTGAAAAACGTAATTGAAAAAGACTTGAAAGGCTCACTATCAACTGGCAATATATTATATATATATATATATATATATATATGTGCTGTTTAGCTTCCTTCGGGTATTATCCCACGTCATTGTAGTTCTGTTAAAGTTGTAGCAACGTTTCAGCAGAATCTCATCTGCCATCATCAGGCTTCTGTATGGATGTGGGTCTTACAGCTCCTGGTTTTTAAATTTGAGGCTGGTTCATTCTGATTGGCTATAAAAAAAAGTATATATAAAAAAGCAAAATACCACTCATGCATCATCACAAAATCTCAAGAACTAGAAAGTGTATAAAGTTGAAATTTGAAATGTATGTTCCTGTTGACTTCTAGGTGCTCACTAAGAAAGGATTTTTCATAATGATCATCAGAGCATTAGTATTTCCTATATTATTATTAACACGCTCTGATCCTAAGGAGTTCTACTCCCCCTCCGCACCTGAAAAGAAATCTGTTCCAAATGCAAAACACAAGCAGAGGAGAGGAGTTTCAGCTTCAGTTTTACTTTCACAGCACTAAAGCCCCTGTCATACTGCACCAACGGATGCAAAGAGGATGTAAAATGGACAAAAAACCTTGCCATCCGTTGGAAAATGCGATGTACTCACTGCCTCCGTTTTCCTTCCTCTTTATCCATCCAGAATCCGTTTATTGATGTTTCATCCGCTCCAAAAGTTTTGGGCTGCCTAAAACTTTTGCACGGAAAATGTATCCAATTCATCCGTTATGCATCCGCTATGCATCCGCTATGCATCCGCTACGCATCCGTTACGCATCCGCTATATCCGCTAGGCATTCACTACGCATCCACACAACTCGCATCCGCCCAGACGCAAGGAGGAAGTGGAACGGACGTGGAACGGATGCAGAACGGATGCCTAGCGGATGCAGAACGGAAACAAAGCGTTTAAAAGAGAAAAAACGTTCGCAGAGGGATCTCGGATATTAAGGATGTCTAGAGGATGCCTAGAGGATGCCTAGAGGAAAACCTATACTGCCTATAAAAAGGGAGAGCAACTTGCCTGCATCTCACTTTCAGCCCAGCAGCCCAGCTGTGCAGACCTCTGCAGCCTTCATCTGACTCTTCCTCTTCCACAGCATCCAGTCATGTCCACCTTGGATTGTGACAAAATCCTTTTGGCAGCCAACATCCTTCTGTAACACTGCGAAACCATCTACAGTCTCTGTGAACTCTACTACGGGAAGAAAAGGAGGCACCCAAAAAAAGTCTGGGTCCAAAATGGTTAGCCAGAAGAGCACAGTACGTACTTTACGATAAGCTGATGGTGGAGCTCAGGAGCGAAGACACTCGGGCATTCCAGAACTTCATGAGGATGCCTCCAGCCATGTTTGACGAAGTTGTGCAGCGGCTGACACCCAGATTGACCAAGCAGAGCACCAGCTTCCAGCCCAGCCTGGAACCTGGGCTCAAGGTGGCACTCACTCTGCGCCACCTGGCCTCAGGGACCACCTACAGGAGCATGCAGTACAGCTGAAGGGTGCCACCCAGCACCATCAGCATTGTGGTCAGAGAAGTGGTGCAGGCCATCATCAAAGAATACAAGGAGGAGCTCCTCCAGTGCCCCTCCACTGAAGAAGGATGGAAGAAGGTTGCAGAGCAGTGGTATCAGAAGTGGAACTTCCCCCACACCGTTGGAGCCATCGATGGCAAGCACGTGGCCTGCAAAGCACCAGCCAAGTTGGGGTCCACTTATCACAACTACAAGGGCTTCTTCAGCATCATCCTCTTCGCCATGGTCGATGCTGACTACAAGTTCATGTACATCGATGTTTCAGGCAACGGCTCATCTTCAGATGTCCAGGTATACAACGACAGTCACCTCAAGGAGGGGCTGGAAAGCAACCTCATAGTGGGCTTCCCAGATCCAGACCCGCTGCCCAACGACATGCAAGATGTGCCCTACTTCATCGTGGGGGATGATGCCTTCTCCCTCAGAACCTACCTCATGAAGCCCTACACCTCCAAATACCTCACCCATGAAGAGAGGATCTTCAACTACAGGCTGTCCAGGGCAAGGCGGGTGGTGGAGAACACCTTTGGCATCCTGGCCAACAGGTTCCAGGTACTTCTCACCAACATGCAGCATCGCCCACAGACCATGAGGAGGATCGTGGAAGCTTGCTGCATCCTGCACAATCTCATGCGCACCCGCTACCCAGTGTTGCAGAAGAGGTTCATGGACCTCCAGCAAGGCAATGGGGACATGGAGCCTGGGGAATGGAGGCAAGGGCAAAACCTGATCGACACTGAGGATGTGCAAGGGCCCAACAGAGCCTCACGTGATGCGAAGAAGCAGCGCAACCTCCTGAAACACTGGTGCAACTCCCCAGCTGGAGCGGTGGAGTGGCAAGACAGGATGGTAGATTCTTAATGGATGCTTCCTTCAGCCTTTCTCATCACACTGATGAGATTGTCCCATGTATGTTGGGTGTACCTACAATGAACAGGGTGTTTAATAAAGAGTTGTGTTTATGTTGACATGTGTGGATCAATGCTTACATTGTAATTGATAATGAAGGGCCATAGGGGTGGCACCTGGGAGGGTGGACCATACAGTCCCACTATGCTTACACTGGAGGTTTATCTATCCCACAACTATTACCCATCCCATAGGTATCCCTGCCCATTCCACAGGTATCCCTTCCCATCCCACAGGTATCCCTTCCCATCCCACAGGAATCCCTTCCCATCCCACAGCTATCTTAACCCATCCCAAAGGTATAACTGCCCATCCCACTGCTATCTTAACCCATCCCACAAGTATGCAAAGGCTAAACCATTTCTAAAAGTTTCCACCCAGACTTTATAGAAAAAATTAATGAAGCAAGTGTGTGAAACAAAGATAAACTTTATTGATAACAAGCTGTAAAATAAACATGACCCAAGTCAAGTGTCCAAATAAAGTCCACAAATATCCAGGCAGCCAGTCTCTGGCACTCCTCTTGCTCACTCAGAGGTGTGTGCCCAGTCTAAGGTGTTAGGGTGCAGGTGCTGTGGAAGTGGGTGCTGCTGCAGTGCTGGTCTGAGGTGTTGTTGGAGTGCCTGGCCCCGAGAGGACAACAGGGGACTGGTGCTGGAGGGAGGGTGGCCCTGTCCCTCTTGCCAGGGATGGTGGCAGGTTGCTGAGACTTTCGCTTCTTCCCCATGGTTGTGGGGTTGCTGGCTGGCAGGAAGGCTTGCAGGAAGGCTGGCAGGCACCAAGGCTGGCAGGAAGCCTGGAAGGAAGCCTGTTAGGAAGGCAGGCACCAAGGCTGGCAGATAGACTGGCTGGCAGGGAGGCTGGAAGGCAGGCTGGCAGCAAGGCTGGCTGGGAGGCTGGAAGGCAGGCTGCCAGTAAGGCTGGAAGGGAGGCTGGAAGGCAGGCTGCCAGCAAGGCTGGCAGGAGGCTTCCCAGGAGGCTGGGAGGCAGGCTGGGAGGCAGGCTTGGAGGCAGGCTGGCAGCAAGGTTTGCAGGCAGACATGCAGGCAAGAACTTGAGGTATCCAGCAGCAGGTCTTTCCTCGGAATGCTGGCCACGTGCGAGCTGCTTCCCTTTATATCCACGGGGCTTGCGCAATGCTTCCCCCCCGCATGCGCAGTGAACGCCAGGCATCCGTTAGGCTTCCGCTGTGCATCCGCTCGGCTTCCGCTGTGCATCCGCTTCATCCGCTGTGCATCCGTTCTGCATCCGTTGTTTCCGTTCGGCGTCTGCTTTGCTGAGCCCCCCCGGAAGCCCTGAGGTTGCGCCATCCGCTTCCATCCGTTGGGCTTCCATTCTGCATCCGCTTTGCATCCTCCCTGCGTCCTCCACACGTCCGTGTTATCCACTCCAATTATGCAAATTTTCGCCCCTTTTGAGCCCGGATACAACGGATGTAACATTTTTCTCTTCTGTTGTGTCCTTTTTGCATCCGTTGGGCAGTGTGACATGGCCTTAAGCAGCTTTGGTACAGAATAGTTGAGCTATGCCCATGTCCGCAAACCTATGCCACGAGTCCCGGAAATGGCATGCAGAGCTATTCCCCCCAGTGTGCAAGAGGTTGCCCGGAAGAGCCCACTGCACATGTGTGAGTGTGCTGCCACCTGACAGCTGATTGTCGGATATCCAACGCGCATGCGCAGGGGGTGGAGGGGGGTGCACGGGAGATGCATGTCCATGTGCTGGGGTGCACTGCACATAAGGAGATCATGCATGCATGCGCAGATGTGCTGTGCATGAGGAGAGAGTCATGTATGCATGCGCAAAGATGCACAGCAAGAGAGGGAGAAATTGTACACGCATGTGCAGATGTGCAGCACACGAGGAGGGAGTCATGCGCACATGCACAAAGATGCAGGACGCATGAGGGGGAGTTGCGTGTGTGTGTGCAGATGTGCAGTGTGCAACGAGGGAGTCATGCATGCATGCACAGATGTGCGGTGCACAAGGGGGTCACACATGCATGTGCAGGGGGCATGAGGGGGGCCCAGCATACATTGCCTTCTGGGTGTTGGCACACAAGCGCATACATGTGAGTGTGTGCACAATTATCAGCATGGGAACCAAAAACCACTGAGCTATGCCATGCCCAGTCTCCTTGTTGTCTCCTTCTTGCTCACATAGCAAATACTGTTTCAGTTTCCAAATAGCCCTCAACTCTCTCACACACTGACAGGACGCTAGCCAGATGAATACTGATGGATGCTGGTAGGTAGAGGCCAAATTTTTTCCCTTTATTTTCCTCCCCAAAAACAGCCCGACCGCATAATTTTGTAGCGAAGCATAGGTATTGAGCTAGTATCCATATAAAAGTTCAACAATACATGTTCACAAAGTAAGTAGGGAGGATCAATCTTCTTGCATGGTTCAGTCAATGTTATTTCATTTCCTAAAACACTCCTCAAATTTTTCTGCATCTCCATTTATTATATGGTTTTCTGCTCTTAATATTATTTTAAAAAAAACATCTTCAATCTTCCAACAAATAAAACTGCATAGATCACTCCAGGGTGACTAATATGACCTTGAATTGAATTTGTCTAATAATTTGATTCTGACAAGAGTGAATATTTTGGACTGCGCACCTGTAACAAGATTGAAGGGTAATAGCCCAAAATATGAGAAACACCAAAGCATCCATGAATATCATAGCCGTTCAGAAAATATTTACTTTTATGTCAGCATTGGAAGACCTGAAGGGCCAGGTTAGGGATGGATCATGATGGAGAAAAATCTATCTATGCAGTTGCAAAAAGATGACATTGACTTAACAGCACATTGTTAGTGGGAACCTACCATTGGTATTCAGTAAGTTCTGACCAGTTCTGGAGAACCGATAACGGAAATTTTGAGTAGTTTGGAGAATCGGCAAATCCCACCTCTGACTGGAGATTTTACAGTATCCTTCCCCTGCCACACCCACCAAGCCATGTCCACAGAAATGGTAGTAAAAAAAATTGAATCCCACCACTGGTAGGAACTTACCTTAGTCACTACTGGTTTGGTGGGTGATGTGTGTGTGTGTGTGTGTGTGTGTGTGTGTATGCACCCCTAACACACACATCCCTAACAAGCCAATCAGCTGAGAGGATGAAGAAATGAAAAGCTAGGAACCTCCCACCCTCCCATGTGCTTTTTGGTTTTTTATCCTCTCAGCTGATTGTCGGAGGCTTGGCTGATGAAGGCTTTTTTCCTCCTCTCAGCTGATCAGAGGCTTTTTTTTTTTTTTTTACTACCAGTTCAGCTGAATCTGTCTGAACCGGTAGCATACCACCACTGCAGCACCTAATTGATCATAAACAATGTGAGCTTTGGCTAAAAATAAAACAAGAAAATATCAGTTTAGAATGTGCAATGCAGTTCATTTTATTTGTAGAAGTCAGATGGAAGGTGGACAATTTAGAACCTTTTTAATGAGGTTCTATAGGCCTTTTGATCCTCCTCTGTCCAATCTCACCTCTTCTGATCACTCAGCATCCTCAACTTTGCTCTTTAATGCCTGCCCTCATTGCTTCTTATTAATCCATCTCCCTTTATAAGGAAACAGAAATACAAGTAAGTCAGCCAATGATAATTATGGAGCTGCCAAATCAAGTGAGAAAATCTCTTGACTGCTGGTTTCGTTCTTGGATCTTGAAATACAACCTTTCGGCTGTACCCTCTTTTGCATAGGCACAGAAACTTATTCAGAGCAAAAGATTAGAGGACTGGAGGCTAAAACACATGAAGAATGGTCACAGGAATGGGGTATGTCTGGTTTAATGAAAAGAAGAACTAGGGCTGACATGATAACAGTATTTTAATATCTGAGGAGCTGCTACAAAGAAGAAGGTGTCAGTCTTTTCTCTAAAGCACCTGAGGGCAGGACAAGAAGCAATGGATAGAAACTAATCAAGGGGGGATCCAACCTAGAACAGAAGAAATTTCCTGACAGTTAGAAAAAATCATCAGTGGAACAATTTACCTCCAGAAGTTATGGTTGGCCCATCACTGAAAGTTTTTAAGAGACTGGACAGCCACTTGTCTGAAATGGTATGTAATCTCCTGCTTGAGGAAGGGATTGAACTAGAACAATGGTCACCAACCAGTGAGTCGGGGACCACTGGTGATCCACAAGAAAATGTTGGTGGTCTGCAGAGAAATGTCACCCCCAAAGCACCCCCGAAAGCAATTAATCCAGGCTGTGCAGGAACACAAGGCTTACGTTGCTTGCATTGTGAATAACATGAGTAGTGAGGGGAGGGGGGAAAGGGTGGAGGGGAGAACTTGCTCCACATGCCCCATGCCTCGCCTGGCCACCAGGCTACTTCTCCCGCTACTTTCTTCTTCTGCTTTTGGCTGCACGCAAGGAAAACAGCAAAAGTCTTTTCTTCTCTCCCCCAAACTTTGGGATGAGACTCAGAAATGAGTCTTTGGGACCCTACAAGGCATCCTGCTCCAAGAGGCTGTGCATTCTGGTGGAGTTTGGGGAAGAGAGAGAAAGACTTCTGCTGCTTTCCTTGCATGAAGTCAAAAATCTCTCTCTCTCTCCCTGTGAAAATGGAGCTGGAGACATTATCCTGTGACCCCAAATAAAGAATGATTGATTGATAGGAAAACAGGGTGGGGAATTTTCCTGCAGACTTTTTTGGGGAATTTTCCCAGGGTCTCTAGTCTGTGGGATTTAAAATTATGAGTTTGGTGGTCCCTGAGGCCCAAAAGGTTGGCAACCCCTGAACTAGAAGACCTCCAAATCCCTTCCAATTCTGTTATTCTGTTAAGAAACATGGAGGGGGGGGGACCTGATGGAAAGAAGGAATGTTGATAAAAACGGTTTTAATGTAGAAGTACAGGAACAAAACAATGGTATCTATTTTATTTCTAGCTTGAATTGTTTTAATCATTGCTAATTGTTGAAATAATTGCTCCATTCCTCAACAAAACCACGCTGAATAATTGTCATCTATCTTCTTATATGTCCAGTCTCCATCCATGCCATTGCTGAGGACTATTCTGAACTTTGGTTGCAATGCTGACTTTGATCAAGGTAAATTGCTTATGTGCCAAGGCAATGCTTTTGCTGGGATTTTGGTGAGAGGCTGGTGTATTATGGATAAGTGATTCTTAACCTTTTCTTCACCACAGACCCTCTTCAAATAACTTTTATGGTCACTGACCATGGCAATGGATCCCCAAGACTTAATTCAAGATTTAAGTCATTACCTTTCTTCAAGCCTTCATGGATCCCCTTGTGATGACATTGCACACCCCTCCCCATCCCCAGGGATCCAAATCAGAGATGGTATTCAGCAGGTTCTGACCAGTTATGGAGAACCAGTAGAGGAAATTTTGAAGAGTTCGGAGAACCAGCAAATACCACCTCAGACTGGCCCCTCTCCCATCTATTCTCTGCCTCCTGAGTCCCAGCTGATTGGCTGGGTCTTCTTTGGTTGCCCTGCACAGGAGAACGGAGCTGGAAAGCAGGTTAGCGGGGTGGGGAGGGAATGGGGATTTTGCAGTAACCTTCCCCTGCTGTGCCCACCAAGCCACGCCCACAGAACTGGTTGTAAAAAAAATTGAATCCCACCACTGGTCCAAATACCATAGATTGAAAACCAATGAACAAGATTCTGTATCTATATAAGAGAATATTAGAGATCAAAAGCTGGGTGTGGAAACATTTCAGGCAGCAGAACAAAGGAACAGGTATTACTGTTGCAAAACTGAGTGGGAAAAGAAGAGGGAGCTTGAATCTTCTGTTGAAGATTTGTAGAATTAAAATGAAAAGAACATGTAGATTTCTGCGGCTTTGTGAAATCCTAGAAAGCTACTCTTAGTCCCAGCCCTCAGCTCTGAAATCTGTGAAGTGTGATATTAATTCATTTTCATAAAATTACCTTCACAGTCCCTCCCCCCCCCAGATATTGCTGTATGTAACTCTGATTATAAAGGGATACAGAGAAATTTGCTCATGGGAAGCCTGATAACTTCTTCTATTTATGAGCTACAAATATTCTTTTTGACTAAAGGTTAAACTGAAATTTGCTGGATTTTTGTCATGGAAATGTTTTAAGAGTTAGATCTTGAAATTCTAGTCCTTGAGGGACTGTCAGAGAGAGGATTGACTTGTTCTCCCAAACACCAGAAGGCAGGACAAGAAGTAATGGGTAGAAGCTCATGAAGGAGAGATCCAGCTTAGACGTAAGGAGAAATTTACTTTTCAATTCAGAATAGACCTGGAAGGAGTTCTATTGGAGGTCTTCTTGTCTATCCCCTTGATCAATCAGGACACCATTTCATTTTTTTTTGACTGGAGAACATTTGACCAGGATGGTATAAGGCAGTGATGGCTAACCTTTCCATCCTCACATACCAAAAGTGTGTGCACATGCCAACACATATAAGCCAATGCATGTGAGCCCCACATGACCCCTGCATGCACACGTGACCCCCAATGAATGCCATGCATCTCTGCACATGCGCATGTGACAACCAAAAACATTGTACATTTCTGGCATGTGTTTGCATCTTCCGTGCACCCCTGCCCTCCGCACATGTGTGGCAGCTACCCAACAATCAGCTGGCATGCATGTGGCATGTGCGCATATGCAGTGGACCTGCTCTGGAGCGATAGCTCACATGCCAGCGAAGATGTCTCTGCATGCCAATTCCAGCACATATGCCATAGATTCGCCATCACAGATTTAAGGCAATGGTGTCAAATTTAATTTTACTGAGGGCTGCATGAGGACTGTGGCTGACCTCGGTGTCAGGGTTCCAGAAATTACTCCAATTAAATCATGAGTCTCCAGCCACTCTCCCAAAACTAAAGTGGATTTATTTGAAGGTAACATTCCCCGTCTGGCACTAACTTGGGCGTAGCCAACTCTGAGATATGTAATTCACTGTCACCCTGCATCCTGCTTTTCCCCCCACCCCTCTGAGTGTATCATCAAACAAAAAAAATTCCATAGCCAAGAGTCATCAATCATACTCTCCAATTTAATTTTTTTGTGGAAAAAGCTTCAGCCATCTAATCAGTCTTTGAGGAAAATATGAATGGAATTTACTTTTGATTCCACACTGTTGCCTGTTCTTTGAAACTCTCCTTCTTTCTGTTGTCAACCATAGAACGTGTATACAAAACGTTTTATCAGTTGACACTTGGAGGGCTGAGTGGGCATGGCCGACTGGATGGGTGTGGCCAACTAGATGGACATGAGCAACTAGATGGGCATGACCAGCTGGATGGGTGTGGCCAGTTTGACACCACTCCCCAAATTGCTGGCATTTTTCCTTGTCACATTTCATAGACCAGGCCAAATCTAGGCTGGGTAGACCAGGATGGCCCCACAGGCTGGATCTGACCACATCATGAGCCACATCCAGTCTGCAGGCCTTGAGTTTCACACCCCTGGTATAAGGTGTCCTGCCTTGAGCAGCGGGTTTGACTAGAAGACCGCTGAGCTTCCTTCCAGCTCTCTGATTTTAGGTACTATATTCTCCCCATTTGGGTTTAAGTTAAGCCCCTGTCACACTGCACCAACAGATGGAAAGAGGATGTAAAATGGAGAAAAACACTTGCCATCCATTGGTTAAAGCGATGCTTCTGTTCTGTACTCACTGCCTCCGTTTTGCTTCCTCTCTATCCGTCCAGCATCTGTCTATTGATGTTTCATCCACTCAGAGAGTTTTGAGCTGCTCAAAACTTTTTGAGCGGAAAATGTATCCAATGCGTCCGTTCTGCATCCGCTAGGCATATGGGGGATATCCGTTCTGCATCCGTTACGCATCCGCTATATGCGCTAGGCATCCGTTCCACATCCACGCAACTCACATCCACTCGGACACAGGGAGGAAGCGGAACGGACATGGAACGGACGTGCAGCGTTAGTAGCACGGACAAAGAAAGGATGAAAGCGGATGCAGCTTGCAAACAAAGCATTTAAAACGGAAAAAACGTTCGCGGAGGGGACCTATCTCGGATATTAAGGATGTCCAGAGGATGCCTGGAGGATGCAAAAGGACACATAGGGGAAAACCTATACTGCCTATAAAAAGGGGGAGCAACTCACCTGGATCTCACTTTCAGACCAGCAGCCCTGCTGTGCAGACCTCTGCAGCCTTCATCTGCCTCTTGCTCTTCCACAGCATCCAGTCATGTCCACCATGGATCGTAACAAACTCCTTTTGGTAGCCACCATCCTTCTGCAGCAGTGCAAAGCCATCTACAGGCTCTGTGAACTCTACTACGGGAAGAAAAGGAGGCGGCCAAGAAGCGTCTGGGTCCGAAGATGGATCAGGAGAAGAGCAGAGTATGGACTGTACAACAAGCTGATGGTGGAGCTCAGGAACGAAGACACTCGTGCATTCCAGAACTTCATGAGGATGCCTCCAGCCATGTTTGACGAAGTTGTGCAGCGGCTGACACCAGGTTGACCAAGAAGAGCACCAACTTCCGGCCCAGCCTGGACCCTGGGCTCAAGGTGGCACTCAGTCTGTGCCACCTGGCCTCAGGGACCATCTACAGGAGCATGCAGTACGGCTGGAAGGTGCCACACAACACCATCAGCATTGTGGTCAGAGAAGTGGTGCAGACCATCATCGAAGAATACCTGGAGGAGCTCCTCCAGTGCCCCTCCACTGAAGAAGGATGGAAGAAAGTTGCAGAGCAGTGGTATCAGAAGTGGAACTTCCCCCACACCATTGGAGCCATAGATGGGAAGCACATGGCCTGCAAATCTCCAGCCAAGTCAGGGTCCACTTATTTCAACTACAAGGGCTTCTTCAGCATTGTCCTCTTCACCATGGTCGATGCTGACTACAAGTTCATGTACATCGATGCTTCAGGCAACGGCTCATGTTCAGATGCCCAGGTATACAACGCCAGTGACCTCAAGGAGGGGCTGGAATGCAACCTCATCATGGGCTTCCCAGATCCAGACCCCCTGCCCAATGACATGCAAGATGTGCCCTACTTCATCGTGGGGGATGACGCCTTCTCCCTCAGAACCTTCCTCATGAAGCCCTACACTTCCGGAATCCTCACCCGTGAAGAGAGGATCTTCAACTACAGGCTGTCCAGGGCAAGGCGGGTGGTGGAGAACGCCTTTGGCATCATGGCCAAAGGTTCCAGGTACTTCTCACCACCATGAAGCATCACCCTGAGACCGTGAGGAGGATCGTGGAAGCTTGCTGCATCCTGCACAATCTCATGCGCACCCGCTACCCAGTGTTGCAGAACAGGCTTGTGGACCTCCAACAAGGCAATGGGGACATGGAGCTTGGTGAATGGAGGCAAGGGCGAAACCTGATAGACACTGAGGATGTGCAAGGCCCCAACAGAGCCTCACGTGAAGGGAAGAAGCAGCGCAATCTCCTGAAACACTGGTGCAACTCCCCAGCTGGAGCGGTGAGTGGCAAGACAGGATGGTAGATGATTAATGGATGCTTCCTTCAGCCTGTCTCATCACACGGATAAGATTGGGCCATGTATGTTGGGTGGGCCTACAATGAACAAGGCGTTTAATAAAGAGTTGTGTTTATGTTGACATGTGTGGATCAATGCTTACATTGTTATTGATAATGAAGGGCCATAGGTGTGGCACCTGGGAGGGTAGACCATACAGTCCCACTATGCTTGCACTGGAGGTTTATCTATCCCACAGCTATTACCCATTCCAAAGGTATCCCTGCCCACTCCACTGCTATCCTTACCCATCCCACAGCTATTACCCATACCAAAGGTATCCCTGCCCACCCCACTGCTGTCCTTACCCATCCCACAGCTATTACCAATCCCAAAGGTATCCCTGCCCACCCCACTGCTATCCTTACCCATCCCACAAACATGCAAAGGTTTAAACCATTTCTGAAAGTTTTCACCAAGACTTTATTTAATAAAATAAATGAGGCAAGTGTGTGAAGCAAAGATAAACTTTATTAATCACAAGGAAGAGCTTGCGGTTGGAGGATGAGGAGTCGGTGTGGACCAGCTGAGAGAGGAGATCTATGCTGCTCCTGATGGTGTCCCTGATCTCCAGCAGGACAGTGTGGCTCTGCCCCTCCTGTCTGGCTCTCTGCCTTTCTGTGGAGGTGGAGCTGGGGGCAGATGCGGGTAGAGCTGTGGTGGAAGTGCCGTCTCCTTTCTCCCACTGCACCAGGGAGTCCTCCACGCGCTCCACCATGGTTAAAACACCTGTCCGCGGGTTCTCCGCCATGACATGCTCCACAGAAACCTGCCTGGAGACAGGAACTGACTCTCGGCCGGAAGAGGAGTGGCTCTCAGAAGGCTGCCAGAGAGAGAGGGTCATGAGAGGGACTGCTGCTGCTGCTGCTCCTCGGTGGCGGATCTCACCCTCCAGGAAGCTGCACCTGGCCATAACATAGGTCTCTCTGTCCGTCAGCTTAACCGTGGCCTGGCCAGATTTCTTGAGGTACAGCTTCCCGTACCAGGTGTGCATATGTTTCCACCAACAGAGGAGTACCCCTGATGTGTAGCCCAGACTCTCCGCCTTCTCTCTCCAAGCAGCCTACTTCCTTTTGGTGTCCTTGTACAGCCGGTGTCCCTTCCGCCACGGATAGTCATTCTCTCTCAGCCACTCCAGCACCTCATCCTCATGTTCCTCCTCAATGGAGTATTGCCTCCTCTCCCGTTCCCGCATATGCCTCTTCCTCCCTTTGCCAGGACCAGATGGGCCCTCATCAGAGGGGCTTCCAGTTTGTAGGGGCTGCTCCTCCACACCACCACCACCACCACCACCACCACCAGCAGGATCATCATCATCATCATCATCATCAGCAGCAGCAGCAGCAGCACGAGCAGGACCAGGAGCACGAGCAGGACCAGGAGCACGAGCATGACCAGGAGCACGAGCAGGACCAGGAGCACGAGCAGGACCAGGAGCATGAGCAGGACCAGCAGGACGAGCAGGACCAGCAGGACGAGCAGGATGAGCAAGACCAGGAGCACGAGCAGTACGAGCAGGACGAGCAAGTCCAGGAGCATAAGCAGGATGAGCAGGACCAGCAGGACGAGGAGCAGCTTCAGCAGAGTAAGCACCAGAAGTAGCACCACCGCCAGAAGCAGCCTCAGCAGAGTAAGCACCAGCAGAAGCACCACCACCAGGAGCAGCTTCAGCAGAAGCCCCAGCCACAGAAGAGCGAGCCCGTGCTACAGAAGCCCCAGCAGAAGCAGAGTGAGGGCCAGAGGGCGGGAGGGTGGCCCTGTCATTCTTGCCAGGGCTGGCAGCAGATGGCTGAGGCTTCCTCTTTTTCCCCATGTTTGTGGGGTTGCTGGCTGGCAGGGAGGCTGGCAGGAACCAAGACAATCAGGCAGGCACCAAGGCTGGCAGGGAGGCAGGCACCAAGGCAGGCAGCAAGGCTGGCAGGGAGGCAGGCACCAAGGCAGGCAGCAAGGCTGGCAGGGAGGCAGGTACCAAGGCAGGCAGCAAGCCTGGCAGGGAGGCAGGCACCAAGGCAGGCAGCAAGGCTGGCAGGATGGCAGGCAGCAAGGCAGGCAGGCAAGGCACTCAATGCGTCTGGCAGCAGGTCTTTCCTTTGAATGGTGACCTGCTTCCAAGCTCCTTCCCTTTATATCCGCGGGGCTGACACAATAAATCCCCCCTGCATGCGCAATTAACGCCAGGCATCCGCTTGGCTTCTGCTGTGCATCCGCTAGGCTTCCGCTCTGCATCCGCTTCATCCGTTGTGCATCCGCTGTGCATCCGCTTCATCCACTCGGCGTCCATTCTGCATCCGCTGTATCCGTTCCGCATCTGCTTTGCTGAGGTCCCCCGGAAGCCTAGCGGATGTGCCATCCGCTCCCATCCACTTCCATCCACTTCCATCCACTAGGCTTCCGCTCTGCATCCGTTTTCCATCTGCCCTGCGTCCTCCCCCCGTCCGTTCCTTTCCGTGTTATTCCTATTCCGTGTTACAGGTTATGCAAATTTTCGCCCCTTTTGAGAGCGGATAAGAACGGATGGAACATTTTTCTCATCCACTGTGTCCTTTTTAGAAACGTTTTACATCCGTTGGGCAGTGTGACAGGGCCTTTAGCGAGTAAAATAGATAAAATAATCCTCACTGTTTACAGACCATGGGAGGGAGAGTTAATACAGATAATCTCATTGTTGCCTTGGTGTTTACAAACTATGCTTTAGTGGCAACTTTTAAAAGGCTTCTTCACAATTTGTGCTTTGTGAAGTTACATGGCATAGAACTGTAAATTATGCACCTCCTTCCTAAGTAACCTTGTGATGTGCCAACATTTTATCAAGAAAGGTCATAGATCCAATGAAGTGGTAATAAGAAAAATCCAGTCCTTCAATGAATCAGTCATCAGGTATAAGGTGGGAGGTTGTTCTATGTTATGATGCATCAAGCACAATGAATGTTGGAAATTTATGCAAATTCAAAACATTTGTCCATCTGGTTTTGTTATATATTTTGACTCAAAGCAGTTTTCAAGGAACTTAAAAATGAAAGAGGTCTTGCAGTCATTTTTTGCCTGATCCTTTTAACTGCAGATGCCAAAGACTGTGGAAACGGATCCTTTGTGTTGGAGATATGTGTAGGGAATGGTTTCATCCCCATTTGGATGCATATCTGTACAGAAGCTTATTATGCAACCTGAACAAAAACTGTTTTAAACTTACCCTTTGCTGATGTTTGCTGCGCAAGTCACATCTCTTAAAAAGATATACATATACATATACATATACATATACATATACATATACATATACATATACATATACATATACATATACATATACATATACATATACATATACATGCATGCATGCATGCATATGCACACACACACACACACACACACACACACACACACACACACACACACACATATACAGTTTTGGTCTGTGTTCACTGGACTTGGAGTTTGATTGATTGGTGTTTCTGGTTTCTTCTGTCTGTTTTGTGGCTTTGATTGGCTGGCAACACTCTGTTCTTGTGTTGGAGGCTTTCAGTGCAGTTTGGCTTCATGTGAAAGGACGGCTGCTATTCATCAGCAAGCTAGGTTTCACCTGGGTGCCTGGTGGGGGGGTGTTTGAGTTGAAGGCATCAGAGGGAGTCTGTCTGTGCTCAGGTGTTTGTCTGTTTTGCGGCATGGAGATCTTTCTATTTGAGAGTGCAGGTTTCCAAATGATTGACAGTCTGCTGGAATCATCTCTTCTATTCATGCTTTCAGGTCTTTTTTCAATCTCTATGGCTTCTCTGATGATTCTGTGGTTGGGGTTTTCTATAGTGGCTAGAGTTTTAGTGCCATTGAAGTTGATGTTGTGACCTGTGGTTTTCATGTGTTGGACTTGTGAGGAGGTGTGTTCCATCTTTTTTACTGCATTTTTGTGTTCATCTAGGCGGGTACTTATTCTTCTATTGGTCTGTCCAATGTATATGGCCGGGCATGATGCACAGGGAACTTCGTATATGCCTTGGTTTTCCAGGTTAATTTTATCTTTGGGGTTTCTCAGGATGGCTGCTATTTTTTTGTCTGTTTTGAAGGCAGCCTTGATGTGATGCCTGTGTAGTATCTTACTGATTTTATCTGTAGTATCTCTTATGTAGGGCAAGACAGCTGTTCCATAGGTCTCTTGGTCTTCTAGGTCTCTGTTATGTCTTGGTGTGTTTTTGTGGATCAAATTGGTGATTTTGTTTTTTTGGAAGCCATTGGCTATTAATACTTCAGTCAGGGTGCATAGTTCAGTCTTTATATGTGTCTTGTCTGCCAGGCGTTTGGTTCTGGTAATTAGTGTTTTGGCCACGGAATTTATCTGTGCTGGGTGGTGGTGGGATTGGGTGTTGAGGTAGCGGTTGGTGTGTGTTTTCTTTTGGTATATGGTGTGTCCCAGTGTGCCATCTTAGATTAGTACATCTAGGAATGGTAGTTGTTTGTTTATTTCCATTTCCATGGTGAACTTGATTTTGGTGTGTGTGTTGTTTAGGTGTGTTAGGAAATTGTTTAGGTTCTTTTTCCATGGGGCCAAATCACAAATGTGTCATCGATGTATCTTAGCCATAGTTTGGGTTTGTGGGTAGCATTAGCCAGGGCTCTGGATTCGAATTCTTCCATGAACAGGTTTGCAATGACGGGTGACAGTTGTGATCCCATAGGGGCTCCTTCAATTTGTTTGTATCTTTGTCCTTTGTATATGAAATATGTGTTGGTTAGGCAGTGTTCTGTTAGTTCCATGAGGTCTTTAGCTGGTTGGTATTTATTTTTGATGATTTCAAGAGTTTCTTTTATTGGGACTTGAGTGAATAGTGAAATCACGTCGAAACTTATAAGCAGATCTTCTTGTTTCACGTGTAGATCTTTGATCATTTCTAAGAAGTGGTATGAGTTATGTACATATGAAGCTGCGGTTTCAGCATGGGGCTGTAGTTGTTTTGCTAAGTATTTAGCTAGGTTTTGTAATGGTGCTCCTATGGAGCTGACTATGGGTCTGAGAGGTATGCCTTCTTTGTGTATTTTTGGGAGGCCATATAATTTGGGGCATCTTGAAGATTTTTCTCTTGGGATGATCGTCTGTTGGATTTCTTTGCTAATGTGGCTGGTTATAATTTTCTTCTTGGTTGATTTTTCTAGATATGTGGTTGGGTCTGTGTTTATAGGTTTGTATGTGGAGTCTTGGAGTAGGTCTGTCAATTTTGTTTCATAGTCTTTTCTGTCCATTACTACTGTGGCATTTCCTTTGTCTGCTGGGAGTACTATTATGCTGTTATCATTTTTCAGGGTTTGTAGTGTCCTGAATTCATCTTTTTGCAAATTATTTTTTGGTGGTTTCGTTGTGCATAAGATGTGAGTAACCTGGTGTCTTATTCTGTCAACTCCATCTGTATTTAATTTGGTTAGACTGGATTCTACTGCACATATGATGGATTCTGTTGGGATTTTTTTGGGTGCTATGGCATATTTGAATCCTTTGGATAGGACATCTGTTTCTGTTTTGTTGAGTTCTCTGTTGGAAACATTATATACTAATTGTTTCAGTTGTTGTGAGTTGTTGGGGGTTTTCTTGTCATGTTCTAATTTCTTTAGTTTCTTTAAGAGTTTTTCATTTTTGTAACACGCCCCCACCAGGCACCCAGGTGAAACCTGGCTTCCTAATGGAAAGCAGCCGTCCTTTCACACGAAGCCATGCTGCACTGAAAGCCTCCAACACAGGAACAGAGTGTTGCAGCCAATCAAAGCCACAAAACAGACAGAAGAAACAAGAAACACCAATCAATCAAACTCCAAGTCCAGTGAACACAGACCAAAACTCCCAGCCAATCAGAATAGGCCCAGCCTAGAATTTGAAACCAAAAGCTGTGAGACCCACATCCACACAGAAGCCTGATGATGGCAGATGAAATTCTGCTAAAACGTTGCTACAACTTTGAAAGCACTACAATGATGTGGGATAATACCCAAAGGAAGCTGAACAGCACACATGTAAGTACCCGCGAAAGCTTAAAACAACTTATATCTATACATATATATGCCGTTCAGCTTCCTTCGGGTATTATCCCACGGCACTGTAGTTGTGCTTTTAAAACTGTAGCACCGTTTCGGCAGAATCTCATCTGCCATCATCAGGCTTCTGTATTGAGTTCATCTGATGTATGATTTTATATACTACACTTACATCGGACCAAAGGCGGTGTACTTCTTTGTTTTCTAGGTCTAGAATTTCAAGTCTGGTGGTATTAGGTATTCTGCAACGAGTAGAGGAGTGGAGAACTCTTCTTGTGAAATATTTCTGGACTTTTCCAACTGTGTTAATATCAGATACGTAATGTGGGTTCCAGACTGATGAGCTGTATTCAAATATTGGTCTAGCAAATGTTTTCTATGCTCTAGTTATTAGTGTAATATTACCAGAGAAAAAGCTACATATGATTAGGTTAACAACTCTTACGCCTTTTTGGCTATGTAGTAACAGTGGGCTCTAGCACTTAGATCATTAGAGATGAGTACTCCAAGATCCTTGACAGAGTTTGGATCATCAACAAGGTCTTGACTATTCTGCCTGTATATTATTTTCTGATTTTTTTTGCCAATATGTAGGACAGAGCATTTATTTGTTGAGATTTGAAGTTGCCATTTGTTTGACCATTCTGATACATAGTCAAAGTCTTTTTGAAGGGTGGCAATATTGTCTGTGGTGTTGAACAGCTTTACATCATCAGCGAAGAGAACACAGTTGCTCTTGATATGATCACAGAGGTCATGTATGTAGAGTAGGAAAAGAGTTGGTCCTAGAACATTGCCTTGGGGGACACCACTGTTGACAGGTTCAGAATTTGATAGCACTCTCCCAATTTTGACCATTTGTTGTCTGTTTGACAGGAATGCTTCTATCCAGTTATTCAGGTGTCCAGAGATACCATAAGATTTTAGTTTTAGGAGTAGTTTGTTGTGTACCACTGAATCAAAGGCTTTACAGAAGTCCATGTAGATTGCATCTATTGCTTTGCCCTGATGGAGTTGTGTAGTCTATATGTTTTTGCAGTGTAAGAGTTGCAGATTACATGAGAGTTTTTTCCTGAAACAAAATTGTTTATTAGAGAGTAGGTTGTTTGTTTCTAAGTGCAGGATGATGGATTGGTTAATAATTGATTCCATAACTTTTCAGGTGATGCAGCATAAAGAGATTAGTCTGTAATTTTCAACTAGACTGGGGTCTCCCTTTTTGAAGATGGGGATGACCATGGCTTGTGACCATAGTTTTGGCAAGGAGCTGATCCTGAAAGATTTTTCAAAGATTATACTTCGAGGTTCACCTGTGGCAATGGATAGCTTTTTTTCAGAACTAGGCACATATTCCATCTGGTCCAATAGATGGAGATGGTTTTAGATTGCATAGTGCTTTTTCAACATCATCTTCTGTAAAATCGATATGTATCACAAACAGTTGTTTGTGGTTCGACTAGGAAATACTGGGCATGATCCATTGCTGTTTACAAATACTGAGCCAAAGAATGTGTTGAAGAGGTTGGCTTTAATAGTGTCGTTGTTGCAGTCTTTACCATTAGGTCCTTTCAGAGGTGGGATGGACCTTGAGTCTTTTAGTTTGTTGTTTACAAAATTGTAGAAAGCACGGGTGGAATTTGTGCATAGAAGGTTTTCTTTTTGTTTAATGTGATAATTGGTGCATTCAGTTTTTATCTGGTGGCATAAATTTTTGTATTGGCTTTTGAAATTGGCATAGTAACCAGATTTGTTTTTCCGTCAAAGTGATTTCTTTTTGGATTGAAGCTTCCTTATTGTTATGGGTAATTTGTTTTTTCTGGTTTTGGGAGTTTGATGACTCTTTTGACTTCAAGTAAAAATATGTTATCATGTTCTTCTTCTGTTCTCTGCATTCAGATAATAGAAATTGCCAATCAAGGGATGAGAGATTGTTGTTTATGAAATCATAGTTGCCTCTTTTGAAGTTATAATTGGGGATTCCGTCGTGATGATTTTTGTGTGTCCCCTGCTTATTTGCATCTTAGTTGCAAGGTAAATATCTTGCCTTGGTCTTCTGACCCATGTCCTTTTCCAACATATCAAACACAATCCAAAGGGAAACAAAACCTTGTAATGCTTCTGCAAAATAATTAGCTGTGATAAGCACAAGCCTTGCCAAACTGTGCAAGACTTGCCAAAAGATAACAGACAAGAAATAATTTGCAATACAAGAATCTTCAAATCAAACTCAGGATACTGGAATGTCCACAAGGCTGGAGTTTCAAAACATCTTTGCCTTCTACAAAGAACATTTGTTTCACAGCTGTCTTTCATCTTCTTGAAGGAGGAGCCATTACCTTGCAACCTTATTCCCAGGTTGCCTGTGCAGTTGTAGCTTGTAGTTGTTCTTTCCTACGAGCAATCCTGTGCACATGCGCACTTGGCACAGGCTCCTTGAGAACCTCCTTATCACTGCTGCCAGCTGCCACAATCTCTGAAGGAAGCAGTCCACTCCCTAATGGTCCTGGCCCCTCATCTGATTCCTCGCTCTCCTCAGCCATTCATACCTGCTGCTGGCTAACCACAACACTTGGTAACATCTTAACAGTAAAGTTCTGACCCAGCTGCCCTAACATGACAAACCCTCTTATGTGAATTCAAAAGATTATTTTATTAGGAATGCTGGCAACCCTGGCAAAAAGTTTATCTCGCAGGCTAACAAGTCCATCCGGCCAAAAAATGAATCGTTGTCTGCCACATCTATTCATCTCCACCCCCTGCCTTTTATCCCCAGAGCTAGAATGGGGCTTCACTAGCAGCAGTGGCTCTTCCTTCCCCAGGATCAATCCACAGATTTCCAATGCTTTCCTTTTCTGTCTTCTGTGTAGCCACACATCAGGCACTGGACCAGCAGTGAGATCCTACCTGTTCCACTACCAGTTTGGTGATTGTGCATGTGCACCTAACACACAGCTTTCCCCACACTAGCTGAGTCATGCAGTGCCAATCAGCTGAGAGGATAAAGAAGAGAAAAGTGTAGGGGTGGGTGAGAGGGCTGATCCTGCGCTTTTCTCTTCTTTCTCCTCTCAGCTGATTGTCAGAGATTTTTTTTCCTCCTCTCAGCTGATCCTTGGAGGCTTTTTTTCCTACTACCAGTTCAACTGAACTGGTCCAAACAGTAGCATTGCACTGGACCCATATGTTCCTCTTCTTCTTCATCAACCACCTCTAGACCTGGGGACTGTTTTGACTCTCCATCTGAGGGCTGACGGGTGGCCCAGGCTTCACTCTGTCTGTCTGTCTCTCCCAGCTCCATTCCCTCATCCTCCTCAGAACTCCCAGGTTGCCCTGATGCTGACCCTGACTCCCATGCCTGGTCCTCTGATTCGGTTGCTGGAGGGGCCGGTGGCTGACAGGCCACAACAAGATGTTACCTCTTTTGAAAAGCAGCAGAGATTGGATGTAGTTAACAATAGAAATAAATTTGCAGTGAGCTTAGCAGAGGACACTGTATAACATTAACTATGATCCGTCGGCTGGATAAAATACCTGAGGGATGATTGATTAAAAGGATAAGATTGGGAAGAAAGGGACTTTTTAAAAACACAAAAATATAAAACAAGAGTCATTTTGCTGTGACAGCTTCATTCCGATGCTATTGTTGGAGGGTAAAGCATTGGCCTAATGATCCTGGAGCTCTGAAGAATCCATTCCAAACTAATATGTGTCTTTATCTATTATTAAATTGTTGACTTCAAGCTTCTGGTCCTTTAAAAAACGAAGTCACCTTAAAGTGAAGGCGCTGGTTACTTATGTGAACATATCCATCCAATTGTCTATGGAGATTCTCAGTCATCCAGGTCATGGTTGTCTCAAAGGTGCTTTTTTTCAAGAGGCAACTGGACCTTCTGGTTTTTCTTTGAAGATGTTTTGCTTCTCATCCAAGAAGTGAAACGTCTTCAAAGAAAAACCAGAAAGTCCAGTTGCCTCTTGAAAAAAAAACACCTTTTGGATAGATATCCAATTGCTTTTTAATGACTTACACTAGAGTAATGGGTTTCCTACTTGACAATATCAGGAAATCTGAACTGATTTTCAGTAATTAAATGCCAGTAGAAGAGCTTGGGGCTGAACTCATGAGTCTTTGGTGCTCTCTGAGCATGGTTGTTTGATTGCAGACATTTCATTACTGGACTTTGATGACCCAGATGTGGCACAAAGGCAACACAGTCAGATAATCAATGGGAGTTCCTTTATTAGCTCCAAATTTGCCTCCAATGTCTGACTTGAGAACAACTCTCCCAGGAACAGTTTTTGGCTGCAGAGAATCAAGTCCAAAACATGGGCAACAAAAACTGTAACTATAAGTCCAATCAAGGCAAAATGAAGTAATTAGTCCAGCAGGACAAGAGAAGGAATTTCAGTCATGAAGGAATGACAGCAATTCAATACAGTTGGGATGATGCCAGGAACGCAGATAACCAAAGTCAATACAAGATAAACTCACATTTGTTCCCAGAAGATGCTGCATTTAAACTCTCTTCCCAGGTGTGGCTAATGAAGGGAATCAGGGTCCTTTCAACCCCCATAAGCCATGCAACCCAAGTTTCTCTCTTCTCCATTCCTCTCTGCATGCCCTAGGATGAAGAGGGGGTGGGTCTGGCTCTTCTCTGAACTCCCTCTCCCTTGTTCTACTTCTTTCTTCCTCTGACAAGACAGACTTTGCCCTTCCCCAGTTTCCTCCACAGCCAATGGAGCCATACTCCCACTCCCTGTCAACTGTTCACTTTTCTCCTTGGATTCAGACTCCAACAGGGGCATGACACTGAACTACCTATCATCATGAATGCTGACATAGGTGTAAGTCACTCTTATAAGGGTGTTCCAAGTTGCAACAGGAAACACCTGCCAAAAATAGGCAAAGGTTCCTTGGTGATGGCTTCTACCTGCTATTCTTACACTCTTTATTTCTTCTTTAGATGAATTTTTAAACCACATTCACATTCCTTTTTCTTCTCAATTCATCTCTCCAGTGTATGTTTTCATTTTACATATGAATCCACACTTACAGCCCCTTAAATATTAACCATTTTTAATGACATTAACCTTTGTTCCATGCAATCTGCTTTCTCAAATGCATGGAATATTATTCCCCTGTGGCTAGAGGCATAATTATTGAAGAGATCATGGAAGAGAGATTAACATTACCCCCTTAAATTGTTGGAAATGACAGAGATGAGCAGTGTCAGTGTGGTGTGGGTAAAGCAGCCAAGATGGTGGCTGTGATAGTGTGATTGAAGCTCTACCTGTTTTTTTATGTGTGCTGCACTTGTGATAGCATTAACACTTAAAGCTATATAGTACCACTTCATAGTGCTTTACATCCCTCTCTAAGCAGTTTACAGAGTCAGCATATGGCCCCCAACAATTTGGCTCCTCATTTTACTGACCTGGGAAGGATGGAAGGCTGAGTGAACTTGGAGCTAATCAGGATCAAACTGCTGGCAGTGAACTGAGTCAGCTTCCAATACTGCATTCTAACCACTGCACCACCACGCCTCTAAACCACACCATGCACATTAAAAAAAAAACAGATAAAGTTTTGTTGAGGTGTTAACTCATCTTTTTTTTATTATATTCTGAAGACATACCTGACAGTGACATCCCCTTAAAAATAATCTCAGAAAGGATTAATTAAATTTAAGAAAACATTACTCTTCTCTTCTCTTCTCTTCTCTTCTCTTCTCTTCTCTTCTCTTCT
>BLBF01000040.1:9714961-9768983 GCA_015471245.1 Laticauda colubrina | reverse complement strand
TTCTTCTTCTTCTTCTTCTTCTTCTTCTTCTTCTTCTTCTTCTTCTTTATTATCTTCAGTTTACAACCTTGCTCAGTTGCCAGAGAATTTCATAGAGGAGCTGGAACAATTCTCTAACCTAAGATAGCTCCCCAAACATATTATTTAGGATTACATCCTGGGTATAATAGAAGGTGCCAGGCTGGGAATTAAGTTTTAGTTAAATATTAAGAGTTCCTTTCTGGTTCCATCTCCTTCCCCAGAGATTGCAAGCCTGGCTATCAGGTGGACATTGCATTGGCTGCTTTAGAGAATAGCCTGTTTTGGGAAGATAGTTCTCCTGATCCTGTTAGATGTCTCAGCAACCATGACACCCTTCTGAATTGTCTGTAAAGGTAGACTCTTCCACAGTAGTTCCACTGCTTCCAGAAAGTGTGGTTCCTAAACATAGTTTGGAGAACAAATGATCAACCTACTGGTCATTCACTGTGTAATCAGTTGAGGGTGACATTACCAATGAAAACCCAGAGTGCAGCAGCTTTAATTCTTGATGAATGATATTATAACTCTAACCATGTAATACTATAACCATGTAATACTAGTGTCACTATAAGCTCCGACATGATTTAACTTCCAGCTAGTTGTTTGGAAGTACATCTCCAAACTGAATCTGCACACCCTGTGCATTCAACTCAGGAAGGTATGCTTTGGGATATCCTACTTTAAGAGGTCCATGAGAGTGGCCAGAAAGTGAGCAGAGGTTGTCCTATATCATGGCCTCATATCTTGAAATAGTCTTACTCCAGCACTTTCAAACTGCTCCAGCTTTGCTGCCCTTCAGAAAGGAAGTGAAAACCATATTTTTCAGAGGCCTTTCCAATGGTTTCACTACTTGCCTTTATGGCAAGAGTGCTTATCATAAGTTGAATGTATAAGGTTACTTTTAGTTTAATGTTATATTGATGCATTTTATTGAATGTCAAATCAGTTTTCTGCTAAGTATATTATTTTGTATGGTTTTTTTTAATACAAAAAGGGCGACATAAAAATTAGTTAATAAATTCTACCAATGTCTATTACATAACAAGAATATGATGAGACCCCTGCTGGATAGATCTTTGGATTGTATATGTATTCTGCAATATTTTGGCTATCTATATTCAAAGATAAAGAGAGAGAGATAATTGACCACAGATGATTTATTTTTCCAGTTGACTTTACAAAGTGGCTACCTGAACAACAGATTGTGTATTGAGTGCCACTTTAACTGTTATCTATTATGCAGAATCAACAGCTACTGATGATCAACCAAGAATTAAATCTTGTACTTCACTCTGGCAAGAAGACAAATTACTTCCTTGATCTCACCATTGTGATGAAATCAAGAGGAACTGAACTCTACTTGAAGGAGGCTTCACAACATAAGCCATCTGGAGGTATCGTATCACTGGTTCCATCAGCCTTCCATACTCACCTAAAGCCCATGTCACACTGAACCAACGGATGCAAAGAGGATGTAAAATGGACAAAAAAGCTTGCCATCCATTGGAAAACGCGATGTACTCACTGCCTCCGTTTTGCTTCCTCTCTATCCGTCCAGCATCCGTTTATTGATGTTTCATCCGCTCCGAAAGTTTTGGGCTGCCCAAAACTTTTGCACGGAAAATGTATCCAGTTTGTCTATTCTGCATCCACTATGCATCCGCTAGGCATCCGCTAGGCATCCGTTACGCATCCGCTATATCCGCTAGGCTTCCGCTATGCATCCGCGCAACTCCATCCGCCCAGACATAGGGAGGAAGCAGAACGGACGCAGAACGGATGCAGAACGGATGCCTAGTGGATGCAGCACGGAAACAAAGCGTTTAAAATAGAAAAAACGTTCGCAGAGGGGACCTATTTTGGATATTAAGGATGTCTAGAGGATGCCTAGAGGATGCCTAGAGGATGCCTAGAGGAAAACCTATATTTCCTATAAAAAAGGGGAGCAACTCATCTGCATCTCACTTTCAGAACAGCAGCCCAGCGGTGCAGACCTCTGCAGCCTTCATCTGGCTCTTCCTCTTCCGCAGCATCCACTCATGTGCACCGTAGATTGCAACAAAGTCCTTTTGGCAGCCACCATCGTTCTGCAACAGTGCGAAGCCATCTGCAGGCTCTGTGAACTCTACTGCGAGAAGAAAAAGAGGCAGCCAAAAAGAGTCTGGGTCCAAAGATGGATTGGGAGAAAAGCAGAGGACAGACTGTACAACAAGCTGATGGTGGAGCTCGGGAACGAAGACACTCTGGCATTCCAGAACTTCATGAGGATGCCTCCAGCCCATGTTTGACGAAGTTGTGCAGCGGCTGACACCCAGATTGACCAAGGTAAACACCAGCTCCTGGTCCAGCCTGGAACCTGGGCTCAAGGTGGCACTCACTCTGCGCCACCTGTCCTCAGGGACCACCTACAGGAGCATGCAGTACGGCTGGAGGGTGCCACCCAGCACCATCAGCATTGTGGTCAGAGAAGTGGTGCAGGCCATCATCGAAGAATACAAGGAGGAGCTCCTCCAGTACCCCTCCACTGAAGAAGGATGGAATAAAGTTGCAGAGCAGTGGTATCAGAAATGGAACTTTCCACACACCGTTGGAGCCATAGACGGCAAGCACGTGGCCTGCAAAGCTCCAGCCAAGTCAGGGTCCACTTATTTCAACTACAAGGGCTTCTTCAGCATCGTCCTCTTCGCCATGGTCGATGCTGACTACAAGTTCATGTACATCGATGCTTCAGGCAACGGCTCATCTTCAGATGCCCAGATATACAACGCCAGTCACCTCTAGGAGGACCTGGAACGCAACCTCATCCTGGGCTTCCCAGATCCAGAACCCCTGCCCAACGACACACAAGATGTACCCTACTTCATTGTGGGGATGACGCCTTCTCCCTCACAACCTACCTCATGAAGCCCTACACTTCCAGACTCCTCACCCATGAAGAGAGGATCTTCAACTACAGGCTGTCCAGGGCAAGGCGGGTGGTGGAGAACGCCTTTGGCATCCTGGCCAACACGTTCCAGGTACTTCTCACCACTATGCAGCATTGCCCAGAGACTGTGAGGAGGATCATGGAAGCTTGCTGCATCCTGCACAATCTCATGCGCACCTGCTACCCAGTGTTGCAGAACAGGCTTGTGGACCTCCAATAAGGCAATGGGGACATGGAGCCTGGGGAATGGAGGCAAGGGCAAAACCTGATTGACACTGAGGATGTGCAAGGCCCCAACAGAGCCTCACATGAAGCGAAGAAGCAGCGCAACCTCCTGAAACACTGGTGCAACTCCCCAGCTGGAGCAGTGGAGTGGCAAGACACGATGGTAGATGCTTAATGGATGCTTCCTTCAGCCTGTCTCATCACACGGATGAGATTGGGCCATGTATGTTTGATTGGCCTACAATGAACAGGGCGTTTAATAAAGAGTTGTGTTTATGTTGACATGTGTGGATAATTATTACATTATTATTGATAATAAAGGGCCATAGGTGTGGCACCTGGGAGGGTGGACCATACAGTCCCACTATGCTTGCACTGGAGGTTTATATATCCCACTGCTATCCTAACCCATCCCACAGCTATTACCCATCCCACAGCTATCCTTACCCATCCCACAAGCATGCAAAGGCTTAAACCATTTCTAAAAGTTTCCACCAAGACTTTATAAAAAAAAGAAATGAAGCAAGTGTGTGAATCAAAAATAGACTTTATTAACAACAAGCTATAAAACAAAAATGAGTCTCTGTCACTCCTCTTGGTCGCTCAGTCTCAGGGGTAAAGGGTCCAGGTGCTGTGGAGGTGGCTGGTGCTGGAATGCTTGTCATCAGCTCCTCCAGAAGCAGAAGCAGCAGAAGCCCCAGCCCCAGAAGAGCGAGCCCGTGCTGCAGAAGCCCCAGCAGAACCAGAGTGAGGGCCAGGGGGCGGGATGGTAGCCCTCTCCCTCTTGCAAGGGCTGGCAGCAGATGGCTGAGGCTTGCTGTGCTTCTGCATGGTTGTGGGGTTGCTGGCTGGCAGGGAGGCTGGCAGGAACCAAGGCTGGCAGCAAGGCTGGCAGGCAGGCAGGCACCAAGGCTGGCAGGCAGGCAGACAGCAAGGCTGGCAGGAAGGCTGGCACCAAGGCAGGCACCAAGGCTGGCAGAAAGGCTGGCTGGCAGGCAGGCACCAAGGCTGGCAGGCAGACATGAACCAAGGCTGGCAGGAAGGCAGGTAGCAAGGCTTGCAGGAAGGCAGGCAGCAAGGCTTGCAGGAAGGCAGGCACCAAGGCTGGCAGGCAGACATGAACCAAGGCTGGCAGCAAGGCTTGCAGGCAGGCTGGCAGCAAGGCTGGCAGCAAGGCTTGCAGGCAGACATGCAGGCAGGGCAGGCAAGGCAGCCAATCCGTCCGGCAGCAGGTCTTTCCTTTGAATGGCGACCTGCTTCCAAGCTGCTTCCGTTATATCTGCGGGGCTTACGCAATGCATCCTCCCCGCATGCGCAATTAACGCTCTGTATCCGTTAGGCTTCTGCTGTTCATCCGCTTCATCCGCTGTGCATCCACTCTGCATCCGCTGTATCCTTTCCACATCCGCTTTGCTGCACCCCCCCGGAAGCCTTGCGGATGTGCCATCCACTCCCATCTGCTTCCATCAGCTGGGCTTCTGTTCCGCATCCGCTTTGCATCCGCCCTGCGTCCTCCCCGCGTCCATTCCTTTCCATGTTATCCGCTCCGGTTATGCAAATTTTTGCCCCTTTTGAGAGTGGATAACAACGGATGGAACATTTTGCTTGTCCGTTGTGTCCTTTTTGCATCTGTTGGGCAGTGTGACATGGGCTTAACAATGCAGTTAAAAATACCAATTGTTGATCAAATTATCTCTCATTAGACCTCATTATATTACATCCCATGGATATTTTGCCTGAAGTTATCATTGCCCAAAGGATTTGTAGAGTTCCATAGAAAACAATAAAATTCCCTCCTGTATCTATGTGTTTGCATATTATTGAATTCTTAAATACATCTTCATTTATGGGTTTTTTTTTTCCTAATATAAATGTTGGGGAAGCAACCCATTGGCTAATTTGCTTTGGAACAGGGGTGTCAAACTCAATTTTATTGGGGGCCCCATCAGGGCTGTGGTTGACCTAAGGGGGCTGGGGTGTGTGTGGCCACCTGAATAGGTGTGGCCAACAGGCTGGGTATGGCCAGCTTATCACTACTCACTGGGCATGGCCAACTGGATGGATGTGGCCAACTTGAACGCCACTGCCCAAGCTGCTAGCATGTTTCCTCTTTGCACTGGGTAGACTGTGCTGAAGCAACATTGGCCCGATGTTTCCTCTTTGCATTAATGAAACCAGGCCAAAGCAATGTGGGTAGACTAGGGCGATGTGAAGTAGTTAGACTGGGCTGAGGCAACATGGGTAGATTGGGCTGAAGCAACACACAGCAGCCTTTACATTTTCCAGGATGGCTCTGTGGGCCAGATCTGACCACATCAAGGCCTTGTGTTTGTCACCTCTGCTTTGGAGATATAAGCAGGGGTAGGATTCTACAGGTTTGCATCTATTCTCTAGAACGGGTTGTTACCATTCTAAGCAGTTTGGAGAACTGATTGTTAGAAGAAATTACTGACCTAATCCTGTAAGGAAGGCAGGAAGGAAACATTCTGGTGTTGCTTAAAGAAACTGCCTCTCCATTAACCCTTATTACATTCTTGGCAGGACTAGACTTCCTGTCTCAGGAACGTCTCTGGAGTTTTTTTCCTTCCTTTGCTGGTACTTTGCTTGTGTGGAGTGACCATTCAAAGTTACAATGGCACTGAAAAAAGTGACTTATGACCGTTCTTCACATTTACTGTTGCAGCATCCCCACAGTCATGAGAGGCCAGGCAAGGAGATGTGTGCCTTGATATGAGTGATATTGAGTTGGCCACACCCAGCCAGTCACATGACCACCAAGCCACACCCACCAACTAAGCCACACCCACAGAACCAGTTTTTTAAAAATTTGAATGCCACCCCTGAATATAAGTATTTTCTGTTAATAAAATATTTTTTCTCATTGAATTACAGACAGTAAGGTCTTCAGAATAGATTGCATTCTAGTCAGTTTTTTCTGCCAAGAACTGATTCTTTATATTTCAATAGTATATTAATCATATTCATAAATTATGTAAGTTTATAAATATCAAACAGCCTATGTACATTTTTTTTGTAAACAATGTTGTCTTTTAATACCTCACCCCTATTTTAAACTGAAGTGTAGGACGCTAGCTCAGGATGTAGCAAACTGTCCTGGAATGCTTGACCTTGAAACTCTAGACTTGGAAAACTAGAACTACGCTGCCTCGGGTCCAATCTAAATATAGTGTATAAATCATACATTGCAATGACCTACCTGCAAATGAATACTTCAGCTTCAATCATAAGAAAACAAGAGCACACAATAGATACAAAATCAAGGTTAACCACACCAAACTTGACTGCAGAAAATATGACTTCAGCAACAGAGTGGTCAGTGTTTGGAATACTCTGTCTGACTCTGTAGTTTCTTCCCCAAACCCCAAAAACTTTAACCTAAAGCCCCTGTCACACTGCACCAACGGATGGAAAGAGGATGTAAAACAGAGAAAAACACTTGCCATCTGTTGGTTAACGCGATGCTTCCATTTTGTACTCACTGCATACGTTTTGCTTCCTCTTTATCCATCCAGCATCCGTCTATTGACGTTTCATCCACTCAGAGGGTTTTGAGCTGCTCAAAACTTTTGCGTGGAAAATGTATCCAATTCATCCATTCTGCATCCGCTAGGCATCCGTTCTGCATCTGTTACGCATCCACTATATCCGCTAGGCATCTGCTACGCATCCGCGCAAATCAATCCACATCCGCGGTAAATGGATGCAGGGAGGAAGCGGAACGGACGTGGAACGGATGCATAACGGATGCATAACGGATGCAGAATGGATGAAAGCGGATGCAGCTCACAAAGAAAGCATTTAAAACGGAAAAAACGTCCGCAGTGGGGACCTATCTCGGATATTTAGGATGTCTAGAGGATGCCTAGAGGATGCCTAGAGGATGCCCAGAGGATGCAAAAGGACACATAGGGGAAAACCTATATTGTCTATAAAAAGGGGGAGCAACTCACCTGGATCTCACTTTCAGTCCAGCAGCCAAGCTGTGCAGACCTCTGCAGCCTACATCTGGATCTTGCTCTTCCACAGCATCCGGTCATGTCACCATGGATCGTAACAAAGTCCTTTTGGAAGCCAACATCGTTCTGCAACAGTGCGGAGCCATCTACAGGCTCTCTGAACTCTACTACAGGAAGAAAAAGAGGCAGCCAAGAAGCGTCTGGGTCCGAAGATGGATCGGGAGAAGAACAGAGTATGGACTGTACAACAAGCTGATGGTGGAGCTCAGGAACGAAGACCCTTGTGCATTCCAGAACTTCATGAGGATGCCTCCAGCCATGTTTGATGAAGTTGTGCAGTGATTGACACCCAGGTTGACCAAGGCAAACACCAACTTCCGGCCCAGCCTGGACCCTGGACTCAAGGTGGCACTGACTCTGCACCACCTGGCCTCAGGGACCACCTACAGGAGCATGCAGTACGGCTGGAGGGTGCCACCCAACACCATCAGCATTGTGGTCAGAGAAGTGGTGCAAGCCATCATCGAAGAATACATGGAGGAGCTCCTACAGTGCCCCACCACTGAAGAAGGCTGGAAGAAAGTTGCAGAGCAGTGGTATCAGAGGTGGAACTTCCCACACACCGTTGGAGCCATAGATGGGAAGCACGTGGCCTGCAAAGTGCCAGCCAAGTCAGGGTCCACTTATTTCAACTACAAGGGCTTCTTCAGCATCGTCCTCTTCGCCATGGTCGATGCTGACTACAAGTTCATGTACATCGATGCTTCAGGAAATGGGTCAGCTTCAGATGCCCAGGTATACAACACCAGTGACCTCAAGGAGGGGCTGGAACACAACTTCATCCTGGGCTTCCCAGATCCAGACCCCCTGCCCAACGACACGTAAGATGTGCCCTATTTCATCATGGGGGGGTGACGCCTTCTCCCTCAGAATCTACCTCATGAAGCCCTACACTTCCAGATGCCTCACCTGTGAAGAGAGGATCTTCAACTACAGGCTGTCCAGGGCAAGGCGGGTGGTGGAGAACGCCTTTGGCATCCTGGCCAACAGGTTCCAGGTACTTCTCACCACCATGCAGCATCGCCCAGAGACCGTGAGGAGAATCATGGAAGCTTGCTGCATCCTGCACAATCTCATGCGCACCCGCTACCCAGTGTTGCAGAACAGGCTCGTGGACCTCCAACAAGGCAATGGGGACATGGAGCCTGGGGAATGGAGGCAAGGGCAAAACCTGATAGACACTGAGGATGTGCAAGGCCCCAACAGAGCCTCATGTGAAGGAAAGAAGCAGCGCAACCTCCTGAAACACTGGTGCTACTCTCCAGCTGGAGCGGTGGAGTGGCAAGACAGGATGATAGATGTTTAATGGATGCTTTCTTCAGCCTGTCTCATCACACTGATGAGATTGTGACATGTATGTTGGGTGGGCCTACAATGAACAGGGCATTTAATAAAGAGTTGTGTTTATGTTGATATGTGTGGATCAATGATTAAATTTTTATTGATAATGAAGGGCCATAGGGAGGGTGGACCATACAGTCCCACTATGCTTGCACTGGAGGTTTATCTATCCCCACAGCTATTACCCATTCTAAAGGTATCCCTGCCCACCCCACTGCTATCCTTACCATCCCACAAACATGCAAAGGATTAAACCATTTCTAAAAGTTTCCACCAAGACTATAAATAAAAAAAAAAGGAATGAGGCAAGTGTGTGAATCAAAGATAGACTTTATTAACAACAAGCTATAAAAGAAAAATGACCCAAGTCAAGTGTCCAAATAAAATCCACAGGTAGCCAGCCAGCCACTCTCTGGCACTCCTCTTGGTCGCTCAGTCTCAGGGGTGAAGGGTCCAGGTGCTGTGGAGGTGGCTGGTGCTGGAGTGCTTGTCTGAAGCGCCATTGGGGTGCAGCATCAGCAGAGTTAGCACCAGCCGAAGCACCACTGCCAGAAGCATCATCTTCAGCTCCTCCAGAAGCAGAAGCAGAAGAAGCTCCAGCCCCAGAAGAGCGAGCCTGTGCTACAGAAGCCCCAGCAGAAGCAGAGTGAGGGCCAGGGGGTGGGATGGTGGCCCTGTCCTTCTTGCCAGGGCTGGCAGCAGATGGCTGAGGCTTTCTGTTCTTCCCCATGGTTGTGGGGTTGCTGGCTGGCAGGGAGGCTGGCAGGAACCAAGGCTTGCAGGAAGGCAGGCACCAAGGCTGGTAGGAAGGCTGGCAGGAAGGCTGGCAGGAAGGCTGGCACCAAGGCTGGAAGGCAGGCTGGCAGCAAGGCTGGCGGGCAGGCAGACAGCAAGGCTGGCAGGGAGGCTGGCAGGGAGGCTGGCAGGAAGGCTGGCAGGCAGGCAGGCAGGCAGGCACCAAGGCTCGCAGGCAGGCAGGCAGGCACCAAGGCTGGCAGGTAGGCATGCACCAAGGCTGGCAGGCAGGCACCAAGGCTGGCAGGAAGGCTGGCAGGCAGACTGGATTGCAGGGAGGCTGGAAGGCAGGCTGGCAGCAAGGCTGGCAGGTAGGCAGACAGCAAGGCTGGCAGGAAGGCTGGCAGAAAGGCTGGCAGCCAGGCAGACAGCAAGGTTGGCAGGGAGGCTTGCAGGCAGACATACAAGCAGGGCAGGCAAGGCAGTCAATCCGTCTGGCAGCAGGTCTTTCCTCTGAATGGTGACCTGCTTCCGAGATGCTTCCTTTTATATCTGCGGGGCTTACACAATGCATCCTCCCCACATGCGCAATTAACGCTCTGTATCCGTTAGCCTTCCGCTGTGCATCTGCTTCATCCGCTCTGCATCCGCTTTGCATCCGTTGTATCCGTTCCGCGTCCACTTTGCTGCGCCCTCCCGGAAGCCTAGCAGATGTGCCATCCGCTCCCATCTGCTTCCATCCGCTAGGCTTCCGTTCCGCATCCGCTTTCCATCCGCTCTGCGTCCTCCCCGCGTCCGTTCCTTTCCGTGTTATCCGCTCTGGTTATGGAAATTTTTGCCCCTTTTGAGAGCGGATAACAATGGATGGAACATTTTTCTCATCCGTTGTGTCCTTTTTACTAACGTTTTGCATCCGTTGGGCAGTGTGACTGGGCCTTTAGACTGTCTACTATTGACCTCACTTCTTTCCTCACAGGCCTGTAGGGGGTGTGCATAAGCGCACCAATCATGCCTACCATCTCTGTCTTATTGTTTTTTCTTTTTCTTATAAGTATCTGTCTCATGTATTCAAAATGATATTCTTATACCTGTATCTCATAAGCGATTGAGAAATCAAATAAATACTAAAAAATACCTCTGGCAACACAAACTGTCCACTACAACCAGTATTCTGTGTATGTTTGTGTGTAGGTGTGTATATTCTTCCTTATTTTCACAATATGCAATCATTTATTTTCTCAACAAATAAATATATACTTCCATGATAAAGCAAAAGTTTATATAGAGCTATTTTTGAAAACCTTTCCTAAGAGACTTTTGTATCACACTGAAATGCCTTAGAAACATTGATTTTTTTCTTTTGGAGACAAATAACTGTTCCATTTTTGTTTACATAAGGGAAAAAAAAACCCTATCAATTCAGTATTCTGTTTCTAAGAAGCAAACAAAATGTACCCACAAAATCAGTACAATTATCTGAGCAGATAATCATTGTGTCTTGCATGTTTTGCATGAAAATCCTTCCAGGCAATACTCTGATGGTATATATAATAATTCTTAGCTTCTCGTGAGCTTATAATAACCAATAATACAATTGCTCAAAGCATTACATAATGTAAGATTAATGAGGGCTAACAAAATTTCCTGAAAATGGGAGGAAGAACACCAACAGTTTGAAAAGAAATATAAGTCAAATTAACATGATTAAGGAGCTGTTGTTAGTAAGAAGACACTTCATAAAATGCTAAACCTAATGGCAAGTGGGTGTGGGAAGCACTGCAACTGTTCCTCATTTTACAAGTTGGTATAAGCTGAAGAAGGAAATTGAGATTTTTTTAAAAAAATATTTTTGACAGGGATCAAACTGGTGAACAGTGATGGATATAGATTTTATTCTTTGAGAGAACCGCCATGATTACAGTAGATAGATTAAATGGCCTTGATTTATCATCTCCAGGAAATGATATTGTAACATTGAAGAAAAAAAAATGATATTATTTTTAAAAGAGCAGGAAAAATGCTTCCAGAGAGGGGCATTAATTTATTTATGATATTTATAGGACTTCCTATTTATCTAGTGAAGTTCTGGGCAGTGAGCAATAACTATGAAATTAAGAATTGTAAAACATATTGATACACCAAGACAAACAAATGAATTGCCTTCATTAAAAATATCAGAAGACCACTATGCCATACATCCATGGCATAACTTTAATAACTAAAATAGTCTAAGCCCAAAGTCTGGGTAACAGTCAAATCTACAGAGTCTGGTAAAATGCCAATAGAGATGGGATCATCCATATCTTTAGGCTGTTTTAAGAAGCATACTTTCTAGACCTCAGCAAATGATATTGCTTCACTGAGGGGACCTGTGGAGCCTGACCACCTGGAGGAGGAGGAGGAAGAAGGAGGAGAAAAAGAAGAAGAAACAACAACAACAATAATAATAAATTGGAGCCAATTTGAAAAGATTGTGGACCTTACTTTAGTAAACCCCGATCATTTTACTTGCTTACCTCTTGGGCCTTTGGTTGAGTATAATGTCTTTACAGCCGTACATACTTATCTTTTCAAATGATGTGACTGCAACAGACCTGGGAGTGCTGTGATGTTGTCAGAAGGAATGAAAACAAGCAGTGACAACTTAATCCCCATCATTTGAACATTTCCTGTAGAATATTGATGTTGAGTTTGAGGGGCTCCAGGGGACACCACATGAGGCCCACAGAACACATGACCCATCTCTGTATTAAATGGAACTAATCCTCCAAACAGCGGATCTCCTTAAGAACAAGGTGCCATTTACTTGTGATCAAAGCATTATTAGAACTCATATTTTCTGTCCCATGGAGTAATCTAAGACTATGCATTGGTTGGATTTTGTCTTACTGCAGTCTACGTTCTGCTTTGCTTAAGTGTTCACTTAAAAAAAAAAAAATCCAGTGCTTGATTCTGTCTTCCTGAAACTTTTAAACAGATTGTATAGCTTTTGTTAAAAATACAGTGTATTCGATCCCCACGCTTATAAAAAAAGGCTTCCATATTTCATCAGTCTAGAGAAGTTTTTTCCTCTAAGCTAGTCTCGAGAAAAGAAGGACTAAGGGTAACACGATAGCAGCATTTCAGTATTCGAGGGGCTGCCATAAAGAAGAGGGGATAAACCTATTCTCCAAAACACTTGAAGGCAGGACAAGAAACCATGGATGGAAACTAATCAAGAAGAGAAGAAACTTAGAACTAAGCAGAAATTTTGTAACAGTGAGAACACTTAACCAGCTTGCCTTCAGAAGTCGTGGGTGCTTCATCTGGACAGCCACTTGCCTCAAATTGTACAGGGTCTTCTGCTGCATAAGCAGAGGTTTGGACTAGAAGACCTCCAGGGTTCCTTCCAGCTCTCTTCTGATTGATTAATTGACCATATATTTCATAGCCTCTTTATTGATGTGTTTTATGGTTGTATGTTTATCATTAAACTTGTTATTACCTTTCTGAGCTATTGAGAAAACTTCAGATATTAGAAGTAACAGCCATAGAAAGTGGAATCATGACTTGGGACCATTTCTTCTTTCTCAATCCAATAATTTTAACTGGGGGAAAAAATGGTAGGGTGAAGATCTAGGTAAGCTATCTCTACAGCATGGCTGTCTAACCTTTTGGCTTGCCACGTTGAGTGAAGAGGAATTGTCTTGGGCCTCATATAAAATATAAAATGTAATGTATAATAATGGATGTAAATTACAAACTTCCTTTATTTATTACAATCTTTTGAGGCCATATTACTAGTTATCCATGGCCACATACAGCTTGGAGCCACAGGTTGGACATGCCTGTTCTAACAGAAAGATCAGATATAGGTTTAGTAAGCAAACAAATGATAAACTTATACATTTTTATCTCTCTTATTTTTATAACTTTATTAGCTGGAGCCACATTTGGGAGAGAATCAGGAAAACAATTTGTAGAAAGGTGACCTTTCTATAAGGTCTGATCTGCTGACAAATCTGTTGTGATTTTAGCCAGATTAACACTGCTACTTTTTTTTCCCCAGGCAGGTGGGAGATGTATTGTTATCTCTCCCATAGGCTCACTCAAGGCTACAGTGTATGACAGTCATTTGGTTTGGGTGATGTGCTGGTCAACAGGCGAGAAGTCTCTCTGCCTTTTATTAAGATGTATAGAATAACTGCAGTGGCACCGAGTAGGTAGCTTAAAGGGCCGCCACAGAGAAACATCTGCTGCCAGTCATGTCGAACAGTTCCATCCTGACACATCATCTTAATCTTACCTAAGTTCTACAATTCTTTCATGGGTGCTTCTATTTTTCCAGCTGTAGGAAATGCTAGTTTGTCTTAGAGGGATGATATTCCTCCAGTCCTTTCACACATTGTTTTTTTTCACTGGTCAAAATGACAGAAGCAAAATTCAGTGAAGGCAACCAGGGTTAATTGAATGTATTATGCGTCATCTTTTTGGTTATTGAATAGAGCTTGGCACCATTCATGGATCTGGCACTGCATCACATTAACAAGAGCAGCCCTTGGTACTATGTCAACTTCATTGCAGATATGAGGTCATCAAAGATAAGAAAAAATATTTATCAAATGTTTTATTGTCAGGATTTTGGCAGTTACCCCCATTTAAATCATGAGTCTTGAGTCAAACTTCCAAAACTTAAAAAGGATTTATTGGGAGTTAACATGGCAGCACTGCCTGGGTGTAGCCAACTCTGAGACACATAATTCATTGTCACCCTTGACCAGTGGTGGGATTCAATTTTTTTTACTGCCGGTTCTGTGGGTCTGGCTTGGTGAGCGTGGCAGGTGAAGGATATTGTAAAATGTCCTGGAAGCATAAACTCTTTTTTTTTTTTTTTGCCACAATTCATCGGCCTCTTCAAAAATGGTGCTTGCTTCTGGGATGACATCATGTAGCCTACAGGTAGTTCCCCAACGAGCTTTAAAATTCATTCTGATTACTCTGAAAATGGTGCTGGCCATTGAGGAATGCTGAGGGATGAATGGCCTGCCCTCCTTTCCCAATACAAGTTCTGGAGATCTTCCAAAGATACTTTCATGATCAATGACAAGAGATAGGATGTATGTCCTGGTGGGATAGTAGGGAGGCCCAATGTTTTGCAGGAAATCAGCAGAATGGGATGAAGGGAGAAATAGGTGATGGAGGCATTGCAGTGGCTGAAGCTTTGAAACTAGATCATACGTAGCTTTTGAAAAAGTCTGTTTTAACTTTTGATCAATCACTGAGTGGCTGGTTGAAAGTCAAGGACTACCTATAATTCCTTACTGGAGACTACTTGTGGTTGGTGGTTGGTATTCTCCAAGTATGGTTGTTTTCCTGCGAATCTTTTGTTACAAGGAATATAAGCAACCAGCAAATATCAATTTCCTGTATATTGATATTATATAGCAGGGGTGTCAAACTCAAGGCCAGCAGACCAGATACAACCCACAGGGTATTTAGATCTGGTCTGTAGGGCTGCCCTGGAAACAGCAAAGGACCAGCCCATGGTGCCTTTGCCAGCAAAATGAAGGAAGGAAGGAAGAAGAGCGGAGAATGAAGAGGGAAGAAAAGGGAAGAAAAAAGAAGGAAAGGAAGGAAGGAAGGAAGGAGACTATAATCAGAGTGAATGAGGGTCTGAGGAAGTCCTGCCACTTGACCACATACTAGTGACATCGAGCTGGCCACATCCATTCCAGCCATGCGTACTCCAGCAATGCCCACCCCGGCCCTCTGAGATCAAACACAGCCCTGATGCAGCCCTCAAATTAAATTGAGTTTGACACCACTGTTACATAGCCTGATTACAGCACATCTTCAAGAAAATAAGCAAGTTAAGAGAACCCAAGAACTCAGCAGTTCAACCCTGAGTTACATGTATTCTCTAGTGTAAAATACTGTTTTTAGAAAAACAGATCTAACAAAAAATTATCTTGAGCATACAGATGCTGTTCTTTGGTCTACAACAAAGGCTCCATTGTATTCCCAATGATTAATGTGGAAGCAGTCAACACAGTGTAATTGTCATCTGGGACACCTGTTTGTCCTCTGAATAGACAGAATGGATCTTAGCTCTGATTATTTAGCAATTTTGTTGTTCCATATATTTAAAGATAACTCAGTTAAGGGAGAACTCAAATATAGCATATCCATATCTATTTCTTCTGCTGTACAAGGTCAGGAATCACTGCCTCTTGGAAGCAACTAGTTCACAAAAGATACAACTAGAGTCAAATTCTAGCCTTTAAGCAGGAATTAAGTCTTACGCTTTGATCTCAGGCGAAAAGGACTGGGGAAAAAAAGAAAAATATATATTCTTTTTCTTTAATTGACTTCAGTTTTATTCCCCTGGGTTCTGTCTCAAGAGAATGCATGCACATGCAAATGTCCTGTGGGCCTACAGATTTTCTCAAATGTTACCCAAGCTGCACCACCACCACTCAGGAAAAAAAAACCAGTTCCTATTTGGGTAGAATGACATTTCAAGAATTCGGAAATCTCAGGAGAAGTTTAAGCCACTCGATTGTATGAAGCTTCCAGTTCTGTGCTTCTGCATCTTAAATTGATTCAGCTTTGAGTCTTTGTATATGCGTATGAAAACGTGCAAGACAGATGGTCATAATCCTCAGCCAATGGATCGTGCTATTTGGGAAATCTGGGGTTCCAGATAAACCCGGGAAGCATCAAAAAAGGGAAGAGGAAATTAAATAAGAAAAGGATGTATTTAATATTACATGTTGTAACAGCAGCGAGGATTATATTTGCACAACATTGGAAAAATAAAGAAACACCACAAGATGAAGAGATAATTGAGAAGATATTAGATTATGCAGAAATGGATTGATTGATATTGAAAATTAAGTAGAAAGAAGACACAGAATAGTATCAAACATAGAATTTATTCTACCAGTGGTTGGAAAAAAAGGGGTGGAGATTAAGAATATAATTAGCATTGCTAAGCAAATTAAATACCCAGACAACATGATGTTTATTAAGCACTAAGAAATATAATTAATTAAAAAAATCTATAAAATTTAAAAAGAAAAGAAAAGGGAAGGGAAGAGGAATGCTGGTTTGTACCATGGGTGCCACTGGATTATCCAGATTCATGGAGGATGAGTCTCTTCAGTAATTACTATTTCCAATGTCTGTGTTTTTAGTGACCACACCAGCAAAGGAGGCATACTGCAGATCCTGTCAGTCAAGGAATTTTGGCTAGCGGGGTCCAGAAGAAGAGCTTTTTCTGTTCTGGCTCTTGCCCTTTGGAATATCTTACCCCCGGGGAGAGATCCTTCTGTCTTTACATAAGAGCCTTAAGATCTGGTTCTGTCAGATGGATTGGGGACTCGAGGGAGGTTCACTCTGGAGTTAGTTGATGAATTAAGAACTAATCCTCCTTCCCTCCTCCCATGCATCTGATTCCTTCTTTCTCCATCTGGTGTCAATTATTTTATTTTGTTCATATTGTCATTTTATACTTGATGGTTTTAATGGATTTATGGTGCAGAAGCATGATGGCACAGTGATTAGAATGTAGTATTGCAGGGTAACTCATTGTTCACTGCCAGGAGTTTGATCCTGACCAGCTGAAGATTGACTCAACCTTCAATCCTTCCGAGGGCAGTAAAATGAGTACCCAGATTGTTGGGGGAAATAGGCTGACCCTGTAAACCAGGGGTTCCCAATCTGTAAACCAGGAGATTGGAACTGGGCATATGCGAGCACACACACACACACACACACACACACACACACACACACACACACACATATCCTGACTTGTGTGAGCAGCAGGTGTGCATGCGTGTTGCTCACATAAATGGAGCATTGTGCATGCATGCGTGCTTACCGCTGCTTGTGTGGAAACATCCCCCCTTGCCCCCATTCTCAGCTGGTCTGCAAAGCCAGAAACATTGGGGAACTCTGCTATAAACTGCTTAGAGAGGGCTGTAAAACACTATGAAGCATTATATAAGTCTAAGTACTATTGCTATTATCCTGTAAGCTGCCCTAAATGAGATGGGTGACAAATAAATTTTATAAAAAGTAAATAAAATGAAGTCTGAATAGCTCAACCTTGCTGCCATTTTGAACTTGTTTTTCATCATGAAGATAGCTTAGAGACTGGGATCTGGGGACATAGGCAAGAGAGTGATCAACTGTAAAAAATGTCATGATTCAAATCTTGTTATGCAAATAGTCCTCTACTTGCAATTGGGTGCTTAGTGACCATTTGTAGTTACAAAAGACCCTGAAAAAGGGAATTATGGCCCAGATCTGAAGTTCTAGCATCTGCCTCCCATGGTCATATGGGAGTATTTTGGACGCTCAGCAAATGACCTGCATTAATGGTCATTTTCGGTACCTGATAGTCGTGTGATTTTTTTTCATGTTTTTTATGGCATTTGTTTCCAGTTTCTGGCAAAATCAGCCCCAAAGCAAACATTAGATTTGTTTAATGACTATATCATTTGCTTTATGACCATCATATTCACTTAAGAACCATCATAAAAAGATCATAAAATTGGGTGTGGATGCATGGTGATTTGGTGCATGACCATCATGACTTATTGCCCAAAATTGTGGGCTCAAATATGGTCATGAGTTTAAGCCCATGTCACACTGCACCAATGGATGGAAAGAGGATGTAAAATGGAGAGAAAAACTTGCCATCTGTTGGTTAACGCGATCCATCCGTTCTGTACTCACTGCGTCCGTTTTTCATCCTCTCTATCCGTCCAGCAACCGTCGACTGAGGTTCCATCCACTCAAAAAGTTTTGAGTTGCTCAAAACTATTTGAGTGGAAAATGTATCCAACGCGTCCGTTCTGAATCCACTACGCATACGGGGAACATCCATTCTGAATCCGTCGTCATTCGTTACGCGTTTGCTACATCCACTAAGCATCCGCTGTGCATCCGCGCAACTCAAATCCGCTCCAGCGGAAAGCGGACACAGGGAGGTAGTGAAACGGATGCGGAACGGACGCGCAGCGTTAGTAGCACGGACGGAGAAAGGATGAAAGCGGATGCAGCTCACATACAAAGCATTTAAAACGGAAAAAACGTTCGCAGAGGGGACCTTTCTCAGATATTAAGGATGTCTAGAGGATGCCTAGAGGATGCAAAAGGACACATAGTGGAAAACCTATATTGCCAACAAAAAGGGGGAGCAACTCACCTGGATCTCACTATCAGTCCAGCAGCCCTGCTATGCAGACCTCTGCAGCCTTCATCTGGCTCTAGCTCTTCCACAGCATCCAGTCATGTCCCCCATGGATCGAAACACACTCCTTTTGGTAGCCACCATCGTTCTGCAACAGTGCGAAGCCATCCACAGGCTCTTTCAACTGTTCTCCAGGAAGAAAAGGAAGCGTCCAAGAAGTGTCTGGGTCCGAAGATGGATCAGGAGAAGAGCAGAGTACGGACTGTACAACAAGCTGATGGTGGAACTGAGGAACGAAGACCCTCGTGCATTCCAGAACTTCATGAGGATGCCTCCAGCCATGTTTGACAAAGTTGTACAGCGACTGATACCCAGGTTGACCAAGCAGAGCACCAACTTCCGGCCCAGCCTGGACCCTGGGCTGAAGGTGGCACTGACTCTGCGCCACCTGGCCTCAGAGACCACCTACAGGAACATGCAGTACGGCAGGACGGTGCCACACAACACCATCAGCATTGTGGTCAGAGAAGTGGTACAGGCCATCATCGAAGAATACCTGGAGGAGCTCCTCCAGTGCCCCTCCCCTGAAGAAGGCTGGAAGAAAGTTGCAGAGCAGTGGTATCAGAAGTGGAACTTCCCTCACACCGTTGGAACCATAGATGGGAAGCATGTGGCCTGCAAAGCTCCAGGCAAGTCGGGGTCCACTTATTTCAACTACAAGGGCTTCTTCAGCATCATCCTCTTCGCCATGGTCGATGCTGACTACAAGTTCATGTACATCGATGCTTTAGGCAACGGGTCAGCTTCAGATGCCCAGGTATACAACGCCAGTGACCTCAAGGAGGGGCTGGAATGCAACCTCATCATGGGCTTCCCAGATCCAGACCCCCTACCCAACAACACGCAAGATGTGCCCTACTTCATCGTGGGGGATGACGCCTTCTCCCTCAGAACCTACCTCATGAAGCCCTATACCTCCAGATGCCTCACCCGTGAAGAGAGGATCTTCAACTACAGGCTGTCCAGGGCAAGGTGGGTGGTGGAGAACGCCTTTGTCATCCTGGCCAACAGGTTCCAGGTACTTCTCACCACCATGCAGCATCGCCCAGAGACCATGAGGAGGATCGTGGAAGCTTGATGCATCCTGCACAATCTCATGCGCACCTGCTACTCAGTCTTGCAAAACAGGCTCGTGGACCTCCAAAAAGGCAATGGGGACATGGAGCCTGGGGAATGGAGGCAAGGGCAAAACCTGATAGACACTGAGGATGTGCAAGGCCCCAACAGAGCGTCACGTGAAGGGAAGAAGCAGCGCAACCTCCCGAGACACTGGTGCAACTCCCCAGCGGGAGCAGTGGAGTGGCAAGACAGGATGATAGATAATTAAGGGATGCTTCCTTCAGCCTGTCTCATCACACTGATGAGATTTGGCCATGTATGTTGGGTGGGCCAACAATGAACAGGGAATTTAATAAAGAGTTCTGTTTATGTTCAAATGTGTGGATGAATGATTACATTATTATTGATAATAAAGGGCCATAGGTGTGGCACCTGGTAGGGTGGACAAAACAGTCCAACTATGCTTGCACTGGAGGTTTATCTATCCCACAGCTATTACCCATCCCAAAGGTATCCCTGCCCATCCCACAGCTATTACCCATCCCACAGGTATCCCTGCCCATCCCACAGCTATTACCCATCCCAAAGGTATCCCTGCCCATCCCACAGCTATTACCCATGCCACAGGTATCCCTGCCCATCCCACAGCTATTACCCATCCCACAGGTATCCCTGCCCATCCCACAGCTATTACCCATCCCAAAGGTATCCCTGCCCATCCCACTGCTATCTTAACCCATCCCACAAGCATGCAAAGGCTTAAACCATTTCTAAAAGTTTCCACCAAGACTTTATTTAATAAAATAAATGAAGCAAGTGTGTGAAGCAAAGATAATATTTATTAATAACAAGCTGTAAAAGAAAAATGACCCAAGTCAAATGTCCAAAGCAAAAATAAAGCAACAGGTAGCCACCCAGTCTCTGGCACTCTTCTTGGTCACTCGGAGGTCTTCCCAGTCTCAGGGGTGAAGGGTCCAGGTGCTGTGGAGGTGGCTACTGCTGGAGTGCTGGTCTGAAGCGCCACTGGGGTGCCTGGCCCCGAGAGGGCAACAGGGGACAGTGTGTTGAGGAAGCTCTCAGACAGCTGGCTCAGCCCCGTGATGTTGAGAGCCTCTTCCTCCATGACATGGGGTGTCAGCCCCAGTACCGAAGACAGATGTACTGAGGCCGGGCTTGGCTGTGGGGTGGAGGAAGGAGCAGTGTAGTGGGGCTGTCTGGTCTGCAGCTGGGTGAGGACTGGCATGGGTGGCATCTGTGGCGTGGGTGGCATCTGTGGCATGGGTGGTGTTAGGGATAACATTGTTTACCCTAAGTGGTTTAGGTGAAATAATAACTATGAATCATAGTTGTGTATGTTAAAGTGTCTGCAGCTTTAACTGTGGAATAGTAATTAAGGGAGTGGTTATGAAAACACTATAAAAGTAGCAAGTCTACAGCTTGCTCTCTCTGGCTTTGATGATCCCTGATTACTGCTTGGAATCAAGACTGCATTGCTCGAACAGGAGAGACAACAAAGGACTGATTTGTAAGTGAACTGACATAGGATATTCTACATGGACTTTGCTAACTGAATATCCCTGAATGGACTGACTACTTGATACATGACTATTGGACTGTTATTTGACTATGCTATGAACTTGTAATGGAATAAACTATATTCTTGATAGCACAAGCGTATCTGTTATTTTTACTGTATGTTAATAAACATACAAGCTTAGCTCACTCATTTATTTGTGTGCCTATCTGACTAACGCTGCACATTCTGTTTAGCTTGTCTACCTAACCCTGGTTGGGGAACCCAGGCTTAACAGGTGGCATCGGTGGCATCGGTGGCACCGGTGGCATCCGATGTTCATATGCCTGGACTGGGAAGGGCTGCTGCCTGTGCTGCTGGACCTCCTGGTAGCCGTAGCCTTGGTAGGTGAGGGCTTGTGGAAAGCCTTGGAAGGGGAATGACATCACCTGGGGTGGAGGAACAGACCTGGACTGGTTGGGAGCAGGTTCATCTAGGTCTGGAGGGTTGTGAAGCAGATCGGTGATCCTGTCCTTCACCACCTGGTACTGGGGTTCCGCCATGTCCATGAGGGTCTGGTTCACATAGGTGAGGAAGGGCTTGCAGTTGGAGGATGAGGAGTCGGTGTGTATCAGTTGCGAGAGGAGATCTAGCTGCTCCTGATGGTGTCTCTTATCTCCAGCAGGACAGAGTGGCTCTGTCCCTCCGGTTTGCCTCTCTGCCTTTCTGTGGAGGTGGAGCTGGGGGTGGATGCGGGTTGGGCTGTGGTGGAAGTGCCATCTCCTTTCTCCCACTGCATCAAGGGGTCCTCCACATGCTCCAACACAGGTAGTACAATTGTCAGGGGGGTCTCCGTCGTGGCACGCTCCACAGATACCTGCCTGGAGACAGAAGACGACTCTCTGCCGGAAGAGGACTGGCTCTCAGCAGGCTGCCTGAGAGAGAGGGTTGTGAGAGGGGCTCTCCTCGGTGGTGGATCTCACCCTCCAAGAAGCTGCACTTGTCCATCACATAGGTCTCTCTGTCCATCAGCTTGACCGTGGCCTGGCCAGATTTCTTGAGGTGCAGCTTCCTGTACCAGGTGTGCATGTACTTCCACCAGCCGAGGAGCACCTCCGAAGTGTAGCCCAGGCTCTCCGCCTTCTCTCTCCAAGCAGCCTGCTTCCTTTTGGTGTCCCTATAGAGCCTGTGTCCCTTCTGCCATAGATACTCGTTCTCTCTCAGCCACTCCAGCACCTCATCCTCATGTTCCTCTTCTATGTTCTATTGCCTCCTCTCCCGGTCTCGCGTCTGCCTCTTCCTCCTTTTGGCAGGACCATATGGGCTCTCATCAGAAGGGCTTCCAGGTTGTAGGGGCTGCTCCTCCACATCACCACCACCACCAGCAGCAGCAGCAGCAGCACCAGCAGGACCAGGAAAAGCAGCAGCAGAGTAAGCACCAGGAGCACCAGCAGGACCGGGAGCATGAGCAGGACCGGGAGCACCAGCAGGACCAGCAGGACCAGGAGCACCAGCAGGACTAGGAGCACCAGCAGGACCAGCAGGACCAGGAGCAGCACCAGCAGAGTAAGCACCAGCAGAAGCACCAGCATCAGGAGCAGCGCCAGCAGAGTAAACACCAGCAGAAGCACCAGCATCAGGAGCAGCACCAGCAGAGTAAACACCAGCAGAAGCACCAGCATCAGGAGCAGCACCAGCAGAGTAAGCACCAGCAGGACCAGCAGGACAAGGAGCAGCACCAGCAGAGTAAGCACCAGCAGAATCACCACCGCCAGAAGCAGCATCAGCAGAGTAAGCACTAGCAGAAGCACCACTGCCAGAAGCAGCATCAGCAGCTCCTCCAGAAGAAGCATCAGCAGAATCCCCAGCTCCAGAAGAGCGAGCCCGGGCTGCAGAAGCCCCAGTAGAAGCAGAGTGAGGGCCAGGGGGTGGGAGGGTGGCCCTGTCCCTTTTGCCAGGGCTGGCAGCAGATGGCTGAGACTTTATCTTCTTCCCCAAGGTTGTGGGATGGCTGGCTGGCATGCAGGCTGGCAGGCAGGCTGGAGAGCTGTGTCTGGAAGCAGGTCTTTCCTCAGAATGGTGACCTGCTTGGGAGCTGCTTCCCTTTATATCCGTGGGGCTGACGCAATGCATCCTCCCCACATGCACAGTGAGTGCTAGGCATCCGCTAGGCATCCGCTAGGCTTCTTCTAGGCATCCGCTAGGCTTCCGCTAGGCATCCGCTTCATCCGCTCGGCATCTGCTCTTTCCGTTCTGCGTCTGCCTTGCTGCGCTCCCCCAGAAGCCTTGCGGATGTGCCATCTGCTCCCATCCACTTCCATCCGCTAGGCTTCCGTGGAGCATCAGCTTTCTATCCGCCCTACGTCCTCCCCCTGTCCGTTCCTTTCCGTGTTGTCCGCTCTGGTTATGCAAATTTTTGCCCCTTTTGAGAGCGGATAACAACGGATGGAACATTTTTCTCGTCCGCTATGTCCTTTTTACAAATGTTTTGCATCCGTCGGCCAGTGTGACAGGGCCTTTAGGATTACCTAAACTTCTGACTTTACTTGGGCCAGATTCTGGAACACAAGTAGATAAAGATGAAGTTTGTGTTTGGACATCAGCACAAATGGATTATCATTTTGATGTAATCTCAATTTGCTCTCGATGCTTATGGACTTGCAGAATTTGAGAAGAATCACAGTAGCATATAATATCAGATTCACATTAGTTCAGAACTTGGGAATGATAATAGCTTTTTACCAAGACTCAGGTCTAGTGGTTAAGGCACCAGGTTAGAAACAGGAGATTGTGTATTCAAGTCCCACCTTATCCTTGAAAGCCAGCTGGGTGACTTTGGGACAGTCACTCTCCCTCTCCCAGCCCAACCAAACTCACAGGGTTGTTGTTATGGGGAAAATAGAAGGATGAAGGTATGTTGGATATGTTCACTGCCTTGAGTTATTTGTAAAGATAAAGGTTTCCCCTTTCTGGTCATGACCAACTCTTGGAGGTGGTGCTTATCTCTGTTTCTTAACCAAGGGAGCCAGCATTGTCCAAAGACATGTCCATGGTCATGTAGCCATCTATAGACTGAGTGTACACCGAGGCTCATGGAATGCTATTACCTTTGCACCAAAAAGGTACCTATTAATCTACTTGCATTTGCATCAGTGGCGGGATTCAAATTTTTTATTACTGGTTCTGTGGGTGTGGCTTGGTGGGTGTGGCAGGAAATGCATACTGTAAAATCTCCAGTCAGAGGTGGTATTGGCCAGTTCTCCAAACTACTCAAAATATCCGCTAATGGTTCTCCAATACTGGTGAGAACCTGCTGAATACCACCTCTGATTTGTATGCTTTCAAACTGCTAGGTGGACAGAAGCTGGGGTAAATAATGGGAGCTTATCTCATCACATAGCGCTTGGGTCTCAAACACAGACTGTCAGCTTTCTAGCTGACAAGCTCAGGGTTTTTAACTGCTGAGATGCTGCATCCCTTTAAAAAAAGGCCAAATATAAATAAATGTAAATAAAACAACCTATGTCTTTATCTCTGCCAAATGCCCAAAGGAATAGAAACATCAAGCATAGCCAATGACATTATGGATGGATGGGGAAAATCCTACATGGTGTTGAGCCTAATTTAAAAGCTTTGGTAAGAGTGATTTGCTGGTGTCACCCTGGGAAAACAGGAATATCAAACAACAAAAAAGAGGTTTCCAAACAAACAAACAAGAAAAAAGGAAGCAAGTCACCACTGACTTGTAGTCCCAGATTATTTCTAAGGAAATGCAGCAGAAAAGTTGCCTATAAAGTAATGAAAATCATGCCAGGAACCAACAGTGGCAGTTATGTTACCCTATAACAATTTCAGCTTCCTTCCGAACATGTCCAATGGCTGAGTATGTTGTTTCTACTGCTGTTCAGAAAAAGACCATCTGAAGGAGCCGATTTGCAGCTCTCTGGAGATATCTAAATTCAGCTCTTGCAGATTTCTCCGATTTTATTTTAGTAGTGCGAACAACAACACCTGCCCTGAGAGTCAGGTATTTAGCAGGAAAAAAAAAAATCAATCCTTTTTTTTTTGCATGGCAGACTGGTGATGACTCTGACTTTTATTGCTGTGCCTAAATTGGGAATTCATAATCAGATTAAAATTTACAGTTTCAGCCACTGACAGATGGTGTTTTCTTCCAAGCCTCACTTCATTCCTGAAACACACTCATAATTACAGGAATCGTTTCGTCTCTTCTATAGCATCTTTTTCAGCTGGAAGAAGTGGAAGGAAATAGGTCCACAAAAGTAGCCTTTGCAAAGAAGACTCTATTAGACCGATTGTCCGTGAATACAGATTTAAATCATTTGGAGCATTTCAAGAAACTGAAAATGAATGGAGGAGATTTTCTTCTGATTTAGAAACACTTTCTTACTTCTTGCCTGTAGACAATATGTCTATCCACTCCACCGGCTTCAAATAGGAACATTTGAGAAAATTCCATTTTAGTGAATTCCAGTGTGAAATCACCAGATCTATACCACTTTATAGCACCAAGAGAAAGAGATGTGTTTTTGTCTGCTTTTCTAAAAGCAGAGAGAGTAAAGATGAAAGCATCTCCAAACAGAGTGTGTTTAATTTATTTATCAAATTTAGAAACCGCCCATCTACCTCACAGCCTGGGACTAACCCAGGAGAAGACCCAAACCTCTGAGGTAACTGTAAATGCATCACAGTTGATACTCATGAGAACTGAAAAATATTCATCATTACATGTCTTGGTAACTAGAATTTAAGTTTGATCCAGCTTAGCACATGTATTTTGGGAAAATTAGGTCCCTGGGATTATCATGCTCTGTTTCTGAAATGTAAAATAGTGGCTGAGTCAGTTTGGGATTATTGACTGACTGACTAACTGATTGATTTTGTAACCAGCCCAAATCTGTAGACTGGGGTGTATAGAACAAAGTAAATTGTAACAGGGAGAAAAAAATTAACATTAATAGCAATAGCATTTAGGCTTTAGGCAAAGAACTTTAGAGCACTCTCCGGTTTATTTACAATGTAGAAGCATTATTGGCATATTGGCCCCAACAATCTGGGTCATCATTTTGCCAACCTTGGAAGTATGGAACACCGAGTCCACTTTGAGCCCCGTCAGGATAAAACTCCAGGCTGTGGACAGAGTTTGACAGCAATACTGTCCTTAATAACATTCTTTCCAGTCCCAATCACTATCAAACATGCAAGTTGAATTAAAGCTCTGGTAAAATGGGATTGTTTGAATGACTTTATGACATGTGGAAATGGAAGAGCTTATGAACCTCTTAAGCGTTGGGGTTATAGCAGAAAAGGCCTCCCTCCTTTTCTCCTATGGATGGGGCTTCTTGTGATGCACAAGTCCTTTCAACAGTTCCAAGAAAGCTCCACATGCTTTTGCACCACTCAGGTGACCCTGATCACACAGATAAATCTTTAGGTGTCCTTAAGGACTCTGTAAAATAATGCAAATAACCAGCTGTCTTGCAAGGAGTATAAATCCTTCCATTCTCCACCATCCAGTCAGAGCTGAAAAAGCTTCTTGGGTAAGATGTGAAATGTCTTCAAGAAAGAAAAACTAGAAAGTTCAGTTGCTTTTTTTTTTTTTTTAAAGCACCTTTGGGACAAAACTGAAAAAAAAAAAGTAGAATCAATCCATTGTTCCTTTTAGTCTGACACACTTTACAGGGTTTTATCAGCTGTACCGGAGAAACTAGGACTTGAACTGGGACCTTCTTTGCATAGATTACATGTCTGCCACCATTAAGCTGCAGGTGCAATCAGCCTTGCCCAGCAAGCCCCTCTTCATTTCTGATTATTTTCACAATGTGATGAACTATCAAATTGGATCCCATGACTTTGAGATTAAGCTGCCTCCTCTACAGAGCATCAGCACAATCAGGCTTCTTAGTAAACACAGTCAACACAGTGAGTTGCCTGCTGCTTATAACAACATTTACAAAACAAGCATCATTTGCAGGGTCTGCTGCTTAATGGATACTCTGAGTCTAATCAGCAAGAACCAAAGCAGACTGAGCAGATCTTCATTCAGGTGTCAATAACCCTGCCTTTTTTATTTCATTTCCTAATGGGTTATCAATACCAGCAAGTTGCCTCTGATAATGTGGCAAATTATAAATGGGAAGGATTAAACAAGTACCAGTGGAGGAGAAAAATGAGCTTGATGATCCATTTTGTTCTAGTGCCTGAGCTCATACATATCTTGGGATCAAGGTCCTGCTGCCTGGCTAAGTGCTTCTTACTGTGAATAGAAGCTTTGATATGGTTTGTCATCAATATAATAGCAACAGCACTTAGACTTATATACCTCTTCACAGTGCTTTAGAATTCCTCTAAGCAGTTTACAGCTTATTCATCTTTTTTAATGTCCCCATAATTTCTTGTAAGGTGAAGTCTGGGCAACTGAATGGACATGAGTGTTTACTGGCCGGGTGCCTTTCCTGTCACCAATGTGGAGTTATATTCAGCATAGATATTCTCGTCGTGCCTAGAAAGAGAAATAGCTGCCTCTACCTAGAATCAAACTCACAGCCTCCTGATTGTGAGGTGAGAGTTCCACCTCAAGGCCACTGCACCAGTTATTACAGAGTCAGCCTATTGCCCCCAACAATCTGGCTCCTCATTTTGCTGACCTTGGAAAGACTGAAGATGGAGTCGACCTTGGATAGAGAAAGCAAGATCTTTTGTTAAGGCTTTGAACCTATTACAGGTATTCCTCAATTTATAATCATTCACTCAGCAACCATTCAAAGTTGTAACAGCACTGAAAAAAGTGACTTGCAACTTCACACTTGTAGCATCTCCACAATCATGTGATCAAAATTGAGCCACTTGGCTGTCAGATTGTATTTACAATGGCTGTAGAATTCTGGGGACATATGATTGCCATTTGCCACCTTCCCAGCCAGCTTCTGATAAGCAAAGTTAGATTTCTTTGCTTAATGATTGTGCGATTTGCTTAACAGTTGTGGCAAAAAAGATTGTAACACCAGACATTCAGTTGTCTCACTGAACAACTGCCTTGCTTCGCAACAGAAATTCTGCTCCCAATGATGGTCGTAAGTAGAGCATTAAGCCCATGTCACACTGCCCAACGGATGCAAAAAGGACACAGCGGACGAGCAAAATGTTCCATCTGTTGTTATCCGCTCTCAAAAGGGGCAAAAATTTGCATAACCGGAGCGGATAACACGGACGCATGGAGGACGCAGGGCAGATGTAAAGCGGATGCGGAACGGAAGCACAGCGGATGGAAGCGGATGGGAGCGGATGGCACAACCGCAGGGCTTCTGGGGGGGTCTCAGCAAAGTGGACGCGGAACGGAAAGAGCGGATGCAGAGCGGACGCCGAGCGAATGAAGCAGATGCACAGCGGATGCACAGCGGATGCACAGCGGATGCACAGCGGATGCACAGCAGAAGCCTAATGGATGCCTGGCATTAATTGCACATGCGGGGAGGATGCATTGTGTCAGCCCCGCGGATATAACGGAAGCAGCTTGGAAGCAGGTTGCCATTCAGAGGAAAGACCTGCTGCCAGACGGATTGGCTGACTTGCCTGCCCTGCCTGCATGTCTGCCTGCAAGCCTTGGTGCCAGCCTTGGTGCCAGCCTTGGTGCCAGCCTTGGTGCCAGCCTTGGTACCAGCCTCCCTGCCAGCCTTCCTGCCAGCCTTGGTTCCTGCCAGCCTCCCTGCCAGCCAGCAACCCCACAACCATGCGGAAGCACAGCAAGCCTCAGCCATCTGCTGCCAGCCCTTGCAAGAGGGACAGGACTACGATCCCGCCCCCTGACCCTCACTCTGGTTCTGCTGGGGCTTCTGCAGCACGGGCTCGCTCTTCTGGGGCTGGCGCTTCTGCTGCTTCTGCTTCTGGAGGAGCTGATGATGCGGGGGATCAGACAAGCACTCCAGCACCAGCCACCTCCACAGCACCTGCACCCTTCACCCCTGAGACTGAGCGACCAAGAGGAGTGCCAGAGATTCATTTTTGTCTTATAGCTTGTTGTTAATAAAGTCTATTTATGATTCACACATTGTTTCATTTCTTTTTTTTTAATAAAGCCTTGGTGGAAACTTTTAGAAATGGTTTAAGCCTTTGCTTGCTTGTGGGATGGGTAATAGCTGTGTGATGGGTTAGGATAGCAGTGGGATAGATAAACCTCCAGTGCAAGCATAGTGGGACTGTATGGTCCACCCTCCCAGGTGCCACACCTATGGCCCTTTATTATCAATAACGATATAATCAATCATCCACAAATGTCAACATAAACACAACTCTTTATTAAACGCCCCGTTCATTGTAGGCCAACCAAACATACATGGCCCAATCTCATCTGTGTGATGAGACAGGCTGAAGGAAGCATCCATTAAGCATTTACCATCCTGTCTTGCCACTCCACTGCTCCAGCTGAGGAGTTGCACCAGTGTTTCAGGAGGTTGCGCTGCTTCTTCGCCTCACGTTGGGGCCTTGCACATCCTCAGTGTCGATCAGGTTTTGCCCTTGCCTCCATTCCCCAGGCTCCATGTCCCCATTGCCTTGTTGACGGTCCACAAGCCTGTTCTGCAAGACTGGGTAGCGGGTGTGCATGAGATTGTGCAGGATGCAGCAAGCTTCCACGATCCTCCTCATGGTCTCTGGGCTATGCTGCATGTTGATGAGAAGTACCTGAAACCTGTTGGCCAGGATGCCAAAGGCATTCTCCACCACCCGCCTTGCCCTGAACAGCCTGTAGTTGAAGATCCTCTCTTCATGGGTGAGGTATTTGGAGGTGTAGGGCTTCATGAGGTAGGTTGTGAGGGAGAACGCGTCATCCCCCACGATGAAGTAGGGTATATATTGCTTGTCGTTGGGCAGCAGGTCTGGATCTGGGAAGCCCACCATGAGGTTGCCTTCCAGCCCCTCCTTGAGGTCACTGGCGTTGTATACCTGGGCATCTGAAGATGAGCCGTTGCCTGAAGCATCGATGTACATGAACTTGTAGTCAGCATCGACCATGGCGAAGAGGATGATGCTGAAGAAGCCCTTGTAGTTGTGATAAGTGGACCCTGACTTGGCTGGAGCTTTGCAGGCCACGTGCTTGCCATCTATGGCTCCAACGGTGTGGGGGAAGTTCCACTTCTGATACCACTGCTCTGCAACTTTCTTCCATCCTTCTTCAGTGGAGGGGTACTGGAGGAGCTCCTCCTTGTATTCTTCGATGATGGCCTGCACCACTTCTCTGACCACAATGCTGATGGTATTGTGTGGCACCCTCCAGCCGTACTGCATGCTCCTGTAGGTGGTCCCTGAGGCCACGTGGCACAGAGTGAGTGCCACCTTGAGCCCAGGTTCAAGGCTGGGCGGGAAGTTGGTGTTTGTCTTGGTCAACCTGGGTGTCAGCCGCTGCACAAGTTCATCAAACATGGCTGGAGGCATCCTCATGAAGTTCTGGAACGCCCGAGTGTCTTCGTTCCTGAGCTCCACCATCAGCTTGTTGTACAGTCCATCCTCTGCTCTTCTGGCGAACCATCTTTGGACCCAGACTTTTTTTGGGTGCCTCCTTTTCTTCCCGTGGTAGAGTTCACAGAGCCTGTAGATGGTTTCGCACTGTTGCAGAAGGATGGTGGCTGCCGAAAGGACTTTGTCACAATCCACGGTGGACATGACTGGATGCTGTGGAAGAAGAAGAGTCAGATGAAGGCTGCAGAGGTCTGCACAGCTTGGCTGCTGTTCTGAAAGTGGGATGCAGGCGAGTTGCTCCCCCTTTTTATAGGCAGTATAGGTGTCCCTTTGCATCCTCTAGGTATCCTCTAGGCATCCTCTAGACATCCTTAATATCCGAGATACGTCCCCTCTGTGAACGTTTTTCCCACTTTAAACGTTTTGTTTCCATGCTGCATCTATTCTGCATCCGTTCTGCATCCATTCCGTGTCCGTTCCACTTCCTCCCTGCATCCGGGCGGATGTGAGTTGTGCGGATGCGCAGCGGATGCCTAGCGGATATAGCGGATGCATAACGGATGCGTAACGGATGCGTCGTGGATGCGTAGCGGGTGCAGAACGGACGAACTGGATACATTTTCCGCGCAAAAGTTTTGGGCAGCCCAAAACTTTCAGAGCGGATGAAATGTCAATAAATGGATGCTGGATGGATAGAGAGGAAGCAAAACGGAGGCAGTGAGTACATCGCGTTTTCGAATGGATGGGAAGCTTTTTTGTCCATTTTACATCCTCTTTGCATCCATTGGTTCAGTGTGACATGGGCTTTACCTGCAGATGTCTGCAGATGTTCAGTCTGTCTTTTCACACAACTTGCCTCTACTAGTAAGAGTTAATCCATGACTAGGAGCAGAGCAAGACACCCACAATGTAAACCTAGGACAGTTCAGATCACAGTACTGCTGTGTTGTTTCCTGAATATTCATACACCTTAAGCAAAGTATGGCATAGAAATAGGCAAATAGCAGACTTTTTTTGACTGCTCTTCATATTAGCTAAAATATATTTTGCTTAAATAGAATGATGGTCCTTGCAAAAGGCAAGGGTTAACTCTAATCCCTGATCAGCAGGTTCTGACGAGTTTTGGAGAACCAGAAGCAGAAATTTTGAGTAGTTCAGAGAACCGGCAAATACAAACTCTCTTCCTCCCGAGTCCCAGCGAATTGGCAGGGTCTTCTTTTGTTGTCCTGCACAGGAGAACAGAGCTGGAAAGCAGGTTAGTGGGGTGGAGAGGGAATGGGGATTTTGCAGTAACCTTCCCCAGTAGTGGGAAGGGAAGGGAGATTTACAGTATCCTTCCCCTGCCATGCTCACCAAGCCACGCCCACCAAGACACACCCACAAAACAGATAGCAAAATTTTTTGAACCCCACCATTGTCCCTGACCTTTGTAAAGTGAAAAGCATGACTATATGTGTCCCACTGTTCTGAGAGAAAAAGTTTTTAATAAGATTAAAAAATTAAAACCCTGCAGATTTTATGCCTATTGCCATTGCCCACTATAGGAGGTTGTGTTCATTTCTGTTTCAAGATCATTGAGTCAGTGCTGTCCGAAGATATTCCTGTTGTCATGTGGCTGATTCTACCTTCCCACTAAAGTGGTACCTATTTATCTACTTGCATTTGCTTGCTTTTGAACATCTAGGTAGGTAGGAGCTGGGGTGGGGACAGGAGCTTACCACATCACATGGCACTCAGGTCTCAAACCTGGGCTGCTGGCTTTTCAACATCTTAAGCCCCGGTCCCACTGCACTTACGGCTGCAAAGAGGATGTAAAATGTTAAAAAAAGCTTGCCATCTGTTGGCAAACGCTATGCATCCGCTGTGTACTCACTGCATATGTGTTTCATATGCTCTATCCCTCAAGCATCTGTCCACTGAGATTTCATCCGCTCAAGCTGCACAAAACTTTGTGAGCAGATAAACTTTCCGACGCTTACGATGTACATCCGTGACATATATGGGCAAAAAATGTTCTATGTCCGTTATCATCCGTTAAATGTCCGCTGTATCCTCTCTGCATCCTCTGGCCATCCCCTCAACTTACATCTGCTGCAGCTGAAAACAGAAAGAGGGAGGAAACAAAAGGTACATGGAATGTCTACACAGCGTTAGTAGCACAGAAATAGGAAGGATGTAAGCGTATGCATCTCACATATAAAGGATTAAAATGGACAAAACGTTTGTATCTGGGATGAATCTCAGATATTTAGGATGTCTGCAGTATGTCTACAGTATGTAGAAGGACACCTAGCGGACTATCGATATTTCCTATAAAAAGGGGGAGAAAATCATCTGGATCTCAGTATGAGTCCAGCAGCCGTGGTGTACAGACCTCTTCACCCTTGGTCTTGGTCTACCACATCATCAATTGTTCTCCACCATGGATCATGACACAGTCCGTATGATAGCTGCGCTCATTCATCACCAGAATCAAAACCTGTTCAGACTGTTTCACCTTTTATACAGAAGAAGAAGAAGGAGACATCCAAGAGCTGTGTGGGTCCGAGGATGGATCGTGAGAAGAATGGAGTTTGGACTATATGACCAGTTGATGGTGGAGCTGAGGAATGAAGACCTCATGCATTCCATCACTTCATGAGGATGCCACCAGCCATGTTTGACAAACTTGTAGAGAATCTGAGACCCAGGTTGACCAAGCCTAGCACCCACTTCCATGCCAAGCTGGACCCTGGAGTGAAGGTGGAACTGACTCTGCAGCACCTGGCCTCTGGAACCACATACAGAAACATACAGTATGCATGGAGGGTGCCACAGAACAGCATCAACAAAGTGGTCAGAGAAGTGGTGCAGGCTATCATCAAAGAATACGTGGAGGAGCTCATCCAGTGCTTCTCCACTGAAGAAGGCTGGAAGAAACTTGCAGAGCAGTGGTATCAGAAGTGGAACTTTCCCCACACCGTTGGAGCCATAGATGGGAAGCACGTGGCCTGCAAATCTCCAGCCAAATCAGGGTCCACTTATTACAAATACAAGGGCTTCTTCAGTATCATCCTCTTTGCCATGGTTGATGCTGACTACAAGTTCATCTACATCGATGCTTCAGGCAACGGGTCAGCTTGAGATGGCCAGGTATACAATGCAAGTGACCTCAAGGATGGGCTGGAACGCAACCTCATCATGGGTTTTCCAGATCCAGACCCCCTACCCAATGACACACAAGATGTGCCCTACTTCATCATTGGTGATGACGCCTTCTCCCTCAGAGCCTACCTCATGAAGCCCTACACTTCAAGATACCTCACCTGTGAAGAGAGGATCTTCAACTACAGGCTGTCCAGGGCAAGACGGGTGGTGGAGAATGCCTTTGGCATCCTGGCCAACAGGTTCCAGATACTTCTCACCACCATGCAGCATGACCCAGAGACTGTAAGGAGCATCGTGGAAGCTTGCTGCATCTTGCACAATCTCATGCGCACCTGCTACCCAGTGTTGCAGAACAGACTTGTGGACCGTCAACAAGGGAATGGGGACATGGAGCCTGGGGAATGGAGGCAAGGACGAAACCTGATAGACACTGTGAATGTAGAAGGCCCCAACAGAGCTTCACATGAAGGGAAGAAGCAGCACAACCTACTGAGACACTGGTGCAACTCCCCAGCTGGAGCAGTGGAATGGCAAGACAGGATGATAGATGATTAATGGATGCTTCCTTGAGCCTGTCGCATAACACTGATGAGATTGTGCCATGTATGTTGAGTGGTCCTACAATGAATAGGGCATTAATAAAGAGCTTTGTTTATTTTGAAATGTGTTGATCAATGAATAAATTGCTGTTGATAAAAAAGGTCCATATGTGTGGCAGCTGGGATGGTGGACCACACAGTCCCACTATGCTTGCACTGGAGGTTTATCTATACCACAACTATCCTTATCTATCCCACAAGCATGCAAAGGCTTAACCATTTTTTCAAAGTTTTCACCAACACTTTATTAAGTAAAAAAAATGAACCAAGTGTCTTAAGCAAAGATAACCTTTATTAACTTTCTTAGGTAAACTTTATGACTTTATTAAATAAGCAAAATGAACCAAGTAAAGTGTCTTAAGCAAAGATAAACTTAACAAGTAAACAACTCAGTCTCTGACACTATTCTCAGAGTCATGTCCATGGTCTCAGCTGTTAAGCGGGCAGGGACTGTGGAGGTGGCTGTGGCTTGAATGCTGGTCTGAGGCACCATTGGGGTGCTTGGCCCCGAGGGTACAACAGGGGATGGTGTGTTCAGGAAGCTGTCCGAGAACTGACTCAGTCCCATGAGGTTGAGAGGCCCCTCATCAAGGACTTGAGATGTCAGGCCCAATACTGATGACAGATTGTCCGTTGACGAGCTTGGCTGTAGGGTGGAGGAAGGAGGAGTGTAGTGGGGCTGTCTGGTCTGCAGCTGGGTGAGGAGTGGCATCTGTGGCATGTGATGAACCTGGGCCTGGACTGGGAAGTTCTGTTTTTGCTGCTGGGAAGTCCTGGTAGTCATAGCCTTTGTAGGCGAGGGCCTGTTGAAAGCCGTGGAAGGGCTGTGACATCGCCTGGGGTGGAGGAGCAGACCTGGACTGGGTAGGAGCAGCTTCAGCTGGGCCTTGAGGGTTGTGCAGAAGTGCTGTGATCTTCTTCTTCATCACCTGGTACTGGGCCTCAGGCAGGTCCCCCAGGGTCTGGCTCACGTAGGTGATGAAGGTGTTCCGGCCCGAGGATGCTCTGTCCAAGTGGACCAGCTGAGGGAGAAGTTCTGTGCTGGTCTTCATTGTTTCCCTGATCTCCAACAGCACACTGTGGTTCTGGCCTTCCTGTCTGCCTCTCTGCCTGCATCCTCTGGAGCTGGGGGTGGGGGTGGGGGTGGGTTGGCCTCTGGTGGCTGCTGCTTCTTCCTCCATTTGTGACAGCAGGGCGTCATCCCCCATGGGATCCTCCAAGTCTGCTGGCATGGGGAGTGCAGCTGTCGGGGGGGGGGGTCTCTGCTGTGGGGCCCTCTGAAGACAACTGCCTGGACAGGGTAGCTGGCTCCTGGCTGGAAGAGGACTGGATGTCTGTGGGCTGTCTGAGTGAGAGGGGTGTCAAAGGTGCTGCTCCTCGATGGGAGATCTCACCCTCCAGGAAACTGCACTTGGCCATGACGTACATGTCCCGGTCAGTGAGCTTGACAGCAGCCTGCCCAGATTTCTTGAGGTGTAGCTTGCCCTACCAGGTGTGCATGTGCTTCCACCATCCCAGGAGTACTTCTGCAGTGTACCCCAGGCTCTCTGCCTTGTCTCTCCAAGCTGCCTGCTTATTCTCGGTGTTGCGATAGAGTCTGTGGCCCTTTCTACAGAGATAGTAGTTCTCCCTCAGCCATTCCCGCACCTCATCCTCATGCTCCTCGGAAATGGTGTACTGTTTCCTCTCTCCCTTCTCCTTCCCTTGCCTCTTCCTCCTTCTGGCAGGGGCTTCAGCAGGGGCTTCAGGGGCTTGAGCAGCAGGGCCTTCAGGGACTTGAGCAGCAGGGCCTTCAGGGGCTTGAGCAGCAGGGCCTTCAGCAGCAGGGCTTTGAGGGCCTTGGGGCTGGTCCACCATAGGAGCAGCAGGAGGAGGTTCAGAGTCAGTGCCAGGGGGTGAGATGCTGGTTCTGTCCTTCTTGCCAGGGCTAGAATGAGTTAGCACCGGCTTCCTCTTCTTGCCTGACTGATGAACCATGGTGTTCCTGCTAGATGTATGTGGCAGCACGTCTTTCCCCTGTATGCTGACTGCATGCGTGCTGCATCCTTTTATATCCACGGAGCAGATGCAATTCATACTCCCCGCATGCGCAGTGAACGCTTTGCATCTGATATACATCCACGCGGCATCTGCTTTGTTTCCTATAGGCGTCCGTGATGCATCCACTTCGTCTGCTATGCATCTGCCCCTTCCACTTTGTGTCCGCTTTGAAATTCTCCCCCGGAACCCCTTTGGATGTGTCATCTGCTTCCATCCGCTGTCATCCGCTAGGCTTCCTATGAACATCTACTTAACATCCCCGCTACATACTACCCACGTCCATTCTTTTCCGTTCTTTTCCGTTCTGTTTATGCAAATTTTCACCACTTTTTGGAGCGGATGACAACGGATGGAGCCACCCCAAAAATTTTGCTCATCCGCTGTGTCCCTTATGCATACGTTTTGCGTCCGTCGGCCAGTGGGACCTAGCCTTTAACTACTGAGACAGTGCAACATTCTCAGGCAAGGATGGTGCAAAACCTACCCTACAGGATAGCCGAAGAGAAGGTGCTGAACTATGCAAGGAAGGAAGTGATACTTTTAATTTACACTGAAATTTTTTGGTTAGTAGTTAACTGACATTAGAGTTCTCATGATTTCTATTGTTTAAAAGATTTAAAAAACTGAGGAGTTCCACATTGAATAATGGATTTTCAATTACAATGTTAGTCCTCACAGAACCCAATGGATTCAACAACTGAGTTAAAAGGCTAGGAGAAAGATAATACATACATATTCCACCAGTTAAAATCAGTTAAGCATTTAACAAAATCTGCCTTTACAGGTAAGAATGTTGTTCTTGGTTTGATTTACGATCAGAATTGATGAATTTAATAAGGTTCTTTTTTAATGTTAGCTTGGGTGATGCAATGGATTGGGTGAATAGCATTTCCAAAATATAATAGTGTAATAAACAATATAAAGTAATAGATAAAATGTAAGAAAATATGTTGCATTCTTGTTCAGTCATGCAGCTTTAAATCAGGGGTGAACAATCAGGAATATTCTTGTTCTGCTACTTCCAAAAATTTGGAGGCCTACTATTAAAAAGTTAGCAATATGTTTTTAATACACCATTTTTTAAAGGCCAGGAAATATGTAAAAAAACAATAAAAGTCAAAGTAAGACTTAGCACTGTTTAAAACAAAGGAATCCCACTAACTGTCAAGCACTGGGGAAATCAGGAGGTTCAGGCAATTCAAATGAGTATAAAGATTTATTGTAAACTTAAGTCCTCTACAAAAATTTGAGCTACTAAAGGTCAAGGGAAATGAATGGGAATTAGAAGGCATTCAAGGTAGACTGGACTTAGATCTTCGCAGGCATGCAGGGACTCATGACTTATGATGTGTTTGACCCTTCCCTCGGGCTCAGTCTGGTTATCTCTTACACTAACTTCATTACAAACTCAAGGAACAAACTAACAGTCTTAGACTGGTCCATACATCATACAGTCCCTCTCTTTTTGTTTTTAGCCTCTCTGTAGTAAGCTTTGGCCTTTACAAGATTACCCCACATTGTATGAAACCCAGAGGTGGTATTCAGCAGGTTCTGACCAGTACTGGAGAACCAGTAGTGGAAATGTTGAGTAGTTTGGGGAACCAGCAAATACCACCTCTGACTGGCCCCTCCTCCATCTATTGTGTGCCTTCTGAGTCCCAGCTGATTGGCTGGGTCTTTTTTTGTTACCCTGCACAGGAGAACGGAGATGGAAAGTAGGTTAGTGGGGAGGGGAGGGAATGGGATTTTGCAGTAACCTTCCCCCAGGAGTGGGGAGGGAATGGAGCTTTTATAGTATCCTTTCCCTATGATACCCACCAAGCCATGCCACACCCACCAAGCCATGCCACACCCACCAAGCCATGCCACATCCACCAAGCCATGCCCGTAGAACTGGGAGGGAAAAAATTGAATCCCACCACTGGTTAAACCCACAAAATGTCCAAAACCAAATATGGCAGTTCTATACAACACAGGAGTCTCTGTCTCTGTAAAATACAGAAAATGGTCTCAGGATTTTTAATTGGGTAACTACAAGCAACCCTTGTTTCATGCTTTCTTCCTGAAAAAGATATGTCATTATCATAAAATGGGAATAAAATTATCCCAGTGCTAATAAGTACTTCCTGGGGGTGCAGCAGATTTCCTTTCACACATCTATGGTTATTTAAAAAGAAATAGAAAAAGCATGATACTTAAAAAAAAATTGAATGTACTTTGCATTCATTTATTTCAAATTCCTAATTATCTTTTCCCCAACCTCAAGGGCTCAATGCAGACAGTAGTATTTAAGAAAGGATAATATAGAATTCAAAAATCTAAGGGTCTGTTTGGTGTCTTAATTAAAGAAGATGTACACTTTTGGCAATATTTAATTGCTGGAATTCACTAAGTATCATTTATTTGCAGGATTTAGATTTGCTGATTGCAGATTAGAGGAATTTATAGTTCTCCAAGTGTTAGGTTACAGTTTTCCTATTTTGTTACTGAATAATAAATGCGTTAAATAAATATAATGCAATGCATTATATATTACTTATTTGTCACCTGACACCACTCCAATGTCATCTACAAGGCAATGAAATTTTGCTTGGGTGTAATCTATGTTGGCAGAGTTTGCTTTTTTTCAATAAAAAAATTATTGAGTATTACAATTAAAAATATAAAACAAAAAAAAGAATATAAAATATAAAACCAAAAAGAAATAAAAAGAAAAAATTGGAAGTACAGACAGAAGAAAAAACAGAAAAGAAAGAAAAATAAGAAAATAGTAAAGAAAAAGAAAAGAAATATATAAAGACTTTCCCCTTTACCCAAAGTATAAATAATTTTGGTAACTTACTGCCTGCTTTTAAAGGTTAGTCGAAGACTTCTTAAAGAAACTTCTTCTGCTTGAGGATGGATTATATTTTCCAAAACAACACACTGATCTTTAGACTACTTTCAAGGACAGAACTGAGCTTCCTCCCAGAAGCAGTGCGAGTCAAGCTGAATTCAGAATTATCATCTTTGTTAAACCCATGTCACACTGCACCAACGGATGGAAAGAGGATGTAAAATGGAGAGAAACACTTGCCATCCGTTGGTTAACATGATCCAACCGTTCTGTACTCACTGCATCCGTGTTTCATCCTCTCTATCCATCCAGCATCCGTCGACTGAGGTTCCATCTGCTCAAAAAGTTTTGAGCTGCTCAAAACTATTTGAGCGGAAAATGTATCCAACGCATCCGTTTTGCATCCACAATGCATACGGGGAACATCCGTTCTACATCCGTTGTCATCCGTTATGCATCCGCTATATTCACTAGGCATCCGCTGCACATCCGCGCAACTCAAATCCGCTCCAGCGGAAAATGGACACAGGGAGGAAGCAAAACGGATGTGGAACGGCCACAAAGCGTTAGTAGCACGGACGGAGAAAGGATGAAAGTGGATGCAGCTCGCATACAAAGCATTTAAAACGGAAAAAACGTTCGCAGAGGGAACCTATCTTGGATATTAAGGATGTCTAGAGGATGCCTAGAGGATGCAAAAGGACACATAGGGGAAAACCTATACTGCCAATAAAAAGGGGGAGGAACTCACCTGGATCTCACTTTCAGTCCAGCAGCCCTGCTGTGCAGACCTCTGCAGCCTTCATCTGGCTCTTGCTCTTCCACAGCAACCAGTCATCTCCGCCATGGATCATAACACACTCCTTTTGGTAGCCACCATCGTTCTGCAACAGTGCGAAGCCATCCACAGGCTCTTTCAACTGTTCTACAGGAAGAAAAGGAGGCGTCCAAGAAGTGTCTGGGTCCGAAGATGGATCGGGAGAAGAGCGGAGTACGGACTGTACAACAAGCTGATGGTGGAGCTGAGGAACGAACACCCTCGTGCATTCCAGAACTTCATGAGGATGCTTGTTTGTCATGAGGATGTTTGATGAAGTTGTGGAGCGGCTGAGACCCAGGTTGACCAAGCAGAGCATCAACTTCCAGCCCAGCCTGGACCCTGGGCTCAAGGTGGCACTGACTCTGCGCCACCTGGCCTCAGAGATCACCTACAGAAGCATGCAGTACGGCTGGAGGGTGCCACACAACACAATCAGCATTGTGGTCAGAGAAGTGGTGCAGGCCATCATCGAAGAATACCTGGAGGAGCTCCTCCAGTGCCCCTCCACTGAAGAAGGACATCGATGCTTCAGGCAACGGCTCATCTTCAGATACCCAGGTAAACAGCGCCAGTCACCTCAAGGAGGGGCTGGAATGCAACCTCATCATGGACTTCCCAGATCCAGACTCCCTGCCCAACGACACGCAAGATGTGCCCTACTTCATCATGGGGGATGACGCCTTCTCCCTCAGAACCTACCTCATGAAGCCCTACACTTCCAGACTCCACACCCGTGAAGAGAGGATCTTCAACTACAGGCTGTCCAGGGCAAGGCGGGTGGTGGAGAACACTTTTGGCATCCTGGCCAACACGTTCCAGGTACTTCTCACCACCATGCAGCATCGCCCAGAGACCGTGAGGAGGATCATGGAAGCTTGCTGCATCCTGCAAAATCTGATGCACACCCGCTACCCAGTGTTGCAGAACAGGCTTGTGGACCTCCAACAAGGCAATGGGGACATGGAGCCTGGGGAATGGAAGCAAGGGCGAAAGCTGATAGACACTAAGGATGTGCAAGGCCCCAATAGAGCTTCACGTGTAGGGAAGAAGCAGCGCAACCTCCTGAGACACTGGTGCAACTCCCCAGCTGGAGCAGTGGAGTGGCAAGACAGGATGGTAGATGCTTAATGGATGCTTCCTTCATACTGTCTCATCACACTGATGAGATTGGGCCATGTATGTTGGGTGGGCCTACAATGAACAGGGCATTTATTAAAGAGTTGTGTTTATGTTGACATGTGTGGATGAATGATTACATTATTATTGATAATAAAGGGCTGTAGGTGTGGCACCTGGGAGGGTGGATCATACAGTTCCACTATGCTTGCACTGGAGGTTTACCTCCCACAGCTATTACCCATTCCAAAGGTAACCCTGCCCATCCCACTGCTATCCTTACCCATCCCACAAGCATGCAAAGGCTTAAACCATTTCTAAAAGTTTCCACCAAGCAAGTGTATGAAGCAAAGATAATCTTTATTAATAACAAGCTGTAAAAGAAAAATGACCCAAGTCAAGTGTTCAAAGCAAAAATAAAGTCAACAGGTAGCCACCCAGTCTCTGGCACTCTTCTTGGTCACTCGGAGGCATGCCCAGTCTCAAGGGTGAAGGTTCCAGGTGCTGTGGAGGGGGCTGCTGCTGGAGTGCTGGTCTGAAGGGCCACTGGGGTGCCTGGCCCCGAGAGGAAAACAGGGGATGGTGTGTGGAGGAAGCTCTCAGAGAACTGGCTCAGTCCTGTGATGTTGAGAGCCCCACGGGCTTGGCTGTGGGGTGGAGGAAGGAGGAGTGTAGTGGGGATGTCTGGTCTGCAGGTGAGCGAGGTGAGGCGTGGGTGGCATCGGTGGCGTGGGTGGCATCGGTGGCATCAGTGGCACCGGTGGCATCCGATGTTCCTGTGCCTGGACTGGGAAGGGCTGCCTTTGCTGCTGGAACTCCTAGTAGCCGTAGCCTTGGTAGGGTAAGGCCTGTGGAAAACCTTGGAAGGGCAGTGACATCACCTGGGGTGGAGGAGCAGGCCTGGACTGGGTGGGAGCAGGTTTATCTCGGTCTGGAGGGTTGTGAAGAAGATCGGTGATCCTGTCCTTTACCACCTGGTACTGGGGTTTCGACATGTTCATGAGGGTCTGGTTGACATAGGTGAGGAAGGGCTTACGGTTGGAGGATGGGGCGTCGGTGTGTACCAGCTGAGAGAGGAGATCTACGCTGGTCCTGATGGTGTCTCTTTTCTCCAGCAGGACAGTGTGGCTCTGCCCCTCCGGTCTGCCTCTGCCTTTCTGTGGAGGTGGAGCTGGGGATGGATGAGGGTTCGGCTGTGGTGGAAGTGCCGTCTCCTTCCTCCCACTGCGTCAGGGGGTCCTCCACATGCTCTGCTACGGGTAGTACAGCTGTCGGGGGGGTCTCCGTCGTGGCACACACCATAGACACCTGCCTGGACACAGGAGCTGACTCTTTGCCAGAAGAGGACTGGCTCTCAGCAGGCTGCCTGAGAGAGAGGGTTGTGAGAGGGGCTGCTCCTCGGTGGTGGATCTCACCCTCCAGGAAGCTGCACTTGGCCATGACGTAGGTCTCTCTGTCCGTCAGCTTGACCGCGGCCTGGCCAGTTTCTTGAGGTGCAGCTTCCCGTACCAGGTGTGCATGTGCTTCCACCAGCTCAGGAGCACCTCCGAAATGTAGCCCTCTCTCCAAGCAGCCTGCTTCCTTTTGGTGTCTTGATAGAGCCTGTGCCCTTCTGCCATAGATACTCATTCTCCCTCAGCCACTCCAGCACCTCCTCCTCATGTTCCTCTTCTATGTTGTATTGCCTCCTCTCCCGTTCACGTGTCTGCCTCTTCCTCCCTTTGGCAGGGCCATATGGGCCCTCATCAGAGGGGCTTCGAGATTGTAGGAGCTGCTCCTCCACACCACCACCACCACCAGCAGCAACAACAGTAGCAGCAAAAGCAGGACCAGCAGCACCAGCAGCACCAGCAGCACCAGCAGCAGGACCAGGAGCACCAGCAGGACCAGCAGGACCAGGAGCACCAGCAGCACCAGCAGCACCAGCAGCACCAGCAGCACCAGCAGGACTAGGAGCAGCGCCAGCAGAGTAAGCACCAGCAGGACCAGCAGGACAAGGAGCAGCGCCAGCAGAGTAAGCACCAGCAGAAGCACCAGCACCAGGAGCAATGCCAGCAGAGTAAGCACCATCAGAAGAACCAGCACCAGGTGCAGTGCCAGCAGAGTAAGCACCAGCAGAAGCACCACCACCAGAAGCAGCATCAGCAGAGTAAGCACCACTAGAAGGACCACCTCCAGAAGCAGCATCAGCAGAGGCACCACCTCCAGAAGCAGCATCAGCAGAAGCCCCAGCACCAGAAGATCGAGCCTGGGTAGCAGAAGCTCCAGCAGAAGCAGAGTCAGGGCCAGGGGGTGGGAGGGTGGCCCTGTCCCTCTTGCCAGGCCTGGCAGCAGATGGCAGAGGCTTCCGTTTCTTCCCCATGGTTGTTGGGTTGCTGGCTGGCTGGCTGGCTGGCTGCCTGGGAGGCAAGCTGTGTCTGGAAGCAGGTCTTTCCTCAGAATGGTGACCTGCTTGGGAGCTGCTTCTCTTTATCTCCGCGGGGCTGACGCAATGCATCCTCCCCGCATGTGCAGTGAATGCTAGGCATCCACTAGGCATCCGCTAGGCTTCCGCTCTGCATTCGCTTCATCTGCTCGGCATCCACTCTGCATCCGCTCTTTCTGTGTCGCGTCCGCTTTGCTGCGTTCCCCCGGAAGCCTTGCGGATGTGCCATCCGCTTCCATCTGCTTCCATCCGCTAAGCTTCCATGGAGCATCCGCTTCCCATCCGCCCTACATCCTCCTCCCGTCCGTTCCTTTCCATATTGTCCGCTCTGGTTAAGCAAATTCGGGGCACTTTTGAGAGCGGATAATAACGGATGGAATATTTTTCTCGTCTGCTGTGTCCTTTTTACAAACATTTTGCATCCGTCGGCCACTGTGACAGGGCCTTAAGATTTATCTTTTGAACTATTTGTCACTTGTCTTCCTAAAGATTGAAAGGAGGAATATAAAATTAAAATTATAGATCAATATGACAAACAGCTGTGTTACTAGACCTCCCAATTGCATAAGGGATTCTAAGCTGATTTAATCAAATGTATTTAGTCATAAAAGAGATTCTGGAAACAAGTTGTTTATATCTCCACCCTTTTAACTATTATGTGTATTGATTGAACTCTTATTTATTCGTTTATTAATTTTTTATGCAACCCATTTATAAGGCAATTCTTATACTCTTATAAAAGGATCCTAAGTGATAATGGACCATTCAACCAGCTGAACTTTTTATTACCGTCTTAGGAAATGAAGATGTTTCCATGGTATGACATCTTCTTTTTATGATTTTCCCTGCTTTTGTTTCAAAGCAAGCTCTCCAGAAACTTTTATCTTCTCATGTTTTAATTAATTTTTCCATAGTTGCTTCATGTTGCCTGCTTTCCATAAATTGTTCAGATTGCTTATGAGGGGATGCATTTCTTATACCTCAACAATTGCTTGGACATTATTAGAATATTTATTCATCATTAAACCACACATGGAGAAATAAGCCTTGCAAATCTTGTATTGATGCTACATTCCATAATAGAGTTTCCTCCTCCTTGGTAATTTTACAAGAACCATTAAATGTCTGAGGTACAAGTCAAAGACTCTAGAATAAGTGAGAGAACAGTTAATGAAGTAGAAACATAATCATTCAAACCAAAAAGCTCTCAGCCCTTACCTCATATATTATATGCCTTGCGTCATGGTTCCACAAAAACTGTGTAAGAATCTGAAAATCAAGTTATCAGCCATCATATAATCACAAAAACTGGAGAAGGCAACCTGGGTGTCTAAAACACGTTCATAATATGTCAAACCTTCTTAAGCCTTAATTTCAATTACATAATTTAGACCAATACTAGACCAATAATTGAATACAGCTCATCTGTCTGGAATCTGCACTGTATATTGGACATGAATACAATTGAGCAAGTCCAGAAGTATTTCATGAGAAGAGTACTCACTCCTCTGCTCGCAACAGAGTAACCTATATCACCAGGCTTGAAATGGTGGGCTTGGACAACCTTGAACTGCACTGCCTATGGTTGGACTTAAGTGTAGTATGCAAAATTATCTGCTATAATCTCTTACCAGTCAATGACTACTTCAGCTTCAATCACAACAATACAAGAGTACACAGATACAGACTCAATGTAAACTGCTCCATACTCAATTGCAGGAAGGACAACTTCAGTAACAGAGTGGTCAATGCCTGGAATGCACTACCTGACTTTGTTGTTACATCCTCTAACCCCCACTCCTTTAACCTTAAACTATCCACTATTGACCTCACCCTGTTCCTAAAAGGTCTGTAAGGGGCGTGCAGTATCATAACAACCATCCTTGTCCTATTGTCCCCGTTTATTTGTACCTATTTCCTATATTCTTACTCATGTTTATACCTATTATATATTATATATTATATAATATACCTATTATCTTGTAAGTGATTGACAAATTAAATAAAAATTAAAAAATAAAATATTTTTTGAAAACTAATGGGGATGGATAGAAATTGGATAAGAAACTATGACAAAAATCCAACAGCTGGAGGCTAGAATGGGAAATCTAAAAAACAATCTCAGAAGTAAATGATAAATTATGGTTGTCCTGCTGTCAAGAAAAAATTGTGTGGTGTGGTTGCCAAGTGGTGAAGATACTCACCTCCCACTTGGAAGGTTGAGAGTTCAATCCTAGATAGTGGCAGATATTTCTTTCCTAGGGTGCAAAGAAAAAAATCTGCTGTGAACTCCATATGGTGTCAGGAAGGGCATCCAGTCAGTAAATGCTCAGCTCCATCCAGTTGTTCGGACTCTACTCTGAATTAAGGGATTATAAGGTTGTTAAAAAGGGAGTTACTGTTGTTAAGAAAACAACACAGACATTTCCATGAAGTCATCAGGAATGAAGTACAGCTTGAGGGCATTAAAGGCTGAAAATCAACTGTAGGGTTTTCCTACCACTCCGAGGTAGGAAACATAAGATTACTATCATGAAAGTCCAAACAGGTTTTTTTTTTAAATAAAAGACTGCCCAAACTATGGAAAATAAAAAGGAAAAACCCAGCCACATCTCACATCTTTCCACTGTAGCATGATACCAAAATAACCAAAAGCTTGTCCATTAGGTTATTCCACTCTCTATGAGTCCCGACCAAGAATATAGCAAGATAATATTTTCCAAGAAATAAATTGAAAACAATTAGTTGATGGACCTTCTCACCTCCTGGAGTTCTAGGTATTCCATTGCTGGAGGTTTTCAAGAAAAGATTGGACAATCATTTGTTTGGGATGGTATAATGCAGTCGTGGTATTCTACTGGTTCGGCCTGGTTTGGCTGAACCAGTAGCTCCGAGGATCATCTGTGAGTGAACCAATTCGCTCTGATTGGAGCGAACCACTTCGTTCCAGCCTGCCTGCTCCAGCTCTATTCTGACTTTTATTTCCTGGTTTTCAAGCTCAGCTGTTTCATGAAGCACAGTGGATTGCCATGCATCAGCTGTTTAACACACAGGGAAAGTGCAGGATTGCAGGAGAAGGTCAGTAGCAAACCCTCAGCATGTGTGTGAGTATGCAAAGTGCGCCCACCAAACCATGCCCACAGAACTGATGGTAAAAAATTTGAATCCCACCACTGGTATAATGTCTCCTACCTTAGCCAGATGGTCTCTTTCAACCTTATGAGACTATGGCTCTATGAAAATAGCTTTAAAAGTAAATTGTTATAAAATGAGGGCAGACAACCTTCCAGTTACAGGATACACTTCTGGATAATTTTAAAGAGTAGCAATGGCTATCGCAATAGCATAATCCTGATGCAATAATATCATGGGCATAGGTGCAACATGGTTTCTGAGGAATTGGTTAGGCATTTTGAAGAGAAGGGTGCATTAATTTGGTTTTGGTGAATACACTTTCATTAAGATTTCTGCCAGAAATCAACATGAAATCCTGCTTCAGTTTTTGGTGGTTTGCTACCAAATTTCAACACCACATACAAGTGCACGCACTTACTGCAATCCATTGGCTGTCTGTTTTTATTTTAAACAATAATAATGAGAGGTCCTTTTTGGACGACCATCAGCTTTCTAAATGTCTATGGAGATACTTAGTCATCCAGGTCATCCAAGAATCATTTGTGCTTATGTTTGAGATGCAGACAACAAGACTCATCCCCAACAGTCTGCGCCTGTGTTCAGCAGTGAAGAGACACAGGACAGAAAACATTTTGCAGAAAGCACAGCTCCACAACACAGTCTTTTCAGCAGTTCCAAAAAGGCTCCATAGTCCATTGCACTACTCCGGTGACCCTGAAGATACAGACAAACTCGCAAGTGGCCTCAACAACTCTCAGAAAGAATGCAAATGACTAGCTGTCTACAAGGACTATAAATCCTTCCATTTCTCATCATCCAGTTGGACGTGATGAAGCTTCTTGGATGAGAGGTGAAACGTCTTCAAAGAAAAATAAGAAAGTTGAATTTCCTCTAGAAGAAACAGCTTTGGGACATCAGCTTTCTAATAGTTCCTTAGACTTCATTCCTTCTCCTATGCACTGTTGTATGTCTGTGATGAGTTGCTTTGTTGAGTTTCTTTTGATTTTTCTCCATTTTTTCCTTCTTCCTGTTTTTTTAAAGGCCCTGTCACACTGCCCAACGGATACAAAACGGACACAATGGATGAGCAAAATGTTCCATCCGTTGTTATCCGCTCTCAAAAGAGGCAAATATTTGCATAACCAGAGCGGATAACACGGATGCGGGGAGGATGCAGAGCGGATGGAAAGTGGATGCAAAACGGAAGCCCAGCGGATGGAAGTGGATGAGAGCAGATGGCACATCTGCTGGGCTTCCGGGGGGCCTCAGCAAAGCAGACGCAGAACGGATACAGCGGATGCACAGCGGATGCACAGCGGATGAAGCGGATGCAGAGCGGAAGCCTAGCGGATGCCTAACGGATGCTGGGCATTAATTGTGCATGTGGGGAGGATGCATTGCGTAAGCCACACGGATATAAAGGGAAGCAGCTCACATGTGGCCAGCATTCAGAGAAAAGATCTGCTGCAGGATACACCGAGTCCTTGCCTGCCCTGCTTGCATGCCTGCCTGCAAGCCTTGCTGCCAGCCTTGCTGCCAGCCTGCCTCCAAGCCTCCAGGCCAGCCTCCCTGCCAGCCTTGCTGCCAGCCTGCCTTCCAGCCTCCCTGCCAGCCAGTCTGCCTGCCAGCCTTGGTGCTTGCCTGCCTGCCTACCAGGCTTCCTGCCAGGCTTCCTGCCAGCCTTGGTGCCTGCCAGCCTCCCTGCCAGCCTCCCTGCCAGCCAGCAACCCCACAACCATGGGGAAGAAGCGAAAGCCTCAACAACCTGCCGCCATCCCTGCCAAGAGGGACAGGGTCACCCTCCCGCCCCCTGTCCCTGACTCTGCTTCTGCTGGGCTTCTGCTGCTCGGGCTCGCTCTTCTGGTGCTGGAGCTTCTGCTGAAGCTGCTCCTGGCGGTGGTGCTTCTGCTGCTGCATACTCTGCTGAAGCTGCTCCTGGTCCTGCTGGTCCTGCTCATCCTACTCGTGCTCCTGGACTTGCTCATTCTGCTCGTGCTCCTGGTCTTGATCTTCCTGCCACCGATGCCACCCACAACAATGATGCCACCAATGACAGCTATGCCACCCACGCCAGTCCTCACCCAGCTGCAGACCAGACAGCCCCACAATACTACTCCTTCCTCCACCCCACAGCCAAGCCTGGCCTCAGTACATCTCTCATCAGTACTGGGGCTGACACCCCATGGCATGGAAGAAGGACCTCTCAGCATCACGGGTCTCAGCCAGCTGTCTGAGAGCTTCCTCAACACACCGTCCCCTGTTGTCCTCTCAGGGCAGGCACCCCAATGATGATACAGACCAGCACTCCAGCACCACCCACCTCCACAGCACCTGGACCCTTCACCCCTGAGACTGGGCACACCTCCGAGTGACCAATAAGAGTGCCAGAGACTGGGTAGCTGGCTACCTGTGGGCTTTATTTGGACACTTGGGTCATTTTTTTTTTTACAGCTTGTTGTTCAATAAAGTTTATCTTTGATTCACACACTTGCTTCATTTCTTTTTTTTTGTAATGAAGTCTTGGTGGAAACTTTTAGAATTAGTTTAAGCCTTTGCATGCTTGTGGAATGGGTTAAGATAGCAGTGGGATGGGCAGGGATACCTGTGGGATGAGTAAAAGCTGTGGGATGGGGAAGGATAGCAGTGGGATAGATAAGCCTCCAGTGCAAGCATAGTGGGACTGTATGGTCTACCCTCCCAGGTGCCACAATTTTGGCCCTTTATTATCAATAACAATGTAATCATTGATCCACACATTTCAACATCAACACAACTCTTTATTAAATGTTCATTGTAGGACCATGTTCATACATGGCCCAATCTCATCCGTGTGATGAGACAGGCTGAAGGAAGCACCCATTAATCATCTATCATCCTGTCTTGCCACTCCACTGCTCCAGCTGGGGAGTTGCACCAGTGTCTCAGGAAGTTGCGCTGCTTCTTCCTTTCATGTGAGGCTCTGTTGGGGCCTTGCACATCCTTAGTATCTATCAGGTTTTGCCCTTGCCTCCATTCCCCAGGCTCCATGTCCCCATTGCCTTGCAGGAGGTCCACAAGCCTGTTCTGCAAGACTGGGTAGTGGGTGCGCATGAGATTGTGCAGGATGCAGCAAGCTTCCACGATCCTCCTCACGGTCTCTGGGCGATGCTGCATGGTGGTGAGAAGTACCTGGAACCTGTTGGCCAGGATGCCAAAGGCATTCTCCACCATCCGCCTTGCCCTTGACTGCCTGTAGTTGAAGATCCTCTTTTCACGGGTGAGGAGTCTCGAAGTGTAGGGCTTCATGAGGTAGGTTCTGAGGGAGAAGGCGTCATCCCCCACGATGAAGTAGGGCACATCTTGCGTGTCGTTGGGCAGGGGATCTGGATCTGGAAAGCCCATGATAAGGTTGCTTTCCAGACCCTCCTTGAGGTGACTGGCGTTGTATACCTGGGCATCTGAACATGAGCCACTGCCTGAAGCATCAATGTACATGAACTTGTAGTCAGCATCGACCATGGCAAAGAGGATGATGCTGAAGAAACCCTTGTAGTTGAAATAAGTGGAGCCTGACTTGGGTGGTGCTTTGCAGGCCATGTGCTTGCCATCTATGGCTCCAATGGTGTGGGGGAAGTTCCACCTCTGATACCACTGCTCTGCAACTTTCTTCCATCCTTCATCAGTGGAGGGGCACTGGAGGAGCTCCTGCAGGTATTCTTCGATGATGGCCTGCACCACTTCTCTGATCACAATGCTGATGGTGTTGTGTGGCATCCTCCAGCCATATTGCATGCTCCTGTAGGTGGTCCCTGAGGCCAGGTGGCACAGATTCAGTGCCACCTTGAGCCCAGGGTCCAGGCTGGGCCGGAAGTTGGTGTTTGCCTTGGTCAACCTAGGTCTCAGCTGCTCCAGAACTTCGTCAAACATGGCTGGAGGCATCCTCATGAAGTTCTGGAATACACAAGGTTCTTCGTTCCTCAGCTCCACCATCAGCTTGTTATACAGTCCGTACTCTGCTCTTCTGGCGATCCATCTTTGGACCCAGACACTTCTTGGTCTCCTCCTTTTCTTCGCGTAGAACAGGTGAAAGAGCCTGAAGATGGCTTCGCACTGTTGCAGAAGGATGGTGGCTGCCAAAAGGACTGTGTTACGATCCACAGTGGACATGACTGGATGCTGTGGAAGAGGAAGAGTCAGATGAAGGCTGCGGAGATCTGCACAGCTGGTCTGCTGGTCTAAAAGTGAGATGCAGATGTGTTGCTCCCCCTTTTTATAGGCAGTATAGGTGACCCTTTGCATCCTCTAGGCATCCTCTAGGCATCCTCTAGACATCCTTAATATCCGAGATAGGTCCTCTCTGCGAACGTTTTTTCTGTTTTAAACGCTTTGTTTCCGTGCTGCATCTATTCTGCATCTGTTCTGCATCCATTCTGCGTCTGTTCCACTTCCTCCCTGCGTCCGAGTGGTTGCGTGTTTTGCGGATGTGCAGCGGATGCCTAGCGGATATAGCGAATGCGTAACGGATGCAGAACGGATGCAGAATGGATGCCTAGCGGATGCAGAATGGACGCATTGGATACATTTTCCGCACAAAAGTTTTGAGCAGCCCAAAACTTTCTGAGCGGATGAAACGTCAATAAATGGATGCTGGATGGATAGAGAGGAAGCAAAACGGAGGCAGTGAGTACATCGTGTTTTGCAACGGATGGCAAGCTTTTTTGTCTGTTTTACATCCTCTTTGCATCCGTTAGTGCAGTGTGACAGGGGCTTTAGTCATTGACTGGTGTCATCCTGAAGCATCCCAACTGCTTAGAATTTTGGCAGTCTACTCTGCTAATGCTTCTATTGAGCAGTTGTTATTTGAGATATTTTATTAATCATTTACTACATTTTATGAGGTTAGTCACCTGCATTGTTCTCTGCTGACAGAATCATTTGTCACAAGGAAGAACAGTTTGGAGAGAAATAAAAACTGGGTGTGGGGAGAGAGGTTATTTTACTGGCAATTCAAAAATGCTCATATCAAGTTATCAAATGAGGTCATGGGGTGATGTACCATTCAGTTTGTAACCTAAATGAAAAAAAAACTGAGAAATGAGAGAGAGAAATGAGAGAGAGAAATGATAGGAGCATTAGTAAGGCTATCTTAGAAGATCAAATTCAAGAAGAATTGCTCGATGATCAATTATTCAGAAATGTGTAAAAGTGCTAGATGTTGTTGCCTATTGAATTCTAAAATGTTTATTGAATTAGTCCGTGGGTATATGTGAGGGTCGAGAGCAGTGGTGGGATTCATTTTTTTTATTACTGGTCTGTGGGCTTGGCTTGGTGGGTGTAGTGTGGCTTGGTGGGTTGTAGTAGCAACAGAGGTCCTGTAGGGGATACAAGCAGCACACTGCAGTGCCTCAACACCTATATGGGCCTCACATACCTACATGATCTCATTTCCTGTCCCGGGCTGGTACATGATCTCATCTACTAACATCACCACTATTCTTAAGGATTGGTGAGGGGCTTCACCAATCCAAATGCTGTATTTATTTTACCTTTTCCTGCTAGTAAAAACTGTATAAAAGCAATAAATGCTACGCAGGCAGTCAGACATCTTGGCACACTGGAAATGACTGGTTATTGAACTCCATCAGTGGGTATGGCTTGGTGGGCATGGCAGGGGAAGGATACTGTAAAATCTCCATTCTCACCCCACTCCAGGGGAAGGATATTGCAAAATCTCCATTCCCATCTGCTCCAGGGAAAGAATACTGCAAAATCTCTATTCCCACCCTCTCCAGGGGAAGGTTACTGTAAAATCTCCATTCCCACCCCACTCCAGGGGAAGGTTACTGCAAAATCCCATTCCCTTCCCACCCTGCTAACCTGCTTTCCAGGTTATCTCAAGTTGAGATAAAGGGGCATCTATAGGCCCCTTTATGACTCATAGACTTCAATTCTAGAGTTCCAGAATTCTGAAGGCTGACTCAGGAATTCTGGGAGTTGAAGTCCACAGGTTGTAAAGAGGCCACAATTACACATTTCTGAACTAGATGGTCTTTAGCCTTCTATACCATTTGACTCCAGGAGATATATAGTAGCTATAGGTTTAAGAATACAAAAAGAACTTTTCCACACTGGAAATAACCTGAATATGCATGAAGCTTTATACATCTCATTTATGTAAAAATAAATAAAAAATAAACTTTTTTTTTTGCAAGCAGAGTGGGTTTCTAACAGCAATTACTTTCTAAACACCACTACACAGAATAATCAGTATTATGAGAGTAATTCATTATTCGGCATGAGTAGCAAATAGGTGGAATAATTTATAATGCTTGAAGTTCTAAAAGGGCCTTATTTCCATATTAATCATGTTGACGATCCCTTGTGACTTGCTGAGAAGACTTTTTCTCCTTTGCTCGAATCTTCACATGCTCCTCATATCTAAATTCATTTAATATACCGATCCAGGTCACTTGATGGCACAAATGTACTGATGGTACATTTACATAACTGATTAAACTTGGTTAGTTTTAAATGTGGTTCACTTTGGGGGGCTTAGTACATTGTATAAATCCAGCCTGTTTAATTTGTGATTCAATTTATTGTACAAACGAAAAAATGTGTCAATTCAGTAACCAAATTCAGTGACATTGTGTGTAAAGCCAGTCAATGTCTTAAAAGCACGGCATCTTGGTTGATGCAATGTGGAATGTTCTAATATTATGGAACAGTATGATTGTGGAGAGCCAAAAGTAATTTCACTTCTTTTTTAAACCAGCCAATACTTCATTATTACCTTTGTAATAATCAATGTTACTGGCTCAATCAATCATAGAAGGTTATCTAGTCCTTGGAGACATCTGATTAATTAGAAATGGAAGGTCACGGATAGAACAAATATATTCCATTCTCCCCCTCTCTCTCTTTAATATTTTATTACCACTGGTTCTGTGGGCATGGCTTGGTGGACATAGCACGGCTTGATGGGCATTGCAGGGGAAGAATACTGTAAAATTTCCATTCCCTCCCCACCCCACTAACCTGCTTTCCAGCTCCATTCTCCTGTGCAGAGCAACAAAAGAAGACCCAGCCGATTATTTGGGACTCGGGAGGCAAAGAATAGATGGAGGCAGGGGCAATCAGAGGTGGGATTTGCCGGTTCTCCAAACTACTAAAAATTTCCACTACTGGTTCTCCAGAACTGGTCAGAACCTGCTGAATAAGACCTCCTCCCTCCTTCCCTCCCTCCGTCCCCCTCTCTTTCTCTCTCTCTCCCTCCCTCCCTCTCCCTCCCCCTCTCTCTTCTCTTATCTATCAATCTATCAATCTATCAATCTATCAATCTATCAATCTATC
>BLBF01000040.1:9670909-9698181 GCA_015471245.1 Laticauda colubrina | reverse complement strand
CTGGATCTCCCCTATCTTCAGTTACCTCTACGGGGTAACTATAGCCCCCAAATCCAGCTGGAGCGAGGGCACTCCAGCGACGAGCGCAGCAGAAACCATGCACAATTGCAGATTCCTGCCACCACCGAACCTATACAGTTATACTTCTTGTTACATTTGACTCCCTGGAAAACCATTTTTCCCCATAATGTTGGTCAAAAAGTGAAAAGGAAGAGATTACAAATTCATGTCCATGTTGCGAGTATGTTCAGTTAAGGACTTTATCGCTGCTTCTTCCAATTTGTTGTATTACATAACAAATTCCATATCTTTTCTCCCTGTGCAGAGCAATGATTTGTTTTCTTAGTTTCTTGTTTATCTCATGGTCTAAGGGTCTCCTCTCCTCCATCATTTTGTTTATTCAGGGAACATAAACTTAACTTTAACTTAGAAGCTAATGCTTTCTTCAGAATGTACAGTCAACTGAGAGCATAGAAGAAAAAATCAATATAGAGCATATTACCAAAGATGATGCTGAGACATTAATACTTGGAAGTCAGGCTGGAAATGGGTACAGCAGTGGTTGTTTCAAAAAGAAAGTGTGTCAAGCTAGTTCTTTGCCAAAAATACGCTCACCAGCTATTATTCAGAGTGGACTTCTCTCCAATTCTCTTCTTCTTTTAAATTTCCACTTAGAAAGGCATTTTATGGACAAAATTTCAAAATGGAGGTCTAAATCATTGGAGCCACAATACACAAAATTTATTTCCATAATATAAAGGCAAACAAATCACCTCAAAATCATTATATCCAATATATGGAAGTAGAGTGCATTAGGTATCTTTGCCACTTTGAGTTATATATACCCATAATCCTCAGTTAATGGCTATAACTGGGATCAGGAACACATTGCTAAGCAATGCTGTTGGCCACTAGAAATGTTTTATGACATTTAGTATTATATCATAAAATGCTTTACGATCATTTTATGTCATAAAAGGTTTTATGAAATGTACCAAATTTCAATGCCATCATGGGGACAGAATTTTTGATGTATTCTATAAGTTAGCCAATTTGAGTTTCTTGTTCAAAAGTTTTGTTCTATGATGACTTATTTCTCCCAGTGAAAGGTTATAGACACAAGAGTTAGCAATATGTAGATCAGAAGAGGGCAACTACGGTCCTTTTATGTCAGTGGTGGGATTCAATTTTTTTTTTTTACTACAGGTTCTGTGGGTGTGGCTTGGGGGGCATGATGTGGCTTGGGAGATGTGGCTTGGTGGGCATGGCAGGGGAAAGATACTGCAAAATCTCATTCCCACCTCACTCCTGGGGGAAGGTTACTATAAAATCCCATTCCCTCCCCAACCCATTAACCTGCTTTCCAGCTCCATTCTACTGTGCAGGGCAACAAAAAAAGACCCAACCAATCAGCTGGGACTCGGGAGGTAGAGAATAGATGGGGATGGGGCCAGTCAGAGGTGGTATTTCCTAGTTCTCCTAACTATTCAAAATTTCTGCTACCAGTTCTCCAGAACTGGTCAGAACCAGATGAATACCACCTCTGTTTTGTGTCCTATGGACTTCAACTCCCAGAATTCCTGTGTCATAGCTGCTCAGCCCTGATGTAAATACAATACTTGAGGTTGCTGGAGATGCTTAACCTAACTCTAAACTAACCTTTTATCTGGGTCCACATCATACTCTGAATCATAAATTAATTAAATGGATGGGGTAAATAAGCCATAAAAAGGTAATAATATATTAAATATAACCAAGATTAGCATGCTTCCTGAATGTAGCTACCTGTGTTTTCCCAAAGATAAGACTGGGTCTTATTTTCTTTTGGCCCCCAAAATAAGCACTAGGGTTTATTTTTGGGACTGTCTTATTCCCCCTCCCATATTGGAGGCCCACTTCTGCTTGCTCATTCAGTGCACCAATGCCGCCACCATGAGGTGGGGGTAGAGCTACCCCATGTGCCCCATACAGGCTTACTTCAGGGGCCCCACAGCCAGGCCATCCACCCTCTGTCACCCACCTCATGGCAGTGGCACACCACTTGGATTCCTGCTCTGTTGTGGCTGCAATCAAGCAGAAAAAGTGGTCTGGCAGCCCTCTGGGTGTGCGGCCAGTGCTGGCTCTGTAAGATAGGTTTTGGGCTGTGAATGGCCTGGCTGTTGGGGCCTTGAGGTAAGCCGATGCAGGCCACATGGGGGAGCTCCACCATTACCCCACCTCACCTTGTGGCCATGACACCATGAGCAATCAGACTGAATGGGCTGCTGGATGACTGTGCAGGCTCTTAAATAGGGCTTATTTTGGGGTCAAGGCTTGTTTTCAGGGAAATAAGGTATGAGGTCTTTAAATCGAACTCAGCCAATCTCTCTGTTCTTCAGTATCTCCTCTCCAGTTATCTGTTCCCTTGATGTGTCAGTCTTATATTAACTGAGGATTAGGGCTAGTGGTAGCTTTGGCATGGCAAATTATTTCTGAACTGATGATTCATTAACCTGCTTTGGTTTTAAGCTACTCTGATTTGATTTTCGACTTTATGTCTGCCAACACAGCCCTGAATTAGATCCTCATTGGATGGGTGAAGCCTCAGCAGCTGGCACCACATAATCAACCTTGCCTTGGAGCTAAGCAGAGTTGGACCTGTACTTAGATGGGTTCTTGTACATATTGGGAAGTTGGGAAAAAAACATTTTGAAGACAAAGGCAAGCCAATTTCCCAACATTGTAGCTAAACAAATTAAAGTTTTGTATGAATGCAATCACCAGTAGTGGGATGTGACTTTAAAAAAAAAAACAAAGTTTGTTAGAACAAGTTTGTTAGAACAATTAATCAGTGGAACCATTTCCTGGAGTTGTGGGTGCTCCATTGCTGGAGGTTTTCAAGACCATTTGTCCTGGATGATGTAAGGACTCCTTCTTGAGCAGGGGGTTGGACTAGAAGACCTTCAAAGTCCCTTCCAACTCTGTTATTCTACATTCTACGCTCTATATTGTATCATGACCATCAGAAACCTGAAATACTGTGTGTATTTTCTTCTTCCTTTTCTTTTCAGCTTTTCCTTTTCTGTATAAATGAAATAGATAAATGGAATGGAGATAGATAAATCAGTCCACTTCTATTTTGTCTCATGTTCTTTTTTTAAATCCCAAATTCTAATCTAACCTACTTATGAACAAAATTTGAAACACAATGAAGTGTTATTATAGTTTTGTTTTGAAGTCACCAATGGTTTTGTTACTACACTATGTATATGGGCAGTGCTGAGGATTTTTACTGTTGAGGTAGACTCAAAGAAATACAATCAATCAATCAATCAATCAATCAATCAATCAATCAATCAATCCTCTAGATATTACCAGCATTGGGATGACCACATGCCACCCACCTACCAGTGGTGGGATTCAATTTTTTTACTACTGGTTCTGTGGGCGTGGCTTGTTGGGCATGGCTTGTTGGGCGTGGCAGGGGAAGGATAAAATCTCCAGTCAGAAGTGGTATTTGCCAGTTCTCTGAAGTACTCAAAATTTCTGCTACCGGTTCTCCAGAACTGATCAGAACCTGCTGAATAACACCTCTGCCACCTACCATGCAAGTTCCAAATTAGCTCTACAAATATGATTAAAGAGCTCCAAAGACATGGAACTAAAGCCCCTGTCACGCTACACCAACTAATGCAAAGAGGATGTAAAACGGACAAAAAAGCTTGCCCTCCGTTGGAAAACGCGATGTACCCACTGCCTCCATTTTGCTTCCTCTCTATCTGTCCAGCATCCGTTTATTGATGTTTCATCTGCTCAGAAAGTTTTGAGCTGCTCAAAACTTTTGCATGGAAAATGTATCCAATTCGTCCGTTCTGCATCCGCTACGCATCCACTACGCATCCACTACGCATCCGTTATGCATCCGCTATATCCGCTAGGCATCCATTCCGCATCCACGCAACTCCATCCGCTCGGACGCAGGGAGGAAGCGGAACGGACGCGGAACGGATGCAGAACAGATGCCTAGCGGATGCAGCACGGAAACAAAGCATTTAAAATGAAAAAAACGTTCGCAGAGAGGACCTATCTTGGATATTAAGGATGTCTAGAGGATGCCTAGAGGATGCCTAGAGGATGCAAAGGGACACCTATACTGCCTATAAAAAGGGGGAGCAACTCACCTGCATCTCACTTTCAGACCAGCAGCCTAGCTGTGCAGACCTCTGCAGCCTTCATCTGACTCTTGCTCTTCCACAGCATCCAATCATGTCTACCATGGATCATAACACAGTCCCTTTGGCAGCCACCATCCTTCTGCAAAAGTGCGAAGCCATCTACAGGCTCTGTGAACACTACTATGGGAAGAAAAAGAGGCGGCCAAGAAGCGTCTGGGTACGAAGATGGATCAGTAGAGAGCAGAGTACGGACTGTACAATAAGCTGATGGTGGAGCTCAGGAAGGAAGACACTCGTGCATTCCAAAACTTCATGAGGATGCCTCCAGCCATGTTTGATGAAATTGTGCAGCGCCTGACACCCAGGTTGACCAAGGCAAACAACAACTTCCGGCCCAGCCTGGAACGTGGGCTCAAGGTGGCACTCACTCTGCACCACCTGGCCTCAGGGACCACCTACAGGAGCATGCAGTACGGCTGAAGAGTGCCACACAACACCATCAGCATTGTGGTCAGAGAAGTGCAGGCCATCATCGAAGAATACCTGCAGGAGCTCCTCCAGTGCCCCTCCACTGATGAAGGATGGAAGAAAGTTGCAGAGCAGTGGTATCAGAGGTGGAACTTCCCACACACCATTGGAGCCATAGATGGCAAGCACGTGGCCTGCAAAGCACCACCCAAGTCGGGCTCCACTTATTTCAACTAAAAGGGCTTCTTCAGCATCGTCCTCTTTGCCATGGTCGATGCTGACTACAAGTTCATGTACATCGATGCTTCAGGCAGCGGCTCATGTTCAGATGCCCAGGTATACAACGCCAGTGACCTCAAGGAGGGGCTGGAAGGCAACCTCATCATGGGCTTCCCAGATCCAGACCCCCTGCCCAATGACATGCAAGATGTGCCCTACTTCATCGTGGGGGATGACGCCTTCTCCCTCAGAACCTACCTCATAAAGCCCTACATTTCCAGACTCCTCACCCGTGAAGAGAGGATCTTCAACTACAGGCTGTCCAGGGCAAGGCGGGTGGTGGAGAATGCCTTTGGCATCCTGGCCAACAGGTTCCAGGTACTTCTCACCATCATGCAGCATCGCCCAGAGACCGTGAGGAGGATCGTGGAAGCTTGCTGCATCCTGCACAATCTCATGCGCACCCACTACCCAGTGTTGCAGAACAGGCTCGTGGACCTCCAACAAGGCAATGGGGACATGGAGCCTGGGGAAGGGAGGCAAGGGCGAAACCTGATAGACACTGAGGATGTGCAAGGCCCCAACAGAGCCTCACGTGAAGGGAAGAACCAGCACAACCTCCTGAGACACTGGTGCAACTCCCCAGCTGGAGCAGTGGAGTGGCAAGACAGGATGATAGATGATTAATGGGTGCTTCCTTCAGCCTGTCTCATCACACGGATGAAATTGGGCCATGTATGTTGGGTGAGCCTACAATGAACAGGGCATTTAATAAAGAGTTGTGTTTATGTTCAAATGTGTGGATCAATGCTTACATTGTTATTGATAATAAAGGGCCAAAGGTGTGGCACCAGGGAGGGTGGATCATACAGTCCCACTATGCTTGCACTGTAGGTTTATCTATCCCACAGCTTAACCCATCCCAAAGGTATCCCTGCCCACCCCACTGCTATCTTAACCCATCCCACAAGAATGCAAAGGCTTAAACCAATTCTAGAAGTTTCCACCAAGACTTTATTACAAAAAAAGAAATGAAGCAAGTGTGTGAATCAAATATAAACTTTATTGAACAACAAGCTGTAAAACTAAAATGACCCAAGTCAAGTGTCCAAATAAAGTCCACAGGTAGCAAGCTACCCAGTCTCTGGCACTCTTATTGGTCACTCGGAGGTGTGCCCAGTCTCAGGGATGAAGGGTCCAGGCTGTGGAGGTGGGTGGTGCTGGAGTGCTGGTCTGTATCGTCATTGGGGTACCTGGCCCCGAGAGGACAACAGGGGATGGTGTGTTGAGGAAGCTCTCAGACAGCTGGCTCAGACCCGCGATGCTGAGAGGTCCTTCCTCCATGTCATGGGGTGTCAGCCCCAGTACTGATAAGAGATTTACTGAGGCCGGGCTTGGCTGTGGGGTGGAGGAAGGAGTAGTGTAGTGGGACTGTCTGGTCTGCAGCTGGGTGAGGACTTGCGTGGGTGGCATGCTGTCGTCGGTGGCATCATTGTCGTGGGTGGCATCGGTGGCATCAGTGGAACCGGTGGCAACGGTGTTGTCCGATGACTCTGTGCCTGGACTGGGAAGGGCTGCTGCCTGTGCTGCTGGACCTCCTGGTAGCTGTAGCCCTGGTAGGTGAGGGGCTGTGGGAAGCCTTGGAATCAGAGGGACATCACCTGGGGTGGAGGAGCAGACCTGGACTGGGTGGGAGCAGGTTCCTCTGGATCTGGAGGGTTGTGAAGCAGCTTGGTGATCCAGTCCTTCATCACCTGGCACTGGGGTTCCTCCATGTTCTTGAGGGTCTGGTTGACATAGGTGAGGGAGGGCTTGCAGTTGGAGGATGAGGAGTCAGTGTTGACCAGCTGAGAGAGGAGATCTATACTGGTGCAGATGGTGTCCCTGATCTCCAGCAGGACAGTGTGGCTCTGCCCCTCCTGCTGTCTGGCTCTCTGCCTTTCTGTGGAGGCGCAGCTGGGGAGGGGAGGATGCGGCTACTAATGTGGTGGACTCAATGTCTCCTTTCTCCCACCACACTAGGGAGTCCTCCACGTGCTCCACCACGGTTACAACACCTGTCCGCGGGTTCTCCGCCATGGCACACTCCACAGAAACCTGTCTGGAGAGAGGGACTGACTCTCGGCCGGAAGAGGACTGGGTCTCAGCAGGCTGCCAGAGAGAGAGGGTAGACAGAGGGGCTCCTGGTCCTCCTTGGTGGCGGATCTCACCCTCCAGGAAGCTGCACCTGGCCATGATGTAGGTCTCTCTGTCCGTCAGCTTAACCGTGGCCTGGCCAGATTTCTTCAAGTGCAGCTTCCCGTACCAGGTGTGCATGTGCTTCCACCAGCCGAGGAGCACCTCCGAAGTGTAACCCATACTCTCCGCCCTCTCTCTCCAAGCAGCCTGCTTCCTTTTGGTGTCCCTGTACAGCCGGTGTCCCTTCCGCCACAGATAGTCATTCTCTCTCAGCCACTCCAGCACCTCATCCTCGTGTTCCTCCTCGATGAAGTATTGCCTCCTCTCCCGTCCCCGCATACGCCTCTTCCTCCCTTTGGCAGGACCGGATGGGCCCTCATCAGACGGGCTCCCAGGTGGTAGGGGCTGCTCCTCCACACACACCACTAGCAGAAACAGCACCAGCAGGATCATCATCATCATCATCATCATCATCATCATCATCATCATCACCCGCAGGATCATAATAATAATAATCATCATCAGTAGCAGCAGCAGCAGCAGCAGGATCATCATCATCATCATCATCAGCAGCAGCAGCAGGATCAGCAGGACTAGGATCAGCAGCAGCAGAGTAAGCACCAGGAGCCCCAGCAGCAGCAGCAGCAGCAGCAGCTCCTCCAGCAGGACCAGGAGCACAAGCAGGACCAGGAGCACGAGCAGGATGAGCAGGATGAGCAAGAGCAGGAGCATGAGCAGTACGAGTAGTACAAGCAAGTCCAGGAGCACGAGCAGGACCAGCAGGACCAGCAGGACCAGCAGGACCAGGAGCACAAGCAGGACCAGGAGCACGAGCAGGATGAGCAGGATGAGCAAGACAGGAGCACGAGCAGTATGAGTAGTACAAGCAAGTCCAGGAGCACGAGCAGGACCAGCAGGACCAGCAGGACCAGGAGCAGCTTCAGCAGAGTACGCAGCAGCAGAAGCACCACCACCGCCAGGAGCAGCTTCAGCAGAAGCTCCAGCACCAGAAGAGCGAGCCCGAGCAGCAGAAGCCCCAGCAGAAGCAGAGTCAGGTACAGGGGGCGGGAGGGTGGCCCTGTCCCTCTTGCCAGGGATGGCGGCAGGTTGCTGAGGCTTTCGCTTCTTCCCCATGGTTGTGGGGTTGCTGGCTGGCAGGGAGGCTGGCACCAAGGCTTGCAGGAAGGCTGGCACCAAGGCTGGCAGGAAGCCTGGCAGGAAGGCTGGCAGGAAGCCTGGCAGGAAGGCAGGAAGGCTGGCAGGCACCAAGGCTGGCAGGCAGACTGGCTGGCAGGGAGGCTGGAAGGCAGGCTGGCAGCAAGACTGGCAGGCAGGCACAGAGCAAGGCTGTCAGGGAGGCTGGCCAGGAGGCTTGGAGGCAGGCTGGCAGGAAGGCTGGCAGCAAGGCTTGCAGGCAGGCATGCAGGCAGGGCAGGCAAGGACTCGATGTATCCTGCAGCAGGTCTTTTCTCCAAATGCTGGCCATGTGCGAGCTGCTTCCCTTTATATCCACCTGGCTTACGCAATGCATCCCCCTGCATGCGCAATTAACGCCAGGCATCCGTTAGGCTGCTGCTGTGCATCCGCTAGGCTTCCGCTCTGCATCCGCTTCATCCACTGTGCATCCACTGTGCATCCGGTCTTTCTGTTCCGTGTCCACTTTGCTGAGGCCCCCCGGAAGCCTTGCGGATGTGCCATCCACTCCCATCCGCTTCCATCCGCTGGGCTTCCGTTCCGCATCCGCTTTCCATCTACTCTGCGTCCTCCCCGCGTCCGTGTTATCCGCTCCGGTTATGCAAATTTTTGCCCCTTTTGAGAGCGGATAACAACGGATGGAACATTTTGCTCATCCGTTGTGTCCGTTTTGCATCCGTAGGGCAGTGTGACAGGGCCTTAAAATGTTGTGATAGCAAGAATATAATTTGATCCAATGCAGTTCTTCTGTTCTTCTAATGAAGGAAGCAGATCATATGAAATGCATTGTTAAGTGAGGTTAAGTTCAACTGCCCAGTTTTACTTGAACACATTTTTGGGAGCGGGTAATTCACATTTCAATCAAAAACTTAATTTGTAGCTTTTCTCTGTAGTCAGCAAAAGCCCAAATTCACCACTTTTGCTCCGTATGCAAATATTCTGGTTGGCACCACTCTCTGCCCTACTTCTTTCCCTTTTTTTCCTTCTTCAAATAACCAACACTGCTGCACTAAAAATACACCTATATCTCAAACTAGTTCCCAACTACAGGGTAAGGAAGTATCTGAAAAAGCTGCAACTGCTATAGCCAAGCAGATTGTCAGCTTGATTTATCTGTGCTATCTGCCTGGGTGAAAATTATTCACTGGATATTTCAATGGGGGAAAAAAAAATCACATGTAGCACTCATGGGCAGTGTGTAAGAGATACACTGGAAGCACATTCTTTCGGCAAATGTGCATCTAACAGTAAGTGACTATTAATTCAAAAAAATCGTGATTTCCTACAAAGTCAGAAGATGATTTCCTAAAGAAAATCTAGAAATATAATTTATTTATTTTATTTATTTTGTCAAGAGATTACAAGATAACAGGTATAAACATAGTTATGAACACATGAAATGGATACATATAAGAGAAATAAAAAGTAACAATAAGACAGGGACGATAGGCACGTTGGTGTACTTATGCATGCCCCTTACAGACCTCTTAGGAAAGGGGTGAGGTCAATAGTAGACAGTCTAAGAGTTAAAGTTTTTGGGATTTGGGAAAGAAACCACAGAATCAGGTGTAATATTCTAGTCACTGACCACTCTATTGCTGAAGTCGTATTTCCTGCAATCAAGTTTGGTGCAGTTTACCTTGAGTTTATATCTATTGTGTGCTCTTGTATTGTTAGGGTTGAAGCTGAAGTATTCATTGACAGGTAGGATATTGCAATATATAATTTGATGTACTATACTTTGATCAGACTGAAGGCATCATAGTTCTAGATTTTCTAGGTCTAGAATTTTAAGTCTGGTGGCATGAGGTATTCTGCAATGGGTAGAGGAGTGGAGAACTCTTCTTGTGAAATATTTCTGGACTTTCTCAACTGTATTATCAGATATGTAATGTGGGTACCAGACTGATAAGCTGTATTCAAATATTGGTCTAGCAAATGTTTTGTATGCTCTAATTAGTCATGTGATATTACTAGAGAAAAAGCTACATAGGATTAGATTAACAACTCTTAATGCATTTTTGGCTATGTAGTTACAGTGGGCTCTAGCACTCAGATAATTAGAGATGAGTATTCCAAGGTCCTTGACAGAGTTTGGATCATCAACAAGATCTTGACTATTCAGCTTGTATTTCATTTTCTGATTTTTTTTGTCAATATGTAAGACAGAGCATTTATTTGTTGAGATTTGAAGTTGCCATTCGAAAGGTTCTTTTTTTTTTTTCAAGAGACAACTGGACTTTTTTTGTTTTTCTTTTAAGACATTGTAACCCTAGTTATAACCTCATTCTGAAGTTCCTATTTTTTAAAAAGTTTTATTTATATATTTTTCAAGTTGTCTTTTTTATTAGTTTGAGGGAGGGAAGAGGGTAGGGAAAAGTGTAGAAAAGAAGGGGAAAAGAAAGAGAACACATTGACCTCCAACTCCTTTTGGTGCAGTAGAATAAGATTGTAACATCAAACCTCCACTTTTTACTTTTACATAATAGTGTAAACTATCCATTTCTATAACAACAAATCTATCTTATCAGTAAAACCTAAAATCATAGTTTCATTTTTTTCTCCACCTCAAACATAAAGTCCAGAAGTGGTTTCCAGATAGAAACAAAAGTAATTGTGTTTTTTTCTTTTCTTTTATCAAAGCAGTCAATTTAGCCATCTCTGTTAACTCAATCAACTTTTGTAGCCATTCATCCATTGTGGTGATTGAAGTGTCCTTTCATTTCTGTGCTTGGTCTTGCTGCCATCAACATATATAACATCTAAATTCCAATTTTTCCCCCAAGTCTTTTTCCATTAAACCCAAAAGAAAAGTTTCTGATTTTATCTTTATATTCACTTTAAGAATCTTCTGTATTAGAATATGAATCTTATACCAATATTTCTTTGCTTTATCACATGTCTGTCATAAACCTGGATCTTATGTTCTGATGGTTGGGCCTGCTCTGCAGTCACACAACTGAAGTGTAGGGGCTTGGAAACATAGATGCATTTATGGCCATTTGAGGTAAATCACAACATGTGACCACATTTTACAATCGTTTTGCCCAAACCCGGCGTTTCCAGGTTTTGGCAAAACTGCACCCGTAGCAAAGCATTTGTTCACTTAACAGCCATTGTGTTTGCATTTATGACTGCTGCATTTACTTAATGAACACCACAAAAAAAATTACCAAATTGTTATCTCAAAGGTGCTCTTTTTTCAAGAGGCAATGGGACTTTCTGTTGTCCCATTGCCTCTTGAAAAAAAAGCATCTTTGGGACAACCATGACTTGGATGACTGAGAATCTCCATAGATGACCAAATTTTTCATGTCATAATGGGCAAGGATCTATTACATTCATATGTTGATGCGTATATGTATGTCCCATGCACAGGCATGGCAGGATTTTGTACTTTCCTGTAAAGGGCAGATATGGGTATTTCCTGAAAAATAATAATTAAGCCTGTGTTATATTTACATAATAGTAGGGGTGCATCACTTTGTTGGAGTCAAGAAGTGTACTGAAAAAGAGGTGGGTACAATCAAGCAAAAATCAAAACAATTTGATTTGTGCTTTCTTTCTATTCATGAGCCATGGTGGCACAGTGATTAGAGTGCAGTACAACTTCTGCTGACTGCCAGCTAGCTGCCTGCAGTTTGGCAATTCAAATCTCACCAGGCTCAAGATTGACTCAGCCTTCCATCCTTCCAAGTTGAGTAAAATGGGGACCCAGATTATTGGGGGCAATATGCTGACTCTGTAAACTGCTTAGAGAGGGCTGAGAAGCATTGTGAAGTGGTATATAAGTCTACATGTTACTGCTATTGTTATCCTCAAATGTAGTTGAATAAAGTCACATTAAGAATTGCAACTTGATAAGAACATTGAGAAATCTCAGAACATTAGTCTCAAAGCTTTGCAAGGTTTTATGATGTGCTAAGGCCCATCTTTGCTTAACAATACCAGAATAACAAATTTGGAAGGTACCATGGAAATCTTCTAGCCCAATCCTCTGCTCAGGCAGGAAACCCTATACCAGTGATGGCTGACCTTTTCGGCACCGAGTGCCCAAGACACGTGCGCCTGCATTCCCAAAATGCAACATGAGAGCATTCCCCATGCATGTGCCCCACCTTCCATGCATGCACTCCACCACCCCCCGCATATGCTTGCATCCCCATGCATGTACACATGTCCCTCACACATGCACCTCCCACATGTGCCCCGCCCCCATGCATGCACAGCAGAGACTCAAAGACCAGCTGGCAGGTGGGAGGTGCATGCGCATACATGGCACAGCTGAGCTGGGATGATGGCTCATGTGCCCATAGAGAGAGCTATGCATTCCATCTCTGGAACACATGCTATAGGTTCATCATCACGGCCCTATACCGTTCCAGACAAATGATTGTCCAATCTCTTCTTAAAAACTTCCAGTATTTGAAGCACTCACAACTTCCAGAGGCAAGTCATTCCACTGATTAATTGTTCTAACTATCAGGAAATTTCTCCATTCTTCTAGATTGGTTCTCTCCTTGATTATTTTCCTTCTATTGCTTCTTGTCCTGCTTTAGAAAATAGGTTAACCCCACCCCCCTTTTGGAACACTGCTATCATGTCACCCTAGTTCACAGGTGTCAAACTGGATAGCATCATGTGATGTCACATGACATATCGGCAGTTTGACACCCATGTGCTGAGTCCTTCTTTGCATGAAAGTAGACATACCCAATTCCTGCAACTTACGTTCATAACTTTTAGCCTTCAGTCCCCTAATCATCTTTATTGCTCTTCTCTGCACTCTTCCCTGCATTCACCTAGCAATGTTTAGCTGGGCCATGGTTTTTGGCAATTGTGACAGGAGGGGTTTTCAGGGGTCACAAGAACTGGTTTGGGGTGACATGCAATCCGGGGATCTCCTGTTATCAACTGATGAAATAGACAGAGAAACATGGATACTCTTCATAGGTTAGCCTTTAATAAAATGGTCAACATTCAGCTTAAAATAATGGGAGCCGAGCTGCTAAGCCCTCAGAATCCAACATAATGGGGGCGGGAGAGAACCATCCAATGCCAAAACACAACAAATGTGATTACATTAAAAGCCAAGAACACCATAATTAGAACATTACCATGGAAACTACCTAATTATATCAGAAGAGCAGGAAGACTTGTGTCACAGACATGAATGAGTTTCTGTTGCCATCTGTCAGGGTGGCGGCCTTCAGCTCGCTCTTTTTCTTCTCTCTCCTAGTTTTGTATAGGATTGGCTTTCTTCAGCTATCAGCCAAGATATCTTTCATGAACTTTTGTTTCAATAGCACTTGAGAGCAGTGTTTCTCAACCATGGCAACATTTAGACACCTGGACTTCAACTCCCAGAATTCCTCAGCCAGTCCTTGTGTTGACACAAGCTGACCTGACTGAAGCCATTTTGTCTGCTTCAGTGTTGCCACACTGGAGCTGAGGGATAGTGAGAGGGGATTTGAGATAGTTGGAACTTTTTAGCCAAAAAACCCCCACTTTCTCTTGGGAACCAAGGACATTCTCACACCTGGTCAGAGGAAGGAGAGATGTAACCGGGTAACCAGACAGACACGTGATTGGACCATGTGACTAATTGTTTTGACAAAGTGAAAAATGTTTACTTTTAATTTGGTAAAAACCGTGGGAATCTTCAGAGTTGGTTTTCACCGGATATGTGCCAGTATAATATACCCAATAAAGATATTCTTTGAGGGATCTACCTGCCTTGGAATTTTGCTTGCTGTGGGTCTATTACTTGGGACTCTTGACACCTTGTCTGTATGTCCTTTACAGGTCTGTAAAGCAAAGGAAAGCTGAAGCAAGATCATAAGTGTAATTGTGGTTTCACTTTATGACCATTTCATTTATTGACTGAGTTGCCAGTCGTAGTTGTAGATGCAAATACCTGTAATCTGGAGCCAAATTTGTAAACATAAGACTCACATATTATGTTAAATTGGGATGATAGGTAGGGACTGTACAGCCAGGTGGGCACAAGGACCACAATGGAGGAGAATAGCTGGAGTTTTCCATATGTTTAATTTTGGGGATAAAAAGGGATGTTTTTCTATTATCCAACCTATTTTTGGACTGGCATCCCGGAAAGCTCTGAGGAGGAGGGTTAAAACATTGATGGCTGTTGAGACTGTATGATTGGAGTGTATAAAAATGTCCTTCAAGCCATCATGCCCTCCAGTTTTATTTTCTTTGATCCCATTTTGCAAATGCTTCTGATTGAATTTTATGCTTCAGAATAGTAGCAAATGGCATGGTTAAATTTTAGCAGTAAAATTTAGGGATGTGGTGAGAAGGAATTATAGAGGCTACAATACAGCCTTAAGCCTTCCTCAGGTGTCCTGTTGTTGTTAAATGAAAAGAATGTTATGGTGTAACTCTTCCTCTTCCTCTTCCTCCTCCTTCTCATCTTCCTCTTCCTCTTGTCTAAAATGTGATAAACCTCTGCTTACCTGATGGGATTGAAAAATAAACTCTTTTTCCTAATTGGAGTCATTGCCCAGTTTAGCTCCAGATTTTCTTAAAGGCATAGATGGGAGATACTTTCTCACAACTTGCTAACAAATCCATTTTCTGAGTTCACACAAGTCACTGATCCATAAATAAAAACAGCCACTAGATAATGACTGGATCACATATTTTAAATCGGGTCACCCTGTATATTAGACACTGCCTGTTTGTTTGTTTTTTTTTCAGATAGAGAAAGAAAAGTAGCCGCTGCTAAATATTAACACAAGCATGGAAATCAGTCCTGACAACTTTACAGAATTAGATGAATGGCTTTTCGTATTTCATCCAGCGAATGAATGGATACATTCAGTTCAGAAACTTCTGCCAATACAAAACTCAACAGCCCAATTTGTCTCTGGAAAAAACTCAGACGGACTCTGAGATTTTGCCTGTATGGAAAGCATTACAGTAGCTGCCAATTTCTTTCCAGTTGGAAGACAAAATATCGGTGCATTTTTTAAAAACCAAATTTCTCATTTATCCATTTACTCATTCCCACATCAGTTTGGTCTTAATACACAACTTCAGATGGGACACAACAAAATAGGTCCAAGTTACCTTAGAGACTGGCTCTTTCTATATGATCCCATTCCTTTCATCCTATAGCAGAGGTCTTCAAACTTGATAGCTTTAAGACTTATGTACTTCAACTCCCAGAATTTCTCCTCCAGTCATGTTAGCTCACGAATTCTGGGAGTTGAAGTCCACAAGTCTTAAACTTGTCAAATTTGAAGACCCTTGCCCTATAAGAAGCGTATTAATACCTTTGAATTTTGGTGCTAGAGAAGACTTCTGGGAATACCATGAAAGCCAAGAAAACAAATATATCATAAAAAGAATCAAACAAGAGTTCTCAGTCAATGTACAATGTACAAATGATCAATGCACAAAGAGAGCATATTGGCTGATGTGATTAGAATGTTGGATTTAAAGTTGGCAAACCCATGTTTGAGACCCAAGTGTTGCTGTAGGGCAGGGTTGACCCCCTATTCTTCACTCCTGCTGGGGACATTAAAAGAGTTGGGCATCTCCGGGCAATGGTGATGTCATTGGCTAATCCTTTCAACCCAAAATACCCTCAGTGTTTCTGACACATGCAGTGCAATCAGGCTCATTTATCCTATTTAGGACACAGGTGAAGACCTAATTTCCTGGAGAAGATTCTAAAACTGGGACAGTTAGAAGGAAAGATAAGAAGAGCAGTGAGGTGGATGGAATCCATTATAGAAATGATGAATGTAGAGTGGAAGGACCAAATTAGGAACACATCAACATGGAGAAAATGTCTCTATCTGGTCACTAAGAGTTGACAATGACTTGATGAGGGATTCTTTGTATCCTCTCAGCTTGGTTGTTTTCTTGCAGTCATTTCATTACCAGACTTCATAATATCATTAATGTTAACCATGCAGAAGCACTTACCTTAATAATAAAACTTCTGCAAGGAAACAAACCAAGCTCTGAGAGCCCCAAGGACTCCCCCCCCCTTTCAACTCTACATATGTTCTCTTATATCAGTGATTAGATGGCAAATAAACATCAATCTTTGTTCCAGGCCATTCATTGACATCATCCAAGGTTTGCTTACAATTCCACAATTGTATCTCACAGTGACTTGGAATAACCAGGTCTTAAAATTGTAGAACCTAACCTTTATTTAAAAAGCCCTAAAACATATTTTGTGTAAAATATTTTTATTCTCATTCCCCACTTTCAATTCTAAATTTATATTTTCCTATAAACCATGAACAGATTCCCAACAATTGATGGTATTTGTGTTACATACAGGCTACCATTGTTGGGCTGCAAAAATCTTGAAGATCATTAGCTAGCAGCAAAGAAACAGGCTGTAGTTTTGCTGAATATCTGAATTTCTGCAGACCACAAATGACAGAAAGGAAGAACAATATTTGACACAAATCTGGCATAGGAAGAACCTGTCAGTAGTTTTCAATTTACGACCACAGTTGAGCCCTAAATTTCTGTTTCTAAATGAGACAGTTAAGTGGATTTTTTTCAATTTTACAACCTTTCTTGCCATAGTTGTTAAGTGAATCACTGCAGTTGTTAAGTTAGTAACATGGTTGTTGAGTGAATCTGGCTTCCCCATTCACTCTTGTCAGAAGGTTGCAAATCATCATATGACCCCGGGATACTGCAAACGTCTGAAATCTAATCCAATTGCCAAGCACCGAAATTTTGATCGCATGACCTTGGGGATGCTGCAATGGTCATAAGAGTGAAAAATGATAAGTCATTTGTTTCAGAGTGCTGCTGTAACTTCAATCAGTAAATGAATGGTTATAAATCAAGGAATACCTGTACTTATATCTAATCTGACAACTATGTTGTCATCAAAAGTAATGTATATTCAAGCTGTTGTAAATTTTGTTTTAACATAGACTATGCTTGACAGGAGTTAAACACACATTAGAAGCCACAGGTATTTCTAATAAAGTATTGCATTCATTAGCAAACATAATGAATTCATCACAGTGCATTTACTGGTAGTAAGCTAAATATTAGGAAAATATTTATGGAGAGATTTGTGGAATCCATAGCACTGACTTCAAAATGACAACATGCACTTGACAACATGACAATGCCACAGTTAAGTGATTATATAATACCATTAGTGGATTTTCAGTAAACCTGCATGTATCAAAAACAGCTACATTTTAATAGATACACTATGGAAGTAGCATATGAAACAACCAAAGAGGTTTTTTTTGTTAAGTTTCTAATAAGTTTTCATTGAAAATTATACCAAAGTGAATAATAAATCAAAACAATAGTGTCAGTAGAACTTGGAGTTAGGTTGATTCACAAATCTCTAGATCACAGATATCTGTAAACTGGGATTCAGTTTTAGTATTTCATCGATTGATTGATTGAATTCATATCCTGTCACAATCTCACAACACACAATGATATACAAGATCCAAAAAGAAAAAAAAAAAATACAACATATAAAATAAGATTGAAACACAAACCTAAGAGAAACAAAATAAAAACAAAACAAAACAAAATTGATAGCTATGCCCACTGAAACAGTAAAAATAAAAATTATAAGATGGCATAGGAAGTACTAATTACATTTATTCCCACTTGATCATATTTGTGAGAAGGAGAGAGGGAAAGGGGAGGAAGAGGATGAAGGAGGAGGAGGAGGAGAAGGAGAAGAAGAAAGAAAACTCAGTATATCAAAAACACTGACAGAATGAACCATGGAAAGGAAAGAAACACATTTTTAAATCTCACATTTGCACAGAAATTCCACGCAAGGGCAGAGATATTTTCTGTCAAGGCATTGAGAAAAAAACAAAGGTGTTTGTTAGAAGTTATTTGATTAGGGTTGCCATGGCAATAGGAAACTCCTGGAAAAAAATCAATTAAGTGACTTAATGGCAAAAAGCCAAGGGGAAAAAGGGCTAAATTCTTCTTCTGGGTTACAATGAGAGTTTAGAACAATAATAATTATCAAATAGCTGAGGCTATTTTCCTCCTTCTGAAAGCAATGCAGCCTGTTTGAGTTGCATACATTGGAAAAATAGAGCTGTCTTCCAGATCTGTAATAATGCAGCTAGGCCAGTGATAGCCAATCTTTTGGGTTCCACATGTCAAAAATTCATAAAATGCCTCACCTGAATCTATTGGCATCTCACATACCTCCAAACAAAAGAGAAACAATTATTTATCCCCTCACAACCCATCTAGGCCACCCCGAATAGTGGCATTTGACACTTGGCAAGAAAGCAAACAATTTACAAGGTCACAAGCACCAAGTTTCAATGACTATTGTTGTGAAAACAGTTCAGAACAAAAACAAACCTCTCAAAAAATCCAGAAAATAATTGATTTTAAGGCTACGCTTGCTGGACAGAGGTCATGAGGATAAAAAGGAGGATATGTCCTCCTTTTGCTGGACATCTGGTAACCCTACTCCTAAAGCTATTGTTTCCTCCTGGTATAGTTCATCTTCCTACATCATGTACTTCTCTAATGATTCTGGCAGCTGTTCATTTCATTTCCCTAAATTGGGTCTGAAAAAACATTTGGCCTTTGGGATCAGGTAAAAACTAGATGTGATTGAGTTTAAGTGTAATTAAACATTCACTTAATTAAGTACAGTTAATATAATTAACCTCCATGTACGCAATTATTTTCTTCTACTGTTACCTTAAAAAGGAGTATTCATTGGTACGGACTCTTTTCCATAAATCCTTCTAGAGTAGCCTTGATTATCTCAAGCAAACTCCAAGCCTGAACTTCCTTCCTCTGGGAAGTCAAAATACTAAGTGACATATCTGTTGAAAATGGAATTTGGAGAAAAGAAAACTGTGATGGAAGAGAAAATGGAGAAATAATGTTTTCAGAAGCAGAATAATGTTATCTGAAATGTGGAATTTACTTCTTTAGGGAACTTGTTGCATGGCGATTGATGGTGGATGTTGTTGCATGCAATGATTCATTGTCACAATATAAAAAAAAGATGTTGAGACTCCAGAAAGAGTACAGAGAAAAAAAACAAAGTTGATTAAGGGAGTGGAGGCTAAAACATATGAAGAACGGTTGCAGGAATTGGGTATGTCTAGTGTAATGAAAAGAAAGATGAGGGGGTGACATACTAGTAGTATTCCAATATCTAAGAGGCTGCAAATTCTGAAGACTGAGCACATGAAATGATCAAAGCAACAGTAAAGCTCAGTTAGGCACAAAATCAGTTACAATATTTGGATTGCAGACCAGAAGATACAAGACCGTTGGCCACACAATACAGAATCTGATTGATTGCAAACAGAATAATGGCTAATAATTGTCATGAAGCAGTTAGAAGATTTGGAAGTACTCATTGGCCCTTAACTTAGTGTCAACACACTAAATGGAAGAAAATAGTTTCCCCACATTTTTAATTTTGGGGATAAAAGGGTTGTTTTCCTATCATCCAACTTAGTTTAAAGCTGGCGCCCAGGAAAGCTCTGGTGAGGAGGGTCAAAACATTGTTGGCTGTTGAGACTGTATGTTGAGAGTGTTGAGACTGTATGATACATACTCATTCATAGCCAAGAATATGTCAATTGTCTGACTAGTGAACCCAGAACAAGGAAACACTCTCTTTGAATTCCCAAAAGTAAAACTTTATTGGATACACCATTTTGGTACTGAAGAAACAAAACCAGCTCTGGTTTTCCCATGGAAATCAGTGGTGGTATTCTACTGGCTCAGCCCAGTTTGGCCGAACCAGTACTAAAAAAATTGCTGACAATCAGCTGGACAACGATCAGCTGTGCCACGTGATTTAGATTAGCTAGAAAGTAGGAAATCTTTGGATTTTTTGCTTTCTAGCTAATCTAAATTGCGCAGCATAGCTGATCACCCCCCAGCTTCAAAATGCTTTTTTTCTCAGCACTCAGGCGACTTCCCTGAGGCCCATTAGGACAAAACCAGGGCAGGGGGGTGGGGGTTGCTGCACAAGAAAAAAAGAAAGAGAAAGAAAGGGAGGGAATGGAGAAACAAAGAAAAAGAGAAAGGAAAAAAAAAAGAAAAAGAAAGAAAGGGAGGGAGGGAGGGAGGGAAAAAGGAGAGGAAGGAAGGCCCACAAACCTTGGCACTAGATGCAGCTTCAGAGGATGTTTTGAAAGAGCAGGGCTGGAAGGTATCAGGAAGTCATCTAGTCCAACCCCCTGCTCCAGAAAGTGAGTTTCTGTCTTTTGACACCCCTCCAGTCACATGACCACATAACCACACCCAGCAAGCCACACCCACAGATCCGGTAGTAAAAAAATTGAATCTCACCACTGGTGCAAATGCTCGCTTAGTTAAACAATAGCTTCTCTTTCTCCTCATCCCTGGGTAATCATATCGTCCAATTATGAGACATCATTTTGTTATGGGAACAGTCCATCTCTTTATCAAGCACCTGCAGTGGTGACCTTGATGGTTTTTTGGCTTTCATGATCTGTGTACAACTTCTCAGCATTCCATTTCACCCTTCCCTCCCCCGTTTATTTGCAAGTTGAATAGTGATAGTTTGAAAGAAGAAAAGCAGTTCAATCTTGACAGAATATTGAAGAAGGATGATCCCACAAGTTTTATGTTCTTGAGAATAGAATAGAACAGAACAGAACAGAACAGAACAGAACAGAACAGAATAGAATAGAATAGAACAGAATAGAATAGAATGCTCTCGATGGTAGACCGGTAAAAAGTAACCAGCAACTTCTCACCCAAACTACTCTTTTTCAGCAACCTTAGAAAGTGCAGGTACTGTTGGGCCCTCTTTGCAGTGGCCATAATGTGGACTGACCAAGTAAGGTTATCGGAAATATGAGTTCCTAGAAATTTAAAACTATGAACTCTTTCCACATAGTCTGCACTGATATATAGTGGGAGAGGCTCTGCTTTTCATCTTCTGAAGTCTATAATCAATTATTTGGTCTTTTTGATGTGCAGGGTGACTCTTACACCACAAGATCAATCTGAGGACTTCTGACCGAAAGGCCGTCTTGTCTCCTCCTGATATGAGTCCCACCAATGTGGTGTCATCTGCAAATTTTATTATAGAGTTAGTGGGACAAGAGGGAGTGCAGTCATAGGTGTAGAATGAATACAAAAGGGGACTTAGCACACAGCCCTGTGGAGAGACAGTGCTGAGAGCAAGAGTGAAGGAAAAATAGCTTCCAATCCTAATGGTTTGGGGTCTGTTAGTAAGAAAGTCCCTTATCCAATAGCAGATGTGAGAGGAGAGGCCCATCAACACTGTTCAATTATTTACAAAGTGTGCACTACTATTACTGTTAATGTTCTCATCACTCCTTATCACCCATTCCCTCCCCCTTGTGATTGTAGGACTGTAACTTTGTCACTTGTATCCTTTCCTAGTATGATTTGATTGTTGACTGTATCCTATGACTATCATTAAGTGTTGTATGTTGTAATTCTTGATTCTTAACGAATGTATCTTTTCTTTATGTATACTGAGAGTATTTACACCAAGACAAATTCCTTGTGTGTCCAATCACAATTGGCCAATAAAATATTGGCCAATAAAATATTCTATTCGATGTCCAGCAACTTCTTAATCAGTATATCCGGAATGATGGTATTAAAAGCCGAACTGTAATCAACAAAAAGCATCCTCACATAGCTCCCACTATGCTCCAGATTGTCCGGTGCAATGTCGAGAGCCATGACAATAGTGTCCTCTGTGGATTTGTTATTCTGATAAGCAAACTGGTATGGGTCAAGGGTCGATGGGAGGCAATCCTGTATATATTTTAAGATAAGTCTCTCAAAACACTTCATGATTATGGGTGTGAGAGCTACTGGTCTATAATCATTTAAAGTATCAGGAGAGGGTTTTTGGGGAACTGGAATAGGACTGAGCTCAAACATTTCTTCTCCTATGGTTTCTCCTCCTTAGATGAGGATTATTATACATGAAGATGATGGTATTTGGAGTCACTTTTCTTGAAATAATTCTAGAAGTGCAAATGCTTAAAGCCTATAGGAAATTTTTGAAATACCTGATTGGAATCATCACATTTATTCACTAGGGTCCATATTGAGTAACACATGAGTACAACTAAGCCCAATTTAGAATCAAAAATCAAAAGGATAGTAAAGATTGCTTCACTCCTCATTAAGAGTGACTCACAATTAGCAGTATATATATTTCAGTTGAAGTTATTTCGAAGAAATTATTTAGAATAAAAGCTTTCAATTACATGTGAACACAGCACCTCATTGCTATAAAGCACGTGTAATGTTGCTGGGTCCTTAGATATTTCTAAGGGCTTAGATATGAGCTTAGATATTTCCTACAGACATTTCATCACCAAGCTAAGTAACATCATCTGTGCATGGGAGATGATGTTGCCAAGCCAGATAATGAAACATCTTCAGGAAAACAACCAACTTATCAGAACATCAAGAACCCAACTATTCAACACCAAGCTTCAAATGTTCTATACTATTGGAATACATGACATTTTGGAGGCATTTTGCAAACCAGAAAAAAAAGATGATGCTTTAATAATTTAATATAGGCTTACACAGAAGTGTAGAGGAAAAAATGATATTTGTGCTATAAGGGGTAACAGAGAGGAAGGTCCTTCAGCAAGATCCAAAGTGCTTATTTGCACAATTTTTGGAAGCATAAACAGCTCTGCATTTGATGAAATAAAAACTGCACTCCAGAGCTTTCAGTTTTCTCTGTAAGGGAAAAGAAAAGAAATAAAAAGAAGTACTTTATTCCCCTAGGATAAAACAAGCTGCAGTGGAAGCCCAAATGTTCTTCCAATCAGGAGAAAGCAGAAAAACAGAGAAAAAGAAGAACAAAGATGGAGTCCCTTGTTTGCTATCTTCACTCTTAATGTTCTTTATACTCAACAGAGTCTATATCAGGGGTGGGATTCTACAAGTTCGCACCTATTCGCTAGAATCAGTTGTTAACATTCTAAGCAGTTTGGAGAACCAGTTGTTAGAAGAAATTCCTGGCCTAATCCTGTAAGGAAGGCAGGAAGAAAACATTCTGGTGTTGCTTACAGAAACTGCCTCTTGGCAACCCTTATTGCATTCCTGTCTCTGGAACTTTGTTTTTTCTCCCTCCTTTGCTGGTACTTTGCTTGTGTGGAGTGACCATTCAAAGTTACAATGGCACTGAAAAAAGTGACTTATGACCATTTTTCACACTTATGACTGTTGCAGCATCCCCAAAGTCATGAGAGGCCAGGCAAGGAGATGTGTGCCTTGATGTGAGTGATATTGAGTTGGCCACATCCAGCCAATAACATGACCACCAAGCCTTGTCCACCCAGTTACATGACCACCAAGCCACACCCACCACCGAAACATTTTGAATCCCAACCCTGGTCTATATATGCATCTTTCATCTCTCCACCCAGCTATATTTCAAAATGAGAAAAGCAAGCCAGTTTTATACCCTATACTCCCTCCCTCCCCATATTTTACTGTAATTTATAATTTTATAAAATTATAATTTTATTACTATGTGTATATCTGTATTCTTTTTTTAGTTTTAACTTTCTAAGCTGCCCAGAGTTACCTTCTGGGGAGATGGCTGGCAAATAAATTTAATAAATTTAATAAATAAGTGAAATACCAACTTATTTTCATTGTGCACACAACTGACACACAAAAAGTTGTTTGACATCCCCAAACAACTTTGCTAAGACTCCATGCATCCATCACTGTACTTACCTTGGTTTGCAATTCCTGAAATGCAAATCACAAATGGTGCAAAAGGGAAAAATAGGTCCATTCTCCCAGATTTAGCATAAAATATACATTTCCCAGATAATACTGAAGGATGAAGACCAGGGAGAAAAAAATGATTACCTAGAAGAGAATTAAATAATTGGAAATGTGAATATGTAAGCTTTTGGTAGCCTTTATTTATTATTTATTATGAAATGTATTTAGTGCCCATCTCCTATGCAATGACTTCACATGGGTTCTTCGCTAATGTCTTTGTCCCCAAAGTAATATAATTAAATTTGTCTCTTAACAGTGAAGGGGCAGGAGTTTATTCTCATTGGTAAGAACTTGGGGTCATCTCACAAATCCATGTGTCTAATATATTTTATTTAAAAAATGTCAGTTCTAGGTAGCAGGATAGCTTGCTGAACTGGTGGAACTGTGGTGATCTGCATTCCCAGGAGGGACAATGTTAGGTCCTGCCTCACTAGTCTTCTCAAGAAAGCAGAACTCTTGAAAGGAAAAACATTTCAAAAGGAACTTTTATTGGAAGATAGTGATAGCAAGAAGATGTTGGCAAGGGTGGGCTTCAAAAATTTTAGCAAAGGGTTCTCTGCCCGGTTGCTGGGTGGCTGTGTCCATGGTGGGTATGGCCTGGTCAATCTCCTACACCATAGTGGGGAGGGGGGCTGTTTTTGCCTTCCCCGGGCTCCAAAGACTTTCCTCAAGTCTCCAGGAGGGCAAAAATGGCCTTCCTGGGCTCCATAGGCTCTCTGGAAGTCAGAAACAGGTCCAACTTCCTGGAGGCCTGTTTTTCACCCTCCCCGAACCTCTGCATGTGCCCTGCACTTACCTGCATCCAAAACGGGCCATGTGGAGACTCTGGGAGGGGAGGTGCTGGGTAGACGGAGCCAGCCAGGAGTGGGATTTGTGGGGTTCTCCAAACTGCACAGAATCTTAACTTGGGGCTCTCCTGAACCCCTGCAAACCCCCAGCAGCCCACTGTGGTTGGAAGGAACTAAAGTTTTCTAGCTCAAAATGTTGGGTTAAACCATTGTATACAGAGCCCCTCCAAAGCCCAGTCCATCATTAAGCCAATCCTGAGGTGTGAACATGTTATGAGAAACTCAGGCCAAGAAGATGATAAATGCTGGTTCTCAGGATAATAGCAATAGCACTTAGACTTATATACCACTTTATAGTGCTTTACAGCCTTCTCTAAGTGGTATACTGAGTCAGCATATTGCTCCCAACAATCTGGGTTCTCATTTTACCTACCTTGGAAGGATGGAAGGCTGAGTTAACCTTGAGTCTGGTGGGATTTGAACTGCCAAATTGTAGGCAGCTGGCCACAGCAGAAGTAGCTTGCAGTACTGAACGCTAACCACTGTGCCACAGAGGCTCCATTTTAATTATAATGGTAATGCTACCACTTTTCTCCAGAGACAAGGCAGATGGCTCAAGGCACATTCTTTCCCCTTTCCCAAGACCCCGAAAGTTACAGCAAGGCAAAGCAGGAATAAAAACAGAAACCCCATGCAGAGATCCCCCCCCCCCCCAAGCCTCTCTCTTCCCACCAGAATGACAGCATCCCTATAGGAATCTATGGAACCTGACAGACAGGTTGCAAGCAAGACAACCAAGAGACAACAAAGTTTAGATAGTTTGTCAGGAGAAGGAAAATGGCACCTCCCTAGAAATTCTCACAGTATATTTTAAATGATGCAAATGGTTGCTTTAGTTTGGTGAGACTTCTGTCTATAGGCAAGGGACAATAAAGAGAACTATTTTGAAGTGATTCAGTTTATCTGTCTTGGTTTTGGAGCCTGAAAGAAACTCCTTGCATCATCATCAGAAGTGGTATTCAGCAGGTTCTGACCAGTTCTGGAGAACCAGTAGCGGAAATTTTGAGTAGTTTGGAGAACCAGCAAATACCACCTCTGACTGGCGATTTTACAGTATCCTTCCCCTGCCACACCCACAAAGCCAAGCTCACAGAACTGGTAGTAAAAAATTACCACCACTGATCATCATCCATATTTGCCGGATCCAATCTTGGTTGATCACCAGAACCAGAGATTTTGTCTTCTGAGCTTTCCCACTTCAGGGAACTTCTCTCTAGCAGAGTTTGTACTGTTCTGTCAAAAGAATTTATAATGCTTGTTGTAAGTATAAATTTATACTGAAAGCTTGGAAGACAAAATTTCTGGTCTCAGTGACCAACCCAGACTGGATCTTGCAACATTATCCTAGGACACATACATTCACCCTTCATTCATCCACTTTTGACCCAGTGGTGGGATTTAATTTTTTTTTACTTCTGGTTCTTTGGGCATGGCTTGGTGGATGTGGTGTGGCTTGGTGGGCATAGCTTGGTGGGCATGGTAGAGGAAGGATACTATAAAATTCCCCTTCCTACCCCATTCTGGGGGAAGGTTACTGCAAAATCCCCATTCCCTCCCCACCCCACTAACCCACTTTCCAGCTCCGTTCTCCTGTGCAGGACAACCAAAGAAGACCCAGCCGATGAGCTGGGACTCGGGAGGCAGAGAATAGATGGGGTGGGGGCAGTCAGAGGCGGTATTTGCTGGTTCTCCAAACTACTCAAAATTTTCACCACCAGTTCTCCAGAACTGGTCAGAACCTGCTGAATACCACCTCTGTTTTCACCATACAAAAGTGTTTTCTGTGCTTGGAGAAATAGGTAATCCTCAACTTATGACCATTTATGTTGTTAAGCAAGAAATTTGTCAAGTGAGTTTGCTCCATTTTACGACTTTTCTCGCCATATTTGTTAAGCAAATCACTGCAGTTCTTAAATTAATAAATGGTTGTTAAGTGAAACTGGTTTCCTCCTTGACTTTTGCTTGTCAGAAGGTTGCAAAAAAGGACCCTGGGACACTAAAACCTTCATAAATGTGAGTCAGTTGACAAGCATCCAAATGTAAATCATGTGACTGTAGGGATGCTGCAATGGTCAGAAGTGTGAAAAAATTGTCCCAAGTCACTTTTTTTCAGTGCTGTTGTAACTTTGAATGGTTATTAAATGAACTGTTGCAAGTCGAGAACTAACTGTATATGCTCAAAATGGCCTAAGTATGTCATGAACTTTCAAGGAACGTGGTTTGAAGCTCAATGCTTGAAGCACTGGCCTTGCAAGATGTTTCTGTTGATTCCTGACATGCTTTGCATACCTCTATCACATAAATCATCATCCCTTGCTCAAAGAAATAGAATAGAATAGAATAGAATAGAATAGAGTAGAGTAGAGTAGAGTAGAGTAGAGTAGAGTAGAGTAGAGTA
>BLBF01000040.1:9639399-9653165 GCA_015471245.1 Laticauda colubrina | reverse complement strand
TTCTGCAAATGTTTGACTCCTTGTCTCTGTACGTGCCCTGTAAAAGGCCACTGAGAAGACAGAAGCTTAATGATTACACGTGAAATGATACAATGTTGAAATGTCTGAATGATACATAGTTACAACACAAGTCTATTTTCAACTCATTTCTCATTTTGGCGATTATTTAAAGTAATTATATTAAACTTTACACGTGTAATTAACACCCATGAGAGCTATGCATGCAGATAGTTTTTGAGTTATGACCATAACTGAGCCTGGAATTACAGTTGCAAGTGAAAAATTGAGGCATCATGTAACGACTTGATTTTTAAAAACATTTTTGTGGTGGTTATTAAGTGAATATTATGGTTGTTAAGCAAATCAATTTTTCCCAGTGAGAGATTTTTTTTTGGCAGAAATTGGAAATAAACACTGGAAACCAGCAAAAAAATTACAAATCACATGATCACAGGATGCTGCAAACAACTATAAAAGTGAGCTGATTGCCAAGATGCGACCACATGATCCCGGGTGGGGGTTAAAGCTGCCATAATTTGAAAATGGGTCATAAGTAATTTTGGGAGCTTCAAATAGTTGTTAAGATACTGGTCATAAGTCAAGGACTCTCTGTACAATTTCTCTAATATAATGTGTTCCAAAGTACTGAAATTTGTAAATGCACTTTCACATGCTCTAATGCAGGGGTGTCAAACTCAATTTCATTAAGGGCCACATCAGGGTTGTGTTTAACCTTAGGGGGGGCCACAGAGGTGGGATTCAAATTTCTTAGCAACCTGTTCTGTGAGTGTGGGCTAATTTGTGGGTGTGGCTTGATGGTCATGTGACTAGCTGGGCATAGCTTGTATGTAAATATTATTAATAGTTATGTAAATATTGCATTTTTTATTAAAAAAAGAGCAACTTTTACCCAAAATCAAGCAAAGCAAGCAGGCAGATTGAGTTGCTCGCAGAATCACAGATTCACTCAGAGATCTACCTTTCTGCAATCTGCTACCTGAGTCTGCACTGCAAAATAGAAGCTTCAGTCCTAAGGAAGGTTCAGCTCTGCATTTAGATTAGCTAGAAAGCAAGAAATCCAACAATTTTTTGCTTTCTAGCTACTCTAAATCTCCCAGCACAACAGAACAACTGTGTTTGGGGGGGAAAAAGGAAAAAGAGCAACTTACCAAATGCAGGCAAGTTTGATGGTGCACATGCAGGTAAGGAGTGAGTGGGTGGGGAGGGGAGGAGCAGGACAATCAGTGGCACAATTTGCCAGTTCTCCGAACTGGGCAGAATCATAACAACCGGCTCTATAGAACTGGTCCAACCATAGAATCCCACCCCTGGGGGGCCAGGGTGGGTATGGCCAGCTCAACATCACTCATGTCTGCAGCATCTGTGGTGACATAAGTGCTCTACCAGTGAAAATGGTCTCGTGAGCTCCATTTTTGTCTGCAACAGCTTCCTGCAATCCTCTGTCAGTAAAAATGGAACTCGCATCCCTCCTGAGTTGTTTTCACTGGCAGAGGGTTGCAGGAAGCCGTCACAGCCAAAAACAGAGCTCACGAGCCCGTTTTTGCTGGTAGAGGCACTGTGGACCAGTCCTTCGTTGTTTCTAAGGTAGCCCTGAAGGGTCATATCTAAGCACCTTTCATGCCAGATCTGGCCTGCGGTCCTTGAGTTTGACACTCCTGCTGTAATGCATGTGGGTTTTGTTGTTAATTTCTTTCAGGATTATCAATGACCACACCAAATTCAGAAAATCTAGACTTTCTTGGAAAAGTGCTACTTGGGAAAATTTGCATTAAATGTCAACCTACCAATTTTTTTTAGCATCAGTCCTTATAATCTTCACACGGCCCTCTGATTCAACCCTGTCACATTGTTCCCATAGACTTATGATCTTAATAATGAGAGATGTGGTCTGCCATTCTCAGGTTTTGTAGTCTTCCATCTTGGAATAACAGTGAAAATGATTATTCTAACACTACTCTAGCATCCATTGCCTTTTGTATTATATAAGTCCAGGATAAATTTAGTCCAGGTAAGCTCTGTGGGGAAATCATTTCTGTTATTTTGAAGCACTAAGGCAATGGCTAAAGGGCCTGTCACATTGGCCGACGGATGCAAAACGTTTGTAAAAAGGACACAGCGGACAAGAAAATGTTCCATCTATTGTTATCCACTCTCAAAAGTGCCCCAAATTTGCATAATCAGAGCGGACAACAATGGAAAGGAACAGACGGGGGGAGGATGTAGAGGGGATGGAAAGCGGATGCTCCACGGAAGCCTAGCAGATGGAAGCGGATGGGAGCGGATGACACATCCGCAGGGCTTCCGTGGGAGCACAGCGAAGTGGACATGCAGCAGAAGGAGCGGATGCAGAGCGGATGCTGAGCGGATGAAGTGGATGCATCACAGAAGCCTAGTGGAAGCCTAGCGGAAGCCTAGCGGATGCACAGCATTCACTGTGCATGAGGGGAGGATGCATTGCGTCAGCCCCGCGGATATAAAGGGAAGCAGCTCACAAGCAGGTCACCATTCAGAGGAAAGACCTGCTGCCAGACACAGCTCCAGCCAGCCAGCCAGCCAGCCAGCCAGCCAGCCAGCAAGCCAACAACCCAACAACCATGGGGAAGAAGAGAAAGCCTCTGCCATCTGCTGCCAGCCCTGGCAAGAGGGACAGGGCCACCATCCCACCCCCTGGCACTGACTCTGCTTCTGATTCTGCTGGGACTTCTGCTGCTGGGGCTGACTCTTCTGGAGCTGGAGCTTCTGCTGGCACTGCTCCAGGTGCTGGTGCTTCTGCTGGTGCTCACTCTGCTGGTGCTGGTGCTTCTGCTGGTGCTTACTCTGCTGATGTTGCTCCTGGTGCTGGGGCTTCTGCTGGGGCTTACTCTGCTGGCGCTGCTCCTGGTCCTGCTGGTCCTGCTGGTGCTGCTGGTGTTCCTGGTCCTGCTGGTGCTCCTGGTCCTGCTGGTCCTGCTGGCGCTGCTGCTGCTTACTCTGCTGATGCTGATCCTGGTCCTGCTGGTGCTGCTGCTGGTCCTGCTTTTGCTCCTACTGTTGTTGTTGCTGCTGCTTCTGCTGGTGGTGGTATGGAGGAGCAGCCCCTACAACCTTGAAGCCCCTCTGATGAGGGCCCATATGGCCCTACCAGAGGAAGGAAGAGGCAGATGTGTGAATGGGAGAGGAGGCAATACTCCATCGAAGAGGAACATGAGGATGAAGTGCAAGAATGGCTGAGGGAGAACGAGTATCTATGGTGGAAGAGACACAGGCTCTATCGAGACACCAAGAGGAAGCAGGTAGCTTGGAGAGAGAAGGCGGACAGCCTGGGCAATACTTCGGAGGAGCTCCTCGGCTGGTGGAAGCACATGCTCACCTGGTACGGGAAGCTGCACCTCAAGAAATCTGGCCAGGCCATGGTCAAGCTGATGGACCGGGAGACCTACATGATGGCCAAGTGCAGCTTCTTGGAGGGTGAGATCTGCCACCGAGGAGCAGCCCCTCTCACAACCCTCTCTCTCAGGCAGCCCGCTGAGAGCCAGTCCTCTTCTGGCAAAGAGTCAGCTCCTGTGTCCAGGCAGGTATCTGTGGAGCGTCCCACGACGGAGAACTCCCAGACAGCTGCACTACCCGTGGTGGAACACGTGGAGGACCCCCTGACGCAGTGGGAGCAAGGAGAGGGCACTTCCACCACAGGCCAACACACATCCACCCTCAGCTCCACCTCCACAGAAAGGCAGAGAGGCAGACTGGAGGGGCAGAGCCATACTGTCCTGCTGGAGATCAGGTACACCATCAGAAGCAGCGTAGATTTCCTCTCTCAGCTGATACACACCAACGTGCCATCCTCCAACCCAAGCCCTTCCTCACCTACGTCAACCAGACCCTCATGAACATGTCGGAATCACAGTACCAGGTGGTAAAGTACAGGATCACCGGTCTTCTTCACAACCCTCCAGACCCAGCTGAACCTGCTTCCACCCAGTCCAGGCCTGCTCCTCCACCTCAGGTGGAGCTTTCCACAGCCCCTCACCTACCAAGGCTACGGCTACCAGGAGCTCAAGCAGCACAGGCAGCCACTGATGCCACCGATGCCACTGATGCCACCGATACCACTGATGCCACCGATGCCACCCACACCACAGATGCCACCGACGCCACAGATGCCACCCACGCCACACCTCGCTCAGCTGCAGACCAGACATCTCCACTGCACTGCTCCTTCCTCCACCCCACAGCCAGCCCGGCCTCAGAACATATGTCATCGGTATTGGGGCTGGAAGAAGTGGCTCTCAACATCACGGGACTGAGCCAGCTCTCTGAGAGCTTCCCTCACACACCATCCCCTGTTGTCCTCTTGGGGCCAGGCACCCCAATGATGCCTCAGACCAGCACTCCAGCAGCAGCCACTTCCACAGCACCTGGCCCCTTCACCCCTGAGACTGGGCATGCCTCAGAATGACCAAGAAGAGTGCCAGAGACTGGGTGGAAACTTTTAGAAATGGTTTAAGCCTTTGCATGCTTCTGGGATGGGTAAGGATAGCAGTGGGGTGGGCAGGGATACCTTTGCAATGGGTAATAACTGTGGGATGGGCAGGGATACCTTTGGGATGGGTAATAGCTATGGGATGGGTTAGGATACCTGTGGGATGGGTAACAGTTGTGGGATGGGTTAGGATACCTGTGGAATGGGTAATAGCTGTGGGATAGATAAACCTCCAGTGCAAGCATTGTGGGACTGTATGGTCCACCATCCCAGTTGCCACACCTTTGGCCCTTTATTATCAATAACAATGTAATCATTGATCCACACATTTCAACATAAACACAACTCTTTATTAAATGCCCTGTTCATTGTAGGGCCACTCAACATACATGGCCCAATCTCATCAGTGTGATGAGACAGGCTGAAGGAAGCATCCATTAAGCATCTATCATCCTGTCTTGCCACTCCACTGCTCCAGCTGGGGAGTTGCACCAGTGTTTCAGGAGGTTACGCTGCTTCTTCCCTTCACGTGAAGCTCTGTTGGGGCCTTTCACATCCATAGTGTCTATCAGCTTTTGCCCTTGCATCCATTCACCAGGCTCCATATACCCATTGCCTTGTTGAAGGTCCACGAGCCTGTTCTGCAGCAGTGTGTAGAGGATGCACATGAGATTGTGCAGGATGCAGCAAGCTTCCACGATCCTCCTCACGGTCTCTGGGCGATGCTGCATGGTGGTGAGAAGTACCTGGAACCTGTTGGCCAGGATGCCAAAGGTGTTCTCCACCACCTGCCTTGCCCTGGACAGCCTGTAGTTGAAGATCCTCTCTTCACGGGTGAGGCATCTGGAGGTTTAGGGCTTCATGAGGTAGGCTGTGAGGGGGAAGGCGTCATCCCCCACGATGAAGTAGGGCACATCTTGTGTGTCGTTGGGCAGGGGGTCTGGATCTGGGAAGCCCATGATGAGGTTGTGTTCCAGCCCCTCTTTGAGGTCACTGGCATTGTATATCTGGGCATCTGAAGCTGACCTGTTGCCTGAAGCATCGATGTACATGAACTTGTAGTCAGCTCAACCATGGCGAAAAGGATCATGCTGAAGAAGCCCTTGTTGTTGAAATAAGTGGACCCTGACTTGGCTGGAGCTTTGCAGACCACGTGGTGCAGAGTCAGTGCCACCTTGAGCCCAGGGTCCAGGCTGGGTCGGAAGTTGATGCTCTGCTTGGTCAACCTGGGTCTCAGCCACTCCACAACTTCGTCAAACATGGCTGGCGTCATCCTCATGAAGTTCTGGAATGCACGAGTGTCTTCGTTCCTCAGCTCCACCATCAGCTTGTTATACAGTCCGTACTCTGATCTTCTGGCGATCCATCTTCGGACCCAGACACTTCTTGGCCACCTCCTTTTCTTCACGTAGAACAGGTGAAAGAGCCTGTAGATGGCTTCGCACTGTTGTAGAACGATTGTGGCTACCAAAAGGAGTGTGTGATGATCCATGGTGGAGATGACTGGATGCTGTGGAAGAGCAAGAGCAAGGGTGAAAAGGTCTGCACCGCAGGGCTGCTGGACTGAAAGTGAGATCCAGGTGAGTTCCTCCCCCTTTTTATAGGCAATATAGGTTTTCTGCTAGATGTCCTTTCGCATCCTCTAGACATCCTGAAGACATCCTTAATATCCAAGATAGGTCCCCTCTGCAAACGTTTTTTCCATTTTAAATGCTTTGTATGTGAGCTGCATCCGTTTTCATCCTTTCTCCGTCCGTGCTACTAACGCTTTGTGTCCATTCCATGTCCGTTTTGCTTCCTCCCTGTGTCCGTTTTCCACTGGAGCGGATGCGAGTTGTGCGGATGCAGAACGGATACCTAGCGGATATAGCGGATGCGTAACGGATGACGACGGATGTAGAACGGATGTTTCCCATATGCATTGCAGATGCAGAACAGACACGGTGGATACATTTTCCGCTCAAAAAGTTTTGAGCAGCTCAAAACTTTTTGAGCGGATGGAATCTCAGTCGACGGATGCTGGACGGATAGAGAGTATGAAAAACAGATGCAGTGAGTACAGAACGGAAACATCGCGTTAACCAATGGATGGCAAGTGTTTCTCTCCGTTTTACATCCTCTTTCCATCCGTTGGTGCAGTGTGACATGGGCTTAATGTTAAGTAATGCTTCACTATTGGTGCAGGGCTAGGAAAGCAATTGATTTCATAATAAATAATAAATAATAAATTTCATAATAAATCAGCCCATTTTCCAATCAATAATATCTTTATTTGTTAAAGCCAACTTGCTAGGAATGTGAAATGCCAAGAGAAAATTGAAAAAGATAGGCAATATCTTTTCTGATATTTTCATATATTAGAATATATTTTCAGCTACTCCTGAAAATATGTTCTTACTGATCCCAGCATAAAACCCTCACTTTTGCTTCATTATTTAACAGTCTTATCTCCTTCTTCTGTGGCAAGTTTTTAGAAAAACTTAAAACATATTTTTTACTTACCTTTTTCCTCACAGAATCTATATCTTAGTTTGCTTTTGGCGGTTTTAAGACTGATGTCATATCTCATGAGTTGTTTCTTGATTATTAGTGTTTGATGCTGTGATTTTGTGATGTTATTTATGGCTTTATGTCATTTCCTGGTGTATTTATATTTATCCTTTGTTTATATCTATTTTGAGTTTGTTTATTATTTATTAAGGTTTTAAATGCCTCAGGCCAGCTTAAACAGTTATGATATACAAAATTTGGCAGATAGTCTTCAACTTACAGCTATTCATTTAGTGACTCTTCCAAGTTACAATGGCACTGAAAAATTTTTCACACTGACAACTGTGCAGCATCCCCATGGCTATGTGATCAAAATGTGGAGGTTTGGGAACTGGTATATGTTTTTGGTTATACATTTATGTAGAAAACATATGGCCCTCTCAACATGGATGGCTTTGAGATGTGTGGATGCCAATGCCCAGCATTCTGGGAGTCCATATTCTGGGACACCATAAAGGTATCAAACACTGATCTAGGCATTCTTATCCCATAGCTTTCTGATGATTAATTTGGGATGATATTTTGATAATTAATTTCTGATAATTAATTAGGATCCCAAATCCAGCGGTAACTCTATTAGCATAGCATTCTCAGCCCAGTCTTTAGTGTATTGATATTATTCAGTTTCATTTTGAAAAGGTAACCAACAATGACACTGAAACAGATTTCTCATTTTTAAAAAAATAAAAGGAAAGAAAAAAATAGCAGGGGAATAGTGCTCATGGAAACTCATGAATGAAACTTACAGTCATAATACAAAGTTTAATGTCTTCAAAAGACGTCATGAAGGCTCCAATATTTTACAATTTACTTCATTCACAATAAATCTGAATGAAAGCTGGGAAAAAGTAGAATAGAATAGAATGGAGTGGAGTAGAGTAGAGTAGAGTAGAGTAGAGTGAAAGGAAAGGAAAGGAAGGAAAGGGAAGGGAAGGAAAGGGAAGGGAACAAAGGGAAGGGAAGGAAAGAGGAAAGGGAAGGAAAATAAGGAAAGGGAAGGGAAGGAAAGGAAGGAAGGAAAGAGGAAAGGAAAGAGGAAAGGAAGAAAAGGAAAGGGAAGGGAAGGATTCCTTTTAAGAAAGGCCACTCAAGGAGGGTTAATTCTACCTGCCACAATTTGTGCTGACTCATGTAAAATGTTTGGTGGAGAAAGAATTTAATATGAAAAACAAAGACTATAAAATCAGTGATGCTCTTTGGGAACGTTGTAACTGCTAATTACAATTTCTCCAAATAACAACGGCAGCAGCAAGTGAAGCACTAACCGTAATTCTATTTCAGGACGCATAGAAATGAACCTCGACCTTCATAGAAACACCACAGAAAAGAGGTCCAAGCTGTTAAAAATAGATAATAGACAGGCAAAGTAGCATTTTTGTTAGATTCTCCACATTGATTTTTTTGCTTAATGAAGAAAAATAGATGTTTGTCTCTTTTGTTTTCTCTGCACAGAATAAATTAGCAGCAGCTAAGTCTTCTTCGAAAATGAGCCCTTATGCAAATGCACAAGATATGTTGGAGCACATCAAGGGGAGATTTTCATGTGCCTGTTTGCTCTTTCAAAATAAGTGGATCCAGCCACCAGCCTCCTCAATAGTCCTAAAGCCAATGTCACACTGAACCAACGGATGCAAAGAGGATGTAAAATGGACAAAAAACCTTGCCATCCATTCGAAAAGGCGATGTACTCACTGCCTCCGTTTTGCTTCCTCTCTATCTGTCCAGCATCCGTTTATCAACGTTTCATCTGCTCCAAAAGTTTTGGGCTGCCTAAAACTTTTCCGTGGAAAATGTATCCAGTTCGTCCGTTCTGCATCTGCTACGCATCTGCTATATCCTCTAGGCATCTGCTACGCATCCGCGCAACTCGCATCCTCCCAGATGCAGGGGAGAAGCGGAACGGACGCGGAACAGATGCAGAACAGATGCCTAGCAGATGCAGAATGGAAACAAAGCATTTAAAACAGAAAAAACGTTCGCAGAGGGGACCTATCTCAGATATTAAGGATGTCTACAGGATGCCTACAGGATGCCTAGAGGATGCCTAGCGGAAAACCTATATTGCCTATAAAAAGGGGGAGCAACTCGTCTGCATCTCACTGTCAGAACAGCAGCCCAGCGGTGCAGATCTCTGCAGCCTTCATCTGACTCTTGCTCTTCCACAGCATCCAGTCATGTCCACCGTGGATTGTAACAAAGTCCTTTCGGCAGCCACCATCGTTCTGCAACAGTGCGAAGCCATCTGCAGGCTCTGTGAACTCTACTGCGAGAAGAAAAGGAGCCACCCAAAAAGAGTCTGGATCCAAAGATGGTTTGCCAGAAGAGCAGAGGACGAACTGTACAACAAGCTGATGGTGGAGCTCAGGAATGAAGACACTCGTGCATTCCAAAACTTCATGAGGATGCCTCCAGCCATGTTTGACGAAGTTGTGGAGTGGCTGAGACCCAGGTTGACCAAGCAGAGCATCAACTTCTGGCCCAGCCTGGACCCTGGGCTCAAGGTGGCACTCATTCTGCGCCACCCGGCCTCAGAGACCTCCTACAGGAGAATGCAGTACGGCTGGAGGGTGCCATCCAACACCATCAGCATTGTGGTCAGAGAAGTGGTGCAGGCCATCATCGAAGAATACAAAGAGGAGCTCCTCCAGTGCCCATCCACTGAAGAAGGCTGGAAGAAAGTTGCAGAGCAGTGGTATCAGAAGCATGTGGCCTGCAAAGTGCCAGCCAAGTCGGAGAATGCCTTTGGCATCCTGGCCAACAGGTTCCAGGTACTTCTCACCACCATGCAGTATTGCTCAGAGACCGTGAGGAGGATCAGGGAAGCTTGCTGCATCCTGCACAATCTCATGCGCACCCGCTACCCAGTCTTGCAGAACAGGCTCGTGGACCTCCAGCAAGGCAATGGGGACATGGAGCCTGGGGAATGGAGGCAAGGGCAAAACCTGATCAACATTGAGGATGTGCAAGGCCCCAACAGAGCCTCACATGAAGCGAAGAAGCAACGCAACCTCCTGAAACACTGGTGCAACTCCCCAGCTGGAGCAGTGGAGTGGCAAGACAGGATGGTAGATGCTTAATGGATGCTTCCTTCAGCCTGTCTCATCACACTGATGAGATTGGGCCATGTATGTTGGGTTGGCCTACAATGAACAGGGCATTTAATAAAGAGTTGTGTTTATGTTGACATGCTTGGATAATTATTACATTATTATTGATAATAAAGGGCCATAGCTGTGGCACCTGGGAGGGTGGACCATACAGTCCCACTATTCTTGCACTGGAGATTTATCTATCCCACTGCTATCCTAACCCATCCCACAGCTATTACCCATCCCACAGGTATCCTAACCCATCCCAAAGCTATCCTGACCCATCCTACAAGCATGCAAAGGCTTAAACCATTTCTAAAAGTTTCCAGCAAGAGTTTATTAAAAAAAAGAAATGAAGCAAGTGTGTGAATCATGAATAGACTTTATTAACAAAAAGCTGTTAAACAGAAATGAGTCTCTGGCACTCCTCTTGGTCGCTCAGTCTCATGGGTGAAGGGTCCAGGTGCTGTGGAGGTTGCTGGTGCTGGAGTGCTTGTCATCAGCTCCTCCAGAAGCAGAAGCAGCAGAAGCCCCAGCCCCAGAAGAGTGAGCCCGTGCTGCAGAAGCCCCAGCAGAACCAGAGTCAGGGCCAGGGGGTGAGATGGTAGCCCTGTCCCTCTTTCCAGGGCTGGCAGCAGATGGCTGAGGCTTGCTATGCTTCCGCATGGTTGTGGCAGGGAGGCTGGCAGGAACCAAGGCTGGCAGGGAGGCTGGCAGGGAGGCTGGCAGCAGAGGCTGGCAGGGAGGCTGGCAGGGAGGCTGGCAGGGAGGCTGGCAGCAAGGCTGGCAGCAAGGCTTGCAGGCAGACATTTAGGCAGGGCTGGCAAGGCAGCCAATCTGTCCGGCAGCAGGTCTTTCCTCTGAATAGTGACCTGCTTCCGAGCTGCTTCCGTTATATCCGCGGGGCTGAAGCAATGCATCCCCCCCGCATGCGCAATTAACGCCAGGCATCCGCTAGGCTTCTGCTGTGCATCCGTTCTGCATCCGCTGTATCCGTTCCGCGCCCGCTTTGCTGAGGCCCCCCGTAAGCCTAGCGGACGTGCCATCCGCTCCCATCCGCTTCATCCGCTGGGCTTCCGTTCCGCATCCGCTTTGCATCCGCCCTGCGTCCTCCCCACGTCCGTGTTATCTGCTCCAGTTATGCAAATTTTTGCCCCTTTTGAGAGCGGATAACAACGGATGGAACATTTTGCTCGTCCGCTGTGTCCTTTTTGCATCTGTTGGCCAGTGTGACATGGGCTTAAGCCTCTTTCTGAATGAAATTTTGTAAATCTCATTTTAATGTTGATGAAATCCAATCAAATGTAGTTGTTGTTTTGGTCTCTACTAGCTTTGGCCATGACTCATAGGTGTCCGTTAGAAGCTACAATGGTGTCATAAAGGTACTCCTTAAATTAGAATAATTCATTTAGGAACTCTTTGAAGTTATTATGCCACTGAAATAAAAATTGCTTATGGCTGTTTTTCATACTTAAAACTGTTGCAGCATTATCATGATCAGATGATCATAATTCAGATGCTTGGCAATTGACTCGTGTTTGTGACCGTTGCAGTGCCCCAGAGTCACAGGAACACCTTTTGTGATCTTCTGACAAGCAAACTCAATGGAGAAAACAGTTTTGCTTCAGAACCGTGTTACTAACTTAACAACTGTAGTGATTTAACTTAACAACTTTGGCAAGAAAGGTCAAAAGTCACCTAGCAAGAGAAAGCCCAGGGAGGGGGGAAACAGGCTTCCTGGAGGCTCTGGAAAGTGTCCAGAGAGCCTCCAGAGCTTGGGAAGGGTGAAAATGTCTCCCCTGCCATGGTGCAGTAGGCCAACTAGGCCACACCCACCATGGCCACGCCCACTCATCAACTGGGCAGAGAACCAGTTGCTAAATTTTTTTGAAGCCCACCTCTATATATTAGTCAGAGAAAAATCTGATCTACAATTCATCTGATGCATTGAACCAAAGTTTCCCAAAACTTATGCCTTTTTTAAAGTCTCTTTTTTTTGCTACTCATAGATTAACATATTTCTCCTCCTGCATTATTTAAAACAAAATGGGTTTACATGACTTTTTTTTAACTAGAGAAACATCAGAATTTGCAGTGCATTTGATGAAGGGAGCTGCAGGTTCTGGAAAGCTTGTGCCTTTTAGTAAAATGTCTGGATTTTGCTAACATAGAGTAACAAAAGCTTTCCTACCATATCAAAGCCAAAATGAATTTATGTGGATTTTTTTTAAAACCGGGGAAAGATAGATGCCAGCTGACTCATTTCAGCCCTGTTCTCTGGGCTTCAAGCAATCAATTTTGATGACTCTGGAAAAAATTGCTCCCACAAAAAAATCTGTGGTTGGTTTCTTGTACCTTCCTAGCTAAAAATCAATCCTACTGTTATGAATGGACCTAGAATGTTACAGTGTTTCTAGAAAAATCCTCTCCCTATTTCATAATAATTTTATTAAATTTTATAAAACATACATATAAAAATTACCATAAATTAGCCATAATAAAAAAAAGATAAAGAGGAAAGAGAGAAATAGAAATAGAGGTAAGACATTAAAGTAAATTAAAAAAGAAAACAAATGTATATACAAAAAAATACTTTCGACTTCTTCATTCAAGGATGTTAAGCTTGGGTTCCCCAACCAGGGTTAGGTAGACAAGCTAAACAGAATGTGCAGCGTTAGTCAGAGATTACACAGATAAATGAGTGAGCTTCTTCTCTCGTGTCGCTACACTTTTCCCAGCCACTGTAGAACACTGTTGGTGTAGGTTGGTGTAGCGTGGTAGAAAGATTTGCAGGTAAACAGATACCTGACAGGGGCCGCGACGTGAACGCTCCTTCTATGGCCCCCAATGAGTGAGCTAAGCTTGTATGTTTATTAACATACAGTAAAAATAACAGATACGCTTGTGCTATCAAGAATATAGTTTATTCCAGTATAAGTTTATGGCATAGTCAAATAACAGTCCAATAGTCATTTACCATGTAGTCAGTCCATTCAGGGATATTCAGTTAGCAAAGTCCATGTAGAATATCCTATGTTAGTTCACTGACGGATCAGTCCTTTGTTGTCTCTCCCGTTCGAGCTATGCAGTCTTGATTCCAAGCAGTAATCAGGGATCATCAAAGCCATAGAGAGAGAGAGAGCAAGCTGTAGTCTTGCTACTTTTATGTTGTTTTCATAACCACTCCTTTAATTGCTATTTCACAGTTAAAGCTGCTTACACTCTAACATACACTAAATATGATTCATAGTTATTATTTCACCTAAACCAGTTAGGGTAAACAATGTTATCCCTAACATTCTCCCCTTTTAGGTTAAATAATAACTATGAATCATTTACATTTTTAAATTATATTTTTCACAACTTTCTTTAAACTTAATTGCTCCTTGAGCTTTTGTAAATTGGTCTGCAATGTTTTCTTCTGACATGCAGTATTCCAATTTTATTAGTCCATTTTTCACTGATTCTCTTACATTTAAATATCTTAAGTCAGTATATTTTGATCTAGTTTTTACAGCAATACTAGTAGCTAACTTTATAGCTGCTTGGTTATCCTCGTACACAATAATGTAATCTTTTACAGTTATACCCATGTCTAATAATAACTGTTTGTAGAAAATCAAGTCAGTGCATAATAATGACAGACA
>BLBF01000040.1:9608082-9619399 GCA_015471245.1 Laticauda colubrina | reverse complement strand
TCTTGCCAAATGTCCTCTTCCTCCACAATTAAAACACTTTTTAATTGCGTATGCAGTAGTAGATTCATTATCTTCTTTTTGAGGTTGCTCCCTCCTTAATTCATCTCTTTCATGCCTTCTTCTGGCCTCTTCGATCCATCTGCCAGTTATATCAGTTAAAGTTAAATTTTCCTTTGGCAAAATTTCAAGTGAAGTTACGTAGTTATCATAACTTTCATCAAGGGAAGATAGAATTATGTAAACTTGGTATAGTTCAGAGAATATAAGCTCTTTCTCGTGCAATTCTTTAAAAATGCTTTGCATAGTTTTCAAATGACTCAGCATATCACCATTTGTTTGGAGATATGTCCTGAAAAGCTTCCGTGTTAGATTTATGTGAGCACCAACATTATCTCGAACATAAATCCTCTTCAGCTTCTGCCAACACCCAAAAGCCGTTTTCTCTCCGTGGATATAAATAAGCTGTTGATCAGTTAAGGTTAACCCAATTATGCAAATGGCTTGTTGATTTTTATGCATAAATTCTTCTATCTTTAGTCTGTCTTCCTCATCCTCTGGATCCCATTCTTCTACGTTTGGTGGATTTTCAATTATGTTCCACAGACCTTCTCCTCGTAGAAGTAGACTACATTTTGTAGACCATGATACATAGTTTGTTCCATCCAGCTTGGATATAAGGGACAAACTTTGTAAATTGACTTGTGCCATGGTTTTCTTATATGGATATAAAAATATAATTAATAAAACACAGCTGTCTGTTTACTGTAATGTATAACAACACAAACTCTCACTTTTTACATAAATCTGTTTTATCCTATTTAAACTGACTTTGCAGCCTCTGGGCCCATAACCAGTGTTAAGCCTGGGTTCCCCAACCAGGGTTAGGTAGACAAGCTAAACAGAATGTGCAGCATTAGTCAGATAGGCACACAGATAAATGAGTGAGCTAAGCTTGTATGTTTATTAACATACAGTAAAAATAACAGATACGCTTGTGCTATCAAGAATATAGTTTATTCCAGTATAAGTTTATGGCATAGTCAAATAACAGTCCAATAGTCATTTACCATGTAGTCAGTCCATTCAGGGATATTCAGTTAGCAAAGTCCATGTAGAATATCCTATGTCAGTTCACTTACGGATCAGTCCTTTGTTGTCTCTCCCGTTCGAGCTATGCAGTCTTGATTCCAAGCAGTAATCAGGGATCATCAAAGCCAGAGGAGCGAGCAAGCTGTAGTCTTGCTACTTTTATATTGTTTTCATAACCACTCCTTTAATTGCTATTTCACAGTTAAAGCTGCATACACTCTAACATACACTAACTATGATTCATAGTTATTATTTCACCTAAACCAGTTCGGGTAAACAATGTTATCCCTAACTAAGAATATATATTGTAGTTCTCAGTCTATGACCACAACTGTGCCACCAATTACTGTTACTAAGCAGGACAGTTATTGAGAGAGTTTTGTCTCATTCTACAACCCTTCTTGACAAAGTTGTTAACTCAATCACTGCAGTTTAGAGGTGATATTCAGCAGATTGTTTGGAGAACTGGAAAAGGTTGGATCCACTCTAACAGGCCCCGCCCCCATCTATTCTCTGCCTCCCGAGTCCTAGCTGATTGGCTGGGTCTTCTTTTGTTGCCCTGCACAGGAGAATAGAGCTGGAATGCAGGTTACTGGGGTGGGGAGATAATGGGATTTTACAGTATCCTTCTCCCAGGAGTGGGGAGGGAATGGAGATTTTACAGTATCTTTCCCCCACCATGCCCACCAAGCCATGCCCACAGAACCGGTAGTAAAAATTTTTGTATCCCACCACTCCTTCATTTGTTAAGTTAGTAATATGGTTGTAAAGTTAATTTGGCTTCCCTGTTGACCTTGCTTGTCAGAAGGTCACAAAAGATGATCACATGACCATGGGAACTGCAACCATCATAAATATAACAGAATAACAGAGTTGGAATCCCTGCTAAAGAAGGAAACTATACTGTTTCAGACAAATGTTTGTCCAAACTCTTCTTAAAAACTCCCAGTGTTGGAACTTTCAGAACTTCTGGAGGCAAGTTGTTTCATTGATAAATTGTCCTCACTGTCAGGACATTTCTCCCTAGTTCTAGCTTGGTCCTCTCCTTGATAAGTCACTTTTTTTAGGGCCTTTGTAACCATCACTAAATGAAAGATTGTAAATCAAGGATCACTTGTAAAGGACACATTCAATTCTTAGTTAAACACAATAATATAATGACAAATTTCCCTAAAAATGTTTTTTTTTAATTTTTAATAATCATCAAGTACATATGTCATAATTTGATTATTTTCCCCTCTCCTGCAACAAGTCCACAAAGGGCTTTCTTCTGTAGATTAATTTCTTCAGTGATTTTTCTTTCACAAGGATTGTTATCTTAGCCATCGTTTGTCAGTTCTGTCACTTTTACTGTCTCTGAACAAATCCATTGACTAACAAGTTTAATTATTTAAAATTTGCAGTTTGGGTTCAGTTGTGCTGGAAGAAGTATCCATCTGGTACAGTTCAAACCAGGAGAAAGGCACTGGAGACAAAAAATGGAGGCTGGAGGCTGGTTGGAAAGATGGTTTAATGATGAAGCAGAAGTACATGGGTGATTCTGGTGCAGATGAGCAGATGGAGTTGAGAGTGAGGGGTTTTTATACCTTCTCTTGGGCTTTGCATTTGAACTTCCTGTTCCTGTGCATGAACATGTACTCTATTGGCTATTGTAGGAGTTTGTAGGGATCATAGCTGGCTCTGTAGGTTGTCTGAGCTAAGTTTGTTTGAAGTTTCTGAGGGTGATGTAATGTCCTTAGGAGACTGTGCAATGTAGTGAGCTCTGTGTCTTCGTGAGTTAATCCTACCTTTGTTGGATCTTGGGTGAGGGTATTTGCTTATAAATAGACTTATCTTCATATCTTTAATCTGACATCTGCTGAGGGCTATTAAGAAAGGTGGGGACTGCTTTCCAAGAGCATGCTTCTCCATTTCTCATCCAGGGAAACATAATATTCTGCCTTTTTAATATTTCTCAAAATATTCCATTCTTCTAGGAGAGGGGTGGGTACTAACTTTCTGTAGTCGAAGATGAACTCACAATCTCACAATAAGTTTTATCTCTGTGTAATTACTTGGATCTCATAATCACTGTCCATCACCCATGCAATTGCAAGTCTTAAAGGCCCTGTCCCACTGCACTTATGGATGCAAAGAGGATATAAAACATTAAAAAAAGCTTGCCATCCATTGGAAAACGCTATGCATCCGTTGTGTACTCATTGCATATGTGTTTCATACGCTCTATCCCTCGAGGATCCGTCCACTGCAATTTCATCCACGCAAGAAGTTTTGAGCTGCACAAAACTTTGTGAACGGATGAACTTTCCGCTGTGTAAGATGTAAATCCATAACATACAAGCAACAAACGTTCTATGTCCATTTATCATCCATTAAACATCCGCTGTATCTTCTCTGCATCCTCTGAGAAACCTTGCAACTCACATCCACTGTAGCTGAAAACAGAAAGAGGGAGGAAACAAAAGGTACACGGAATGTCTACACAGCGTTAGTAGCATGGAAATAGAAAGGATGTGTTTGCATCCGATATACATCCGCGCAGCATCCCCTTTCTTTCCTTTAGGTGTACGTGATGTATCCGCTTCATCCGCTATGAGTCCACTTCGAAATTCTCCCCGGAACCCCTTCGGAGGTGTCATCCGCTGTCATCCACTAGGCTTCCTATGAACATCCATTTAACATCCCTGCAACATACTACCCACGTCCATTCTTTTCCGTTCTTTCCATTCTATTTATGCAAATTTTTGCCATTTTTTGAAGCGGATGACAACGGATGGAGCCACCCCTGAAATTTTGCTTGGCCACTGTGTCCTTTATGTATACATTTTGCATCTGTCGGCCAGTGGGACCTAGCCTTAACTGTAGTATAAGAGGGGGGAAATGCATTTCCTTGTAGCAGTTTGAGTTTTGCCTTCAACATTCCTCATTTTGCCTGCTGTCAGTTACCTACATGGACAATTACTCTCATGAATACATTATTGAATATGAGTAGAATGACAAATGTACATATCATGCATTCAGTAAATGAATTGTTTTTTGGGTATGCATTGTAAAACAAATGAAAATGTAGATGGTCAATACACAGCTCTCCACAAAGGTGTTGGAGGAGACAAATAGCTTTCAAAATAATGATTTTTGCATTTGAATGCAAAAATGTATTTCAGCTGGAAACCCAGAGGGGCCAATTCCCTTTGGATGGAAATGTAGGATCAAATACATCAGCTGCTCTTAGAATGTACCAGAAGGATATAATGTATGAACTTTCTTAAATGTATGATTTAAAAAAGGTATTCAAAACCCTACAGATTCATTTGGAAAATATAACTGTTTGTTCTTTTTAGAACATGGCTTATTGTTTTATTTGGGATTGTGTTTATAATATGTGTTATTTCAGTGCCTATTTTATCTCTTATATCAATCACTGCAGCTATCTTTAAAAACAAGGCAGAACCAACGATGGGAAGCTGGTTAATTTTGATTAGATTCAGATATAGAATTCCTGTGATCTGGGTTTTTTTCTTTCAAAAAATGATTCAGTTTTAAGCCTATCTGTTCTCCAGAATTCATAGCAAACAAAGATATAGTTAAGGCTGATTTTGTGTACATACTAAAATCACAGCTTAGCTGTTAACAATGATCCCTTACAGTAGAAACCAAACTTAGACATTTCCAAATTACCTAATACATACTGATTGAGTTCACATAACATTCTGAATGTGGCTACTGAATTAACTCACATAGTGCTTTCACATAAAACATTATATCACAATCTAAGCATATGGTCTTTACTTTATATGTGTCTATCAAGCTAAGCCAGGGCTGTCAATCTTGCAAAAACACATTGTCATGTGACGCTTTGCAACTTATTTTCTGTCATGTTCCTGGTGGAAACTGACTCTGAGGAAGAGGAGGAACAGCCGACAGGAAGTGGAAGTGTGGTTCTGGAGGTTGTAGAGGAGGCTGGGGAACGGCAGAGGCCAGCTGGGTAATCAAAGGAGGCCCAGGCCCATCTCCTCTCCACTCTAGGGCACACAGGGAGGAGAGGATAAGGGAGAGACGTGGTCTACTCAGGAGGAGAGGGCCTTGATCCTCTTCATGGGCTGCAGCTGTGACAACTGAATAAGAGGGTGGACATGCGTAAGGGAGAGTGCTGGAAATGAAGCATGGAAATATCTCTAGTTTATTGTTCCTCTCTGAGTTTAGTGTCCTTCCCAGTGTGTATTCTATTATTTGTGGACATCCTCCATCCCTTATCTTGCCTGGTGTTATTGTTTTTTACTCTTCATAATTTAAACAGTATTTCCTCCTTCTAGTAACTGCTCATGTGGATGTTTTTTTTGTCTCCAGTCAAGGATATTTGGAGCTTGGAAGCAAAGTGAAGGAATAAAAGGGGCCTCACCTGTTTTTTGTATTTATTTTGTATCACACCCTGGTTCATTGCATTTCCCCTTCATTAAACTGGGGGTGGGCGTAGCCAGCGCATGATGCATCCAGCCCACAGGCTGCAAGTTTGACAACCCTGAGCTAAGCTAATAAAAAAACTATAAAGTTAGCACTCGCGAGGTTGAGCATCTTGTGTGAATACAGGCATTAAATCTGCCCTAAACAATCAAAACTAATGTTATGCTTATTGCATTATGCCATATACTGTAATTATTTACAATATAATGTAATTATTATTTAGAAAACAGATTGAACTGCATCCCAAATAAAATTCTGTTTCTATGGAATTTTGTACAAAGCAATCAAAGTGTGATGCCACTTCATAAGTGTGATTCACAGATATACACTCCATCAAACTATGTTCATGCATGTTACAGCCAATGTGTACACACATAAATGAGTTTTCTTACAGTAGCCCAGCAGATGTTTCAACAACAACAACAACAACAACAAAGATAAACAGGCAGAAAAGCCCAAAAACCCATTGAGGAGAGGTTGCAACAATAACTAAGCAAAGTTATCCATGCAGCAAGCTAAAACCACTTTTTTCAGTCCGAACAGAAAATGGTGGTAACAGAACAGGACACTTTCATATTTACCAGAAAGAAGTCTGTTTTATTCATCCTTGCCCCATTCAAGCAGAAATAGTCTGGAAACTTAAGCCCATGTCACACTGAACCAATGGATGCAAAGAGGATGTAAAACGGAAAAAAAACCTTCCCATCCGCTCGAAAACGCGATGTACTCACTGCCTCCATTTTGCTTCCTCTCTTTCTGTCCAGCATCCGTTTATTGACGTTTCATCCGCTCCAAAAGTTTTGGGCTGCCTAAAACTTTTGCGTGGAAAATGTATCCAGTTCATCCGTTCTGCACCCGCTACGCACCCGCTACGCATCCATTACGCATCCGTTACGCATCCACTATATCCGCTTGGCATCTGCTGTGCATCTGCGCAACTCGTATCCGCCCAGACACAGGGAGGAAGTGGAACGGACGTGGAACAGATGCAGAACAGATGCAGAATGGATGCAGCACAGAAACAAAGCATTTCAAGTGGAAAAAATGTTCGCAAAGGGGACCTATCTCCGATATTAAGGATGTCTACAGGATGACTAGAGGATGCCTAGAGGATACAAAGGGACACCTATACTGCCTATAAAAAGGGGGAGCAACACATCTGCATCTCACTTTCAGACCAGCAGCCCACCTGTGCAGACCTCTGCAGACTTCATCTGACTCTTCCTCTTCCACAGCATCCAGTCATGTCCACTGTGGATCGTACCACAGTCCTTTTGGCAGCCACCATCCTTCTGCAACAGTATGAAGCCATCTACAGGCTCTGTGAACTCTACTACGGGAAGAGAAAGAGGCAGCCAAGAGGCGTCTGGGTCCGAAAATGGATCGGGAGAAGAGCAGAGTAGGACTGTACAACAAGCTGATGGTGGAGCTCAGGAACGAAGACCCTTGTGCATTCCAGAACTTCATGAGGATGCCTCCAGCCATGTTTGATGAAGTTGTGCAGCGCCTGATACCCAGGTTGAACAAGGTAAACACCAACTTCTGGCCCAGACTGGAACCTGGGCTCAAGGTGGCACTCAGTCTGCGCCACTTGGCCTCAGGGACCACCTACAAAAGCATGCAGTACGGCTGGAGGGTGCCACACAACACCATCAGAATTGTGGTCAGAGAAGTGGTGCAGGCCATCATCGAAGAATACCTGGAGGAGCTCCTCCAGTGCCCCACCACTGAAGAAGGATGGAAGAAAGTTGCAGATCAGTGGTATCAGAGGTGGAACTTCCCTAACACCGTTGGAGCCTTAGATGGCAAGCACGTGGCCTGCAAAGCTCCAGCCAAGTCGGGGTCCACTTATTTCAACTACAAGAGCTTCTTCAGCATTGTCCTCTTCGCCATGGTCGATGCTGACTACAAGTTCATGTACATCGATGCTTCAGGCTACGGCTCATCTTCAGATGCCCAGGTGTACAACGCCAGTCACCTCAAGGAGGGGCTGGAAGGCAACCTCATCATGGGCTTTCCAGATCCAGACCCCCTGCCCAACGACACGCAAGATGTGCCCTACTTCATCGTGGGGGATGATGCCTTCTCCCTCAGAACCTACCTCATGAAGCCATACACTTCCAGACTCCTGACCCATGAAGAGAGGATCTTCAACTACAGACTATCCAGGGCAAGGCGGGTGGTGGAGAACTCCTTTGGCACCCTGGCCAATAGGTTCCAGGTACTTCTCACCACCATGCAGCATCGCCCAGAGACCGTGAGGAGGATCGTGGAAGCTTGCTGCATCCTGCACAATCTCATGCGCACCCGCTACCCAGTCTTGCAGAACAGGCTCGTGGACCGTCAACAACGAAATGGGGACATGGAGCCTGGGGAATGGAGGCAAGGGCAAAACCTGAGGCCACAACAGAGCCCCACAGGAAGGGAAGAAGCAGCGCAACCTCCTGAAACACTGGTGCAACTCCCCAGCTGGAGCGGTGGAGTGGCAAGACAGGATGGTAGATGCTTAATGGATGCTTCCTTCAGCCTGTCTCATCACACGGATGAGATTGGGCCATGTATGTTCGGTGGGCCTACAATGAACAGGGCATTTAATAAAGAGTTTTGTTTATGTTGACATGTGTGTATCAATGATTACATTAGTATTGATAATGAAGGGCCATAGGTGTGGCACCTGGGAGGGTAGACCATACAGTCCCACTATGCTTGCACTGGAGGTTTATCTATCCCACAGCTATTAGCCATCCCAAAGGTATCCCTGCTCATTCCAAAGGTATCCCTGCCCACTCCACTGCTATCTTAACCCATCCCACAAGCATGCAAAGGCTTAAGCCAATTCTAAAAGTTTCCACCAAAACTTTTTTTAAAAAAACAAATGAAGCAAGTGTGTGAATCAAAGATAAACTTTATTGAACAACAAGCTGTAAAACAAAAATGACCCAAGTCAAGTGTCCAAATAAAGTCCAGAGGTAGCCAGCTACCCGGTCTCTGGCACTCTTCTTGGTCACTCGGAGGTGTGTCCAGTCTCAGGGGTGAAGGGTCCAGGTACTGTGGTGGTGGGTGGTGCTGGAGTGCCTGGCCCCAAGAGGACAACAGGGAACAGTGTGTTGAGAAAGCTCTCGGACAGCTGGCTCAGCCCCGTGATGCTGAGAGGTCCTTCCTCCATGCCATGGGATGTCAGCCCCAGTACTGATGAAAGATGTACTGAGGCCGGGCTTGGCTGTGGGGTGGAGTAAGGAGTAGTGTAGTGGGGCTGTCTGGTCTGCAGCTGGGTGAGGACTGGCATGGGTGGCATCATTGGCGTGGGTGGCATCGCTGTCGTTGGTGGCATCATTGGCGTGGGTGGCATCGGTGGCATCAGTGAAACAGGTGGCAATGGTGTCACCCGATGACTCTGTGCCTGGACTGGGAAGGCCTGCTGCCTGTGCTGCTGAACCTCCTGGTAGCCGTAGCCCTGGTAGGTGAGGGCCTGTGGGAAGCCTTGGAATGGGAGGGACATCACCTGGGGTTGAGGAGCAGACCTGGACTGGGTAGGAGCAGGTGCCTCTGGGTCTGGAGGGTTGTGAAGCAGCTTGGTGATCTGGTCCTTCACCAGCTGGTACTGTGGATCCGCCATTTCCTTGAGGGTCTGGTTGACATAGGTGAGGAAGGGCTTGCGGTTGGAGGATGCGGAGTCGATGGGGACCAGCTGAGAGAGGATATCTATGCTGGTGCGGATGGTGTCCCTGATCTCCAGTAGGACAGTGTGGCTCTGCCCCTCCAGCTGTCTGGCTCTCTGCCTTTCTGTGGAGGCGGAGATAGGGGGGGTGGATGCGGCTAGGAGTGTGGTGGACTCGATGTCTCCTTTCTCCCACCACACCAGGAAGTCCTCTACGCACTCCACCACGCTTACCACACCTGTCCGTGGGTTTTCTGCCATGGCACACTCCACAGAAACCTGCCTGGAAACAGGGACTGACTCTCGGTCGAAAGAGGACTGGGTCTCAGCAGGCTGCTGGAGAGAGAGGGTCATGAGAGGGGCTGCTGGTGCACCTCGGTGGCGGACCTCACCCTCCAGGAAGCTGCACCTGGCCATGACGTAGGTCTCTCTGTCTGTCAGCTTCACAGTGGCCTGGCCAGATTTCTTCAGGTGCAGCTTCCCGTATCACGTGTGCATGTGCTTCCACCAGCCGAGGAGCACCTCCGAAGTGTAACCCATACTCTCTGCCCTCTCTCTCCAAGCAGCCTGCTTCTGCTTGGTGTCCCTGTACGGCCGGTGTCCCTTCCGCCAAAGATAGTCGTTCTCTCTCAGCCACTCCAGCACCTCATCCTCGTGCACCTCCTCAATATAGTATTGCCTCCTCTCCCATTGTCACATACACCTCTTCCTCCCTTTGGCTGGACTAGATGGGCCCTCATCAGAGGGGCTCCCAGGTAATAGGGGCTGCTCCTCCACACCACCAGCAGCAGCACCAGAAGAATCATCATCATCATCATCATCATCATCATCATCATCATCATCATCCTCACCAGCAGGATCATAATCATCATCATCAGCAGCAGAGTAAGCAGCAACAGCAGCAGCAGCAGGATCATCATCAGCAGCAGCAGCAGCAGCAGCAGCAGGATCAGCACTAGCAGGACCAGCAGGACCAGGATCAGCAGCAGTAGAGTAAGCACCAGCAGGGCCAGCAAGTCCAGGAGCACGAGCAGGACCAGGAGCACGAGCAGGACGAGCAGGACGAACAAGACCAGGAGCACGAGCAGGAGGAGCAAGTCCAGGAGCATGAGCAGGACGAGCAGGACCAGCAGGACCAGGAGCAGCTCCAACAGAGTAAACACCAGCAGATGCCCCAGCACCAGCAGAAGCACCACCGCCAGGAGCAGCTTCAGCAGAAGCCACAGCAGAAGCAGAGTCAGGGGCAGGGGGCGGGAGGTTGGCCCTGTCCCTCTTGCCAGGGATGGCGGCAGGTTGCTGAGGCTTTTGCTTCCTCCCCATGGTTGTGTGGTTGCTGGCTGGCAGAGAGGCTGGCAGGCACCAAGGCTGGCAGGAAGGCTGGCAGGAAGCCTGGCAGGAAGGCTGGCAGAAAGCCTGGCAGGAAGGCAGGCAGGCAGGCAGGCACCAAGGCTGGCTGGAAGGCAGGCATGCAGGCAGGGCAGGCAAGGAACTCGAAGAGTCCAGCAGCAGGTCTTTCCTCAGAATGCTGGCCACGTGCGAGCTGCTTCCCTTTATATCTGGAGGGCTTACGTAATACTTCCCCCCCGCATGTGCAATTCACGGTCGGCATCAGTTCTGGTTCCGCTGTGCATCCGCTAGGCTTCCACTGTGCATCCGCTTTATCCGTTGTGCATCCGCTGTGCATCCGCTTCATCCGTTCAGCATCCACTCTGCATCCGCTGTATCCCTTCCACGTCCGCTTTGCTGAGGCTCCCCGGAAGCCCTGCGGTTGCGCAATCCGCTCCCATCCACTTCCATCCGTTGGTTCCGTTCCGCATTCGCTTTGCATCCGCCCTGTGTCCTCCCCACGTTTGTGTTATCCCCTCCCGTTATGCAAATTTTTGCCCCTTTTAAGAGTGGATAACAACGGATAGAACATTTTGCTCGTCCGCTGCGTCCTTTTTGCATCTGTTGGCCAGTGTGACATGGGCTTAAGATAACGTCAAGAGATAACTTTCAAAGCTATAGAAAAATCTTCCTTCTTTCCTTGATATCAAGACCATATAGAATTTTATATGGTTTTGTCACATCTGCAAATCACATCTGCCAGAAAATTAGCTTTCATTGCAA
>BLBF01000040.1:9574459-9605182 GCA_015471245.1 Laticauda colubrina | reverse complement strand
ATTTTTGTGTTCATCCAGGCGGGTACTTATTCTTCTATTGGTCTGTCCAATGGATGTGGCTGGGCATGATGTACAGGGAACTTCGTATATGCCTTGGTTTTCCAGGTCAATTTTGTCTTTGGGGTTTCTAAGGATGGCTGCTATTTTTTTGTCTGTTTTGAAGGCAGTCTTGATGTGATGCCTGTGTAGTATCTTACTGATTTTGTCTGTAGTACCTCTTATGTAGGGCAGGACAGCTGTTCCATAGGTCTGGTGGTCTTCTAGATCTCTGTTATGTATTGGTGTATTTTTGTGGATCAAGTTGGTGATTTTGTTTTTTTGGAAGCCATTGGCTGTCAATACTTGAGTTAGGGTGCATAGTTCAGTCTTTATATGTGTCTTGTCTGCCAGGTGTTTGGTTCTGGTAATTAGTGTTTTCACCACGGAATTTATCTGTGCTGGGTGGTGGTGGGATTGGGCGTTGAGGTTTTGGTTGGTGTGTGTTTTCTTCTGGTATATGGTGTGTCCCAGTGTGCCATCTGTTCTTTTGTAGATTAGTACATCTAGGAATGGTAGTTGTTTGTTTATTTCCGTTTCCATGGTGAACTTGATTTTGGGGTGTGTGTTGTTTAGGTGTGTTAGGAAATTGGTTAGGTTTTCTTTTCCATGGGGCCAAATCGCAAATGTGTCATCGATGTATCTTAGCCATAGTTTGGGTTTGTGGGTGGCATTAGCCAGGACTCTGGATTCGAATTCTTCCATGAACAGGTTTGCAATGACGGGTGACAGTGGTGATCCCATAGGGGCTCCTTCAATTTGCTTGTATCTTTGTCCTTTGTATATGAAATATGTGTTGGTTAGGCAGTGTTCTGTTAGTTCCATGAGGTCTTTAGCTGGTTGATATTTATTTTTGATGATTTCAAGAGTTTCTTTTATTGGGACTGAATGGTATTCAGCTATATATATGTTTTCTGAGGTTTTCACGGGTCTTTGTTTGTGGATATCTGGTTATTCGGGTTTTCTCCCATGTAAAATTGGAAGTATCTAGGCGATTTTTCTCATTCATCATCTTCAGGCTTGTGTCTTCGGCTTTGTGCTTTTAGGAGTAATGTGAGTTTGCAGCTGATTCTTCTTTTTAACTGCTAGTGGGGGTGTGACTTGATTGGGTGGGGGTTTGACTGTGTTCTGATTTGCTGGGGGTGTGTTTTGTTCAGATGGGGGCTTGGTTGTGCTCAGTTTGTCTTAGTTGCTGGGGGATTTGAGCTGGTGAGGTGTGATCCTGTTGTTTGGCTTCGCGTTCGTGGTTGTGCCACATTGTCATGGTGGGCGTCAGTTCACTTCATGCATGGGTCGAAGTAGGTAGTGATGCAGCTGTGATACGGCTTCTAGTCTGTGATCATGTCTCATCTTCTGTGTGGGTGTTAGTCTGCTTTCTGCATGGAAGTGTGGTGGTAGTATTTTGTGTGGCTCTCGTGGGTGTGGGTCTGGTGTCATTCTTCATGTTAGGTACTCATTTGTTAATGGGGGCAAGTTTCTAAATGGCTGTTAGGCGGGAGGTATCATCTCGTTTATTCATGCTGTGTGGGTTTTTCTGTTTCCATGGCTTCTCTGATTATTCTGTTGTTGAAGTGTTCTGTTTTGGTGATAGTTCTGGTATTTTTAAAGTCATCATGAATTAGTATTCCTAGATTCCTACAAAAAAACAGATGGCACACTAGGACACACCATATACCAGAAGAAAACACATACCAACCACTACCTCAATGCCCAATCCCACCACCACCCAGCACAGATAAACTCCATGGCCAAAACACTAATTGCCAGAACCAAACGCCTGGCAGACAAGACACATATAAAGACTGAACTATGCATCCTGACTAAAGTACTGACAGCCAACGGCTTCCACAAAAGCAGAATCACTGGCTTGATCCATAAAAACACAATAAGACATAATGGAGACCTAGAAGATCAACACACCTATGGAACAGCTGTCCTGCCCTACATAAGTACTATAGACAAAATCAGTAAGATACTACACAGGCATCACATCAAGACTGCCTTCAAAACAGACCCAAAAAAAAATAGCAGCCATCCTGAGAAACCCCAAAGATAAAATTGACCTGGAAAACCAAGGCATATACGAAGGCATATACGACTGTCAATCATTTGGAAGCCTGCACTCACAAACAAAAAAATCTCCACACCAGTCGCCAGGCAAACACCTGGGCACAAACAGATCCCCCCTGATACCTCCAGCTCAAACACACCCCAAACAGGCAACCAGATGAAACCTAGCTTCCTAACAAATGATCGCCATTCTTTTACTCAGAGCCAAGCTACACTAAAAGCCTCCAATACAGGAAAACAATATTGCCAGCCAATCAAGACACAAAAAAAGCCACAAAACAGACAGAAGATATGAGAAATACCAATCAAGCAGAACACAGCAAACTCCAAGTCCAATAAACACAGACCAAGATTCCCAACAAATCAGGATGAAGAAAAAAACCATTCTGGCACAGCAATAGGCAAGCCCCAAATTTAAAACTGAAACGGCTGTGAAAGTCTGACTGACAGACGAATACAATACAGATGCCTGATGATGGCAGATGAGATTCTGCCAAAATGTTGCTTCAACTTTAAAAGCACAAGTACAATGACGTGGGAAAATACCCAAACAAAGCTGAACAGCATATATGTAAGTACCTGTGAAAACTTAAGAAAACTTAAGATATATCTGTGTGTGTGTGTGTGTGTATGTAACAATAGTAAATAAAACACTAATTCCATACCAATTCAATTCTATCATTAATATTAATTACAATCTTAACATCTTTAACATTTCTTTTCAATTGAACATTATTCTTCCTTGGGAACACTTATAAACTTTCCATAATTAATTCTTTTTCCCCCTCTTGTATATTTATATCTTTATTTTCCTTTTTTTCTTCACTTATATCTTTATAAATCATTAATAATTATTAAAATGTTCCCATCCTTTTCTAATTTGATTCTCTCATTCCCTTTATTTCGTTAATTTATCAACAAACATTCCATTGCATTAGAATAAGTATTTTATCCATCATTTTAATCATACATTGTTTCATATTTTCCAAAATTATTTCTAGTTCTAATACAACAATACTATCATATGTACCTTTGCAGAATCCCTTTTTCAATTACATAATCACCCATTATCTCTGAATAGGCTTATACTTTCAATCCTTATACCTTTTCCCTGTTTCTCTATATCTTGTTTTTGTCTTTTATAACTTCTTTTCCTTTCCTTCTTCCTCCTCTTCTTCTCACTCCCCTTTTTGCCCCCTTGTCTCTCAACTTCTAATCCTCTCTTCTGTTGCTTCCTCATATTGTTATTATTATGATGATATTATATATCATTTTATTATTATATATTATTACTTTTAACTCTCCTTTCCCCCTTTCCTTTTTTTCCCCACATAAAATTACTTGATCATGAAAAAGGGCTTCTTCTTTGTCCCGACCTTCTTGTTCTACAAACGTTTCTTATTGTTTCTCCTAGCTCCAGATCTCAATTTCTAAAAATTGAAATATGAAGCCAAAATAACCTTTTCTTTCTTGTGAATCTTCTTTCTGTTTTTTAAGTTCCGTTTTCAGTTCTTCCAAAAGTGATGCCATTTTAAACACTTTTAAACAACTACCCAATTGATTTTAGTCATTAAAGTCCAATAACCAAAAATCAAAAAATCACCAAGTAATCCAAATAATCCAAAGATGTTTCTTCTTGCTTCTTTTTTCCACTTTCTCTTTCTGGGGTTCTTTTATTTTGTTATAAAGTTTCAGTTAGAATATATCTTTTAGGAATCTTGTTAAAGTTCCACTGTAAGTTCCTTTTAGTTCCAGACAGTCTCCTCCATTTTTCCAGATCCCGTCCTTTTATTATTTCCTTTTCTCTCCTTTCCTTCTTTTAAAGGTTTCTGAGTATCCAAATGTCTTTATTATCCCTTTGACATTTTATTTTCAGCTTAAATGCCTATTGATGTCAAAGTGGATTTTTGTCAATTTCTTACATAACTCTCTTAGCTGTCAGTATAAGGAAGGGAAGAAAAAAAAAAGCCAAATCCTTTCCCTTCCCTCTCTCCTTCACTGCTTCAAAATCTTCTTTGGGAATAATGTTATTTTTTATAGTTCAAATTCCAGGGTATCTTATGTTGTTCCTTTTTCAGTTCAATCCAGTCAATCAAAACTTTCTCTTCTTATCTTCCTCCTGCACATTCTTTTCCAGTCAAGTTCTTCTTTTCTGACCACCACTGCAACCGCCTTCAGGTAAGGGAGTAATGGCCAGCTGAGGAGGAGAGATGTGGCTCTCCTTGACCCTGCTGGTGGTCTACCCCCTCTTCACCACCTCTACAGGATGACTTAGCCCCAAATCCAGCTGGCTTGGGTTGCTCTGGCAGTGAGCATGGATCAAAACCGTGCAAAATCGCAGATTTCAGTCTGTCGCCGAAGAAGCTCAAACCGGAAGTCACCAAAGGAACAATTTGATGAGTTCCTGCAAGCTGCTGGCTTCCAGACATTCCATGCTGTTGCAGGGAGCCCCTTGGCTGAATGCTTCAGATTTGTGATAAGGCAGCAGACAGACGGGCAGGCAGAAATTTGTGGTGCTTCTGAAAGAAGGAAATTGGTTAATAATAGAGTCCTCCCAAGCACAGAGGGTGTGGCCATGGCAATTTGTCCCATTCCTCGACAAAAATGGTGAAGACTGACTCCAACCCATACCATCATCTTCTTCCTCTGTTCAAAGGCTGTAAAGGAATGTGAGAATGAGCTTAGAAGATTGGAGAAGAGATGTTACCTCGGGAATGATCAGATAAAAATGTGAAAAGCCCACAGCTGAGGAAATGGATAAAAAGAAGAAACGTAGAAAGAATCCACCCGAACTAATCAGGTAGTAAAACAAGATGGTGGGACATTTGTACTTTCAGACCTGCAAGGTTCTATTAATGTGCTTTATAATAAAGTAGAAATCTCTCACATGTTCAGGTTTCCAGTGAGATCTACTTGGGAGGCTGACAAAGCTCTATGAAGTTGATTGGAAGGGTGAAAAAGTTGTTAGCCTTTCTCTAAATATTAATTCTCCTCCTTTTTGACAGTAGGAAAAAGGTTTAACAGACCTTTGGTGTTCATGTGACATGACTGGGGAATTTTAGTTTTACACCCTTGACTTCTGGAACCTGTGCTGCATTTCTGTACTCATATGGCCCCCAGAAGCTCAGTGGATCAGCAAGAGTGGCCTAGTCCCATGGTGGTGAACCTTTGGAACGTGTGCCAGAACTGGCACACAGAGTCATCTTTTCCGGCACACAAGCCATCACCCCGGATCAGCTGATTGTCGGGTATCTGCCATGCATGTGCCGGGGGTGTGCATATGCAGAGGTATAGGGAGCGCACACAGGGGTTGTGCATGCATGTGCAGAGGCATGAGGCACACATAGGGTCATGTGCACATGCAGGGGGTGGGGGGTTGTGTGTGCATTGCACTATGGTATGCGATAATGAAAAGATAAGCCATCATTGGCCTAGTCCATGGCAATTGTCCTATCCCAAAAAGAATTAGCATCAGCCACCAACTCATCCTCCTCAATGTCATACGCAGTGATGGATTTCTGTTGAAACTTTCAATTTTTCTAACAGTTATTGCCTGTCCTCATCTCCTCTAAGAACACTGCTGTATCTTTACCCACCTTTTCAACCTTGACTGTTCCTCTAGGATACTATGATTTTCTGATCTTCCATAGGTCACCGGCTTTGTTTTGTTTTTCCCAGTTGGAGCTTTTGTATAAATAGAAAACTAATCCAATTTCCTGTCATGCAAGCAAAATCTCTCCCACTCATCTCATCTGAACACTGCCAGTCCCCTCTCTGTTTTTTTTTCTTTTAATATGAGCTGAATGTAGAAGGATCTGCAACTATATCAGCACAAGACAATTTGAAAGAGAACAGAAAGAAAAGAGAAACGAGGGGAGGGAGAGGAGAGGAATTTGTGCATTCTTTTGATTGCACTTCTCTCTCTCTCTTTTCATTTTCTATTTGAAAGGTAAAATATCTGGCAAAGGATTTGTCCATTGCAGATAATCCTTTCAGTCAACTCTGATCACCTCTCAGGGATGAATTTCTTGCAAAAAAAGTGTGAGACATATTTGTTTTATTTATTATTTTATTTATTTTTTTGATTTGATTTGTCAATTGCTTAGAAGATAATAGGTATAAGTACATACATAATTATGAATACATGAAAATGGGTACATATAAGAAAAATAAAAGAAACAAAAAGACAGGGAGGGTACGCACGTTGGTGCGCTTATGCACACCCCCTACAGACCTCTTAGGAAAGGGGTGAGGTCAATAATAGACAGTCTAAGGTTAAAGTTTTTGGGGTTTGGGGAAGAAACAACAGAGTCAGGTAGAGTATTTCAGACATTGACCATTCTGTTGCTGAAGTCATATTTCCTGCAATCAAGTATGGTGCAATTAAGCTTGAGTTTGTATCTATTGTGTGATCTTGTGTTGTTATGGTTGAAGCTGAAGTATTCATTGACAGGTAGGACATTGCAATGTATGATTTTATACACCATACTTAGATCAGACTGAAGACGGTGTAATTCAAGGTTTTCTAGGTCTAGAATTTCAAGTCTGGTAGCATAAGGTATTCTACAATGAGTAGAGGAGTGGAGAACTCTTCTTGTGAAATATTTCTGGACTTTCTCAACTGTGTTAATATTAGATACTTAATGTGGGTTCTAGACTGATGAGCTGTATTCGAGTATTGGTCTAGCAAATGTCTTCTATGCTCTAGTTAGTAGTGTGATATTACCAGAGAAAAAGCTATGTAGGATTAGGTTAACAACTCTTAATGCCTTTTTGGCTATGTAGTTATAGTGGGCTCTAGCACTTAGATAATTAGAGGTAAGTATTCCAAGGTCCTTAACAGAGCTTGGATAATCAACAAAATCTTGACTATTCAGCTTGTATTTTATTTTCTGATTTTTTTTGCCAATATGTAAGACAGAGCATTTATTTGTTGAGATTTGAAGTTGCCATTTGTTTGACCATTCTGATACATAGTCAAGATCTTTTTGAAGAGTAGCAGTATTGTCTGTGGTATTGAACAGCTTTACATCATCAGCAAAAAGAACACAGTTGCTCTTAATATGATCACAGAGGTCATTTATGTAGAGTATGAAGAGAGTTGGTCCTAGAACACTACCTTGGGGGACACCAGTATTGACAGGTACAGAATTTGATAGGACGCTCCCAATTTTGACCAATTCTTGTCTGTTTGACAGGAATGCTTCTTTCCAGTTATTCAGGTGTCCAGAGATACCATAAGATTTTAGTTTTAGGAGTAATTTGTCATGTACCACTGAATCAAAGTCTATGTAGATTGCGTCTATTTCTTTGCCCTGATCGAGTTGTGTCGTCCATATGTTTTTGCAGTGTAAGAGTTGCAGATTGCAAGATAGTTTTTTTCTGAAACCAAATTGTTTATTGGAGAGTAGGTTGTTTGCCTCTAAGTGGAGGATAATGGATTGGTTAATAATTGATTCCATGACTTTACAGGTGACGCAGCATAAGGAGATTGGCCTTTAATTTTCAACTAGACTGGGGTCTCCCTTTTTGAAGATGGGGATGACCATGGCTTGTGACTATAGTTTTGTCAAGGAGCTGGTCCTGAAAGATTTTTCAAAGATTATGCTTAGAGGTTCGGCTATGGCAGTGGATAGCTTCTTTAAGAGGTAGGCACATATTCCATCCAGTCCAATAGATAGAGATGATTTTAGATTGCATAGTGCTTTTTCAACATTGTCTTCTGTAAAATCAGTATGTATTTGATCATTGTATTTGTCTGTGGCTTGGCTAGGAAATACTGGGCATTATCCATTGCTGTTTACAAATACTGAGCCAAAGAATGTGTTAAAGATGTTGGCTTTAATGGTGTTGTCATTGCAGTCTTTACCAATAGGTCCTATCAGGGGTGGGATGGACCTTGAGATTTTAGTTTGTTGTTTACAAAATTGTAAAAAGCGCGGGTGGAATTGGTGCATAGAAGGTTTTCCTCTTGTTTGATGTGATAATTGGTGCATTCAGTCTTTATCTGGTGGCATAAATTTTTGTATCAGCTTTTGAAATTGGCAACGTGTCCAGATTTGTTTTTCCACCAGAGTGATCTCTTTTTGGATTGAAGTTTCCTTATTGTTATGGGTAATCTGTTTTTTTGGGGGGAGGGTGTTGTTGTTGTTGGTACATATAGTTTGTTTACTCTTTTGACTTCAAGTAAAAATATGTTGTAATGGTCTTCAACAGTATTGCATCCAGCGAATAGAGATTGCCGATCAAGGGATGAGAGATCGTTGTCTATAAGATCATAGTTGCCTTTTTTGAAGTTATAATTGGGGATTACATCATTGTGATGATTTTTGTGTGGGCGTATGTTGAGACAAAAGTCAATTATATTGTGGTCACTGCTGGAAAAGGGTTCTTTAGTTTGTATTCCGTAAATTAAATTTAAACTATTGCAGAAGATGAGATTGTGGCAGTTGTTTAGTCTAGTGTTGTTGGTTATCAGTTGTTCCAGTCCCAGATTTGTAATGGCATTGTAGAAGGTTGTGTGTATGGGTTCAGTTGTATATTCATTTAGGGTCCAGTCAATATGAGGTAGATTGAAGTCACCAAGAAAGATAAAAGCGTGTAGGCAGGATGCTGCCCATGTTAATAGTGTATTTAGCTTGTTTACATGTTTGATGTCATAATCAAGTGCTCTTTAAGATAGTAAGAATTGAAATGTGATATTTAAGGATAGTTCACACATGATCGTCTCAGGAACACCAGTTTTTTATATGTAAGGACTTTTTATAGAAGATAGCAACACCACGTCCTCTATGAATTTCACTATCTGATTGGTAAACATGATAGTCTCTTACTGTGGAAATAGAGTCAGGGAGAGATGCATTGAGCCATGTTCACAGACAAATATGATGTTGAATTTAGCCATATTTAGTAAGAGGAGAAATTCAGGTATTTTAATCGCAAGGCTTCTTGCATTGAGTAGCTTGCATTTAAGGCCAGCAGTAGTTGGAATTGAGGTAGTTAGGGGTGTGCGTGCCTAGTCTTGGGTGATGGTGGATTGGTTGAGGTAGGGTTGTGGTTGAAGGTTAAAGCTGAATTGCGGGTTGTGTGACTTCCTTTTGATACAGTCAGCATGGTAGTCAATGTACAGGTCCTTCTCTCCATTGTGTAAACATTTTTTTGAGATCAGTGCAGAGTACACAGAGCAGACACATTGCTGTATGGTTAAGTCAGGGTGACAACGGAGGTTCTTATGGTTGGTGTTGGTTTTGGCGAGTGAATGTATAGTGTAAATGAATTTATATTTGCTTTATTCATTTAATAATAATTATAATAGTGGCCATCTTCAATGCTTTTTCCCTTAAAAGGCATCTAACCTGACCCTTATAGGAGTCTATCAAGATGTGAAAATGTAAAAATCCAGTATTAGATGGAAGCAATGTTAGTTTTCTGTATCTCTTTGCTGCCACCTAGGGACAACTAAGATTTTCACAGTCCAAATTTTGTAACCCTACAAAATTGTACCCCTTCAAATCATCTAACGATGGTTTCATGGAAAATGTCCTTCTGCCAAACATTCTTCCTTTTTGAAGAAAAACTCATAGGGAATCTTCAGGTTGTATAAGGTTCAATGTCACTGCCCTGATGCTTCTCAGTAAAACAAGAAATAGATGTGGTACCATTTAAAAAATTAATATTGTCCAACTGGGATCTGGTTTGAATTTATTCATTCATCACAAATATTATAAACCATCACTGGGAAAATGTATCTTAAAATTTAATTGCAAGGGAGCAGGTCAGCCTAGATACCAACTTCAAAAAGGGGATATTTTCATTGACAGATTTGATTATATTTAATTCCTGAGTGTTGCAGCTACAGAAACTGAGGCAAAGTCCACTCTTTTCATTAATTGAAATGGAAGATGCTGTACATTTAAGTATAAGGGAAAGCAATTGTCACAAAATATGCAGCAACAATGTACCAAAATGATTTGCAAAGTGGAAATAGAAAGCATTTAAATGTAATGTGTTGAGGTAATTCCCCGTTAGGAGAATGAGTGCACACAGGGAGACATAGTGAGAATAATGTTGAATAACACACACACAAAACACAGCTACACTGTACAGTAAAATGTAGGTTTTACTTCCAGTAAATGGTAAAGCAAGGTTGAAGAAACAGTCCAAGTCAAACATGGTTATAGCAGTCAGTTTTCAGTGCAGGGATAATCCAACATCGAAAATAATTCAATAAAAGACTCACATCAAATCCAAGAATAACGATGATCAGCAACAGTCAATAGGGAAATGCAGGAACCACAACACTCTCTGGGAAAACAGGTTTCTGGCTCCATCTTATGACCGTGTGAGGAACCACACCCAGTTACAATTTTAGCATTCCCTAAAGCCCATGTCACACTGCACCAACAGATGGAAAGAGGATGTAAAATGGAGAAAAATTGGTTAACGCAATGCATCGGTTCTGTACTCACTGTGTGCGTGATTTATACATTCTATCAATCCAGCATCTGTCTACTGAGATTTCATCCGCTCAAAAAGTTTTCAACTGCACAAAACTTTTTGAGCGGGTGAACTTTCTGCATCATCTGTTCTACATCTGCGACAAATACAGGGAACAAACGTTCTACATCCATTACACGTCTGCTGTATCTCCTCGGCATCTACTGTGCATCTGTGCAACTCGCATCCACTCCAGCAGAAAACGGAAAGAGGGAGGAAGCGGAACGGACGCGGAACGGACATGCAGCGTTAGTAGCCTGGACATAGAAAGGATGAAAATGGATGCAGCTCACATATAAAGCATTAAAACGGAAAAAAACGTTCATATAGGGGACGTATCTTGGATATTTAGGATGTCTGGAGGATGTCTAGAGGATGCAGAAGGACACCTAGCGGAAAAACCATATTTCCTATAAAAAGGGTGAGGACATCACCTGGATCTCACTTTCAGTCCAGCAGCCCTGCTGTGCAGACCTCTTCAGCTTTGCTCTTGCTCTTGCTCTTCCACAGCATCCAGTCATCTCCACCATGGATCATCACACACTCCTTTTGGTCACCACCATCATTCTACAACAGTGTGAATCTACAGTCCGAAGATGGATCGCAAGTAGAGCAGAGTATGGACCGTATGACAAGCTGATGGTGGAGCTGAGGAACGAAGACCCTTGTGCATTCCAGCACTTCATGAGGATGCCACCAGCCATGTTTGACGAAGTTGAGGAGCGGCTGAGACCCAGGTTGACCAAGGCAAACACCAACTTCTGGCCCAGCCTGGATCCTGGGCTGAAGGTGGCACTGACTCTGCACTACCTGGCCTCCAGGACCACGTACAGGAACATGCAGTATGGCTGGAGGGTGCCAAACAACACCATCAGCATTGTGGTCAGAGAAGTGGTGCAGGCCATAATCGAAGAATACCTGGAGGAGCTCCTCCAGTGCCCCTCCACTGAAGAAGGCTGGAAGAAAGTTGCAGAGCAGTGGTATCAGAAGTGGAACTTCCCATCCACCGTTGGAGCCATAGATGGGAAGCATGTGGCCTGCAAAGCTCCAGCCAACTCAGGGTCCACTTATCACAACTACAAGGGCTTCTTCAGCATCATCCTCTTTGCCATGGTCGATGCTGACTACAAGTTCATGTACATCGATGCTTCAGGCAACAGGTCAGCTTCAGATGCCCAGGTATACAATGCCAGTCATCTCAAGGAGGGGCTGGAACGCAACCTCATCATGGGCTTCTAAGATCCAGACCCCCTGGCCAATGACACACAAGATGTGCCCTACATCATCGTGGGGGATGACGCCTTCTCCCTCAGAACCTACCTCATGAAGCCCTACACTTCCAGATGCCTCACCCGTGAAGAGAGGATCTTCAACTACAGGCTGTCCATGGCAAGGCGGGTGGTGGAGAATGCCTTTGGCATCCTGGCCAACAGGTTCCAGGTACTTCTCACCACCATGCAGCATCACCCAGAGACCATGAGGAACATCGTGGAAGCTTGCTGCATCCTGCAGAATCTCATACGCACCCGCTACCCAGTGTTGCAGAACAGGCTTGTGGACCTCCAACAAGGCAATGGGGACATGGAGCCTGGTGAATGGAGGCAAGGAGTAAACCTGATAGACACTCTGTATGTACCAGGTCCCAATAGAGCTTCACATGAAGGGAAGAAGAAGCGCAACCTCCTGAAACATTGGTGCAACTCCCCAGCTGGAGCAGTGGAGTGGCAAGACAGGATGGTAGATGCTTAATGGATGCTTCCTTCAGCCTGTCTCATCGCACTGATGAGATTGTGCCATGTATGTTGAGTGGCCCTACAATGAACAGGGCATTTAATAAAGAGCTGTGTTTATGTTGAAATGTGTTGATGAATGATTACATTGTTATTGAAAAGAAAGGGCCATAGGTGTGGCACCTGGGAGGGTGGACCCTACAGTCCCACTATGCTTGCACTGGAGGCTTATCTATCCCACTGCTATCCTTACACATCCCACAGCTATTATCCATCCCACAGGTATCCCTGCCCATCCCACTGCTATCCTTACCCATCCCACAAGCATGCAAAGGCTTAAACCATTTCTAAAAGTTTCCACCAAGACTTTATTGACTAAAAGAACTGAACCAAGTGTTTGAAGCAAAGATAACCTTTATTAATAACAAACTATAAAAGCAAAATGACCCAAGTAAAGTGTGCCAAGCAAAGATAAAGTCAACAGGTAGCAACCCAGTCTCTGGCACTCTTCTCAGTCACTCTGAGGCATGCCCATGGTCTCAGGGGTGAAGGTTCCAGGTGTTGTAGAGGTGGCAGTGGTGGAGTGCTGGTCTGAGGCGCCATTGAAGTGCCTGGCCCCAAGAGTACAACAGGGGATGGTGTGTGGAGGAAGCTCTCAAAGAGCTGGCTCAGTCCTGTGATGTTGAGAGCCCCTTCCTCCAGGACATGGGGTGTCAGTCCCAAGACCGATGACAAATGTTCTGAGGCCGGGCTTGGCTGTGGGGTGGATGAAGGAGGAGTGTAGTGGGGCTGTCTGGTCTGCAGGTGAGCGAGGTGAGGTGTTGGTGGCATCTGTTGCGTCGGTGGCATCTGTGGCATCGGTGGCATTGGTGGCATTGGTGGCATTCGATGAACCTTTGGCTGGACTGGGAAGGGCTGCCTGTGCTGTTGGAACTCCTGGTAGCCGTAGCCTTGGTAGGTGAGGGGCTGTGGAAAGCCTTGGAAGGGCTGTGACAACACCTGGGGTGGAGGAGCAGACCTTGACAGGGTCAGAGCAGGTTCAGCTGGGCCTGGAGGGTGGTGCATAAGACCTGTGATCCTCTCCTTGATCACCTGGTACTGGGATTTGGGCATTTCCATGAGGGTCTGGTTCACGTAGGTGAGGAAGGGCTTTCTGTTAGAGGATGGTATGTCAGAGTGTACCAGCTGAGAGAGGAGATCTACGCTGCTCTTGATGGTGTCCCTGATCTCCAAGAGGACAGTGTGGCTCTGGTCTGGCTCTCTGCCTGCTTTCTGTGGAGGTCGAGCTGGGTGTGGGTGTGGGTTGGTCTCTGGTGGCAGCGGCCTCTTCTTGCTCCAATTGCATCATGGGGTCCTCCATGTGATCTGGCATGGGGAGTGCAGCTGTTGGGGGGGGTCTCCATCGTGGGGCGCTCCACAGATACCTGCCTGGACACAGGAGCTGACTGTTGGCCAGAAGAGGACTGGCTGTCTGTGGGCTGCCTGAGAGAGAGGGTTGACAGAGGGACTGCTCCTCAATGGCGGATCTCACCCTCCAAGAAGCTGCACTTGGCCTCTCGGTCGGTGAGCTTGACCGTGGCCTGGCCAGACTTCTTGATGTGCAGCTTTCCATACCAGGTGTGCATGTGCTTCCACCACCCCAGGAGGACCTCCGAAGTGTAGCCCAGGCTCTCCGCCTTCACTTTCCAAGCCACCTGCTTCCACTTGGTGTCTCAATAGAGCCTGTGTCCCTTCCTCCAGAGTTACTTGTTCTCCCTCAGCCATTCGAGCACCTCCTCTCATGTTCCTCTGCAATGGAGTACTGTCTCCTCTCCCCCTTTTCTCGTGAATGCCTCTTCCTCCCTCTGTCAGGGCCTTCTGGGCCCTCATCAGCAGGGTTTTGAGGTTCTAGGGGCTGGTTCACCACACCACCACCACCAGCAGCAGCAGCACCAGCAGCACCAGAAGCAGAGTCAGCACCAGGAGAAGCATAAGCACCAGGAGCAGCACCAGCAGAGTTAGCAACAGCAGAAGCACCAGCACCAGGTGCAGCACCAGCAGAAGCACCAGCACCAGCAGAGTCAGCACCAGCAGCAGAAGCACCAGCAGAAGCAGAGTCAGTACCAGGGGGTGGGATGGTCTTCCTGTTCTTCTTGCCAGGGCTGGCAGGAGTAGGCACACACTTCCTCTTCTTCCCCATGGTTGTTGGCTGGCTGGCTGGCTGGAGCTGTGTCTGGCAGCAGGTCTTTCCTCTGAATGGTGACCTGCTTGCGAGCTGCTTCCCTTTATATCCGCAGGGCTGACGCAATTCATCCTCCCCGCATGTGCAGTGAACGCTTTGCATCCGCTAGGCATCTGCTAGGCATCCTATAGGCGTCCATGATGCATCTGCGTCATCCGCTCAGCATCCGCTCTGCATCCGCTCTTTCCGCTGCGCGTCTGCTTCGCTGTTCTCTCACGGAAGCCCTGCCGATGTGTCATCTGCTTCCATCCGCTTCCTTCTGCTAGGCTTCCGTTGAACATCCGCTTAACATCCTCGCTACGTCCTCCCCACGTCTGTTCCTTTCCGTTGTTGTCCGCTCTGTTTATGCAAATTTGGGGCACTTTTGAGAGCGGATAACAACGGATGGAAAATTTTCTCCTCCGCTGTGTCCTTTTTACATACATTTTGCATCCGTCAGCCGATGTGACCTAACCTTTAAAAAGACAGTATTAAAATGTCTCTCCTGGTTCATATATTTCCAACCCAACCATTAGGTTACTTACATTCCTCACATAATGCAGGGTTTTATTTGACTGAATTACAAGGAGAGGGCACTAAAAATGCCTTCCAGAGGCTAATGAAGTAAGATTCAGTATAAACCTTTCATTTTCTATTCATAAAAATAATGAGCAAGAATATTAATATTCTAAGCATTCGAGCTGTGGGTCACTATCTTTGAGATTGACCCTATCCAATGTATAGATCAAATAATTTCTCTCCATTGTCTCAAGTATTGTCTAGTGGTTAAGGCAACAGTTTAGAAAGCTAGAGAGCAGGAGACAGTAGGTTAAACTTAGAGCATTGAACATAATATAACAGAGTTGGAAGGGAGGAAGTTGGAAACAGGTAACCCTATACCCGTGATGGTGAACATGCCGGAAGTGGCATGCAGAGCCATCTCTACAGGCACGCCAGCCATTGCTCATTGTTCTTCTGGGTTCCAGCGCATGCATGTTGGTCTTCATGTGCGCAGGAGCACCAGAAAGTAGAAGAACAGCTTCCCAGCATGCATGCACATGCACATTAGAAAGACCAGGTTGGCAGCGCACATGCACACACCGGGAAGCTGAGCTTCCAATTTTTGGTGCTTCTGTATGCTGCGCCGGGGAGCTGCTCTTCTGGTTTCCAGTGTGAGCATGTGCATGCTTCCATTTACTCAAAATTTCTTCTATGGTTCTCCAGAACTAGTCAGAACCTACTGAATACCATCTCTGTTTTCTTAGATCTTAGCAGCATTACTCCACTGTGTGAATCTTAGATAGAGTTTGTTCGTTTCCATTCCTTATATCTATTTTAATTAAAAAGGACATACACTTAGTTTAAATCAGATGATAATTCTTTAAATACACCCTTTAAGCACCATTTTGTCCTAACCTACATTTTAAAACAGAATTTAATCCTAGAGTTGAGACAATTCATATGCTGAGCACAAATAGATTCAAATCCATATATTAGCCTTTAAAAATGTGCATCAGATTGTTTAGAGATAAATTTGGAGCAAATATCTTAAGAATCCCTAAGCTGTACAAGAGAAATCTGTTCTCCAAAACAGGCACACTCTGCCTACTAAAGTCCCAACTGAACTTTGATTGCTTATAAAAAGCTCAAATTTAACTCATGATTAAAATACAGAGATTTCGTTCTAACTCCAGTATTGTTTCTTTTTCTGTTTCTTTTTCTCTTTTTGCTGGAGTGTTTTAGGCTTGACTTCTTAAGCAAAAGATTTATAATGTGTAAAGCTATGCTTTGCTTAGAATAATCAATTCTTATTTTAATATACATTTTTCCTTCAGATTTATTTCCCCTTGCCATGGGAAAGATTAAGCAGCTGAAAATAGGCACAAAAACAAATGTGGCAAGAAATCTGCTGCCATTGATTTCAGATTAAGAGAAGTTACGTGCATCACTCAGAAAGTCATCTGTTCTCTTGTTTTCAGTTTCAGCAAGAAACACACACACACCCAAATCCACTACCAGCCCTACTACCTGTACTCCCCAAAATACAGAAGTTTTCCTAGTTGCTGCACTGGCAATGAAGGAACTTTTTCTTTAAACATTAGGAACGTTAATAATCTGATTCACATATATGGGTAGTTCTCATTTACAACAGTTCATTTAGAGACCTTATGTTGTGGTTAGCCAGCAGCAGGTACAGATGGCTGAGGAGAGCAAGGGCTCAGATGAGGGGGTCAGGACCATTAGGGAGTGGACTGCTGCCTTCAGAGATTGTGGGGGCTGACAGCAGCAATGAGGAGGTTCCCGAGGAGCCTGTGCCAAGTGTGTGTCTGTGCAGGATTGCTCACAGGAAAGAGCAGCTACAACAGCATGGGTGATTCGGGAATAAAGATGCAAGATAATGGCACCTCCTTCAAGAAGACAAAAGGCAGCTGTGCAGCGAACATTCTTTGTAGACATTTTGAAACTCAGACATTTTGAAGACATTTTGAAACTCAGCCTCGTGGACATTACAGTTGGTATTTGAAGACTCTTGTGTTGTAAACTATTTCTAATCTGTTGTTTTTTGTCAGCCTTGCAAAAACTTGGCAAGGCTCTTTTTTGCCAGAGCTAATTAGTTGGAAGCAACCTTTTATCTGTGAAGAAACAGAATTCATAGATGAAACACTGAAAGGTTGGTTGGGCTGCTGCCTTTGTCTTGTGCTTGCTCTCTTGGAAACAGGTTTGGGTCAGAACACCTTACAATGGCACTGATAAAAGTGACTTACAGCGATTTTTCACACTTACAACAGTTGCAGCATCCCCATGGTTATGTCAAAAACTGAATAGGATGTCCAGGAAAATAATGGTTAGTGGTGATAAGCTGATAGCAATAGCAACAGTGCTTAGACAAATATACCACTTCACAGTGCTGTACAGCTCTCTCTAAGTGGTTTACCGAATCAGCATATTGCCCCCAACAATTTGGGTTCTCATTTTATCCATCCTGGAAGGATGGAAGGCTGAGTCAATCTTGAGCCTGATAAGATTCGAATTGCCAAATTGCAGGCATAGCTGATAGCTGAAAACTTGACAACTTTCAAAGAAAGGAGAAGCATTATGGCATGCTGGTATGCCTACAGGTGACATTATGATTGGGGAGATACAGAAAAAAGCTGCAAGTGAGGCATTGGGAAAGTGTGGAAAAATAAGCACAGAATGCAAATTTTGTATTAACTTATCTTCAAAGGCAGGTTCTGAGGTCCTAGTCTGCTTCCCTCTGTTTCCTCATCCCTAATTTTTTTCCTCCCCCCACCCCCCATATTTCAAATGGCAAAACTGTGTTTATTTCTCCTTTATTGTCTTTGTGGTGGCTGTTTTCCTGAGAGGGCTTTTTCACTTAATGTGGGGATAAGCAGGATTCAAACTTGCAAGTAAATAAATAAAGGCAGGGATAAAAGTGATAGTGGCAAAATGTGGGAACATTGTGTAGTTCAAAATAATTTTGGAGCCTGAATCTAGTTGTTACCTAGAAGTGCATGATTGAATAAGTGGTTGAAGAGATGGGGGGAAAGAGAGTTTTTTACCATTCAGAAAACTCAAAAAAATTTTATGATGCTTTTATAATGCAGTTTTTTTTTGTCCCCCTCTTGTCGAGCATCTGAAAAAATAGAGAATACAGGAAGCTGTTTGATTAAAGCCCCTGTCACACAGCACCAACATATGGAAAGAGGATGTAAAACGGAGAGAGACACTTGCCATCCATTGGTTAACGCAATGCATCCGTTCTGTACTCACTGTGTCCGTTTTTCATACTCTCTATCCATCCAGCATCCGTCGACTGAGGTTCCATCCGCTCAAAAAGTTTTGAGCTGCACAAAACTTTTTGAGCGGAAAATGTATCCAACGTGTCCGTTCTACATCCGCTACACATATGGGGAACATCTGTTAGACGTCCGTCGTCATCTGTTACGCGTCCGCTATATCCGCTAGGCATCCGGTGCGCATCCGCGCAACTCACATCCACTCTAGCGGAAAATGAACACAGGGAGGAAGCAAAATGGATGCGGAATGGACACGCAGTGTTAGTAGCATGGACATAGAAAGGATGAAAGCAGATGCAGCTCACATACAAAGCATTAAAATGGAAAAAACATTCGTATAGAGGATGTATCTTGGATATTTAGGATGTCTGCAGGATGTCTAGAGGCTGCAAAAGGACACCTAGCGGAAAACCTATATTTCCTATAAAAAGGGGTAGAAATCACCTGATCTCACTTTCCGTCCAGCAGCCCTGCTGTGCAGACCTCTTCAGCCTTCATCTTGCTCTTGCTTTTCCACAGCATCCAGTCATCTCCACCATGGATCATCACACACTCCTTTTGGTCACCACCATCATTCTACAACAGTGTGAAGCCATCTACAGGCTCTTTCACCTGTTCTACATGAAGAAAAGGAGGCATCCAAGAAGTGTCTGGGTCCGAAGATGGATTGTGGGTAGAGACGAGTATGGACTGTATAACAAGCTGATGGTGGAGCTGAGGAACGAAGACACTCGTGCATCCCAGAACGTCATGAGGATGCCGCCAGCCATGTTTGACGAAGTTGTGGAGTGGCTGAGACCCAGGTTGACCAAGCAGAGCACCACCTTCCAGCCCAGTCTGGACCCTGGACTCAAGGTGGCACTGACTCTGCGCCACCTGGCCTCCGGGGCCACGTACAGGAGCATTCAGTATGCCTGGAGGGTGCCACACAACACCATCAGCATTGTGGTCAGAGAAGTGGTGCAGGCCATCATCGAAGAATATGTGGAGGAGCTCAACCAGTGCCCCTCCACTGAAGAAGGCTGGAAGAAAGTTGCAGAGCAGTGGTATCAGAAGTGGAACTTCCCATACACGGTTGGAGCCATAGATGGCAAGCACGTGGTCTGCAAAGCTCCAGGCAAGTCAGGGTCTACTTATCACAACTACAAGGGCTTCTTCAACATCATCCTCTTCACCATGGTCGATGCTGACTACAAATTCATGTACATCGATGCTTCAGGCAACAGGTCAGCTTCAGATGCCCAGGTATACAACGCCAGTCACCTCAAGGAGGGGCTGGAATGCAACCTCATCATGAGCTTTCCAGATCCAGATCCCCTGCCCAATGACACACAAGATGTGCCCTACATCATCGTGGGGGATGACGCCTTCTCCCTCAGAACCTACCTCATGAAGAACTTCACTTCCAGATGCCTCACCCGTGAAGAGAGGATCTTCAACTACAGGCTGTCCAGGGCAAGGCGGGTGGTGGAGAACACCTTTGGCATCCTGGCCAACAGGTTCCAGGTACTTCTCACCACCATGCAGCATCACCCAGAGACCATGAGGAGGATCATGGAAGCTTGCTGCTTCCTGCACAATCTCATGCGCACCCGCTACCCAGTGTTGCAGAACAGGCTTGTGGACCTCCAACAAGGCAATGGGGACATGGAGCCTGGGGAATGGAGGCAAGGGCAAAACCTGATAGACACTCAGGATGTGCAAGGCCCCAACAGAGCCTCACGTGAAGGAAAGAAGCAGCGCAACCTCCTGAAACACTGGTGCAACTCCCCAGCTGGAGCGGTGGAGTGGCAAGACAGGATGTTAGATGTTTAATGGATGCTTCCTTCAGCCTGTCTCATCACACTGATGAGATTGTGACATGTATGTTGGGTGGGCCTACAATGAACAGGGAATTTAATAAAGAGTTGTGTTTATGTTGATATGTGCGGATCAATGAAGGGCCATAGGGAGGGTGGACCATACAGTCCCACTATGCTTGCACTGGAGGCTTATCTATCCCACTGCTATCCTTACACATCCCACAGCTATTATCCATCCCACAAGCATGCAAAGGCTTAAACCATTTCTAAAAGTTTCCACCAAGACTTTATTGACTAAAAGAACTGAACCAAGTGTGTGAAGCAAAGATAACCTTTATTAATAACAAACTATAAAAGCAAAATGACCCAAGTAAAGTGTGCCAAGCAAAGATAAAGTCAACAGGTAGCAACCCAGTCTCTGGCACTCTTCTCAGTCACTCTGAGGCATGCCCATGGTCTCAGGGGTGAAGGTTCCAGGTGTTGTAGAGGTGGCAGTGATGGAGTGCTGGTCTGAGGCGCCATTGAAGTGCCTGGCCCCAAGAGTACAACAGGGGATGGTGTGTGGAGGAAGCTCTCAAAGAGCTGGCTCAGTCCTGTGATGTTGAGAGCCCCTTCCTCCAGGACATGGGGTGTCAGTCCCAAGACCAATGACAGATGTTCCTAGGCCAGGCTTGGCTGTGGGGTGGAGGAAGGAGGAGTGTAGTGGGGCTGTCTGGTCTGCAGGTGAGCGAGGTGAGGCGTGGGTGGTATCTGTGGCATGGGTGGCATTTGTGGCATCGGTGGCATTGGTGGCGTCGGTGGCATCGGTGGCATCGGTGGCATTCGTTGAACCTGTGGCTGGACTGGGAAGGGCTGCCTGTGCTGCTGGAAGTCCTGGTAGCTGTAGCCTTGGTAGGTGAGGGCCTGTGGAAAGCCTTGGAAGGGCTGTGACATCATCTGGGGTGGAGGAGCAGACCTGGACTGGGTCGGAGCAGGTTCATCTGGACCTGGAGGGTTGTGCAGAAGACCGGTGATCCTCTCCTTGATCACCTGGTACTGTGATTCAGACATGTCCAGGAGGGTCTGGTTGACGTAGGTGAGGAAGGGCTTGCGGTTTGAAGATGTTATGTCGGTGTGTACCAGCTGAGAGAGGAGATCTACGCTGCTTTTGATGGTGTCCCTGATCTCCAGCAGGACAGTGTGGCTCTGCCCCTCCGGTCTGGCTCTCTGCCTGCTTTCTGTGGAGGTGGAGCTGGGGATGGATGTGGGTTGGTCTCTGGTGGAAGTGCCCTCTCCTTGCTCCCACTGCGTCAGGGGGTCCTCCACGCACTCCGCCATGGGGAGTGCAGCTGTTGGGTGGGGTCTCCATTGTGGGACGCTGCACAGATACCTGCCTGGAAACAGGAGCTGACTCTTGGCCAGAAGAGGACTGGCTCTCAGCGGGCTTCCTAAGAGAAAGGGTTGTGAGAGGGGCTGTTCCTCGGTGGCAGATCTCACCCTCCAAGAAGCTGCACTTGGCCATCACATAGGTCTCCCGGTCCATCAGCTTGACCATGGCCTGGCCAGATTTCTTGAGGTGCAGCTTTCCGTACCAGGTGAGCATGTGCTTCCACCAGCCGTGGAGTACCTCCAAAGTGTAGCCCAGGCTCTCTGCCTTCTCTCTCCAAGCAGCCTGCTTCTTTTTGGTATCTTGATAGAGCCTGTGTCCCTTCTGCCATAGGTACTCGTTCTCCCTCAGCCATTCGAACACCTCATTCTCATGTTCCTCTTCGATGGAGTATTGCCTCCTCTCCCGTTCTCGCGTATGCCTCTTCCTCCCTCTGGCAGGGCCATCTGGGGTTCATCAGTGGGGCTTCAAGGTTCTAGGGGCTGCTCCACCACACCACCACAAGCAGCAGCAACAACAACAACAGTAGCAGAAAAAGCAGGACCAGCAGCACCATGAGCACCAGCAGCACCAGCAGGACCAGCACCAGGAGCAGGACCAGAAGTGCCAGAAGCACCAGCAGGACCAGGATCAGCAGCAGCAGAGTAAGCACCAGCAGAAGCACCAGCACCAGGAGCAGCGCCAGCAGAGTAAGCACCAGCAGAAGCCCCAGCACCAGGAGCAGTTCCAGCAGAAGTCCCAGCATCAGAAGAGTCAACCCGAGCAGCCGAAGCCCCAGCAGAAGCAGAGTCAGGGCCAGGGTGTGGGATGGTGGCCCTGTCCTTCTTGCAAGGGCTGGCAGCAGATGACACAGGCTTCCTCTTCTTCCACATGGTTGTTGCCTGGAGCTGTGTCTGGCAGCAGGTCTTTCCTCTGAATGGTGACCTGCTTGCAAGCTGCATCCTTTTATATCCGCGGGGCTGATGTAATGCATCCTCCCCGCATGCGCAGTGAACACTTTGCATCTGCTCGGCATCCGCTAGGAATCCACTAGGGTTCCGTGATGCATCCGCTTCATCCGCTAGGCATCCGCTCTGCATCCGTTCCTTCTGTTACGCATCCGCTTCTCTGTGCTCCCCCGGAAGCCCTGCAGATGTGCCATCCACTTCCATCCGCTTCCATCTGCTTTACATCCCCATTACATCCTCCCCACATCCATTCCTTTCCATTGTTGTCCGCTCTGCTTATGCCAATTTGGGGCATTTTTGAGAGCAGATAACAACGGATGGAAAATTTTCTCATCCGCTGTGTCCTTTTTACATACATTTTGCATCCGTCGGCCTATGTGACAGGCCCTTAAAGAAAGCTCAATAGAATGGAAAACTATAAAAGCTGCAGGGTAAAGAAGCATGTGTATTTATTTCATATGCACATCTGAATTACTTTTGGATGACATGTTACATTTTTTTTTTGCAGTGTTTTGCAGTGATTGGAATACAGCAGAGAACTGTATGGGGTTTCCTGTTATGGTAGGTGTGAATGGGAGACAGAGCAAGAGAATAGTCAGATAAGAGAAAACATAGCCCACCACTACATCATGGGTAAAAAGAAAGGCTCAGAAGATACCTTCCTTAAATTTGATAGATTGTTGCAGGATCCAATCTGGGTAAGTCTCTAGAGAGAAGTTCCCTGAAGATGGGCTCCAGCACAAGCTTGAATGCTTTGAAGACAAAACTTCTGGTCCTGATGACCAACCCAGATTGGATCCTACAACTTTATCCTGGGACACATATATTCACCTTCATTCTTGATAGATTACATTGTTTAATTGAAGGATCTTGGAGGGTACTATCTCAGTAAGATCAAAATGGTTGGAAACATTTAGGTAGTCCTTGACTTGGAACCATTTGTTTAGTGACCATTAAAAACTAGAACAATCCTTGAAAAAAGTGACTTATGATCCATCCTCATAATCGTCACAGCATCCCCAAAGTAACACTGTCAAAATTCAGATGCTTGGCAACCACATGTATTTACAATGGTTACACCATCCTGGGGATGTGTGATTGCCATTTGAGACCTTCCCAGCTGGCTTCTGACAAACAAAGTCAGTGAGGGAAGCTGGATTTGCTAAATGACCATGTGTTCATTTAACAACTGCAGAGTTTCACTTAACAACCCTGGCAAAAAAAGATCAATAAAATCAGGCACAATTCACTTAGCAATGGAAATTCTGGTTCCAGTTGTGTTTGCAAGTCAAGGACTACCTGTACAATGAGAGACATGCCCCTATGCCGTGTAGGGGTTTATAGGTAGCAATTAATACCTTAAATCACAATACAGGTGAATAACTGTAGCTCGGGAGTAGGATGAGGGTGTAGGTTCATTCTCCAAGCTTGTGGGTTGGTTTCTGAATGTTTTATTACCAGGTTAGGTGTCAGATGTGGCGCTTCTTTCAAAACCCAAGAAAAAAACCTTAGACTCCATTGTGAAAGAGAAAAGGACTTTTATTGAATTTGAAGTGGTAGTATCAGAAGAAATACAAGATCTGAGTCAATAGGCCCAAAAATCACATATAGAAAGTTTTTCCATGTTTCCACCACCAATAATTCAAAGTGGCCATCTTATCTGAGGTGTGCACCCACATCTTCAGGTGGCGTTTCACATATCTGGTACGTCAAGATGGTTGGCCTTGGCCTAGAGAGATAAGAAGCTACATCTACGCAATAAGCAAGTAAGCATAATCAAGAAGCATCCCAACTTTTACAATACATCAACTTCAACCTCCAGCACCCTTCCCCCCATGAAGCCCAATTATTTCCCCTCCCCATTTCTATGGCATCTGGAAAGAACAACCAGAAGAAGGATCCTTGGAGGGTGACACTAGGTAACATCTTCAACAGAATTTAGGGGATGTCAGTGTTCGTGTTTTTCTGTTTATAAGGACTTTATGTGGTCAGTAGGTCTTGTGATGGTGAATGCATGTCAGGTGAGGGACACGTCAGGTTACATTGTGATGGGTCAAGTGTGGGTGTGTCAAGTGAGGGTCTTGTGGTGAGTCTTGTGATGGATCAGAAATGTGGGTCACCAGTGAGAGTCCTGTGATGGGGAGGTCACATCAAGTGAGGTACATTGGGAGGTGAAGTGCTGGTTGAGGGGGCTAGCATGGGATGGTTGAGGGTTAGTCTATCTCTGTTTGGCTGTGCAGTTGTTTTGAACACTGAGAATTCAAAGAAGAATTCTGAGAATTTGGTTCATAGAATGGTTGCAGGTCGATGTGTTTCTTGACACATCTGTTGACACATCGACCTACAACCAGCCTACGATCCCCTCAGAATTAAAGTTTGAAAACCAGCCCACAAGCTTGGAGAACGAACCTCTACCCTCACCTTAAATCACATCTGGCACTTGAAGCAAAATTGTGACAAGTCCAGCTCCCAAAGAAAAGTTATTATATGTCCCTATGCCACTGCTTGTACCCCTGCATTCTAGACCAGTCAAATTTTACAGGTTTTCATCAATGGCAACTCCATGTAGAATGCATTGTATGAAGCTGTAATGTAACCAGGGCTTGAGTGACTGTGTGTTATGAAGCAAGGTCTGTCCAGACATTTTGACATCTCACACCAGGACAAACAAAAAACAAAAAAAACCCCAGAGCTTGTGCCATAACTGCACAAAACACTGGATCTTTGAACATCTCAGCTCACAGTAAACAACTGTTGATGCTCTAGATCAGGGGTCCCCAAACTTGGCAACTTTAAGACTTGTGAACTTCAACTCCCAGAATTCCTCAGCCAGCTATGTGGCTGAGGAATTCTGGGAGTTGAAGTCCATACATCTTAGAGTTGCCAAGTTTGGAGATCTCTGCTCTTGTTAAACAGAGAACACCCATTTTCTAACTCCTTCCATTCTGCCTTTTTTTTTCCTCCTTGAATTCCTGACCTCCATCCCAAAATTGTGAGAAAAATCCAGATGGATACAATTGAGGTTGGTGCCAATATGTGCAGACTGTTGGGGTTGTCCATCCCCTTTCTCTTTCTGACCCATCTGATCTTTCTTATGGGATAAGAGATGAGATAGAAAAAATGTAAAGGAAGAATAAACATGGCTAGAAAGAAGCTTTAACAGAGCCATTTTAGGACACGGACACTGTCATGCAGGTGTAAATCCTTAATGCTAGGTCTGCATGCAATTGGAAAAAAGCCACAATTTAATTCAAAGTAATAGAAAACTTTAGAAAACTCTGCTGACAGATTGCAATGTTTATATATACATATATAAAAAAGGAAAGGAATAACAGGAAATTGATCAAAACACAGATTATCTGAAATTCCAAAATCAGGCAAAAAAAATCAGAAAGTATTGGAAGTACACTTACTAGCTAGGCATATGCATGCAGTACTAATATAGCTCAGATCATCAGTTCGGTTCTTGTTTAGATGCACAAGAAGATGAGAGGAGAAGAAAGAGAGAAAAAATCTCATTGATTGCACTTTCCTATCAAATGTCAAAGCCGACCTTTGCTGATCTCCCATCCATTTAGCTTGGCTGCCTCATCTAATGTTGACATGCTCTATCTACCTCTAATGTGTCAACATTTGAGATATGACCTGTTTGGCATTTTGTTCATCTCATCTGAAGAAGAGAAATTAAACTGGAGGACTGGAGAAGACAAGAGTGCAAAATCACCATGCATGTTTTGCTCATGTCCTCCTTTGGTTATTATCAAAGCAGCTGATCAGGAAGATATTAAAATGGATTTGCTTTTTGCACTTAAAACCTATTTGTATTGCTTTTTCGTCCCCATAAACAAGGGCTGCAGTATGTTATCTTGTTTCTTGTTTTTTTTCCCTAAGAAACAAGTTTGTGATGTTTTGTCTGTCTGTCTCTCTCTGTCTCCATCTATCTATTTATATTCCCACATGTTTCAAATACAGACTAATTTGTGATGGTTAGCAATATCAACCTAACACCATAAATCAAATCCCAAGGTTTACACTAAGCATAGCACATTATATGGTTTCTAAATAACAAGGTTTAGGATGGCATTAATAAAGCATGATTTTAATGTGAGATAATAATCACAAAATACAGCCAGAGACACATGAACAATAAGGAAGAGCTTTATTATTAAACTTTTGCAAACTTTTACTCATAGCAGAAGACATTTTCTCCAGAAGGGCTGGGATTTATATACAGGTTCAAATATACAATCTCTGTCCCTTTCCTGGGTTCACAATCTATCCAAGCTACATATCTCCATATGCCACACACATAGCATAGCACCTGTTTCCTTGTCTTTGGAAACTACCCTTGCTCTCATTGCTATGTCTTCCTGTTATGTCCATTGAAGCACAATGCATCATTAACCAGTTCCGTTCAGGTCAGAGTGACCCAGCATCTCTTACATTAATTCTCAAACCAAAAAAGTACAAACTCCCACTCTAGCCAAAAACATGACATTTTACTTTAAAACACAAGTAACAAAACATAATATGTTTGTTAGATATAGTTATATAATTGTCCAGTAATCATTTTAAAAGGTCTCATATCTGATAAACATGGAATCTCTTTTGTTCTTCATTTTCTCAGGTGTAACTTGCAATGTATATGTTATTGCCACATATAACATAATGGATCCATTCACTAAAATAGCAGCAACATCTTTGCAAGTTTTTATGAAACCTTTAAAAAAGGCCCATTTGTTTTCATGAATAGCAGAAAGGTGCTGTATTTGGGTTCACCAAAGGTTAGAAGTTAGAAATTCTTTTAACTTCATCTCCAAAGCAGGCATAAGCTTAGTACAATTACTGTTATATTTGTCCTTTGCAATTAGAAATTCAGAAAAGTTCCCAGGAGGGAGATGTCCCTTCATTGCATCCTCACAACCCAAGTGTGAAATAGGTTGGGTTGAAAGATAGTGATCATATTAAGCTCAATCCCATAACTCATCCACACTAGATAGAAATTTAACTTTAATTTTGTTTGTTATATATATAGTCCTTGGCCTATGCTTTAAGTGATTACTCAAAGTTACAATGGAACCCCTAAAATATACACATGACCCAGTTCCAAAGTTCCAACAGCCCCCCAACATCACAGTCAGATTACTTAAGGTTATTTTTATTTAATTTGTGTATATATTTATTTAATTTCTACACTGCAAAAACATATGGACTACACTTCTCGAACAGGGTAAAGCAATAGATGTAATTTACATTAACTTCTGCAAAGCATTTGACTTAGTGGTACATGACAAACTACGATTGAAATTAAATTCTTACAGCATTTCCAGATCCCTTCACAAGTGGATTACTGCCTTCCTGTGACAAACAGGCAACAAATAATAAAAATAGGAAATGCCCCATCAAACCCTGCACTAGTTATCAGCGGTGTCCCACAGGGGAACATTCTAGGACTCACACTCTTTATACTCTATATAAATGATCTTTCTGATCACCTTATTAGTAACTGCGTCCTCTTCACTGATGATGTAAAACTATTCAATATCACCGTCAATGCTACCGTCCTTCAAAAAGACCTTGATTATGTTTCTGAATGGTCCAACAATTGGCAACTCTAAATATCTACCAACAAATGCTCTGTCCTACACATTGGTAAAAAATATCTATATACCAAATACGATCTAGGAGGATATGACCTTGTTGATGACCCTCTTTGTCAAGGACCTTGGAGTTCTCATATCAAATGATGTAAGCACCAAAGCTCACTGCAACAGTATTGCCAAAAAGGTTTTAAGAGTTGTAAATTTAATTTTACGAAACTTCTCTAGTAATATTCTTTTGTTAACTAAGGCATTCAAACCATTGCTAGACCAATACTTGAATTCAGTTCTGTTGTCTGGAATCTACACTGTATATCTGACATAAATGCAATTGAGCAAGTCTAGAAGTATTTTACCAGAAGAGTACTACATTCTTCTGTTCACAACAGAATACCCTACAGCACCAGACTTGAGATTCTTGGCTTACACAACCTTGAACTCCGCCAACTAAGATTAGATTTAAGCATTGTGCATAAAATCATGTTACAACATCTCATCAGTTAATGAATATTTCAGCTTTAACAACAACAACACAAGAGCGCACAACAGATATAAACTAAATGTAAATCACTCCAAGCTCGATTGCAGGAAATACAACTTCAGCAACAGAGTGGTCAATGTCTGGAACTCACAACCTGATTCTGTTGTCACCTGCTCAAACCCTCACTCCTTTATCCTCAAACTAACCTCTATTGACCTCACCCCATTCCTAAGAGGTCTGTAAGAGGCATGCATAAGCGCACAATCGTGCCTACTGTCCCTGTCCTATTGTCCCCAATTATTAGTTCCTATTTCTTGTCTTTCATCCCGTTTGTTAAATTTTTCATCGTCTTGTTTTTATGGCTGTATTTTGGCTAAGGATCCCTATAAAGTGGAGAAATCTATTTTGTAAGTATTATGCTACCAACTTCCCATTTGTTTAAGATCCCAACCCAGAAAGACAATTCTTTATTCCTTCCTTACCCATCTCAAGGCTTCTGAACTCACATTCTGAAAACCAGCTCTGGGCCAAAGCCTGGTATATCTTAGTTCAGATTAAGCCTTGAGCTGGGAAAATGATTTATCTGTTTTGAATCCCTGCAGCTCTTGCTGTCAATGCAAATACCATCTCCAGAAATACAGCTTATGTGTGGCATCAGGCTATAAAAATAAATGTAGAGATTTATCCCCTGAAAGTAGAAAAACAACTGAGGGCTTTTCATGGTTACTTCAATAGGACAGATGGACATGGAGAAAAGGAACTGATTAAAATCAAAGAGTTGACTTAAAAGTTCTCATACTCCAAGTCCTATTTCTTGGGAACCAAGGCACATAATATTATCCTTGCTTCGGGCTTTGGGGATAACATTTTGCCCCCAAGACAGGAGACTCGCTGCTATATGTTACTTATTGGCATATAGGCAAATGTTTTTGGTCCTGTCAATAGGACATTACTCTTTTATAAAAATTAAAAATGACACAGCAAATCAGTGAGAGAAAGAAAAAAAAGGAGAGGGAGAAAGAGAGAAAACAAGAAGGCAACCAATTAAGGAAAAATATGGCTTGATGCCTAGAAAACCTCAATAAGGTATAAGAAGAAAAGAATAGTTAATTAGGACTCTTAGATTATGCATTTCTAGTTCCTGTATTCAGCCAGAATTTTTGAGAGCTTGAAGGGAATAGAAAGCATAAGGCTGCTGTTCAAGCTGTAGATACTTGTCCTTTTTTTGTACTGAAAATGATGCATTTAATAATTTCTTCCCTCTTCAAAAAGAAGAGTTAAGTAATTCAGAAATCTAAGACAAAATCAGAAGGAAGAAGCATAAGGAGGTTCTTAACTTTGCAAATGCAGCTGGGAATTTTAAGAAATGGTCTAATACAATGTTTCTCAACCTTGGCAACTTTAACATGTGTGGTCTTTGAATCCTGGAATTCCCCAACCAGCTATGGAGAAAAGCAAAACTTTATGTATAGGCAGGAAAAATAAAAAGGTATATGTACAGATTAGGTGGGACCTGGCTCAAAAACAGTAACTGTTAGAGGGACCTTGGAGTCCTAGTGAATGATCATTTCAATGTGAGCCTGCAGTGTGCAGCAGCAGCAACCAAAAAAGCTAATACAATCCTGGCTTGTATAAACAGAGGCATAGAATAAGATCGCATGAAGTATTAATGCTGCTTTACAAAACCCTAGCAAGACCACACCACAACCAATATTGGTCACCATACTATAAATAAGATGTTGAGACTTTGGAAAAAGTTCAGCGAAGAGCAACTAAGATAATCAAAGACCTGGAGACTAAACCATACGAAGAACGGCTGAAGGTTTTGGGTCTAGCTAGTCTAAACAAAAGAAGAATTAGGGGTGACATGATAGCAATATTTCAGTATTTGAAAGGCTGCTACAAAGAAATTATTATCCAAAGCACCTGAAGGCAGAACAAGAAATAATGGTTGGAAACTAATCGAAGAGAGAAGCAACCTGGAATTAAGGAGAAATTTCCAAACAGTGAGGAGTGTAACAGTTTACCTTCAGAAATCATGGGCACTCCATCACGGGAGGTTTTTAAGAAGAGACTGGTATAGTTCTCTTGCTTGAAGAAGGATTGGATTAGAAGACCTTCAATGTTACTTCCAACTAAACTGTTCTGTTCTATTCTATTCTATTCTATTCTATTCTATTCTATTCTATTCTATT
>BLBF01000040.1:9519916-9539824 GCA_015471245.1 Laticauda colubrina | reverse complement strand
TTTAGCTTGTCTACCTAACCCTGGTTGGGGAACCCAGGCTTAACACATGGTATATGCAATAATATACATCAGCACCACAATTTCCATAAAGTGTTCTGGTGAGATTTTTACAGGATAGTTCACCATTGCTTCCCTAACCCTGCCCATTTATCTGAATTTTGAACTGGCATATGATTTATTTTATATGTTAGAGTGTGTGCAGATCAAAATGCAGCTAAATTCACCTATCTTCCAATAAAACAGACTGTGTGTGTAGATCTGAATGCTCTATTGAAAGAACAGGATGTGGTGAAACTAAGGAAAATAGGGACACATACAATGAGCACCAAATACAAGATAGACAGCATCAAGTTACTGCTGAACATAACAATTAATAAATAAAAACAATTTAAATCTCACCAGCAATGCTCTGTATGGATATGAGTTTGTCCTTGGATGATCATGTGCTTCTGCCTTTTCCAAATACTAAAGGAAATGGAGTCTGGCTTCCTAGCATGCACTTGGTTTGAGGGTGTGGGCTGATGGGTAAAATGGATTGGATCAGCTTCAAAACAATATACTTGAGGAATATTTGTCTCTGGCCACTTGATGGAGGTAGAGGACAACAACAGTATATAATGTTATATAGTATGGCATGACATGGTTGATGAATATAGTTGAACCCATATAGCTGGGTTTCACCCAGAAGTACTAATTCTAATTTTATTATAAAGTTACATTAACAGGATCCTCCTGTGGACTCAGGTGCCTCTTACCTAATCATTGCCTAGGCTGCTGCTGCTGCTCTTCTTCCTGTATCTCAAGGACATTCTCACAAAGCATTATACCTTTTCTTTTTTTCTCATGCCAAATGATTCCCAATTCCTTAAATCTTTGTCTACAGGACAGTGTTTCAAGTCACCCAATCTTCTTCCTTGTTGTCCTTTCTGAAACTGATCCAACCTCTGAATCTTTCTTAAAGTTGAGATCCCCAGAACCTACTGTGTTTCTCCAACAATACGGCCTCCTCCAGTAGGAAGTCCCAGCATGTTTTATAGGCATAAAATGAAATTAAGCCCCTTCCCCCAAATTAAGACCTATATTAAAACATGTGAAATGGAGGAATGGCAGGGGGCTTACCATTAGAAAGTACTTTTGTTGCACACCCGGATGAGCGGTGCTGCCTGCATTGACCTCAGTGTTGGTGGGGCACTTCATATCAGGAGAATTTCCACCACTGTTGCTTTCCCTTCTTGTTTGGAGCAATGCCGCAGTGTTTGGTGTAGCCACGTGGCATTTGGCACAGCCACGTGCAGCCAGCCAGGGCTTTTCCCTGCAACCGGAGCCTGGCGGAGACACTCAGCTTCAGGTGCTCCTGTCACCACCTTCCTGGGCATCGTTCAAAGGCAAAGGCCATTCTTTTAAAAATGACACCCTACTACCCTACTCAAAAAGCCTCCCCTGCCTGAGAGGGCAGCCGAACCCCACGTGGGGAGGTGAATCTCCCGAGGCCACAGCGCAGGATCGGCCCACCACAGAAGGAGCACCCAGCCACCATCCCTGCCTGGCACTGGGCAGAGTGCGAAGAGCTACCCAGCAGTGGAGCTCTGGCCAAAGCAGTGAGTGCCTCCCTGCCAGGCCCTCCGCTCATTCTACCAGGGCCACACCAGAGCCCTGGCAGAATGAGGTGGGCTGGGCAGAGCTGGGAAAGCAAGCCATGGGTGCGCGCCCACCTGCCAAGCGAAAGAGCTGGGCCAACCCAAGCTTGGCTTCCCAAGTCCTTCCAGCCCAACCCTGAAGGGGCCACTGGGAGAGGCTGCCCGAGGCAGTGATAGCACCCACCCATCTGCGGACAGGGAGGTGAGGCAACAGCAGCATTGCTTCCCTGGCCGGTGGGTCCTGCTGAGAGAGCCCGAAGCTGCCCATCCTTTCCACCCCTTGCCCAGCCCGTCCCCATCCCCACACATCTCCAAATGCGCCAGCAGCTCTAAACACTGCAGCGGCATAGGCATTGGGTAGAGGCACTTACTTGGCAGGGCTCAGCTCGGAGGAAGATGCTGCGCAGGCCGTCGCCTTGCCTCCCTGTCCACGGACAGGTGGGTACTATCACTGCCTCAGGTGGCCTCTCCTGGTGGCCCCTTCGGGGTCGGGTGGAGGGACTTGGGAAGGAAGCCAAGCTCGAGTTGGCCTGGCTCTTTCATTTGGCAGGTGAGCGCACACCCGTGGCTCACTTTCCCAGCTCTGCCCAGGCTGCCCAGCTCCAGCACGGCCCTTGTGGGATGAGCGGAGAGCCCAGAAGGGAGGTGCTCACTGCCTTGGCCAGAGCTCCACCACCGGGCAAGAGGGCCCGCCTGTCAGCTGTGCTGGGCATCCCAGGCAAAACTATTTGCGCTCTGCCCGGAGCCAGGCAGGGATGGCGGCTGGGCGCTTCTCTTGGGTGGTCCGATCCTGTGCTGCAGCCCCGGGAGATTCACCTCCCCACATGGGATTAGGCTGCTATCTCAGGTAGGGGAGGCTTTGTTGTACTGGTAGTAGGGTGTTGTTTTTAAAAGAATGGGCTTTGCTTTTGAACAATACCCAGGAAGGCAGCGACAGGAGTTCCTGAAGCCGAGTGTCTCCACCAGGCTCCATTGCAGGGAGGAGACCTGGCCGGCCCCATGTGGCTGTGCCAAATGGTGCGTGGCTGCACCACATGCCGTGGCATTGCTACAAACGCCACGGCAGCATGGGGAGAAGAGTAAGCAACAGTGGCAGAAGGTCTCCTGATACTAAGTGCCCCACCAATGCTGAGGTCAACATCCAAACCGTCACCACTCATCCGCCCACGAGGATGCAAGAAGAGGGAATTAAGTTACCCCTAAAAAGACGGCCTAGCCATTTGTTCAGGGCTCAAAAAAAAAACCAACAACAAACAAACCCAGGCTTATTATATGAGAAACACGGTATCACAGGATTAGAGATTTGGTTTCATCAAAACAGAAAGTATAATTGTTGCCTTCCAAGATTTGGAAGTATAGTTCTGATGGCGCAGGCAAAAATTGCTTTATTTTTAAGTGTCATCATGCTGCTGACTCATACTCAGTCTGCAATCAATTACTGTTCCATGACCTTTTCCACAAGTACTATTATCCAGCCAGGTATCTTCAAAGATATCTTTTCTTTTCTAAGTGAAGAATTTCACTTAGAAATTCCAGGCTGTTCCTCTAACCAGGCAAGATTGTTCCCTTCTGTCAGAATATTAATCTTTCCAGTTTTCTACATCCAAGTCATTAGTAAAAACATTGAAAAACAGTGAACCCAAGGATGAACTGTGTCACACCACCTCAATACATCACCCAATTTGATGATAAACCAGCAACAAATCTTCTCTGAATATAATTTTTGAGCCAATTATGCATCCATTCATGCCACCCCGGCCTCTCTTACTAGCTTGCTGTTCAGATTCACATGGAGTTCATTGCCAAATGCTTTGCTGAAATGGCATTATGTCTATGTAGCACTAACAAAATATATTAAGAAATGACTTCAAAACAAATGAAAGATGATACTTGGAGAAGCCCACCCTGATTTCTCATAATGATCACATTGTTTTCAGACTATATGGCGCATTGTCAACATACCAAAAAGTGTCATCAACTCCTCCTAAAGAGACAAGGGTTAAATTGGTTTGATAAGTCAGTTGTATCTTGGGAATATGAGATTAACCCAGGCTGGGCAAGGGTGGGATTCAAATTTTTTAACAACTTGTTCTGTGGGTGTGGCTTGGTGGACATGTAACTGGGTGGACATGGCCTGGTGGTTATGTTATTGGCTGGGCGTGGCAACTCAATATCACTTACATAGAGGCACGCATCTCCTCGCCTGGCCTCTCATGATTGTGGGGATGCTGCAACAGTCGTAAGTCGGAAAAATGGTCATAAGTCACTTTTTTAAGTGCCATTGTAACTTTGAATGGTCATTCCACACAAGCAAAGTACCAGCAAAGGAGGAAAAAAAAAAAACCCAGAGACGTTCCTGAGACAGGAAGTCTAATCCTGCCAAGAATGTAATAAGGGTTAACAGAGAGGCAGTTTCTGTAAGCAACACCAGAATGTTTCCTTCCTGCCTTCCTTACAGGATTAGGCCAGTAATTTCTTCTAACAACCAGTTCTAGCGAATACGTGCGAATTGGTAGAATTCCACCCCTGCTGCTGGGGATTTGCAGGGATTTGGGAGAGCCCCTAGCTAAGATTCTGTGCACTTTGGAGAACCCTGTTTTGGATGCATGTAAGTTCAGGGTGCACATGGAGGCTCGGGGAGGGCAAAAAACAGGCTTCCCGTAAGTTCAGGAAAGCTGGAAATGGGCCCAACTAACAGGAGGCCCATTTCCAGCTTCCAGAGAGCCTCTGGAGCCCAGGGAGGCCATTTTTACCCTCCCAGAGGCTCAAGGAAAGCCTCTGGAGCCCGGGGAGGGCCAAAATGACCTCCCCTCTGTGGTGCATGAAACCAACTAGGCCATGCCCACCATGGCCATGCCCACCCAGCAACTGGGTAGAGAACCCATTGCTAATATTTTTGAAGCCCACCCCTGGATTAACCTACTTGATATATTTAAACCTCTCACTCACTCTCCCAAAAAAAGAGATGGAGAAAGAATGTCTGGAAAATATATATTTATTTCCTAAATTTATATGCCAACCTTCTCACAGATCAGGTTACTCTGGGAAGCTTACAGATAATAAAGAGCTAAAGATAGAAACAATTTAAATTTTAAATGCTATGTAAAAAAATCTAGAACCAAGGACGTGGACGGCAAAGGAATTAGGTCTTCATGAAGACTGTCATAAAATCTAGTTATTTCAGAATATCCTGCCAAGACTTATCATGTAGAACATTAGTGTCAAACTCGCATCATCACAGCGATGTCACATGATATATCAGGACTTCCCCCCTTTTCCTAAACCAGGCGTGGGTGTGGCCAGTGAGTGTGGGCTGGGAGTTTGACAGCCATGATGTAGAACAACACTTCCATGACTGCAGCAACCAAGCTATGACAAGCTATTGATATTGATACCATATTACATATTGGTAATCTTGGTGCAAGGATTCATGGGATACTAGGCACTTCTGGATGAAAATGGAGAGTGCCTATGAACATCTAAAATGGTGGCTTTTGACCAGATTCTGTTGTGAAAATAGGATTTTTCCTTCCACCTCACTTTCATATACAGTATTCAGATGATGAGTTTATGGATACAAGTAACAGACAGAAATATAAATTACTTAACCTTGGGCTTTGTGTTACTACCAGTTCAATACACAAATGTGTGCTTAAAATAAAAGTAAAAAGCCTTATTTATTACTAATCTTTCTAGGTTGCTCCATCTCAACCACTGGGCAGTTTTCAATATTACACAAGTAAAAATAGTATCATTTTTGCATCCCTAGAGTTTTTATTTTCTCCTAAATTGGGACCTCTCAATACTATAATTAGTATCCATAGCTAACAATTCTTTTCTCTACTAAATTGATTTATTTATTGGAAATTGTGTGTCCCAGAGAGATTTAAAACCAAGAGGAACACGAGTTATGCTGATACTTTACTTTCCCCCCCTTTTTAAACGGGGGGGGGGGAATGCTAGCAAATTGAGATCCACAGCATGAAATCACAATCAGCTGCCAATTTTCATTTCTATAGGACTTGTAGATATATTTTATGTTTCCTTTTGTAACCTGTCTGGACATGATTTCTACTGAGTGAGTCATAAACCAACACAATGTTTTAGATATATTTCCTTTTCAGAGATCACAATGTTCCAATGAAAAAATAGGCTAACAGTACATCACTACAAAAAGAACATTACAAGTACCTTAAAAATAAAGAAAAAGTGTCAAAATGCTTTTTAAAAAGTAATTTTCTGGCCACTTAACTAGGTCATACAGTAGTGGGGAAGGGGGACTCATGGGAATTCTCCAAACACCACAAGTAATCCATAGAGGAAAAGAGTGAACAATTAAACAGATTCTGTAGTAGGTTAATTGAAAAGAGAAACAGTTTGCTGGAGTAGTTAAAGCACCAGGCTAGAAACTGGGAGAGAGTTCCAGTTCTGCCTTGGGCACAAAACCAACTTGATGACCTTGGGCCAGTCCCTCTCTCTCAGCCCTACAAAGGAGGCAGCAGCCAGTCACTTCTGAAATCTTGCTGAGAAAATTTTAGTGACTTGCCAGTCAGAATAATAGAATATCAGAGTTAGGAGGTCTTCTAGTCCAACCCTCAGCTCAAGTAGAGTCCCTATACCATGTCAAATGGTTGTCCAATCTCTTCTTAAAAACCTTCAGTATTGGAGAACACATAACTTCTGGAGACAAGTCATTCCATTAATTAATTGTTCTAACTATGAGAAATTTCTCCTTAGGCTGGATCTCTCTTTGATAATTCTTCATCTATTGGTTCTTGTCCTGCCTTCAGGGGCTTTGAAGGATATGTTGACTCCCATCTTTTTGTGAAAGCCCTTTAAATATTGGAAGGCTGTTATCATGTCACCACTAGACATACCTAGTTCCTGTAACCAGAGATGGGATTCAGCTGTTTTGGATTAGTTCAAATGAACCAGTAGTTCCGGCAATTAGTTGATCCCAGCCACCTACCCCTCCTCTAGTCTGTCCTTTATTTCCATGTTTTGCAGCTCAGCTGATTCACACGGTGCAGCAGATTGTAACGCCTCAGCTGTTTCACTCACTGGGGCTGAAGTACAAGGTAAGTTTTAGAGGCAAAAATGGGCAGTTTTCAAATGCTGTGTGCACACTCATGAAGCCAGTTGTTACATCAGTTGAATTCCACCCCTGCCTGTAACCATTCTTCCTGTGTTTTAGCTTCTGGTCTCCGAAACATCTTTGTTGCTCTTCTCTGCACTCTGCACCTTCTAGAGGCTCAACATCCTCTTAGTATCTTGGCAAGTTAAAACTGGATGCAGTATTCGAAGTGCAATCTTACCTAGGCATTATAAAGCCTTATTAAGGCTTCACATTATCTAGATTTTATCTCACTTTTAATGGAGCCAATCATCAGAAGTCAATATTGGTTCAAACTGATAAAAAAACAAACAAACCAAAGTAGCTTAATTTGGGGACTAACCTATCACCACCTGCCCAAGCTGTGAACTCCTTACTAAAGAATTTACTGATTCTTCATTAAAAAAAAAAAAAGGATTTCTCCCTGTTTGTTTCTCCCAGCTGTTTGTCTTTAGATTTCAGCTTCCCCCTCAAGCTATATGGGCAGTATAAAATGAATGAATTTCAAGTCCTACCCTCAAAACGATGCTATAGAGCACTTCAACCAGAACAACTAGACATAAGAACAGTTTTTTCTCAAACATCATCACTCTGCTGAACAAATAATTCCCTTCTTGTATCCTTACAATTTATATTGACTGTTTCCTGGTATGATTTGATTGTCTATTTGTACCCTATGACTATATTAAATGTTGTACCTTATGATTCTTGATAAACGTATCTTTTCTTTTTTTGTATACTCAGAGCATATGCACCAAGACAAATTCCTTGTGAATTTAATCACACTTGGCCAATAAAGAATTCATTCATTCATTCATGTTTCAAGAGCTGACTTCTATCATGCCATTTGTGGATCTTACTTTGTTTTTGTTTATTTTTCTGAAGGAATAAGAAGTGGAGAAGGAAAATGACTACCAAAAGAAGCCATTGCATGACAAATGACAGCCATTCTAGATAATATGCTAAAATGCACAAAAATGAGATCATTGGGAGACAGAATTATTGCCCTGACACAAAATAACTTGGTTACACATGAACCTAGCCATCAAACTGGATTTCTGTAGCTCTTTTAACCAAGCTCATCATAACTGTGAGAATTTAAAATTCATTTTGAAGTAGGAGACACAAGGACATGTTTTTACAAGGTATTTAACCCAGTAAACCACTTAAAGTTTCCATAGTGTTTCTGACATTTCAGAATGAAAACAATAAATCTATTCCAAGAACATTGCTATAGTTAAATGACAGCATACAGTGTATACTATATTTATTTTTAAGTTCCTTTAGGATAATTTTGACCAAACTTCTTGCTATTCTCCACCATATTGTTGCTTACTTCTAGTCCTGTTTATTTACAAAACGTAAATGTTATTTCCAAGAATGAATTGCCCATTCCATCGTTAGCAGGTGCATTCTGGAAAATGAGAAAAAAAAAGTTCCCCAGAGGCCATAATCAATGTTACACTTATTTCATGGTGGCATAATGATTAGGATGCAGTATTGCAGGCTAACACTGCCGATCGCTAGAAGTTCAATCCTGACCAGCTCAGAGTTCATTCAGCTTTCCATCTTTCTGAGGTCAGTAAAATGAGGAGCCAGATTGATGGGAGCAATATGTTGACATTTGTAAACCACTCAGAAATTCTGTAAACCACTATGAAGCATATATAAGTCTAAGTGCTATTGGTATCATTACAAACAGCTGGATGGAAAGTTCCTTTTTTTAAATAGTGTCCTCAAAACAGAGAGTGCATTTCAACTGTTCCCCTGTGCAATTAATGCTAGAGCAATGTTTCTCAACTTTGGCAGCCTGACGATGCATGAACTTCAACTCCTCTTGAAGTCAACTTGAAGTCCGCACACAAGCTGATGAGGTTGAGAAACATTGTGCTGTAAATTAGTTTCTATCTGTTTTCTATTTGTTTTAATTGCAGACAGATTTGCACAATCCAAAAATGTTAGTCTCGCACATGACTTGTGTGACTTTCACCACTACCCCAAGTGTTAATCTGTTACATTAAAATGTGAAAAATATGTTTGGTGGATTTGCATATTTTCCTTGCATACAGAATGTTCAGAGAAATCCAAATCTGAAAGGAAGAAGATGAAAGGGCTTAGCAGGATGAACCATCCTATGACCCAGAAATATTGGCTATTCAGTTACTCAGTGATTCTAGTTTTGACAAACAAGCATTTTTATCCTGTTCTCATTTTTAAATGCTGAATGAGTTTGCCTTTGTAGAAAGTTAGCACCCACCCCTCTCCTAGAAGAATAAAATATTCTAGGAAACATTAAAAAGACAGAATATTATATTTCCAACACCTTTATAGTTAAGAAATTCTGGTCATACTTTATGTGTTTTAGTTATCAGTGAATAGCACTACAGTCCGATCTAACCATAGTTCACAAAATTGTCTGCTACAGTGTCTTGCCTGTCAGTGACTTCTTCAGCTTCAACCACAACAATGTACAGGCAAACAGTTGATACAGACTCAAGGTAAACCACTTCAAATTCGTCTGCAAAAAATATGACTTCAGCAACAGAATGGTCAATGCTCTACCCGACTCCATTTTTACAGTCTCAAACTCTCATAGCTTCAATCTCAAACTGTCTACTGTGGACCTCACCCCATTCTTAAGAAGTCTTTAAAGGGGGTGTGTATAAGTGCACCAGCATGCCTACTGTCCCTGTCTTACTGTCCCCCATTATCTGTATTTACTTCCTTTGTTTATGTTTATGTTCACACCTATAGTTATCTTGTACATATTTGACAAATAAAATAAATAAATAAATAGAGACTTATTTCTTTGAAAACACAAAAAAAACTAGAGCAGTTTGTATTTATTTATGTCTGTTTCAAACAATGATAACCTTACCATCTAGGGAAATGACATAAACTCCTTTCAGGCATTTCTTTTGCATTTACAGTCAGCTTAATGCCCGTCAGACTTTTTAATCTATGACCTGATAAATTTCTGCCACTAGGTTGAACTTGCAGAGGTAAGGATGGCCATTAAAAGTCTTTCAGAAAGGATAAGTCTCCCTAGAAAGCTTGTCAAAAGAAAGGAGTGAAGAGGAAGGATTTTTTTAAACATTTAAATGCACCTCCAAATTAAAAGAACAAGGACAATAAAGAATAATGTTAGATGTGTATTATCCAAGTATAAATTATCTTCCTTACAGTAATTCAAACACACTTTGCTTTCTCACACATTCACACAGTTGTAACTGTTACCTCGTCTCTCTCACACACACGTATATTAAATTCTTGATGACTTTACTTAGCGGTATCAGTGATTCTATAGTAGTGTAATATGGTAATTTGCACTGGAAGCCATGAAGAGAAAGGCTTGGAAGCTTGCCCTAGGATTCAATCACTTTCTTTTCTGACTATCCCCTATCTAGACCCTTTGGAGGTCGTCAAGTCGATCTCACATCTCCATATAACTTACTGCCCCCATATTCCAAGCTAAAGCCCATGTCACACTGCATCAACGGAGGAAAAGAGGATGTAAAATGGAGAAAAATGCTTGCCATCCATTGGTTAATGCAATGCATCCATTGTGTACTCACTGCATATGTTTTTCATACTCTCTATCCATCCAGCATCCGTCTACTGAGATTTCATCTGCTCAAAAAGTTTTGAGCTGCACAGAACTTTTTGAGCGGAAAATGTATCCAATGCATCTGTTCTACATCCGCTACGCATACGGGGAACATCCGTTATATGTCCGTTGTCATCCATTACGCGTCCACTATATCCGCTAGGCATCCACTGCGCATCCGCGCAACTCAGATCTGCTCCAGTGGAAAATGGACACAGGGAGAAAGTGAAACAGACGCAGAACGGACACACAGCATTAGTAGCACGGACGTAGAAAGGATGAAAGTGGATGCAGCTCGCATATAAAGCATTAAAACAGAAAAAACGTTCGTATAGGGGACGTATCTCGGATATTTAGGATGTCTGGAGGATGTCTAGAGGATGCGGAAGGACACCTTGTGGAAAACCTATATTTCCTATAAAAAAGGGGGAGGAAATCACCTGGATCTCACTTTCCGTCCAGCAGCCCTGCTGTGCAGACCTCTTCAGCCTTCATCTTAGTCTTGCTCTTCCACAGCATCCAGTCATCTCCACCATGGATTGTCGGACACTCCGTTTGGTAGCTGCCATCATTCTACAACAGTGCAAAGCCCTCTACAGACTGTTTCACCTGTTCTACGCAAGGAAAAGGAGGCGTCCAAGAAGTGTGTGGGTCTGAAGATGGATCATGAGAAGAGCCGAGTGCGGACTGTATGACAAGCTGATGGTGGAGCTGAGGAACGAAGACTCTCGTGCATTCCAGAACTTCATGAGGATGCCTCCAGCCATGGTTAATGAAGTTGTGGAGCGGCTGAGACCCAGGTTGACCAAGGCAAACATCAACTTCTGGCCCAGCCTGGAACCTGGGCTGAAGGTGGCACTGACTTTGCACCACCTGGCCTCTGGGACCACATACAGGAACATGCAGTACGGCTGGAGGGTGCCACACAACACCATCAACATTGTGGTCAGAGAAGTGGTGCAGGCCATCATCGAAGAATACCTGGAGGAGCTCCTCCAGTGCCCCTCCACTGAAGAAGGCTTGAAGAAAGTTGCAGAGCAGTGGTATCAGAAGTGGAACTTCCCCCACACCGTTGGAGCCATAGATGGCAAGCACGTGGCCTGCAAAGCTCCAGCCAACTCAGGGTCCACTTATCACAACTACAAGGGCTTCTTCAGCATCATCCTCTTTGCCATGGTAGATGCTGACTACAAATTCATGTACATCTATGCTTCAGGCAACAGGTCAGCTTCAGATGCCCAGGTATACAATGCCAGTGACCTCAAGGAGGGGCTGGAATGCAACCTCATCATGGGCTTCCCAGATCCAGACCCCCTGCCCAACGACACACAAGATGTGCCCTATTTCATCATGGGGATGACACCTTCTCCCTCAGAACCTACCTCATGAAGCCATACACTTCCAGATGCCTCACCTGTGAAGAGAGGATCTTTAACTACAGGCTGTCCAGGGCAAGGTGGGTGGTGGAGAATGCCTTTGGCATCCTGGCCAACAGGTTCCAGGTACTTCTCACCACCATGCAGCATTGCCCAGAGACCGTGAGGAACATCATAGAAGCTTGCTGCATCCTGCACAATCTCATGCGCACCTGCTACCCAGTGTTGCAGAACAGGCTCGTGGACCACCAACAAGACAATGGGGACATGGAGCCTGATGAATGGAGGCAAGGAGTAAACCTGATAGACACTGTGGATGTGCCAGGCTCCAACAGAGCTTCATGTGAAGGGAAGAAGCAGCGCAACCTCCTGAAACACTGGTGCAACTCCCCAGCTGGAGCAGTGAAGTGGCAAGACAGGATGGTAGATGCTTAATGGATGCTTCCTTCAGCCTGTCTCATCACACTGATGAGATTGTGCCATGTATGTTGAGTGGCCCTACAATGAACAGGCATTTATGAAAGAGTTGTCTTTATACTGAAATATGTTGATCAATGAATAAATTGTTATTGATGATAAAGGGCCATAGGTGTGGCACCTGGGAGGGTGGACCATACAGTTCCACTATGCTTGCACTGGAGGCTTATCTATCCCACAGCTATTACCCATCCCACAGGTATCCCTGCCCATCCCACTGCTATCCTTACCCATCCCACAGCTATTACCCATACCACAGGTATCCCTGCCCATCCCACTGCTATCTTTACCCATCCCTCAGCTATTACCCATTCCACAGGTATCCCTGCCCATTCCACTGCTATCCTTACCCATCCCACAAGAATGCAAAGGTTTAAACCATTACTAAAACTTTTCACCAAGACTTTATTTACTAAAAGAACTGAAACAAGTGTGTGAAGCAAAGATAACCTTTATTAATAACAAACTGTAAAAGCAAAATGACCCAAGTAAAGTGTGCCAAGCAAAGATAAAGTCAACAGGTAGCAACCCAGTCTCTGGCACTCTTCTCAGTCACTCTGAGGCATGCCTATGGTCTCAGGGGTGAAGGGTCCAGGGGCTGTGGAGGTGGCAGTGGCTGGAGTGCTGGTCTGAGGCGCCATTGGGGTGCCTGGCCCCAAGAGGACAACTGGTGTGCAGAGGAAGCTCTCAAAGAGCTGGCTCAGTCCCATGATGTTGAGAGCCCTTTCCTCCATGACATTTGGTGTCATTCCCAGACCGATGACAGATGTTCTGAGGCTGGGCTTGGCTGTGGGGTGGAGGAAGGAGGAGTGTAGTGGGGCTGTCTGGTCTGCAGGTGAGCGAGGTGAGGCGTCGGTGGCATCCATGGCATCGGTGGCATCTGTGGCGTCAGTGGCATCGGTGGCATCGGTGGCATCGGTGGCATCGGTGGCGTCGGTGGCGTCGGTTGGATTGGTAGCATTGGTGGCACCTGTGGCAGGCGAGGAACCTGTGCCTGGACTGGGAAGGGCTGCCTGTGCTGCTGGAACTCCTGGTAGCCATAGCCTTGGTAGGTGAGGGCCTGTGGAAAGCCTTGGAAGGGCTATGACATCACCTGGGGTGGAGGAGCAGACCTGGAGTGGGTCACAGCAGGTTCAGCTGAGCCTGGAGGGTGGTGCAGAAGACCTGTGATCCTCTCCTTGATCACCTGGTACTGGGATTCAGGCATTTCCATGAGGGTCTGGTTCACATAGGTGAGGAAGGGCTTTCTGTTAGAGGATGGTAAGTCGGACTGTACCAGATGAGAGAGGAAATCTACACTGCTCTTGATGGTGTCCCTGATCTCCAAGAGGACAGTGTGGCTCTGTCCCTCCGGTCTGGCTCTCTGCCTGCTTTCTTTGGAGGTGGAGCTGGGTGTGGGTGTGGGTTGGTCTCTGGTGGCAGCGGCTTCTTCTTGCTCCAACTGCGTCAGGGGGTCCTCCATGTGCTCCACCCTGGGGAGTGCAGCTGTAGGGGGGGTCTCCATCATGGGGTGCTCCACAGATACCTGCCTGGGCACAGGAGCTGACTCTTGGCCAGAAGAGGACTGGCTCTCAGCAGGCTGCCTGAGAGTGAGAGTAGACAAAGGGGCTGCTCCTCGGTGGTGGATCTCACCCTCCAAGAAGCTGCACTTGTCCATCACGTAGGTCTCTTGGTCGATGAGCTTGACCGCGGCCTGGCCAGACTTCTTCAGGTACAGCTTCCCGTGCCAGGTTTGCATGTGCTTCCAGCATCCGAGGAAGACATCCGAAGTGTAGCCCAGGCTCTCCGTCTTCTCTCTCCAAGCAGCCTGCTTCCTTTTGGTGTCTCGATAGAACCTGTGTCCCTTCCACCAGAGGTACTCGTTCTCCCTCAGCCATTCGAGTACCTCATCTCATGTTCCTCTGCAATGGAGTACTGTCTCCTCTCCCTATCTCGCGAATGCCTCTTCCTCCCTCTGGCAGGGCCTTCTAGGCCCTCATCAGTAGGGCTTTGAGGTTCTAGGGGCTGATCCATCACACAACCAGCAGAACCAGCAGCAGCAGCATCACCAGCAGCACCACCAGCACCAGGAGCAGCACCAACAGGACCAGCAGTAGCATGAGCAGCAGCAGCAGCAGCAGGACCAGGAGCAACACCAGCAAAGTAAGCACCAGCAGAAGCACCAGCACGACCAGGAGCACCAGCAGAGTAAGTACCAGCAGAAGCACCAGCACCAGGAGCAGCACCAGCAGAGTAAGCACCAGCAGAAGCACCAGCACCAGGAGCATCACCAGCAGAAGCACCAGCCCCAGCAGAGTCAGCCCCAGCAGAAGCCCCAGCAGAAGCAGAGTCAGCACCAGGGGGTGGGATGGTGGTCCTGTCCTTCTTGCCAGGGCTGGCAGGAGTAGGCACAGGCTTCCTCTTCTTCCCCATGGTTGTTGGCTGAAGATGTGTCTGGAAGCAGGTCTTTCCTCTGAATGGTGACCTACTTGCGAGCTGCATCCTTTTATATCCGCAGGGCTGATGCAATGCATCCTCCCCGCATGCGCAGTGAATGCTTTGCATCCGCTCGGCATCCACTAGGCATCCGCTAGGCATCCGTGATGCGTCCGTTTCATCCACTAGGCATCCGCTCTGCATCCGTTCCTTCCACTGCACATCTGCTTCAGTGTTCTCCCCCGGAAGCCCTGCGGATGTGCCATCCGCTTCCATCCGCTTCCATCCATTAGGCTTCCATGGAGCATCCGCTTAACATCCTGGCTACATCCTCTCCCCGTCCGTTCCTTTCCGTTGTTTTTCGCTCTTTTTATGCAAATTTGGGACACTTTTGAGAGCGGATAACAACAGATGGAAAATTTTCTCGTCAGCTGTGTCCTTTTTACATACGTTTTGCATCCGTCAGCTGATGTGACCTAGCCTTAAAGACATTGAAAAAGGCAGAGCAGATTTTGGATTGCAAAATCCGAACCCATTACTGGAGGATAGCAAAGAGACATAAAAATGGTATTTGCTTCCCTCTAGTGCAGGGATCTTCAAACTTGACAGCTTTAAGACTTGTGGACTTCAACTCCCATAATTCCTCCTCCAGTCATGTTAGCTCAGGAATTCTGGGAGTTGAATTCCACAAGTCTTAAACTTGCCAGGTTTGAAGACCCTTGCTCTAGTGGTAATATACTGGTGATGTGTTGTTGTTGTTGTTTTAATTCTAGATAAGATGGATCTACAGAAGAGACAAAAGCAAAGAAGGCAAATAATGTAAACAGAAGGTGAGATCACCAATTGTTGGAAATCAAGGCCAACCTTTTAAAAAAAATATGGATTTACTAGGCATAATTGTGAACATCTGGCTGCTGCTGGGGGCTATAGTCCCCAAAAAGCATACCCATGTTCATTTAAAAGGTCATCATCTTAATATGATTTTAAGCTGATGACTTTTAAATACACTGATTAAATATATCAGTTAAGTACATGGCTTCATGGCATTTAAATACACCTGTGAATATCTGGGTCGATTGCCAATGCAATTCTGAGTGTATATGTATAAATCACAATTTTTGAAGCCCTGAATAATGGGCTGCAAATACTTTAGAAAATACTTTCATCGATAATATTTGGATCACCTAACTAGAGGAATCACCTCTGGTGTTACCTGGTTGTTATTTGGGGAGGGGGAGGGCTTTCTTCATTGTGGGATCAATTCCTCAGTGAGACTGAGGACTTACCATCCTTATAAGTTTTTGGAATTTTTTTTTAAATGCATATTTTCCAACCAATTTTTGGGGTAATGATTGTGCCTTTTTTGAAACAAGGATAAACTTGGTTGATTTCTGTGGCCCACCCAGAATCTGGTATATGTGATTTAGAAACCAATTATTAATCAATCAATCTTGAATGATTATGAATGTGTTTGTATTTATGGAGGTTACATGAAAGATATTGGAGATTATGCAAGCAAACCACCAGAGTGATGCATTTTTTATAATGCACTCAAATTACATTAGTTACTTCTAAATCTGTGATGATTCATGAACGTTACAAGTCTGTGGATTCTTTTGTTTCCCTTATTATTATTTTTTTACCCACTATAAGCCATGGCTTCATCTTATAAAACTTATATAGCATCCATCTCAAGCTTGGAAGGTTTATAGCTCTGACCCCAAGTTAAATAGCCTTCTGTTCCTCATTGGTACATAGCAATTTAGTTTGCAAGTATTAGCAATTTTTTATGCCATGTAAAGTGTGACTATTTTTTCCAGATCCAGTTGCTCCAGAAGGAATGGGAGGTGAGACCTCCCCCCCCCCCGTTCAGTTCACAATCCTAAGTTGCAATATCTTCATATTCCACCCATCATGTCTATTTGATATAAAATATCTCTTTCTGTTTTTGAAAGAGATGTATGATTAGACTTTGGCAATCTTCTGTCCTCAACTTCAAGAATTAAAGAAATGGTATTTGCAAAGTCCATTTTCATAATAGAGAAAAAGTGGCATGGATATGAAAGGCTTCATTATAATTAGGTAAAAATAGTTTTTTTTTAATTGAATATGGAGTCCAGAGGTTAGAAAAACAGACTGTTCTTTCTTTTGTACTCTTACTTTGAATTCTTTTAAGGTTTAGGTTCTTTTTAAACTGGGTTCTCATCTGTGAAATGGGAAAAAATGGCAGGATATTACAGAGAATACTGAGGTTACATGTCTGAACTGAAAATGCTTTTCAAGTTTAAAATTATATCAATAGGGATTTGCCTTTTCATGCCATTGTAAAGCAAGAGGTCACTGTAATAAAATATGGGAAGTTTTAAATTTAATTCTTCAGTTAGAACAATTAATCAGTGGAACAACGTGCCACCAGAAGTTGTAAATACTCCACTGAAAGTTTTTAGGAAGAGATTGGACAACCATTTATCTGAAGTGGTGTAGGATTTCCTGCCTAAGAAGGGGATTGGACTAGAAGACCTTAAAGGACCCTTCCAACTATTCTATTCTATTCTATTCTATTCTATTCTATTCTATTCTATTCTATTCTATTCTATTCTATTCTATTCTATTCTATTCTATTCTCTATAATGATTGAATTTCCATTAGAAAAATAGGGAACATTCTGTTCTGACCAAGGCTTCCTGAGACATTAACAAACACACGTTAGCCCCAAAAACCTTTCATTTTATTTCAATGGCTGTGAATTATAGTCATTCACAGCCTGTAATGAGTCTTAAACTGTTTGTAAATAGTCCCACAGAAGTATACCAAAATCCTTTGGGATAAGTCTCATAAGAATACACCTTTATCTTTCTTGAAATGCTGCCAATGACTAAATTGCCAATTAGTTGTACAAGACCAAATGAAACACAAATTCAACATGGAGTTTCAGGTTTCAAACGAACCACTACGAAAAAAAATGCTTCCTGCAAAGGTTCATGTCCTTTTATGTTTTATGGGAAGGCCAATCACCTCCAAGTCTTACTCTTGAGTTGCCCCTTTTATCTTCATTTTTCTTGCCTTCTGGCAGCTCTGCGCATGTGCACACTGGGAACAGCTTCCCCCTGTTCTTCTGCCTCGTTGTTGTCAGGTTCTGGAGGCTCCAGAGTCAGCAAATAATTCCCAGATGGCCCTGGCCCCATTTCTGTATTGGATACAGAACCCTCATTCAAGTCCCCCCAGACTCCCAGATTGGCCCATGTTCCTCCCCCACTGTCTGACTCTGCTGCCATCTACGCAGGTTGCTGGCAAACCACAACAGATTCTGAGCATAATGCAGTTTATATTAAATATCCCTTGATAACAATGTCATTGTTACTAACATGTTAAGGAAAATATCACTTTCCCCTTTGGCAATTCTTCAACTGGTAAAGGAATCTAACTTATTACTGACCATAGTTATTAAATATGATAATTTTATGAAAGGCAACTCATCCTGCACATATGTTCTGATATGGAAGCCCAGTCTAAAATGGAATTGTTGGGCCAACCATACCCAATTTATTCAATTGATAGCAGTATTCCAATATTTGAGGGGCTGCCACAAAAAAGAGAAGGTCAGCCTATTTTCCAAAACACTAGGAGTCAAGACAAGAAGCAATGGATGGAAACCAATCAAGAAGAAAAGCAACCTAGAACTAAGAAGAAATATCCTAATTGATATCCAAAAAAAGCATCAATCAGTGGAACAGCTTACCTTCAGAAGTTGTGATTACTCCCTCACTGGAGCCTTTCAGAAAGAGACTGGACAACCATTTATCTGAAATGGCATGCTTCTAGAGCAAGGGTGTTGGACAAGGCACCTTCCAGCTCTGTTATTCTGTCAATTTTCCTCAAGGAATAAACAGTTCAGTGGTCTTTTGAAAAAGCACCTTTGAGACAATCATGACCTGGACGACTGAGAATCTCCACAGACATTGAACGCAGAACAAATTAACATGCCCAATGTCCGATCTGCATTTTTAAAAATGAGGAAGTTTATTGCATTTAAAAGTTAAGGCTGACTGGTTTAGCCTTGCAAAGCATGAATTAACACCTCAGCTGTTCCTCAGAATTGCAACACATTTTTCACAGCAAATAGGTAGGTAGTTGTTTTAAGAAAACCTTAAAAATGTGTTTAGTTGAAGCATATATGAGTCACAGAAAGGCAGTGTAAAAGCCAGAGCACAGCAAATGCATTTGTCCCTTTTTTCATCCTAGAAGAAAACAAAATAGGTTGGAACAGACATTTTAAAGGAAAGGGTAGGCACAGAATGTTGTAATGAGATCCATACATTAATAAAATTGGATTAACCTTTTCCAGCCAAACCTATTATGGAAAAAATGGACCTGGTTCTATGCCATTGATATCAATTAGTCATGTGCTGTTAAGGACTATGTGGGAATGAAGCAATGATTCATAAAACTTTCAAACAACCCATATTCTGTTACTCATGCTAGGTAATTAATGGAGATGTGAAAAACAGAAGGCCAATTTAGTGGCTGCACTTGAAACAGAAAAAGGAGGCAGGAGAGAATTAACAAATGGACATACCACCCTTCCAAATTTATTACAGAAATGTCTGGTCTGTAATAGAAAACAAAAATATGTACTAAAAATGTACCAAATGGCTACCACAAAGAAGAAGAGGCCAAAGCATCTGAAAGCATAACAAAAAACAATAAATGGAAACTAATCAAGGAGATTATCAACATAGAACTAAAGAGGAATTTCTTGACATTAATTAATCAGTGGAACATCTTGTCCCCAGAGGTTGTGTGTGCTCTGTTTTTAAAGTGTTTAAGAAAAGATTGTCAACCATTTGTCTGAAATGGTATATAGTGTTTCCTGCTTGAGCAGGGACCTCCAATTTCTCTTCCAACCCTGTTATTTATGTTATTAACTACCTCCTAAGATTATTGGAACAAAAAGACCAAGGAAAGTTCAGGAATATCCTGCTTTTCATTGCATAGTCCTGTCTGCAAGTTCTTCAGCTTCCCATTTTTCTGTTCAGTCTCAAGGGAATTGAACACAATTATGGAGCCTCTGAAGGGGCTCCTCAGATTGGGATCTGTTGAGAACCAGGATTGGTTCAGAAATGAGGGAAGCAGTGTAGCAGAATCTCAGAATCCATCTTTCCACCTTCTGGTCATCAGTAAACAAGCTCAGAAACACCAGTCCTAAACTTTTAAAATGAATGCTTAAGCTTCCTGGTAATTAAAAAGAAAACAGAAATCTATTTCTCTGGAGGACCATAGATT
>BLBF01000040.1:9504748-9519906 GCA_015471245.1 Laticauda colubrina | reverse complement strand
TTCTTAAAGATACAGTGTTAAAATGTCTATCCTGGTTTATATATTGTTCAACTCAAATAGCTGTTAGGTGACTTACATTCCTAACATTCTCCCCTTTTGGGTAAGACAATATATACAACCTTATATTCTCAGTCCATAATCTTCACAGCAAGCCTTATGCTTTATAGAGCCTTGGGCCTTTGTAAAATGATCTGCTGTATTGTTTTCTGACATACAGTATTCCAGCTTAATCATCTTACTTTGCACACATTGTCTCACATTTAAATATCTTAAATTTGTGTGTTTCGTTCTTGTTTGAACAGCAATATTTGAAGCCATCTGTACTGCTGATTGGTTATCTTCATAAAGAACAATAGAATCTGTTACATTAATTCCCATATCAATTAATAATCATTTATACTAAACTAAATCTGTACATAGTAAAGACAAACATGAGAATTCTGCCACCATTGTTGACAAACTCAGATGTTTCTGTCCAATAGACCTCCATCCAATCAATGCCTTTCCCAATAATACCATTCAATAATACAACCCAATGTAGATTTTCGTGTATTTATGTCTGGAGCAAAACTTGCATCAGCATATGCAGTTAAATTCACTTCATCTTTAGGCTCCAAATACAATGCATAATGCATTGTTTGTTTCAGATATCTTAACACATGTTTAGCAGCTTGCCAGTGCCTTTCAGTTGGCTCAGAGTTAAATCTCGCTAATTGATTTACATGGCGGTATGCAATATCTGGACTTGACCAATTACTGAGATAAGATAAACTACAAATCAAAGGCTGATAAATGTTCTTATCAAAAATAGGACTTTGAATATCCCTATTGCTAAACTCCTGGCTCATTGGTGTTTTAGCCGGCTTACAAAGTTCCATTTTAAAACTTTTTACTAATTAGTTAATTTGATCTGCTTGTGAGATCTTGTATCCTCCTCTAGTTCTTTCTATCTTTAAGCCAAGATATTGTTTGATTTCTCCGAACTGTTTCATCTTAAATTTCTTCTCTAACAGTGAGATTATTTTAGTAACTTCTTATTTAGTTTTGGTGATTAATGCTATGTCATCAGTAAATAATAGCAATAATGAAATTACACCATAACTTTTTTCTTTTAAACAAACATGGATCAGCCATGCCAACTACAAAATCTATTTTAGTTAATTATTTAACAATACATTGATTCCAGTCATATCCAGATTGCTTCAAGGCATAAAGACTCTCCAGCAATCTCCAGCAATCATTATTATCAGTATTATCATTTTTGAGACCTAAAGGTTTCTTTAAATATATAGTGTGTAGCAGTGGTGCATGCAGATATGCCATCTCTACATCCAAATGATTTACAATGTATTTCTCCTTAGCTGCCCTCACTATTGCCACTCTTAATGTAGTAGCCTTCAGACTAGGTGCAAACACCTCATCATAGTCATTTGCTGTCTGATTGAACCTTTGTGCTACTAATCTGGCTTTATGGGTAACAGTCCCATCTACACCTGTCTTCAGTTTATATAGCCATTTACATCCTATGGCATGTTTACCTGGTGGTAATTTAACGTTTTCATATACCTTCAGTTTTTTTAATGACTCCAGTTCCTTATCCATTGTTTTCTGCCAAGCAGCCTGATCCTTAGCAGGATATAGTTTTAGTTCACTAAAATTACTTGGAACTGTATTCACAACATGAGCCTGATATCTATCAGGTAGTCGTGTTACTCGGGTTGAATGTCTCGGTAATACAGGACTAACTGGTGGACTCATCTATTCCACCTGCCCCTGTTCTTCTATCTCCTCCTGTGCCTGTTCTCCTATTTCGTCCTGTGCTTCCTCTTTAATGGCTATTTGTGGTTTACTGATTTTATCTTTAGGGACTATTTGGGTGTCAATAATAATATCATTGCTGGATGCCTGTTCCAGTTTATTCCACCCAACATGCTTGAGAAATTTGCACTGGCATGACAATAAACATGTACTGTGCCTTAGTTATGTTGTAGTCTGTAAGGTGCAGAACATTTATGCTCAACACCAGCCAATTTCAACATTGTTTGGAATCTTTTGTTAACAAACTCAGTTCCATTATCAGTTACTAAAGTAATTACTTCACTTCTCATTTTTCTCTCAGCAAACCTTAGCCAGTTAAAGAAATATTGGAATGTTTCTGTTTTTCATGAGATAGCACAAACCATATCATGAGTAATGGTCCATTATACTCAAAATATAGCAGGCACCTCCTACACTTGGTTTCTTAGGACCAGTTATGTCAGCAAACACAACCTCTAAAGGTTCTTTGGTCCTAAATCCATTTAGTCTGTTTGCTGGAGTAACCTTGCAAAATAAGCAGTCCAAAGTCATTCACAGGTAAAATCAGTCAATTTTCATCCAGAGATAATCCAATAACAAAGTCCAGTGTCAAAAAACAGTTCAGTATCAGACTTACATCAAATCCAGGAATAGCAGTCAATTAGAAGGAACGGCATTACTCTCCAAAAGAAGGAAACAGACTCACTGAGACTTCACTGAGACTAAGACTAAGATAAACCAGATTTCTGACTCCATCTTATGGCAGTTTGAGAAAACACACCCAACTACAGTTTTGCATTTTCTTAAAGATACAGTGTTAAAATGTCTATCCTGGTTTATATATTGTCCAACCCAAATAGCTGTTAGGTTACTTACGTTCCTGATAATTAAAAAGAAAACAGAAATCTATTTCTCTGGAGGACCATAGATTTTAGCATACCATGTCCTCTTTAACCCAGTCCCAAGTGCATTGGATGTCAGGGTTCCAAGTCATAAATCCATTGCAAGAGAAAACTCTGAGCTTCAGGGTTGACATTGGAATTAATCCATCCATCCATCCATTCATATCTGTCTGTCTGTCTGTCTATATCTATCTATCTATCCATCCATCCATATCTGTCTGTGTGTCTGTCTATGTCTATCTATCTATCAATCAATCCATCTTTTATCTATCTATTCATCCATTGATCCATATCTGTCTGTGTGTCTGTCTATATCTATCCATCCATCCATCCATCCATCCATCCATCCATCATCTATCCATCCATCCATCCATCCATCCATATCTGTTTGTCTGTCTGTCTGTCTGTCTGTCTGTCTGTCTGTCTGTCTGTCTCTATCTATCTATCTATCTATCTATCTATCTATCTATCTATCTATCCATCCATCCATCCATCCATCCATATCTGTCTGTGTGTATGTGTGTGTGTGTCTGTCTGTCTGTCTGCCTATATCCACCCATCCACCCAACCATCCATCCATCCATCGAACTGGCATCTCACCCCTATTATTTTTATGAGTAACTCAAGGCAGTGAACACACATGGTTCTCCTTCCTCATCCCATTTATTCACTTTCACAACAAAGTCAGGACTAGAATTCACAGTCTTCAGGGTGATTGGCTCAAAAATCACCCAGCTGGCTTTCATGCATAAAGAAAGGCTAGAAGTCACAGTCTCCTTGCTTCTTAGCCTGATGTCCTAACCAATAGCCCAGACTGCCTTCTTATTCTATTTTTTATTTTTATTTAAATTTTATGCCATCCAGCTTGCTTATAAGATGACTTGCTGGTATTGTATTTCTTGAAATCTAGGTTTGATTTCTATAGATTTCCCAGGGAAACAGACAAAAAGAGCTGACAAATGCGAGTCGTAATTACAGAAACTACTGTGCAAAACTATTTGTATCCTCTTTTGAATGAGATTGTCTAGAGACTGCTTAATCAGCTGCTGAACAGGATATTCAATTAATGAAATGGTCCAATTTAAATTAAGTTACTTATTAATCTTTTAGAAAGCTAGTAGTATTGATAATAACTTTTGGAATGCGCTGTTTGCTTGCAGTACAATCAACTGAATCTACTGTATTCTTAATAAATCTCATTATTAAACTGATTAATATTGATATAGTCAGTATGAAGCTTACGGTTAGTTACACTAACTGCACCAGCAATAGACACCTGAAAGCATTACTATAGTTGCTATGCAATCCTAATTCTAGGCTGCTAAAATATTGCTTTAATTAAATTATTTAAGAAGAAACAAATTACATTTATTAATTTGTTGTAGGTAATAAACTTCTAGTTTTAGACTGCATTGTGGAACAATATTCCAGGCCAGATTATCAGTATCCACAGGAAAGGAAAGAGGGGATTAAAATAGCATTCACACAATACATTTAACCAGGTCAGTTGTAAATGTAATGGCTGCATTTCTCAACCATCCTAAGTTGGTGTTTTGTTTTTTTTTAACCCTGTGTGTTTATATGTATGTGGTTGGTCAGGTTGTGTAACTCATACTATTAAAATTGGTGAATTTTAAGTGTGTTCTGGATGTAATTTATAGCAAGACAAAATCAAGAAATTGTGTCTCATTTACCTCCTCTTTGGGCTTGTCATGAAGGGAAATTCACTGGAGAAAGCCATTATGTTGGGAAGAGTTAGTAGTAAAAGGAAACCAGGCCAACAAAGAACATAGTGACTGGTCATCATCAAAGTTGATATCTGCCAGAGCACAGAACAACACACAGAAGTTTTGTAAGATTGGAAGATGCGGAGAAACCTGGCCCATAAACTCCAAGAGTTGTACATGACTGAGTGGATAATATCAGTAGCAGCACCAAGAATGGATAAAGGATGTGGTGGTATGTCATAAAATAGCCTTGCTTTTGCGAATGAAAAGTGTATCATTGCCTCATTTCTCCCTGGTCTTCCACCATGCTTATGTACCTAATAGCACTCTATCTTCCCTCCTTCAAATTCAGTTCACTAGCCAGGATCTTGAACTGGATTAAAGAAAAGAAGCACTTTATTCAAAATAGCAAATACCAAATAAGCTTTTCATTGCATTCTTCCAGAATACTTTTTAATTTCCCAGTCCCCCCACAGGCAGCTTTTGTGTGTGCAATGATTGTTAATTAACTTCTTAAGCCCATGTCACACTGAACCAACGGATGCAAAGAGGATGTAAAATGGACAAAAAACCTTGCCATCCGTTCAAAAATGCGATGTACTCACTGCCTCTGTTTGGCTTCCTCTCTATTTGTCCAGCATCCATTTATTGATGTTTCATCCGCTCCGAAAGTTTTGGGCTGCCTAAAACTTTTGCGCGGAAAATGTATCCAGTTTGTCCGTTCTGCATCCGTTACGCATCCGCTATATCCGCTAGGCATCCGCTGCACGTCTGCGCAACTCCATCCGCCCAGACGCAGGGAGGAAGTGGAACGGACACGGAACGGATGCAGAACGGATGCCTAGTGGATGCAGAATGGAAACAAAGCGTTTAAAGCGGAAAAAACATTCGCAGAGGGGACCTATCTTGGATATTAAGGATGTCTAGAGGATGCCTAGAGGATGCCTAGCGGAAAACCTATACTGCCTATAAAAAGGGGGAGCAACTCGCCTGCATCTCACTTTCAGAACAGCAGCCCAGCGGTGCAGACCTCTGCAGCCTTCATCTGGCTCTTCCTCTTCCACAGCATCCAGTCATGTCCACCGTGGATTGTGACAAAGTCCTTTCGGCAGCCATCATCATTCTGCAACAGTCTGAAGCCATCTGCAGGCTCTGTGAACACTACTGCGAGAAGAAAAAGAGGCAGCCAAAAAGAGTCTGGGTCCGAAGATGGTTTGCCAGAAGAGCAGAAGACAGACTGTACAACAAGCTGATGGTGGAGCTCAGGAACGAAGACACTCGGGCGTTCCAGAACTTCATGAGGATGCCTCCAGCCATGTTTGACGAAGTTGTGCAGTGCCTGACACCCAAGGCAAACACCAGCTTCCAGCCTAGCCTGGAACCTGGGCTCAAGGTGGCATTCACTCTGTGCCACCTGGCCTCAGGGACCTCCTACAGGAACATGCAGTATGGCTGGAGGGTGCCATCCAACACCATCAGCATTGTGGTCAGAGAAGTGGTGCAGGCCATCATCGAAGAATACAAGGAGGAGCTCCTCCAGTGCCCCTCCACTGAAGAAGGATGGAAGAAAGTTGCAGAGCAGTGGTATCAGAAGTGGAACTTCCCACACACCGTTGGAGCCATAGATGGGAAGCACGTGGCCTGCAAATCTCCAGCCAACTCGGGGTCCATTTATTTCAACTCCAAGGGCTTCTTCAGCATCATCCTCTTTGCCATGGTCGATGCTGACTACAAGTTCATGTACATCGATGCTTCAGGCAACGGCTCATCTACAGATGCCCAGGTATACAACACCAGTGACCTCAAGGGTAGGCTGGAACGTAACCTCATCGTGGGCTTCCCAGATCCAGAACCCCTGCCCAACGACACACAAGATGTGCCTTACTTCATCATGGGGGATGACGCCTTCTCCCTCACAACCTACCTCATGAAGCCCTACACTTCCAGACTCCTCACCCGTGAAGAGAGGATCTTCAACTATAGGCTGTCGAGGGCAAGGCAGGTGGTGGAGAATGCCTTTGGCATCCTGGCCAACAGGTTCCAGGTACTTCTCACCACCATGCAGCATTGCCCAGAGACCGTTAGGAGGATCATGGAAGCTTGCTGCATCCTGCACAATCTCATGCGCACCCGCTACCCAGTCTTGCAGAACAGGCTCGTGGACCTCCAGCAAGGCAATGGGGACATGGAGCCTGGGGAATGGAGGCAAGGGCAAAACCTGATAGACACTGAGGATGTGCAAGGCCCCAACAGAGCTTCACGTGAAGCGAAGAAGCAGCGCAACCTCCTGAGACAATGGTGCAACTCCCCAGCTGGAGCAGTGGAGTGGCAAGACAGGATGGTAGATGCTTAATGGATGCTTCCTTCAGTCTGTCTCATCACACGGATGAGATTGGGCCATGTATGTTTGGTTGGCCTACAATGAACAGGGCGTTTTATAAAGAGTTGTGTTTATGTTGACATTTGTGGATAGTTATTACATTATTATTGATAATAAAGGGCCATAGGTGTGGCACCTGGGAGGGTGGACCATACAGTCCCACTATGCTTGCACTGGAGGTTTATCTATCCCATCGCTATTACCCATCCCACAGGTATCCCTGCCCATCCCACAGCTATCTCAACCCATCCCACTGCTATCTTAACCCATCCCACAAGCATGCAAAGGCTTAAACCATTTCTAAAAGTTTCCAGCAAGACTTTATTAAAAAAAAAGAAATGAAGCAAGTGTGTGAATCAAAAATAGACTTTATTAACAACAAGCTATAAGACAAAAATGAGTCTCTGGCACTCCTCTTGGTCGCTCAGTCTCAGGGGTGAAGGGTGCAGGTGCTGTGGAGGTGGCTGGTGCTGGAGTGCTTGTCATCAGCTCCTCCAGAAGCAGAAGCAACAGAAGCCCCAGCCCCAGAAGAGCGAGCCCGTGCTGCAGAAGCCCCAGCAGAACCAGAGTGAGGGCCAGGGGGTGGGATGGTAGCCCTGTCCCTCTTGCCAGGGCTGGCAGCAGATGGCTGAGGTTTGCTGTGCTTCCGCATGGTTGTGGGGTTGCTGGCTGGCAGGGAGGCTGGCAGGAACCAAGGCTGGCAGGAAGGCTGGCACCAAGGCAGGCAGGAAGGCTTGCAGGGAGGCAGGCACCAAGGCTGACAGGCAGGCTGGCAGGCAGGCTGGCAGGCAAGTAGGCACCAAGGCTGGCAGGAAGGCTGGCAGGCAGGCAGGAACCAAGGCTGGCAGGCAGACATGAACCAAGGCTTGCAGGAAGGCAGGCAGCAAGGCTGGCAGGCAGACTGGCTGGCAGCAAGGCTGGCAGGAAGGCTGGCAGGCAGGCAGGCACCAAGGCTGGCAGGCAGACATGAACCAAGGCTGGCAGGAAGGCAGGCACCAAGGCTGGCAGGCAAACTGGCTGGCAGCAAGGCTGGCAGGGAGGCTGGCAGGGAGGCTGGCAGGGAGGCTGGCAGCGAGGCTGGCAGCAAGGCTGGTAGGCAGACATGCAGGCAGGGCAGGCAAGGCAGTCGATGTGTCCGGCAGCAGGTCTTTCCTCTGAATGGCGACCTGCTTCCGAGCTACTTCCGTTATATCCGCGGGGCTGACACAATGCATCCTCCCCGCATGCTCAATTAACGCCAGGCATCCATTAGGCTTCCGCTGTGCATCCGCTGTGCATCCGCTTCATCTGTTCGGTGTCCGCTCTGCATCCGCTCATCCGCTGTGTCCTTTTTGCATCCGTTGGCCAGTGTGACATGGGCTTTAGTTTCAGATAATATGTTTAATATACATGTTCTGCTGTGTTTCTGAATAATGGTCTAAGTGTCAGATCACTATAAGAAAGGATATCTTTTTCTATGTTCAAGAAGAGGAAATAGAAGGATCCCAAGAACTGAAACAATAGTACTCTGGTATTGATAACTAGTAAAACCCTAGCATCTAGACTGATGACAAATGATTGATACATAAGAACTCCAAAAGCAATGCAATGGTCATCATAAACTGATACTGATTTCTCAAAAAGAAGTCTTGCCATGCTAATCTCATTTCATGTTTTTTTTTTAATCTGACGATGTTACTAATACATTGTGGAATGCTGTAGATGTAATATATCTTAGTTTTGGTGAAGTGTTTGTCAAAATACTAGTCATAGGGATATTGGCCCTTGAATAATTTAAATGGGAAAAAAAAGAAAGTAGTGTGTTACAAATTATCCATGACTTATCTTCCATTTGCTGACCCCAAAACATCATGTTGCACTTTTCTTTTGGAGAAAGTGGAAAGAACATCTTGAAATCTACTTAATCTACTTTAAAACAAACAGGAGACAAATATTGATAAAGAAACATGTAATTTCATCCTTTAAAATCACCATGTTTATACTAACCATATAACTAAGGTTAAGTGAAAAAATTATTAGTATGGTTGGTCAGCCAGCCAGATGTTTAGAATGAATTGGTTTTTATATCCACCTATTTGACTTAGAATAGGCAGATGTTGTTTGATGAGGTTAAATGTATTAATGTTAAGCTACTCTGAGTAAAGCTGCCATTTGCAATTGACTGATAGTGATTTTGTCAATGCCAAAGATGTTCAAGTTGTGTGCCAGATGTTTGGGGATTTCATCTAAGGTCCATTATTATTGGCATCATCTTTTGTTTTCTTTTGCCACATGAAGCATAACCATTTAGGAGCTTCTCAGATTCGGTCTCTGTGATGACCCATAGTCTCTCAAAATAACCCAAAACCCAAAAACTATATTAAAATCTGGTAAAGCCTTCAACTTAACTTCACTGTTTTATTAGGTACAATTTAAAGTCACAAAAGTAAATAATGAGGCAAACAGAAAATCAAAACAAACTGCATTAATGAGAGTTCTGAAGCAAGCCAAGATAACTAATTATAAACTCCAGGAAAATAACCAAGAAAAGTCCATGAGAAGAACGCCAGCAAAGATAAGCCTCTTTCAAGGTGAACACTAATTGACTTCAGCAATTCTAAATGAGCAGTTGCAAACTTATATACATAGTTCCCACCTGCAAGCCACGAGGAGGATCATGATAATTTCCCCTTGACTAAACCTCGCTTTTCCCTTATCCTCTCCTCCCTGTGTGATCTAGGATGGATAGGGGATGGGCCTGGATCCTCCTCTGACTGCTCAGCCAGCCTCTGCCCTTCCCTAGCTTTCTCCATCACCTCCGGAGCCACACTCCCACTCCCTGTTGGCTGTTCCTCCTCTTCCTCAGAATCAGACTCCACCAGGGACATGACAGTCTTTGACATCTCTCGGTAAGAATAGAAATGAGATATAAATATCTGCAAAGAAGTCATTTTGAAATATGGTCCCTTTAAAAAAAATATGGTCCCATTAAATATAGGGTTGCAATATTTGTAAAGAAGTTTGACAAAAAATAGTATTTGAAAATTTCACATGTGGTGTAATTGAGGAAAAATGCATCCTTTAGATTTGGAACATCTGCAAGAAAACAACCAAACTCAGAGACCATCTAATCCCACAGTTTAATCTGAGCTATGAATACAAGTAGTCCTTTACTTACAACAGTTCATTCTGTGACCAAAATTACAACAGCATTGAAAAAATGGACTTACAACCAAGTTTTGACCCTTACAACTATTACAGACATCCCCATGGCCATGCAATCAAAATTCAAATGCTTGGCAACTGACTCATATTTATCATGGTTGCAATGACCCGGGATCATGCAGACACCTTTTGCAACTTTCTGACAAGTAAAGTCAATGAGGAAGCCAGTTTCACTTAACAACCATGATACTAATTTAACAAATGCAGTGATTAACAACTGTGGCAAGAAATATTGTAAAATGGGACAAAATGCACTTAACAAATGTTTCACTCAGCAACAGATCTTTAGTAATTTAAGTTGGACTGCCACAGGGTTTACAATTCATTCAATTGAGAAAGGGCCAACATACTTAGGACCAAGCTTCTTTGACTTTTGGGTGGTTTGTAAATATCTGGTGGACAAAAAGACTTTGTCCCCCACCTGATATGGTTTTTGTAGATTCCTCTTTTTGTCTGCAAATTTCTTATGAGCTTGATGTGCATCATCTAGTGCTTTACAAGTAACCAGCCAGGTAAGTTGAAGTTGTGTTATCCATTCATCCAATGACTGAATATTAGGCTTCTCACATGGAAGTTCAGGTATGGGTACAAAGTCTTGTCCCAATGCCACTCTGAAGGGGGTAAATCCAGTACTAATATGTACGGAATTGTTATATGCTACTTCAGCAAATGGCAATAGATCAGCCCAATGATCTTGCTGATAATTTATGTAACATCTAAGATATTGCTCCAATACCGCGTTAGTCCTCTCACAAGCCTCATTAGTTTGGGGATGGTGGGCAGAGCTTAAGCCCTGGGCAGAGCCCAATAACTTCAGGAACTCTTTCCAAAAATTCAAGGTGAATTGGACACCCCTGTCTGAGATTATGCATTCAGGAACCCCATTTAACCTGTAGACATGTAAAATAAACAGTTTAGCCAATGTTTTTGCAGATAGGATCTTTGAACAAGGTATGAAATGTACTTGTTTGGAAAACAAATGAATTACCACCCAAATAACTGTGTTTCCCCCACTATAAAATTCATAGAGATTTCCTTCCATGGAGCTGTTGGTCTAGCCACATTTTGTAACAATCCTACTGGCTTACCAGGAGGCCATTTGGCTGAGGCACAGATAGAACAACTAGCTACATAAGTTTCAATGTCCTTCTTCAAGGTAGGCCACCAAAATTGGTGCTTAATCAAGTGTAAGGTTTTCACGAAACCAAAATGACCAGATGCTTTAGAATCATGAGCCTGTTGTAATATTTGGCTCCTCAATTTCTCTGGCACATATAACTTGGCTCCCACCCAGGCCAATCCATCTCTAACCATACAATTATTCGAGTGAGCAAGGAACCAGTCATCAAATTTTAGAGTCTCTTTTAATTGTGCAGTCAAATCATTCGATAGATCCACTTCCTTCTTCTTCTTTTAGGCTCTGGTAACTACTGGAACTGCCAACTGTTTGGTTGGGACAATCGGCCGTACCACCTCCTGGTGAGCACTATTATATTGAGGTAGTCTAGATAGAAGTTTTGCCATGAAGTTTCTCCCTCCTGGAATGTACTTCAATGAAAAAGAATGTACTTCAATGAAACGCTTAAAGTACTGGGCCCAGCAAATTTGTTTGGGGGACAACTTCCGAGGCGTTTTCAAGGCCTCCAAATTCTTATGATCAGTCCATACCTCAAATGGGTGTTTTGCTCCTTCCAAGAAATGTCTCCAAGTTAACAGGGCCCAGTGAACTGCAAAAGCTTCTTCTTCCTAGACAGCCCACCTCCTTTCGGTTTCAGTTAAGTTACGGGAGGTATATGCACATGGTTGTAAAATCCCTGTCTCATTGGTCAATTTTTTCCTGATGGAACTCACACTTGGACAATTTGGCATACAGCTTAGCGGCTCGGAGTTTTTCCAAAACTGACCATACTAGTTTCACATGTTCGTCCTGAGTTTCCGTGTAGATAAGGATATCATCAAGGTAAACCAAAAACCCCTTGTATAAATGTTCATGTAACACCTGATTGATCATCTGCATGAATACTGCTCGGGGGCCCTGTAGGCCAAATGGAAGAATGTTGAATTGGAAACAACCCATTAGGCAGTTGAAAGGGGTTTTCCATTCATCCCCTTCCTGAATTCAAACCCGGTAGTACGCTTCTCTCAAGTCAAGCTTCATAAAAATTTTCCCCTTAGCCAGATGGGTCAACATGTCCTTCATGAGGGGAAGGGGTACACGTTTTCCAACGAAATTGCATTCAGGTTTCTATAATCAACACATAAGCAAAGGGAGCCATCTTTCTTTTCACGGAACAACACAGGGGGCCACTACCCAGGGCCTCGCGGGCTGGATGAACCCACATTCCAAATTCTTATTGATAAATGACTGCAGCTCTTTTAGTTCCTGCGGTGTCATTGAGTACAGCTTCAGTTTTAGGAGTTTCACCCCTGGTAAAATTTCAATACTACAATCTATTGAACGATGATGAGGGAGTTCATCTGAGGCCTTCTCACTGAATACTTCCTTTAAATCCCAATATTCCTCTGGAATTTTATCCTCCCCCTTCAGTTTTTCGATACCTGTGGAGGCCAGCTCAGTAGGATTCTTGAGTTTCAGTTTAGATCGCCACTCCACTCCCAGCTGCTGGTCAGTATGTATGCACAATGACCCCCTCCTCCAATCGATGTGGGGATTCCATTTCCGGAGCCAGGGCAATCCCAGTATTAGTGGCTGTTCCATTCCAGGGGCCACAATGAAACACAAAGTCTGTCTATGCTTCCCCATTGTCATTTCTATGGGTTCCCTTATGAAATGTGCAGGACTGCCCCCAGCTACTGATCCATCCAATTGGCAAAAGGCTATGGGTGATTTTAAGGTTTTTAGTCTAAAGCCCATTTTCTCTACTACTTTCATGCTGACTACGCACCTTGTATACCCAGAGTCTAGCAAGGCCAGCATTTTCCCTTTGGCCCCAGATGTGGGTACCCTTAATTTCACTGGAATGGTCATAAGGCCCTTGTTTGGACTTACCAGTGAGTTGTCTTCCGAATCGAATTCATTCTCTTCAGAGGAGATCAGAGTTCCCAGCTCCTCTCCTTTTGGAGGGGCGATCTCTACAACCTCCTCTGATTTAAGTGCCATTTCGTGAGGCTTTGTTGGTGGTTTTTCAGGTCTTTTTCCTCCTCCTAGCGTCCCCTTTGGTTCCAACTTGACCCGGAAGTCTGAAGCCCAGTGACCTTCCTTCCCACATTGGAAACAGGCAGTGTCTTGGGTCTTGCTGCCATCCCTCCCTTTTGGGGTTTGAAGGCTTCTCGATGCCATGGGGGGAGGACTTGCTCCAACCAGAGCCCCGCCAGTGTCTGTTTCGGGTTAGATCAATTTCTACCTCCGCTGCCAGCATGTACCACATCTGCAGATCATTGGGATCTCTTCTGGCAATGCAGCTCTGGTATACAGCCTCATTTAAGCCATCTTTAAACACTTCTATCAGGGCTACCTGGGACCAGCCTCAAATATGACACGCCAGCTCACTAAATTCCTGGGTGTAGTCAGCGACTGATCTCCGCCCCTGATTTATGGTCTTCATCCTAATCCTGGCCTTACGTTCCACCAGTGGGTCTTCAAACCTGGCCCACAGCACAGTCATGAACAGGTCATAATTCATCAGCTGGGGGGCATTATCATTATGCAAAGTCACCATCCACTTTGCAACTGTTCCCTCCAGAGTCCTGGTAACACATCTGACTTTGGCTGCTTCTGAGGGAAAATCCCCTCCATATTCCTCCATATAGCTCCAAACTTGTGCCAGGAAAAATCCCAACTCCTTGGGATCCCCCCTATATTTTACTTCCAACGGAGGCAACTTTGGAGTTCTACGTCTTCTGACCATTACTCCTCCCGCTGGGGGCTGCTTCTGCCTGCTGCACTAGCCCAGGTTGATTTATGGGGGTGGCTGCTCTGCATCTTCTGGCTGGGGCTGCCTCCCCTTCCTCCCCCTCATACCTTTGTTCAGCATGAGGCTCTCCGAGGGCTTCATCTATGAGGTCCCTGGCTTGATTTAGTAAAAAGTCTTTCCTTTCCCTCTCTTGCCAGGCTCCTCTCTTCCACGCTGATGGGTAGTGGTGATTCCTGGGTGAGGCTTCTCCTCAGGATCCTTCCAGCCGACTCCCAAGGACCATTTGGGTCTTACAGCTGGTTTCTTTCCAAGATTAAGTTCTGCTAACAAGTCAGCTTCCCTTTCTTCCTCTAGCAGCAGTGAATCTTGCCCTCTAGTGGCTCCCAGGTCTTCTTGGTCACTGGCTGGAGTTGACATGATGTTCAGACCCCCTCAGAAGAAATTGTATTGTCTCTCCGGGTGGATTGGTAGGGTGAGAATCAGAATAATGTCAGGTGGTGCTCCATTCAAAATCCAAGAAAGAAATACTTAGACTCTCTTAATTAGAGGAAAGATATCTTTTACTGGAAGTCAAGTGGTAGCAACAAAAGAATTCTGAATCTGAGAAAATAGGCGCGTAAATATACAAAGTGATGGCAATGTTCCCACCCCCAATAGTTCAAATGGTTCTTTCAATTAAAAGTTGTGAATGTCATCATGTGTACATCTTCAGATGGTGATGAGGATTCTGTCCGTTGATCTTGGCATATTTTGATAAAGGTTTGCAGTTGTGAAGAGAATAGAAAGCTAAACAAGAAATAGAAACCTAAGCAAGAATGTACTCTCCCCCCTCCTCAGTTTATACAGCAATAGTTTGCAACAATTCCAGCTCACTTCCCATACTTTCCCCCCCTCCTCCCTCCGTTACTTATGGCAGCTGAAAGATGCAAAGCAAAGGAAGAAAATATTGAAGGCTGATAGATATTTTGTGCTCAGTAGGGGTCGTACGTTGAGGACTATCTGTATTCTCTTACATAAATATATTAACAATAAATAAGGAGTGTAGTCTCCATTCGCTAATGAAATTAAGACTGGGATACATTCCTAATGAAAAGGATCCAGCAAAAAACACTGAGAGATGTTGCAAGTTGGAATATAGTTGCACTTCCCAAATCTTGAAATGTTTGAGAATTCTTCTTCTTCTTCTTCTTCTTCTTCTTCTTCTTCTTCTTCTTCTTCTTCTTCTTCTTCTTCTTCTTCTTCTTCTTCTTCTTCTTCTTCTTCTTCTTCTTCT
>BLBF01000040.1:9463676-9482782 GCA_015471245.1 Laticauda colubrina | reverse complement strand
TGACCAAACTACAACTTGAAAATGGCTTGCCATGGACAAAGAATCTTTCCTTAGCTCTGTTAAGATTCAGAACTTGTCCAAGGACAAGTTCTCACACTGAGATCCAAAAGGTTGCCCCCCCCCCCCCCCGGGTTAGAAGGTCAGGTTGAGGGGGAAAAAAATTACACAGCCTTAATTCACAAAGCTCCCTTCTTTCTCCTTTCTTGTATGTTTTACCCAAATATATGCTTATGAGAGCAAAACTACATCCTAGAAAAATTAAACACAAAACAACTGTACCAAAATAGATTTTTGTCCCATAGTTATAGGGAACAGTCTAAGTCTTGTTAAGCAGCTCTAACTATAGTCAAAAAAATTCCTTTATGTAGCTCATTTGGTTAATATTCAGATTTTCAATCCTTTTACCTCACTAATTTTAGTGAAATGTTTCAAGTAATAAAGAACAAAGTATTGGGGAAACAACAAGAAGCCATAGCAAGAATAGGTCCCATTCTAACTATTCTCAGTATAAGACAGAGTGCTGAAATACCTTATTGCATCTGCAATTAAAAATATAAATAAAGAAAACTTTAAAAGCTGCATTTATGGTAGAATATACTTCTCCGTATTACAGAGATCGTTGCACACAATGTCCCCAATAGAGATCTTTCCTTTTAAAAATCCAGTTGCCATTAATATGTTATTTGCAGAAGGCAGCTATCTTTAAACATGTACTTTGTTTGATAAATGTGAACACATCCCCCAACAAACATCTATCATTTATTTAAATTTTCTTGCTGCAAATAATAGCAGACTTGATGCATTGCTACTTGTACAGTAATGTGCCTTGCTTGGTAGACTGTGCCATTTTGTTCATATATAAGTCACTTCTGATTTCTTTTTATATTCTAATTTCTTAAATATATACACAGATGTGTAATTAAGGTTTATGGATTATTATTAATAGAAGACTTGCATATGATGAACAGGAAAATAAATACAAAGAAACAGAATCATGAAAATTTATAACTTAGTCATGGCACTTTTTCTGGTCTCATTGCAAAGGACCGGCAAATTTTAACAGATGTCTGCTATCAGCTACAATTTTATTTTCCCAGAATTTTATAATTGTGGAGTATTTTTGGGCAGGATTGAAAAAGGATGCATTATTTTATTTTTGTAGCTATTAGCTTATCACCGTATGCCTACCAACACATGTAGCTGCAAAGCAGAGATGTAGTTTAGATAATGTGGTACTCATTGAGTGTGATGTAGCACCTTGAAATATACCTTAAAGCAACCAAGACAGTGTACATACTAAGAGATGTTAGATTGACATACATCACAAGAATTATGTATATACTTTATTGCTCACACCACCATACTGTAGACCCATTGAAACTTCTAGGGAGTCTTCAGGGACAACCGCAAACTTTACTTCCAAAGATGTTTCCTTGAACATGTTTCCAAGAAATTGCATCCACTTGTCTATGTAGTTATCAGGAGTCAAAACTGGCTTAAGGCCCTGTCACATTGCCCAACGGATGCAAAACATTAGTAAAAAGGACACAACGGATGAGAAAAATGTTCCATCCATTGTTATCTGCTCTCAGAAGGGGCGAAAATTTGCATAACCGGAGCAGATAACACGGAAAGGAACGGACGCGGGGAGGACGCACGGCGGATGGAAAGCGGATGCGGAATGGAAGCCCAGTGGATGGGAGCGGATGGGAGCAGATGGAACATCCGCTAGGCTTCCGGGGGACCTCAGCAAAGCGGACGCAGAACGGATACAGTGGATGCAGAATGGACGCCGAGCGGATTAAGCGGATGCAGAGTGGAAGCCTAGCGGATGCAGAGCGGAAGCCTAACGGATGCCTAGCATTAATTGCGCATGCGAGGAGGATGCATTGCGTAAGCCCCGTGAATATAAAGGAAGCAGCTCGGAAGCAGGTCACCATTCAGAGGAAAGACCTGCTGCCGGACCGATTGACAGCCTTGCCTGCCCTGCCTGCATGACTGCCTGAAAGCCTTACTGCCAGCCTTGCTGCAAGCCCTGCTGCCAGCCTCCCAGCCAGCCTTGCTGTCTGCCTCCCTGCCAGCCTTGCTGCCAGCCTCCCTGCCAGCCTTGCTGTCTGCCTGCCTGCCAGCCTTGCTGCAAGCCTCCCTGCCAGCCTTGCTGCCTGCCTGCCTGCCTGCCAGGCTTGCTGCCAGCCAGTCTGCCTTCCAGCCTTCTTGCTGCCTGCCTTCCTGCCAGCCTTGGTTCATGTCTGCTTGCCAGCCTTGGTGCCTGCCGGCCTGCCAGCCTTCCTGCCAGCCTTGGTGCCAGCTTTCCTGCCAGCCTTGGTGCATGCCTGCTTGCAAGCCTACCTGCCAGCCTTGGTGCCAGCCTTCCTGCAAGCCTTGGTGCCTGCCTGCCTGCAAGCCTACCTGCCAGCCTTGGTTCCAGCCTTCCTGCCAGCCTTGGTTCCTGCCAGCCTCCCTGCCAGCCAGCAACCCCACCACCATGCGGAAGCACAGCAAGCCTCAGCCATCTGCTGCCAGCCCTGGCAAGAGGGACAGGGCTACCATCCCGCCCCCTGGCCCTCACTCTGGTTCTGCTGGGGCTTCTGCAGCACGGGCTCACTCTTCTGGGGCTGGAGCTTCTGTTGCTTCTGCTTCTGGAGGAGCTGATGACAAGCACTCCAGCACCAGCCACCTCCACAGCACCTGGACCCTTCACCCCTGAGACTGAGTGACCAAGAGGAGTGCCAGAGACTCATTTTTGTTTTATAGCTTGTTGTTAATAAAGTCTATTTTTGATTCACACACTTGCTTCATTTCTTTTTTTTGATAAAGTCTTGCTGGAAACTTTTAGAAATGGTTTAAGCCTTTGCATGCTTGAGGGATGGGTTGAGATAGCAGTGGGATGGGTTGAGATAGCAGTGGGATGGGCAGGGATACCTTTGGGATGGGTAATAGCTGTGGGATAGATAAACCTCCAGTACAGGCATAGTGGGACTGGATGGTCCACCCTCCCAGGTGCCACACCTATGGCCCTTTATTATCAATAACAATGTAATCAATCATCCACACATGTCAACATAAACACAACTCTTTATTAAATGACCTGTTTATTGTAGGCCCACCCAACATACATGACCCAATCTCATCCGTGTGATGAGACAGGCTGAAGGAAGCATCCATTAATCATCTATCATTCTGTCTTGCCTCTCCACTGCTCCAGCTGGGGAGTTGCACCAGTGTTTCAGGAGGTTGCGTTGGTTCTTCCTTTCATGTGAGGCTCTGTTGGGGCCTTGCACATCCTCAGTGTCTATCAGGTTTCGCCCTTGCCTCCATTCTCCAGGCTCCATGTCCCCATTGCCTTGTTGGAGGTCCATGAGCCTGTTCTGCAAGACTGGGTAGCGGGTGTGCATGAGATTGTGCAGGATGCATCAAGCTTCCATAATCCTCCTCACGGTCTCTGGGCGATGCTGCATTGTGGTGAGAAGTACCTGGAACCTGTTGGCCAGGATGCCAAAGGCATTCTCCACCACCCGCCTTGCCCTGGACAGCCTGTAGTTGAAGATCCTCTCTTCACGGGTAAGGCATCTGGAGGTGTAGGGCTTCATGAAGAAGGTTGTGAGGGAGAAGGCGCCATCCTCCATGATGAAGTAGGGCACATCTTGCGTGTCATTGGGCAGGGGGTCTGGATCTGGGAAGCCCATGATGAGGTTGCGTTCCAGCCCACCCTTGAGGTCACTTGAGTTGTATACCTGGGCATCTGAAGATGAGCCTTTGCCTGAAGCATTGATGTACATGAACTTGTAGTCAGCACTGACCATGGAGAAGAGGATGATGCTGAAGAAGCCCTTGTAGTTGTGATAAGAGGACCCTGAGTTGGCTGGCGCTTTGCAGGCCACGTATTTGCCATTGATGACTCCAACGGTGTAGGGGAAGTTCCACCTCTGATACCACTGCTCTGCAACTTTCTTCCATCCTTCATCAGTGGAGGGGCACTGGAGGAGCTCCTCCTTGTATTCTTCGATGATGGCCTGCACCACTTCTCTGACCACAATGCTGATGGTGTTGGGTGGCACCCTCCAGCCGTACTGCATGCTCCTGTAGGTGGTCCCTGAGGCCAGGTGGCGCAGAGTGAGTGCCACCTTGAGCCCAGGTTCCAGGCTGGGCCAGAAGTTGGTGTTTGCCTTGGTCAACCTGGGTGTCAGCCGCTGCACAACTTCGTCAAACATGGCTGGAGGCATCCTCATGAAGTTCTGGAATGCCTGAGTGTCTTTGTTCCTGAGCTCCACCCTCAGCTTGTTGTACAGTCCATCCTCTGGTGAACCATCTTTGTACCCAGATGCTTCTTGGAAGCCTCTTTTTCTTCCCGTAGTAGAGTTCACAGAGCCTGTAGATGGTTTCGCAGTGTTATAGAAGGATGTTGGCTGCCAAAAGGATTTTGTCGCAATCCACGGTGGACATGACGGGATGCTGTGGAAGAGGAAGAGTCAGATGAAGGCTGCAGAGGTCTGCACAGCTGGGCTGCTGGTCTGAAAGTGAGATGCAGGCAAGTTGCTCTCCCTTTTTATAGGCAGTATAGGTGTCCCTTTGCATCCTGTAGACATCCTTAATATCCGAGATAGGTCCCCTCTGCGAAGGTTTTTTCCATTTTAAATGCTTTGTTTCCATGCTGCATCCGCTAGGCATCCGTTCTGCATCCATTCTGCGTCCGTTCCACTTCCTCCCTGCGTCTGAGCAGATGTGAGTTGCGCGGATGCGTAATGGATGCCTAGCGGATATAGCGGTTGCGTAACGGATGCAGAATGGATGCCTAGCAGATGCCTAGCAGATGCAGAACGGATGAATTGGATACATTTTCCGCGCAAAAGTTTTGAGCAGCTCAAAACTTTCTGAGCGGATGAAACGTCCATAAACGGATGCTGGACGGATAGAGAGGAAGCAAAACGGAGGCAGTGAGTACATCTCATTTTCCAACGGATGGCAAGCTTTTTTGTCCATTTTACATCCTCTTTGCATCCATTGGTGCAGCGTGACAGGGGCTTTAAAATTTGTTTACATCTCAGTCCTTTCAACAGTTCCAAGAAGTTCCACATCTCTTTGCACTATTCAGGTGACCCCGATGGCACAGATAAATCTCCAAATGACCTCAACGACCAGATGACTGCAAGGAATATAACTCCTTCCATTCTCCCAGTTTAGACTGGGTAAGTGTTCTGGGGTGTGTGTGGAATTTTGGAGCCAAGCAGCAGTCACCTTACACAATAAATAATAGTAAAGAGTCCTTTCAGTATCTGACTATTCATTCATCATGTAAGTTTCCTATGTATTATTACTTATTATTATTGCACAACCAACCAAATGTTCAGAATGTCTACCTACCTACCTATCTTTCCAAGGAGCTGGAACAGGCAGAATATGGGTGTTTGATGGTTTTACAGATATCATCACAGGATGTAAAGTGTCTGGAGTAAAGCCTTTTGCAATTGACTGGTGATGAATTTGTCAATGCCGGTTGTATTCAAGTGGTTGCTTCAGGGTTGCATTCAAGGCAGAGGTGACATTCAACAGGTTCTGACCAGTTCTGGAGAATTGGTAGCAGAGATTCTGAGTAGTTTGGAGAACTGACAAATACCACCTCTTACTGGACAGACAGTATCCTTCCCCTGCCACACCCACCAAGCTACACCCACAGAACCAGTAGTAAAAAAATTTGAATCCCATCACTGATTCAAGGTACCTATTGCTATTATTCATTAAATTTGCTTGGTGCCCCATTTCACTGCAAGGCATATACAACTTAGATTAAGAAAAGAGTTGTTTTTTATTTATTTATTTTGTTGGTTGGATAGTTTGAAAAAAACCCCATTTGTGAAACATGGGCTGACATTTTCTGCCATGATTTCTTTTTAGCCTGGCAGAGATGATTGATTGGAAAGGTGTGTAAGAGAGATTAAGACATCTTTTCTGAGGGGGGGGAGGGGGGGGATAGAGAGAGAATTATAATCTTTTCTCCCAAGCTTTCAGTTATCATATCCACAGGATAAAAGAAAGAAGATACAGTTGTACTTTGAACTTGAACTCAAGGTAGCTGGTAACACTGCAAGAAATGCCATTCTACCTACTCTTCAAATCCTAGAGTGAAAGAAAGAAACAACGGGTGTTTTTTTTTTTAAATTCCCTATGGCAGAATCACTGACAACATGTTGAGTTTTATTTTGACAAAACAGGAAACACTTAAAATTGGCTCGTACTTTGTTCCTTCAAATTGCAGCCAACTTGAAATGTTTTTAGAGAACATCCCAGATGGATTTAAAAAAAAAAAAAACTCAAACAAAGCACATGTTCCATATAATGCCCACCCTTAATATAATGTTCCATATAATGCCCACCCTTTGAGTATCCCGCCTCCACTTTAAATAAGGTTGATGACTTAACCTGCTTTTTTGGGTTGGTGTGTTGTGACTGTCAATGCTTCTCCCCCTTGGAGAAATGTGATAGGCAAGGAATCTGGAAAACTAAAATGAAAAGTATCAGTCAGAAAAAAAATCAGAAGGCAGGCAGGTGAGAAGGTTGGAAGGAAGGAGAAAGGAAGGAAGGAGTAGTGAAAACATAAGCAAAATGAATAAAATTACTGAACAGGTATACTTTAATCTTCCTTCCTTCCTTCCTTCCATCCATCTCAAGTACATGACTCTGGACAGCTTACAGTGATTAAAATAGGACCCCTAAAAACAGTGGTGGGATTCAAATTTTTTTTACTTCCGGTTCTGTGGGCGTGGCTTGGTGGGCATGGCAGGGGAAGGATACTGTAAAATCTCTAGTTAGAGGTGGTATTTGCCAGTTCTCTAAACTACTCAAAATTTCTGTTACCGGTTCTCTATAACTGGTCAGAACCTGCTGAATACCACCTCTGCCCCAAAAGCAGAATACATATAAAACATATTCCAATTGTTGGAAGAAGCATCTATCTGGTTCAGTTCCAAGTGTGGAGAAAGACACCAGAAACATGGAGGCTGACTGGAAAGATGGTTTAATGGAGCAGAACCATTAAGCACATGGTCTTGGTGCAGCTGAACACATGGAATGTAGAGTGAGTGTTATTTATACCCTCTCTTGGGCTTTCAACTTGAACTTCCTGTTCCTGTGGCAAAGGCCATGTATTCTATTGTTGTCAGACTCCTAGGGGACAGGGGTTTAGTTAACTTTGTAGACTGTCTGTGTTCCAGGCTTGGTTGAATCTTGCTGGGTGATGCAATGGAGGGGCTTGGTTGTGCCATGTGGTAAGTTCTGCTGATATATAATCCTATTATATCCTGGAGGGTGAAGATCTTTTCTTTTATAGATAGGCTGGCCCAGTCTTTTGTCTTGTAGATAAGCTGGCATCAAAATATCTGCTGGGGGCAGGGAGCTGAGGCTGAGTTTCTCTTTCCTTTAAGATTTTTATTTCCCTTTCAGTGGAAATATTCTGCCTTTTAAATATTTCCTAGACTATTTCATTTTTCTAGGAGAGGGTGGGTACTAACTTTCTACACACTCATCAAGTTAACATTTGCTACATTCTCAGTCACTTTTCATTAGCTTCTGCTGAACTTAAGACTCCTCCACATTGGCCTCCAGATAGGTGGATTAATCTCAACTTTATCTCTGAGGCAGTGAAAACCTGCCTTAACCATCTTGATTGGTGTAGTTAGCTGAAGGGTGTTCCCTAGGCTTTTTTCTGTAGTCATATCTCCCTAGATTATGGCCATCTTCTCAATCTAAATGATTAATTTATCTCTCCCAGATGTCTCCACTATGCAAAAAATCATGGACCTTGTCATTGCCAAAAGATAATTCAAAACATTGCATTGTACCACTCTTCTTCCTCCTCCTCATCTGTTCCTTTTATGCAAAGTGCATAGGACAGTAAGTTTCTTCCTATCTGTGGCATCTTCTCATTTCTGTAAGTCATCTTTAAATGTCTGATGCCAATTTTGCACTGTCTATTCCTGCTTTCTTCCCTTTCCCTCTGGCAGCTCAATTGTACCACATTTTGGGGGTATCAATGTTCTGGCAAGTGAAAAATATAGTCAGCTGGGCACATTCAATGTTCCATCACAATGGCCTGCAATTTCCTGGATCAACTCCACTGGAAAATCTCATTGGTAACACAGTCATACCAAGTGACACCCAGAATTCTCCACAGGCAATGTTGATGGAGTAACCATTAGTACAAGTATTATCCTGAGTAAATGTGGTGTTCTTGTTTTGGTCAACACATAGCTGACCACATTTCTTTTCTTCTTGTGTATGATCAACTTCATGATTGACATTTCATAAAAAGGAAAAAAACTGAACATACATCAGTGTTTAAGCACACTGAGTAATTAATTTGGATGCCTATTCACAATATCTGAAGGACTATGAAGAAGATGCATTGAAGCTAATATATCATGAAGGCTTCCAGTACTGAAGTATTGAAGAGATCAAACTGGCCTACAAGGAAGAGTCTTAAGAAGAATTGTGTATCAGAACTAAGAAGGGAGTGACAGATAGTAAGTGCTTATTCTGCAAAGAAACTGAAGAAATAGTTGTTTTTTGAAAGAAGATTGTTCAAGCTGACTACAAACAATGGCATAACAAAGTAGCAACAACAGTGCATTGGAAGATCTGTAAGAAATATCATTTGCCTTGAAGCAAGATAGATAAGTCAATAGATAATGAAGAAGCTAAAACATTCTGGAGGTTTAGAATTCAAATGGACAAATGGGTGCTCCACTGCTACATAATAATCCATATTTAATAACTGTCAATAAGAAAGACACAAAAGTCTAGATAATGAACATTGCAATACCTGGAAACAATGGAAGAGAAAAGAACTGGAAAAGTTCACAAAATACAAAGAATTGCAAGTAGAAATAGAATGACTGTGGCAAAAGAAAGCAAAGATTGTACCAATAGTGATAGACACCATGGATACATTCCCTCAACAGCTAGAGCACCACTTGAATACCATTGGCATTGACAAAAATCACCATTAGTCAATTGCAAAAGGCAGCTTTACTTGGAATAGCTTACAACCTGTGTTTATACCTTTAAAACCAACATATCTCCCAGGTTCTTGGGAAAGACATTGTAGGTGGGTAAAAATGCCAAATCCAGTCTAAATATCTGACTGATTGTCCAACTAATTATGATAATAATACTAATAAGGAAGATTAAAAAAAATAGTCCATGTAGCAGCTGTTATTGTATGGTGGCCTAGTTTGTTCAGCAATTCATAAAACTGATATTTTTGGAAAGGAAAAACAAGAGTTAGAGGAGAAACCATTCTAGCAAGAATGGCTCTTGGGGGAAACAAGGTTGTTTACTAGATTCTCACTTCACCTATGTTTCTCTATCTATGGAGAGACATATCTCTCTATATATCTCAGGCTGCAGAAATATAGAGATGTATGTATTTTCCAGAGAAGCTGACAAGATTTTGAAGTGGTGGTGATATATTGGAAGCTGTGGCAGTGAACTAAACGATCTGAAAATCACACATTAGTATTTATAGTTCTTGTATTTATTAAGAATTTTAGTTTCATTTTTGACTATGTTCAAAATTTCCCCTGATAGCCTTGCAGCATCACTGCAATGAGTCGTATATGGTGCATAATTTTACCTTATATGGACTTTGTTTTTTTATTTGATGAATAGGGGGAAGAAAGAAAGGAAAATAAATTAGAAGTTTAACCTATATATAGAAGTTTGAGGGGGATTGTTGTACAAGGTCAGGTGAAGTTTACTCATATTGACCATGATGGTATTAAAAATCCTTTTCCTCCTCTCAATTTCCTAAAGGTAGCAAAAAAAAAAGCTATTAAAGGAGGGAAATGGTTATTTTAGTCAGGCAGAACAATTCTCCTCCACTTTTTCCCTCAAGTTCTCACTCAATTTCATAAAGAAAGGCTTTGCTTTATACATTTTTTTGAAGGAGACAGGTCTGTAACATTAGATCAGGGGTGTCAAACTCATTGAGGGCTGCATCCAGAGGTGATATTCAGCAGGTTTTGACCATTTCTGGAGAACCGGTAGTAGAAAATTTGAGTAGTTCAGAGAACTGGCAAATACCACCTCTGACTGGAGGGTTTAGAGTATGCTTCCCCTGTCACACTCACCAAGCCACGCCCACAGAACTCGTAGTAAAAAAAATTGAATCCCACCACTGGCTGCATCAGGGTTGTGTTTGACCTTGGGGGGATGGGGTGGGCATGGGCAGGATGGGTGTGGCCAGCTTGACATTACTCGTCTTGGGGGCACCTGTGGTTGGCCTGAGTAATCTGCCAGAGAAAATGGGCTCCCGAGCTCCGTTTTTGGGCTGCAATGGCCTCCTGCAACCCTCCACCAGCAAAATGGAGTTTTGGAGGGCCTGCACGCAGCCCTCCCGAGCTCCATTTCCACTGGCAGAGGCCGGTCCTTCACTGTTTCCAAAGTGGCTCTGCGGGTCAGATCTAAGCACCCTGCAGGCTGGATTCGTCCCCCGGCCCTTGAGTTTGACACCCCTGCCTTAGATCAAATAGCTATTATTCATCTAATCACACAGGGTATAAATGGCTCTTCTATCTTTCAATATATCATCATCTCCCCAGGTCTGAAACTCTGTAAAAAATTAAGAACAAACATCTGCCCCATTTCTGATTGGCCAGAAAAACCAGCATGGGATTGGTTCACTAGGAACCAATCCAAAAGAGCTGCCAAAAGGCGGCAAAGTCAAGCAACCATCATTGGCTACAAGCCAGCAGAAAAGCCATATATAAAGGCTGCCGTGGCTAGAGCCAAACTGTTCCATTTCAAATAATTGTTAAAAATAAAGACTTTTACTGTTGGAACCCGGTCTACCTCACGTTTTTCCGGACAGAACACTGGTGATGAGGATGGGATCATCCTAAAACGTGAAAACTGTGCATGCGGCGAATTGAAATCCAGGCTTGAAGCGATGGCTGGAAATAATGCACCACCCGCACCCTTCAATCCCAACGAAGAGGATTGGGAGTCCTATGTAGACCGTTTCCAAATGTACTTAGAAAGTAACGAGATGGAAGAGATCTCAGACCAGTGTAAGAGGGCTGTCTTCTTAATGCATTGCGGACCAACTGTGTTCAAGATGGCCAAGGCATTGGCGAAGCCCAGAGATGTAAAACAAATGACCTGGCCCGAACTCCAGCAGATGCTAAAGGCTCACTATGCACCAGTAGTGTCAAATCTCATCAAATGGTACGAATTCTACCGAAGGGACCAAAAAGAAGGTGAGACCATTGCTGATTTGGTGGCAGCCCGCCAACAACTGGGGGGAGCGTGCGAGTTCCTGAACTTAGATGAAGCCATGTGAGACGGAGTGGTACTGGGTTTAAAAGACTCTAATTTACAAAGTAAATTGCTAAATTAACCCAACATAACCGTGGCTGAAGCAATCGCAGAAGCCACAGCTGCAGAAGCCGCGAAAAAGTCAGCGGCCACCATGAAACAAATGAACGTGAATAACGATGAAACAAGCCTAGCCAGAGGAAAGAAGCAATTTCCCGCCACTACACATCATGAAGATTTTGATGAGACATCAGAATCCGAAGAGGATAACGATGAGGTCCACTGCCTGTAGACCAAAAAAAAAAGGCGCGAAAAAAGAAACTGGCGGGAATGCGCCAGTTGCGGAGGAAACCACCCCCGAGCCGATTGCAGATTCCTTGATGCCATCTGCCGAGCTTGCAAGAAAAGGGGACACATCGAGAAAGTCTGTAGGAATCGAAAAAATAACAGCCCTAACAGTTGCAGTAACTCTCCCCCACAAGCTGAATTGAAACAAGCCGAGAGAAAGTGGGAGCGCAACAAACAAGCCAGTAACCGAGAAAAGACCCATCAAACTATCACTATCGGAAGCGCTCAGACGGAAAGCGGGAAAAAAGTTAAAATCATCATAAAAATTGAAGGCAGCCCCTGTGAGATGAAAGTCGATTCAGGGTTTTTCCTGTCAATGGTGTCGTGGGACACAATCAGACAACTGGTCCCAAATATCAAACTAAAAGAACTCCAGAAACAAAAATTAACTCTGAAGGACTACCAGGGGAATCAAATCCCTGTCGTAGGTCTAGGACATTTCCGAGTCACCTACAAGCAGCATGTCAAAGTCCTGCCTCTGACAATAGTCGACCGAGACCGACCCAGCCTCCTGGGCATCGAATGGTTCGCACTATTGGGCATCGGAATGACCGGAGTGGACTGGGTAGCTGCAACCGACTGGGAAGAAAACCTGATCCACGAGTTCCAGGACGTTTTCGATGGCACCCTAGTTTAGTAACACACTTCCATTGACGGTCACCTGCGACGCCTCACCGTTTGGAGTCGGTGCCATCCTGAGCCACCAATTCCCAGATGGGAGAGAGGCACCTGTCACTTATTACTCAAAGACTCTGTCTAAAACAGAATGTAACTATAGTCAACTAGACAGAGAAGCCCTGGCAATCGTCACTGGAGTGAAACATTTTCACGAATACCTTTATGGAAGAACATTTTTGATTGTGACGGACCATAAACTGTTACTCGGAATTCTGGCAGGAAACAAGCCTACACCGAACATTTTATCCCCGTGGATGACTAGACGGTCAGAATTCCTAGCAGCATACTCTTACACATTGATACATCGACCTGGGAAGCAAATCTCCCATGCAGACGCATTAAGCAGAGCACCGCTGCCGATGACGGAGGAAGACCCGGCGCCAACAATCACCACCCTGCAAATAGAAACATGCCCCGAACTACCAATATCTGCAAACAATGTCACCAGAGCCACCACAAAAGACCCAGTGACTGCCCGCATATTAAACTGGGTAGGTAAAGGCTGGCCAGAAAACCAGAAAACTGAAAACTTTAAACCTTTCCGGACCAGACAAACTGAACTTTCAATTCAAAAAGGCTGTTTATTGTGGGGTGATCGGGTAGTAATCCCTCCTAAATTACAGACTAGAGTGTTGGGTATGCTTCACAAAGGCCACCCTGGTATTGTAAAAATGAAAAGCCTAGCTAGAAGCTATGTCTGGTGGCCTGGTCTAGATAAGGACATTGAATACTGGGTTGCTACTTGTACTAAATGTCAGAAAACCAGACCTTCCCCACCACAAGCACCCATAAGGGACTGGGAGACCCCACGAGGCCCCTGGTCTCAGATCCACATTGATTTCGCGGGTGCTACTAGGGGGCATACCTTTTTAATTGTCGTAGATGCATACTCAAATTGGCTGGAAGTTGTAGTAATATCATCTACGACATCTGAGGCGGTCATTAAACAACTTAACAAACTCTTCACAACCCATGGATTGCCGGACGTCCTAGTGTCCAACAATGGGCCACAATTAATCGCCATCCAATTTGAACAATACCTAGCCTCCCTAGGTATACGCCATGCACTGACCGCGCCGGCCCACCCAGCAGCAAATGGTAGGTCGGAGAGAATGGTCAGGTTTACTAAAGAGGGTTTAGAAAAAATGGACCTAGGGGATGTCCAGGATAAAATTAACTGTCTACTCACCCTCCAACATATCACACCCAGCACTCTAACCAACAAAAGCCCAGTGGAATTATTAATGGGGAGAAAACTTAGGTGGCAATTAGATAGGTTGCATCCAAATGACACTTTGGAAAGACCCCCTGACTCATCCAGCCGTTCCCAAACGTTTCAAAATGGCGACCTAGTCTACGCAAAAAATTTCACCGGGGACCCCCTATGGCTTCCAGCCACAATCACACAAATAACAGGCCCCCGGTCCTACCACCTAACCGTAGACGATGGCAGGGAATGGAAGCGGCACATAGACCAGCTTCGTTCCCGAAATATTGAACGAAATACAAACTCACAACCACAAATAATAAAAATCAATGAAAACAAAACCAGAGGGGGGGGGGGGAAATAAAAGAAAATAATAAAGAACTTTTTAAAACAAACCCAGAACATCTAACCAATCAAAAAGAGCAAAAAGGAAACTTACGGTTAGATGAGACTTGTGGGAAGAATCCAGATGAAGGGGCCAGACAAGCCAGCTCTACCTGCCCAGAAAAGCCAGGAGGGAGCGGCAAAACCACCGGCCTGAGAAACTCAAGCAGTAGCAAAATGGCTGACTCACCCTTCCAGGCGGTTCCATGGAAAAGAGCCGGAGAGACAGCAACCCCATCCGAACTGGTTGAAGTCTCCAGCGAAAATGAACCACACAAGTCCAGTAGAATCAGAAGAAGCCCCACCTAGCTGCGCAACTACATCACCCATGTAGGACTAAACTAAGGGGGGAGGGGTGTTCTGTATAAAATGGATTACTCCAAATCCTCTAATATGATTGGCCAGAAAAGCCGGCATGGGATTGGTTCACTAGGAACCAATCCAAAAGAGCCGCCAAAAGGCAGCAAAGTCAAGCAACAATCATTGGCTACAAGCCGGCAGGCAAGCCGTATATAAAGGCTGCCGCGGCTAGAGCCAAACTGTTCCGTTTCAAATAATTGTTAAAAATAAAGACTTTTACTGTTGGAACCTGGTCTACCTCGCGTTTTTCTGGACGGAACAATTAACACGCTCTGATGCTAAGGAGTTCTACTCCCCCTCCCCACTTGAAAACAAATCTGCTCCAAATGCAAAACACAAGCAAAGGAGAAGAGTTTCAGTTTCATAGCACCAAGCAGCTTTAGTACATAACAGTTGAACTAAGCAATGCCCAGGTTCCTTGCTGTCTCCTTGCTCACATAGCAAATGCAGTTTCAGTTTCCAAGCAACCCTCAACTCTCTCACACACTGACAGGATGCCAGCCAGATGAATACCAATGGATGCTAGTTGGCAGAGGCAGAATTCCCCCCCCCCCCCCCGCCGCCTTATTTTCCTCCCAAAAAAACTTAGCCCAATGCACATAGCGAAGCATGGGTATTGAGCTAGTAAATCTATACTTTGAGGAATATGCCTGCCTTGGAGTTCTGATTCCATTGGGTGTATTACTTGGAACCCTGACAAGTTGCTTCCTTCATTACAAACAGATTACTGTACAGAGGATTCCCACTCAACAGATGAGGAACCAGATTATGATTTGGGTGAAATGAAATGAAATCAGAAACTCCATTGCAGCTCAGATGACAACAAGGAATATCTCAATTAACTGAGATAATGGCAGGGGTGGGATCCTGCTGGCATAACAACTGGTTCGGTGAGCATGTGCTTTGCACACACATGCGCTCCAAATGTGCACTGCGTGTGTGTGCACACTGCTTACAAAATAACTTATCCTGCAAGCAATCACCATCTCCTGCTGTGCCGCGCAAAGCAACTAAGGCTCTAGGCTGGGCAGGCAGATGGGCCCATCCGAAGAAAAGATCTTCCGAGGAAACCAGTTTGGTGTCAGCTGCTCTTCAGAACTACTGGTTCTATAGAACCGGGCTGAACCGATAGAATCCCATCCCTGGGTACTGGTATAAACATTAAAAGTAGCATGAAGAAAATATTATTGGGGAGAAATCACAAGAATTTAAAATGCATACACCATACAGTGTTCATAAATGCAACTGAACAAGATCTGTGCTCCATATACTTACATATTTATTCTTCTGTTTTGTTCATTATAAAAAAGATATCACCCTCCACTCTTACAAACTAGATCTGATAATTCCTGACATGCCCTTCTGTTTTTGGACAATTTATCATTCCAAACAGATAATCTGTTTTGGGAGGACCTGAGTGCATCTGGACAAAATTGTATGGCTGAATGTTTTGTTTTTTTCTAAAATGACACAAATAACCACACAGAGACATAGGTTTGGACTGGGGACACATTTTTAGAGGAAGAGGTTAACCATACTATTCCATACCAATTTATGTATCCACATCTGTTTCTGCCTTTGGCTGGTCCTGGTTCTATGTGGCCAACTTTGAAATGCTCATGTTTTCTTTTCCAAAGATGGACAGAGAAACTGGGGAAGAAAAGTGGTTCAGGTCAAGGAAAATGGAACATGGAAAAATTAACCCTTTCCTCCATATTGTGACTAATTTAAACTGAGGCCATTTGCAATTAAATATCTCAGGTGAAATTCTGATAATGTATTTCCACTTTAAAATCCTTGGTTGTCCAGTATAGGGAATAAATGACTTGACCCAGGGCTCCCCAGAATAAATAGACTGATAGCTTAAAGATTGCTGAGCTTTGTTAATTTTAACCTTGCTTGGTTTTGTTTCTTATTTGATGTGCATTGCTTTTTGTGGTCTAGCATACTAATGGAGTACATGTTTTGCATTTAATTCAGAAACGGCTTATTCTAGCAGAATGGAAAACATCCTCCAGAGAATTCCTACTAACCAGTGGCAATGTTCACAGAGCTTACTTATCAAGTAAGATAAAATTTTAGTAGAAGTATTTACATGGTCAACTATTAGGTTACTCTTGGCTGTTGTTCTTGTTATTTCAAGCCTTACTGATCTGCATTGTTTTGTATGAATCAAAAATGAGTTAATTCACTCAGCATGCTAAACATATTGTATGTTCTACTTCAAATTTCTTAGACCAGGGATGAGTAGTTTCAAGCCACAATTCACAGGTCTCTGAGGTTGCAATCTTGCCATTCAACTGTAAAATGGCTGATATTTGGCTGAATGTTCTTTTTTTCCATGAGGAAAGATTGCACTAATTTTCACCCTGAAAATTCCCTAAGCCCACCTGAATTTACAAACAAAGGGCCACAAAGATTCAGTCTTGTTCCCTGGCAACATCACTGCATCATCAGATACATCCATCTGTAGCTTATAAAACAAAAATCAGAAATAAAAAGTGCATCACTTTTGTAAGGTGGAAGCAGATAAAAAAAACCACCAAAAGATTCGTTGATCCAAGGAAAACAAGGTTTTATTCACATGTCTGCAGAGATGAGTTCGCTCAGGCATTGAAGGAACTCAGAGCAAAATTCAGGCAGCATTTTTATACCCTAACTGTCCGCCCCCTCGTACGAGGGCTTGGCTCACATTCTTTCTGTTTTCAAATTGACACATATATTTCGAAGGTTCCTACTAGCTCCCTATCTAGCAAAAGTAGTTACACGGTTTCTGACATCGCAGCACTTTATTACAATTCCCCATTGTTCTAGCCTTATCTTGTTTTTTCTCTTGTGCACAAACTGGAACACTTTCTTATTCAGCAGAGCTATTGAGTTTGAGACATACTTCCTTATTCAATTCAATGGGTCATCCAACATGACTTCGGTTCTGCTCACAAATCCCCCCTTTTTCTTTTTCCACTCTTGTCTCGAACTCAAAGAGCAGATCCTCTGCTTCTTTCAGAGTGATTTCTCTCTGATACATCATTAGAGGTTCTGCTTCCTGCTTCTTCTCAAATCTTGAACCCAAGGATTTCCCTATCTTCCCACACGTTGTTATTGCACCAGGGAGACACTGAACACAACAACACAACAATACACAGCATATAATAATCAATATAATTCCCATTATGGTAGATCTAAACCAAGTGGAACTGGGAAGCCAAGACCATAGCGCTCCCCACAGGTCTGGCAATGAGGAGTCACCTCTTTGTGATAATGGATTAGAGCGAATACGTTCTTCCATTACTTTTACTGTCTTTGTAATATTGGGTTGGAAATCATGGATGTATACACAGCAATGTGAATGAATCAGAGCACACACACCCGCTTTTGTAGCTAATACAATGTCTAAAGCATACCTATTTTGTAGAGCAACCTGTCTTTCTTCAGAAAGCTCGGTGTTAATCATTTTAATATTCTTTATTGTATCATTGAACATTGTTACCGTGAAGTTATTTAGAATATGTATATCTCCGTAGTTCATGGCTACTCCCAATGGTGTTATTGTACCACGGGAGATTTGGGTCCAGAGTCTCCGAGTAAGGCCAGATTCTGAATCTCTTTTATTACGTATCCAGCCTTGGGGAAGGCCATCTAGTTTATATATCACCGGTATCACATACCTGAGTGTACATGTGCCACTCCAGTAAGGTGGCATCTCCCTGTATGCATATTTCCCACACAATACCCACCTAAAGTTTTCCATAGCATAGGTCTGTTGTGATGTTCGGGTCCAATTGATCATTTCTTCAAAATGTATACACATCTGATACTGATCTTGATTAAAATAATCTAATTTATGATAACTCTTGGTATAGCTATGGTTACTACAGGATGATGGCATATCAAAAGTCTTATTACATTTTCCCCAATCTCCTAAATGGAGCCCTCTAGTTTCATTTCTCCGAAAACACACATACGCCGTTTCCCTTAAATGAACAAAAATCCTTCTTGTTATAATTCGTTCGACACCATATTTTTTGTCGCATGCCCCTGTGGTCTTAGTCTGTTCTGATCAAGTGGAATTGCGTGTAGGATTAATCCTTCACCTGTTCTTCCTGGCAGGTGCATGCATAACCAGCAATGGGTGATATTCAAGGAATGTGAGACCTTCTTGAGATCCTTTATGAACACATTGTCATCCCACAAGTCTGTTCCCAAGTCACCTGCAGGTCCAACATATTGTGAACTTCTTTGATGTATTAATGTAAATATAGTTGCAACAAATAGTCCTCTCCAGAATTCAGCCGATATCTCCATGGTGGTTTCTGCTGGCTATTTCTTCAAGGTTACCTTTAACGGCTGACCGTCCACTGGGATTGCCTTCCAAGGTTTCTCAGGTTCCGGTGCTTTCTTGACTTTGCTGTAATGCATCCAGCCTCCTTCCCGAGTACGGACTGCAGATTCAGTCGTCAGTAGCACCTGGTATGGACCTTTCCAGCTAGGTTGCAGTTTTTCACTTCTTCAAGTCTTTATCAGGACCCAGTATCCAGCCTCGTGTGGGTGTTGGCTTCCAGCCAAAGGTGGTCGTTGCACCAACAGTCCCTGTTTGTGAAGATAAAGCAAAGACCGAGACAGTGCCAGCAAATATTTCCAAAGGAACAAGTCCCTGAACTCTGGTATGGGATTGCCTAGTTTGGCCAAATGGGTCTCCCCATCAGCATTTCAAAAGGAGAAATCCCTGTGTCTTTCCTTGGACAAGTTCTGATCCTTAGCAGAGCTAAAGGAAGATTCTTTGTCCATGGCAAGCCATTTTCAAGTTGTAGTTTGGTCA
>BLBF01000040.1:9444348-9463276 GCA_015471245.1 Laticauda colubrina | reverse complement strand
GATGCCATGGCGTGTGTAATTCCCATTTCACCCCCACCACCTCCATTTCCTTTTGCAGAACCTTTTGGGTGAAATGAGTTCCTCTGTCTGAATCTATTGCTTCCATCATTCCATATCGTGGGTATAATCTGTTCTAGTAAGATCTTGGTTACTGTGGGATCTGTGGCTCTTCTAGTGGGATAAGCCTCTACCCACCCCATTAGTTGATCTTTGATCACAAGCAGGTATTTCCAACCCCCCTTTTCTGGCAACTCAGTGAAATCAATTTGTGCTCTCTGAAAAGGCCAACCCACTAAAGGTCACCCTCCCATCTCTTTCTTGCATGCCGCTTTCTTATTTACTTTCAAACAAATCAAACATTTCCAGCAGATGCTCTGAGCTACTGTCCACATCCTCAGACTCCAATAGTGAGATTTAACGGAGGCCTCCATTCCCCAATGTCCTCCTTCATGAACTTTCTCCAATATTCCCGTATTTTCACTTTCCATTTTCCACCCTGCTAGATCCATCTATAAACCACCTCTCTCCCTTCTCCAATGGAGTCTCTTCCAAGTCCTCTCTAACCTTCATCATGAGATCCACTTGCAATAGACAATCATGGTCTTCCGGTTCCCACACCTGCCTTCTCCCCTCCAAGAATTCTGCTGGATTTAGATTCTTGTCTGTTCCTATCACCACATCAGGACTGGTTCTCAAAATTGTTTCATACTTCAATATCCTCCCTTCGGTCATCCAAGTGGTAGCCACCTGGCTCAACACTGAGTCGACCTGATGAGGCGAATGCACCACCAAAGCTCCCCCAAAGGTTAACTTTTTGCTCTCCACCACCAAAATCGCTGTTGCTGCCACAGCCTGAACATAAACTGGCCATCCTTTCACAACCAGCTCCAAACCCTTGCTTAGGAAGGCTACCGGCTGGTACTGCCCCCCCCTCTTTTGGGCAAGGACTCCAACTGCTGTTCACTGAGCCACTGCCACATACAGATGAAATGGTAATTTCAGGTTTGGCAAGGCTAAAACCGGAGCGGTTGACAAAGTCTTCTTCAGCTCTTCCCACCTTTCACTATCTCCATCCTCCCATTCTATGTGCTCTCCCTTTCCAGGCAGCTTTCTATGCAAAAACGGTACCAACACTGTAAATTGGTCTACCCAGATTCCACAATACCCCAATAATCCCAACGCTTTGCACACTTCTGTCTTGTTCCTGGGAGGAGCCAAGCTCATGATCCCCTTCACCCTTTCAGGGTCCAAGGACCTCACCCCCTGCTGAATGTAATGTCCCAAATATTTCACCATTTTTTCAACAAACTGAAGCTTCTCTTTTGAGACTTTCAGCCCCTGCTCCTTCAGCCTATTCAACAGAAGCTGCTCTCACTTCCTTCTCTTTCTCCCCAGTTAACAACAAGTCATCCACATAATGAATTAGGGTGATTCCTTTCTCTCTCTCAAACGACACCAACTTTTCTTCCAACGCCTGTCCAAACAACAAAGGGCTCTCAGTATATCCCTGAGGAAGTACCGTCCACCTCAACTGCTGTTTCCTTCCACTCTCAGGATCATTCCATTCAAAGGCAAACAAGTCTCTACTCCCCTCCTCCAAGGGGTACGCCCAAAAGGCATCCTTCAGATCTATCACAGTAAACCATTTGTCTTTGGGAGGGATCCACCCCAAGATGGTATAGGGATCAGGAACCACTGGGAATCTAGGAACCACTATCTCATTGATCCTCCTCAAATCACTAACCAATCAATACTTCCCATCTTTATTTATTACTGCTAAAACCGGTAAATTAAATGGTGACATAGTAGGTTCCAACAGTCCCTGTTTCAATAATCAGTCAATCACTGGTCACTCTCTTACTCAGAGTATATTGTGGAGTCCACAGTTTAGTTATTCCTGGTTGTATCTTGATCTGAATGGGCTGTATTGCCATCCTACTAACCCCTTCACCTCCTGCCCACACATCTGATGATATATTCTCCTCATCTTCCATTGTTACCATACACATGCAAACTTCCTTCCTTCTATCCCACAATTCTATTCCAAAAACATCCAACAAGTCTCTTCCTAGCAAGTTCACCCCTGAATCTGGAATGTACAATATTTCGGTTTCAGTAACCACATCATTCAATTCCAATCTCTCCTCTTCCAAAATCTTGACCTCTTGGGATTTCCCACTCACCCCAACCACCTTTAAAGTCTGCTTTGACCTGCATGCTCCCTTTACCGGATCGCATACAGATGTCGGGCTTGCATCGGTGTCGATCAGGAACAGCCGTTCCTGATGGTCAGGACCCACTAACACATTTACCAGTGGCTCCCCGTGGGTCCCTCTTGGGGAGCCGGAACTTCCCTAATCGTATAGGGCATAGCTTCATTCCTCTGGGGTTTTGGGACATTCACGCGCAAAATGTCCCTCTTTCCCACATCTGAAGCAAGTTCTACTCTGGGACGGCCGTTGGAATCGACCGCCTCGATTGCCCCCTGGACCTCCTCGGTCTTCTGGATCTTTTTCTGGATATCTGGCCATGCTATGGTGATGAATTGCATCTTCAGGAGAGTCTCGAAGGCAGGGGTTTCTGGCTCCACTCCGGAGTACTTGGTTAACTCTTCACGGACCCGAGCACAGAAATCCCCCGGGGACTCATCCTTTCCTTATGTTATTTCAAATGCTTTGGTCAAATTTTTCTCGTGAGGGATGGCCAATTTAATTCCTTCAATGATCATACATTTCATATCTCTCATGTGCTCCCTATGAGCGTTATTATTGATGTTCCAATTTGGATTGGCCAGGGGGAACTTTGTGTCTGCAGCCACTGCTCCCTGTTGCCCTGCATGTCTCCTATCCCAGGTAGCCATTGCTGCCCTCCTAATGAGATTCCTCTCTTCGGGGGTGAAAAGGTGTCCAAGAATATACATCAGTTCTTGGTATGTGTATTCATTGGGCCCCAGAAACAATTCCAACTGTTCCGCCACTTCATGAGCATTCTCATGGAGTTTCGGAAGGATCTTTTTCAGATCCCGTAACTCAGCAGATTTTATGGGGACAGCCACAAAAACGGTGACTGGATTCCCCTGTGCATTCATGCCATTTGGCACTTCTCTGACTGGGAAAGCCGACACGGGATTTGCTGACCTTCCTCCTAGAGGCAAATTCTCTAGGTCCTTGTTTAATTGAGCCAGTTCCCTTCTGAGTCCTGGATATGCAGGTGGAGGTGGAGCCTGGGCAACTGGAGCCAGCAGGGGCGGTGGTGCTGGGACTGCTGGAGCCGATGCCGGTGGACTCCCCATCCAGTCCTCAGTTTCGCTTTCCTCCACCTTGCTGACAAACTGTCCTACTTCTATTTCTGGTAGAACTGGACCTTCAAAGTGAGCATGATACCATACCTCCACATAGGGTATTTGCTCCTTCATCCGGTGTTTCACTATATTACTCTTTCAACTGAGTTATCCAGTATGTGCTGGTATTCCCTTCGGGATCCCAGTGGTAAGGAACTCAGGGTCTACTAGGGGATACTTCGGCCACCTATATTGGCATAGGTAGATCATTTTCTTTTTCTCTAGACTCCGAGTGTAAGTCCTCAGATGGGGCAATGACCATTGTTGTAGTAGTTGACCCATTGGGGAGTCAGTCGGAATCAGCCTTCTCGGGTTATTTTCTATCTCAATACCCGTTCCCTCTTGGAACGTCTCACGCTTACTTTGTCCCTTTCCCATTCTCCACGCTGCCCGCCAACAATCTCCCAGAGATTCCCAACTCAGGGATTTACACTGTCCTCCAGCAGTCGCTGGATTCCCAGAGTTTAAGGACAGTATATCACTTCTTCTATCCCGAAAGGCAACAAACTCACCTGATACACCCCTGGTCTCCCGGAGACGAAAGGAGTGTGGGCGTCCCCACTTCAGGTGATCAACGACACTCCCAGAGTGTCAGGCCGGCTTCTCTCTCTCTTGTTTCCAAGGATCGTCTGCTGAATGCAGTTACCCCGGGATCCAACTGAGACAAGGGAGGGGCCCCTCTACAATGGGAGACTGTGGCGCCACACTTACCCAGTCCCTTTTCTCCAGTTGAAATTCCGTCGGGGCCCCACATTGGGCTCCAAATTGTGAGGTGGAAGCAGTTAAAAAAACCACCAAATGATTTGTTGATCCAAGGAAAACAAAGTTTTATTCACGTGTCTGCAGAGACGGGTTCCCTCAGGCATAGAAGGAACACAGAGCAAAATTCAGGCAGCATTTTTATACCCTAACTGTCCACCCCCTCGTATGAGGGCTTGGCTCACATTCTTTCTGTTTTCAAATTGACACATATATTTCGAAGGTTCATACTAGCTCCCTATCTAGCAAAAGCAGTTACACATTTTCTGACATCGCAGCACTTTATTACATTTCCCCATTGTTCTAGCCTTATCTTGTTTTTTCTCCTGTGCACAAACTGGAACACTTTCTTATTTAGCAGAGCTACTGAGTTTGAGACACACTTCCTTCTTCTATTCAATGGGTCATCCAACATGACTTCGTTCTGCTCACACTTTCAATCTTCAGAAAAAAAAATCTGTTACTACTAGCTATAAAAAGGATAAGGTTCCCCTGTCTAGTTGTGTCTGAATTTACGGTGTGGTGCTCATCTCAGTTCTTGGATGAAATAAATGAAATCAGATTTTAATTTCAGTGTTGTCTGAAAACATTTTCTGTAGTCATATCACCAGCATGGCTTTATGCCAACAGTGCATGGAACACTGTTACTTGCCCACCAGAATGGTACTATTAATCTACTCACATTTGCATGCTTTCAAATGGCTTAGGTGAGCAAGAGCTGGAACAAGAAATGGGACCTTATCCCCTTGTGTAGCACTCAGGTGTCAACCCAGGCTGTGAGCCTTCCAGTTGAAAACTCAGGGTCTTTAACTGCTTCCATTGTGCCTCTCCCATATCTGTAATGGCTATTTTGAGAATTAAATAGTAGTGGTATCTAAAAGGAAGAATAGAGTAAAAATGTAATAGATCTTGGGTGGCCAGGATAATAGCCTATATATAAGCATTCATATCAGAGCTTCATGTTTTGTTTTAAAGGATGACTTTTTGACCCATAGTACTTGCTATAATTAAAAGGTTTTTTGAGAACCAAAAATGTTCTTAAAATACTTGTTTTCAATTTAAGCTTGCCCTCATTTAAGAATAGAGTCTTTGAAATCTTGTCTTTCATTCCTGCCTTCACTCTGGCAGAAATCCGAAATCCTTGGCATCCATTTCACTCTGGTGAGAGAGGTTTATTTCACTGCTAGTACAAGCCACAGTAGGCTAATTCTAGCCTAGAAAAGATGTGATGGAATATTATTGTTGACTGCAGAAAGGACCTTCATACCAGCATTACATGAGGATCCAGGAAGTAATGCCAGCACCGAGTGAACATTCTCACTCATCTTCAAAATCCAATTTGTTGCATTGATCCTTCCAATCACTGTTGTTTAAAGACCTGAAGGAATATAAACCTGGCAGAGAAGAAGAAAAAGGGACAGGAACTAGAAAGGGATGGGGAATTCATTCAGGGTGGTGTGCAGTGTGAAGTCCTAACTACACTTCACATCCAAGAAACTAGACTGTTTCTCATTTTACAGAGAGCTTCATTAGTCAGTTTTACTGTTCATCCATTTCAGAAACTGGGTTGCTGACTTTCCTAATCTCAGCCTTTCTTACAATCATGGCAGTTTAGTGCTGGATCTGTTGCACATAAAGGATAATCAGCAGTCAATAGAATGATAATTTGGATAATTTTAAAGGGGCAATTTAAACTGGCATAGTAGGAGAATGATAAGACTCTAGAGCAGAGGTCTCCAAAATTGGCAACTTTTAAGACTTGTGAATTCTGGGAGTTGAAGTCCACAAGTCTTAATGTCACCAAGTTTGGGGATCCCTGCTCTAGAGCAATGTTTCTCAACCATGGCAATTTTAAGAAGCCTGAACTTCAACTGCCAGAATTCCCCAGACAGCATGGTTTACTGGGAAATTGTGGGAGTTGAAGTCCATGTCTCTTATAGTTGCCAAGGTTGAGAGACACTGCTCTGAACTTTTCAGGCCATAGATCTTATCATGGACAGTTGCATTATCTTAGGCCAGAATATTGGCTCAGCTTGATCTCTGCAATTTACACCATCAGACAGTAGTAATGGATTACACACAGAACATCTTTCCCATCAACATCTACCTGAGAAATCTTGATTATGACCATAGTAAGGACAAATTAAAGTACATCTGGCTTTATCCTGTAATGTTCATTTTATACTTGCTACCTTTCTACCTTCTAGAAAAGGTTAACAATCAATGTAAACTAAATCCAAACTCATCCTAGTATAAACAATCCAAACTACAATAATTAAAAACCAATTAAAACTGCTGGAATTATTAGTTAAGTTCAAATATCCAGTTGAAGAGGAAAAAATTTAGTTCTTTCCTTAAAAATAGGGAAAAGTGGAGACTAATTGCAACTTTTAATGACCTCATAACTCAGAAGCATTGTTGGAGAAGATCCTTTCCCTTGTGACAGAAGAATAGGCCTCTGACTCAATCCCATGTTTTGTTCTGAAAAAAAACCCAGAATATTTCTACATGCATGGTGATGATGATGTTGTCCATTCAGCCATGTCTGACTCTTGGCAATGCTAGGGGCCAAATCTCTCCACATCTTTCAATCTTGCACTGCTTCTTTGAATTTTTCTATTCTCTGGCTGGTGTCAGCTTTGATGGTGTCCATCATGTTCTTTGATGTCCTGGTTTCCTTTTACTGCTAACTCTTTCAAACATAATTGCTTTCTCCAGTGAAGATGTGTGATACTGCCCAATAAAAATGTTTAACTTGGCTGTAGTGTTGCAATCCAATGAGACTTTTGCTTGATAAACAGCATGACAATGGGTTATAAGGTCTGGTGATTTTAGAAGGTAGTCATTTTCTCAATCTGCCACTTTCATTTGTCAAGAAGCTGAGACACAACCCATGCCCAGAAAAATGCTAGAAGCAACTATAAATTTCTCAACACAATTTGATCAGTCAATGAACCAAAATACCTTCAGCATATCTATTGGGTCATCTACCAGTATCTGTCATTGTTGATTTATATCACATACTCATTGTCCACAGAGGTAGTGTGGTTCAGAAGCACTGACACAACGCTCCACTATGTTATATAACCACAATGCTTCATTTTCCCCTTCTTTTTTTTCTTAATCAGATCCTGTCTCCAGATTTCTTAATCCCTCAAAAAGAATAAATTTTTTTGTGGCTTGGATTTGCTTCCAGTGTAAAGGTAAAAGTTCCCCTCACACATGCTAGTCATTTCTGGCTCTAGGGGACTGTGCTCATTTCTGTTACAAAGCCAAAGAGCCAGCACTGTCTGAGGATGTCTCCATGCTCATGGGACCAGCATGACTAAATGTCGAAGGTGCATGGAACATTGTTACCTTCCCACCAAAGGTTGCCCCTATTTTTCTACTTGTATTTTTACATGCTTTCGAACTGCTTAGGTTGGCAGAAGCTGGGACAAGTAACAGGAGCTCACTCCATTACATGATACTCGGGATTCGAATCGCTGAACTGCCAACCTTTCTGATAGACAAGCTCAGCTTCTTAGTCCCTGAGCCACCACATCCCCGCTTCCATTGTATATCTCCATATATATAACGTTCTCCCTTTCTGTCATGAACTCTTCGGACTGAAAATATGCACAACCTTCCCCTGACCTATCTATTTATTCTTCAAGATTAATATGTTAAAAACACTGAAACTGTAGTTACTGAAATGAGGGAGAAGATGAACTTGTAATATTCTTTAGGTTTATTTCCCCAGTAAATCTTTTTTTCCAAAACCTAGTGTGAAAATTCATTTATGCTTGCCTGTTTATCTATAAAATGTGTTATTCCCACTGTTGCATATTTCTTTCACTATCTCCTGCCCTCAGGCTGTTTTAAATTTCACCTGCCAATACATTAAGATGTTACCAGAATCTTCTTAGAGTTTTCCTCAGCATCAGTAAAACCTGGAAAGTTACATACACGTGGGGTGCATTGAGAACTGTTAAACAGGGATCTGGGTGTGTCTTGGCACAAACTAAGAGATAGATTTCAGATTTTCTCTCCTAATAACATGTTTATTTAGCACTGAAAAAAAGAGGGTCCTCCCATAAGGCTGGAAGAATCCTGACTGCAATTTCAAGCAAGCATATATAGATTTCTTGGTTACATTACAGGAATACTCCTTACATGAGATAAGGTACAAAAGTTACAAAAATATTTGTGCATGTATCTTGTGGTTGTCATCAGCTGCATGCCTGTAAGTTCTTATCTCTAGTTTCTACAACCTGAAGGACTGAATTTTATTTCTGTCATTTCAATATAAAAGTCTTGAGAGAAAGCACCAGAGTTTTCAGAATCCTGATCCACAGAACTATGTACTTCTTCCAGATTTGGAGAGCTTTGTTTACTTCTATCAAGAAATGTCCTCTTTCTATTTTATTCTGCAATGTGGGACACATCCCATTTTGATATTCAGTTCTGTCCTGGAAACCATACTTGAGGGGTGGGCTTCAAAAATTTTAGCAACAGTTTCTCTGCATGGTATCTGGGTGGGCATGGCCATGGTGGGCATGGCCTAGTTGGCCTCCTGCACCATGAGGGAGGGCATTTTTGCCCTCCCCAGGCTTCAGAGGCTTTCCTTGAACCTCTGGGAGGGCAAAAATGGCGTCCTCAGAAATGGGTCCATGGAAGCCAGAAATGGGCCCATTTCCAACCCTCCTGAACTTCCAGGCATTTTTCACCCTCCCTGAACCTCTGCACATGCCCTGTATCCAAAATGGGCTGCACGGGGACTCCAGACAGGAGTGGGATTTGGGAGTTCTACAAACTGCACAGAATCTTAGCTAGGGGCTCTCCCAAACCCCTTAGAAACTAAGTCTTGTAAGGGGAAAAATCAGAATTGTTTACCCCTGAGAAGTCCAATGGTCATGGAAGAAGATAGGCTAGCACTCAACAAATAATTGAAAGGTTGTGACACAAGAAGAAATTGCTTATCATTGTTATTATTCTCATATGGTTATTATTCTCATTATCATTCTAGAATATAAATAAATAAATGTACAATAGGGGACCTAACCTAATAAGATTATTCCTTGCTCAGGTATAGCACAACCTCAGCATTTACAATTATGATGACAACTATGACAATGAGAACAACAACAACTTTGGAAAAAAATAACCAGTGTTACATTTCGATCATAAGAAATCATTAAAGGAGAATATTGTAGCTCAGAACTGAAATGAGGATCCTTAGTGCTGTTTGAGCTTGGTTGTTTTCTTGCAGATGTCTCATTACCCAAACTGGATAATTTCATCAGTGCGTGACTTGCTCAGAAATTCAGGGAGTTGAAGTCTACAAGTTGTAAAGGTGCCATAATTGTCCATCCAAGTTTAGAATGATATATAAACACAGCCATTGGAATCTAAAATTGAGTCTTCTTTTCCCCATTACTTACTTACTTACTTCCCATGGGAGTAAGATTTGATGATATTGTCCTCATCAATGAAGAGACCAAAATGTTCTTCAACTTTTAGATGCAGTTTGGCAATATTTTTTCATAGAGAAGAAGCATCTTTCCCAATCTCCAGAAAGAAGAAAAATAAACAAAAGTCATACTTAAACTATTACCCAAGGTTCTCAATTAACGTAGCTCAGCCAATTTGGCAGGTTTTGCTATATAAAATAATTAAACTTGAGTTTTTGTTTAATCAACGGGTACATTTATACCTGTGCCAAACCCTGAGGCCTTATAGGTTGTCCAATTAATGCATAATGATTTTCATCCTGCTGGGAAAGAAATTATTTAAGAAATGTATTAACCCTTCCCAAAGCAATCAGACATTAACTAGTTTTGAACATCACATTAAGCTGGGGGGAATAAATCAATAATAGAGTTCTAGAATAACTAGTTGCACAGAAATGAAAGGTGCCTGTGCAATAATTTGATATAAGTATCCTCCCCAAGCACTTTAAAATATTTTATAACCAAGATCCTTTCAATCAAGAAATGACCATCCCATTATTTTTCACTGATTTTTAAAAAAATCTCTTCATTCAATTTGATCTCTTGGGTCAATTTTAAAGATCCACAGGCCAGACTCTTCCAATCTTAATACGTGTCCTTATTTTAATTAATTAATTAATTTAGTTATTAAATTTATATGCTATTCATCTCACTGTCAAGTGATTTATTGATTAGGTTATCTTGAATGTAAATTGGTTTGGTTGACTTATGTCAACATACTAAGCCATAATGCAGTTAACTCTCTTTTTTTGCTAAATTGTGTGATCATATTCTCTGTGTCTAGTTCCACATGATTTGTGATTCAGTATTTTTCCCGAACCTGGCCAATTGTGATTTATTTATTAAATTGAGATTAAGCATGAAGTAGATTTATGCAACTAGATTTGCAAGGGATTACAAAACAACTGGCTCTTGGTAAAGTGATGTATGTTTGAAATTGAATTTATTTTATCTATTTATTTCTATATATCAGATTTAGAAACCATCCATCTCACTCATACAGCAAATCTGGGCAGCGTACAATAAAAACATACAAACTTATATCCCACTAGGGGATATAAGCAATGGAAATTCTGGTCCCAATTATGATTGTTAAGCCGAGGACAGCCTATACACGACTTTGTGTTATCAAGCAAACCAAAACAGGGCAGCAGCTCAGCTAACTAGAAACCAAAGTTCTGCTTCACAGCATCACAACGTGCCTCTTCAATGATCTGCAGATCCTAGAATAGGAATTTCCTAGTTAGCTCCTCATAAGACAAAAATCCCAGTGGAGAAGATGCAGAAGCATCAATACAGAAAATCCCCATAATCTCTCATCAACAGAATCAAATAAATTCCATTCTTAATGCAGCTTCACCTGTGGCAATGTGGGCGAAGATGAGATTTTTTTTCTCCTTGATGATTCTTTCTCCTCTTGTAATAATCCAAGTCCTATGCTATCACCATTTTCAGAAAGTACAAAGGATTGTTCAACAAGGGACTGATAATCACAAAGAAGATTTAAGGAAGAAATGTCTAAGGAAGAAGTCTTGAGAAGCAGATGCTTTCAACTTTTGCAACACTGTGTCTGGATAAAAAAAAATAATGAAATAAGACTACCAAATTCAGCTTCAAATAACCAGATGGATGGAGGCAAATGGACTTACAAAACACTAGCCTTTTGCAACCATCTAAAGATCACCTAGTTCTTATCACCCAGATATTCTGATGTTATAGAAGGACTTCCCCTCCCCAAAAAATTACAAGCTACAGACCTACCCTGTTAAAATATGATGGCTTTAAGAGTTTCCTTTGGGATTTTTGGATTGAAACAAACAGTAGATAAAGTGTCTTTGCTTATTAAAAAAATCTGTTTTCCTTTTTTGTATCTGAACTTTTATGGTCTTTTCTCTTTAATTTTTGAAGGAATTTCTAGAATGAACTGGCAAGCCCTCTTTTTCCCTGCCTCCATTCAGCTGACCTCATCTAGTCTCCTGGCCATGATTTATACAGCTTTCTTCCACTGTTTTCCATTCTTCCATTTTTTTTCTCTTAAGCTGCCAACATCCCACCACAGTCCCATGGTATGTAAAGCTCCCTTACTGGAATGCAAACCTTGGCTAATCCTATAAGATGATTATGTTACTGTCTGTTCATTCTCTTAACACAACTGGCAGCTGATGCAGACTAGCTGCACCAGAGAAGAGAAGAAAATAAATACAGATGCCTAACTTTTATTTGTTGTTCCAGGACCTTGATAGGCCATCACTTTCCAATTCATATGAGATTTAGACATGTGGGCCAACATACTGAGCGAAGTCACCCCTTCTAGAAGAATGAAATAATTTGAGAAATATTTAAAAAGGCAGAATATTATATTTTCCTTAAAAGAGAAATGGAGATCTTAAGGGAGACAGAAACTCAGAGCCCCAGCTTCCTGTCCCCAGCAGATATTTTGTGCCCCTTAGGAAAGACTGGGCCAGCCTATCTACAAGACAAAAGACCTTTAGCTCCAGGGTGATGGGATTAAGACATGACACTCCAGGACATAATAGGATTATCTATCAGCAGAGCTCACCACATGGCACAATCATCTGGAGACATTGCATCACCGTCCAGGCTTCAACCAAACTTGATATAGACAAATATGACCCTACATGGCCCCATGGGAGTCTATAGACAACCAATAGAATCCATTTCTTGAACAGGAACAGGAAGTTCAGGAGCAAAACCCAAGAGAGGGTATAAATGCCTCTCTGTCTCTCTCTCTGTGTGTGTCTCTCTGTCTCTGTCTCTCTCTTTCAACTCCATGTGTTCGGCTGCACCAAAACCATCTGCTTGGTGGTTCTGTTCCATTAAACCATCTTTCCAATTGGCCTCCATGTTTCCAGTCTTTCTCCCCACTTGGAACTGGACCAGATGGATATTTCTTCCAACAATACAGTTGGTTACATGATGCTTTTATTAGTTTCCTTCCCAACGGGTTGAAGAAAGTAGAAAAGAATATCACCTTATTTTTAAGGGGCAGCTTAGAAGTTATTCATTCTTTAAAAGAAAAATTCCCCACTCAGCTTGCCTAAGAAGTCAGTGGCAACTCATTAATAAAATGAATTCCATGGCAATTCCAATTCCATGGTAGGTTGTATAGAATGGCTCCCCATTGGACATAACCATTGATCTCAAGGGAGTTATCTTATTCATACTGTAGTAGTTCCAGTAGGGTAATCATATTAACCTGTTGCCCAATGAATATCCTGGCAATATTTTCTAAACAAACACATTAACCATGGTATAAGGATTAATGGACCTACAAAATATCAGTGCACTAAAATGTTGCTGCAATTATACATTTAAGTTGGATTCTTTGCAGTTTGTTGTTATTGTTGTTCAGTCGCTAAATTGTGGCTGATTCTGCATGACCACATGGACCATAGCATGGCAGATCCCCCCTCCAGTCCTCTCTTGGAGTTTGTCCAAATTTATATTGATTGCATCAATGACACTATCTAATCATCTCATTCAGTGGTGAGATAAAAAAAAATTACTACCAGTTCTGTGGGTGTGGCATGGTTTGGTGGGTGTGGCTTAGTGGGCGTGGCAGGAGAAGGTTAAAATCCCATTCCATCCCTACTCCCAGGGGAAGGATGGTTATTGCAAAATCCCCATTCCCTCCCCACCCCACTAACCTGCTTTCCATCTCTGTTCTCCTGTGCAGGGCAACAAAATAAGACCCAGCCGATCAGCTGGGACTCGGGAGGCAGAGAATAGATGAGGGTGAGGCCAGTCAGAGTGTTATTTGCTGGTTCTCCGAACTACTCAAAATGTCCACTACTGGTTTTCCAGAATTGGTCAGAACCTGCTGAATACCACCTCTGATTTCATCCTTTGCCCTCCTCTTCTTCTTTTGCCTTCAATCTTTCCCAACATCCATTGACTCCTCTCTTCTCATTAGATAGCCAAACTATTAGAACTTAGCATAATTTTTTTGTCACTTTAAATATACACTAATTGGCATACATTAAAATGAAATTTCATTGCATAAAGGGTCACCATCTCCATTATATACTACATAAATATGAATAAATAAATAAATAAATAAATAATGCATATTCCCACATATATGACACAGAGAAACAACACAGTCTAGTTCAAATGGATACATGTATAGGGCGAGAAAAATGAATCTTGTGAGTTTACCAGATGGATGGCATAGGGAACAAAGGTATTACAGAATCTGGTAATCCTGCTAGAAATTCTTCAAAACCTCCTCCCAGTAGGGAGCAACAGAAACAGACCAGAAAGTGGGTGTGTGGGGTCTCTAACAGTGCCTTGAGCTCTAAGCACACAGTGCTTAAAAGCATGATCCTGAATAACAGGAAGTGAGCTTCCTATAATCTTCTTGGCTGTTCTTACCACTCTCTGTATGAACTTTCTATCTGAGGCACTGCTGCCATCACATCAAACAGTGATGCAGTTTGTCAAAATGCTCTCAATTATGCCTCTGTGAAAAGTGGCCAGAACAGAAGGAGAAAGATGTGTTCTCTTCATCTGATGCAGGAAATGCAGACCCTGGTTTGTATGCTTCACTAAGATTGATGTGTGGAGAGACCAATTCAAGTTGTTAGTTATCTGCACCCCCTGATATTTAATAGTGTTGACCAGCTCTACAGCTGCATCCTTGATACTGAATAATCAAGGCTCTTTCTAAAATCTACAGTGGTCTCATTTATTTTATCGACATTTAGAATCAGGTTATTTTTGTTGTATATTTTATTGGAACTTCAGCCTCAGTATCTGTCCTTCTAAAGAACTGCAAATTCTCTTTGTAGTTAAACAGATCTATATAAGACTATGTTGTATATTTTTTTATACACCAACAAACAATTTATTTTGAAGGACACATCCTGATTTTTTAAATCCTCAGTGTTTCTAGCATTAAACAATGAATAGCTTCTGAACAGACACTTTTGATAACTTTGAATGGTCACTAAACAAACTGTCATAAGTTGAGAACTACCTGTACGAAGAGAAATGATAGATGATTAACTAGAAAAATCTTGCTGCTTTTTATGAATAATTTCTTCCAAAATTTAACTTCCTGCAATTCTTAGTACCTTCCTATTGGGTCACAAGAGTGGAGAAAAAGCCAAAATGACTGATATGTACAGCCAGGGGAGAAATAGGATAAAAGAGTTAGAAGGTGTTAACAAAAATTGGAAAAAAATTACTTATCAAAGACAACAGAGACCAAGTTCAAGTCCAATGTGAGATCCTATTTGATAGATGTTTGATGGATTTAGGCTGGTGGCATCAGACAGGTGGCTCTGTAATCCACTTTGTAGTTGTCACATGTGAATTGATAGTACTTAAGACAAGATTGGGAAGACAGAATGACATGATAATGGAATTATCTCTGTAGTTTACCTTGCGTGTATACATGAGCACAGACTTCTTACAGAGCTGACTGGATCATTTATTGCAAGTTGAGACAAAGGATATTTGCTGATTTCTGCAGAAGATGAAGAAGACATGATGTCCATGTTTATAAAATGCATCTAACCAGATCAATTAAGATAGTACACAATGTCAAGTCTAGTTAATTATAAGCTTTGTATGCTTTCATATTTTGCAGATATCTGGCCCTTTTTGTTAGTTAAAGGTTGCTTTAATGGGTAACCAGGGTAAGTAATTGTGCAAATGAAGCCTTTTGGGAGGCATTCAGCATTATACTGTAGTGAAGCAGGAATCAAAGAGTGGACATTTGTCTGAAATGCTTGAGCAGGGGGCTGGATTAGAAGACGCCCAAGGTCTCTTCCAATTCTGTTATTCTGAATTTGGATGACAATTCTGTCATCCAAAACATTGCCATAGGTATAACACATTGGTTTAAGAAATAATGGGGATTGCTCAGTGGTGGTATGCTACCTGTTCGGACTGGTTCGACCAACCTGGTAGTAAAAAAAGCCTCCCACAATCAGCTAAGAGGAGGAAAAAAATTCTCAGCTGAGAAGAGAAAGAAAAGTGTAGGATCAGCCCTGCCACCCGCCCCTGTGTTTTTGTCTTCTTTATTTTTTCAGCTGATTGGTGCTGTAGGCCTCAGCTAGTGTGGTCAAAGCTGAGCTCCTGTTAGGTGTGTGTGCATTAAGTGCACATGCACACATGCACGATCGCCAAACCAGTAGTGGAACAGGTAGGATCCAGGGATGGGATTCTACCAGTTCACACCTATTCGCTAGAACCGGTTGTTAATATTCTAAGCAGTTTGGAGAACCAGTTGTTAGAAAAAATTACTGTTCTAATCCTGTAAGGAAGGCAGAAAGGAAATATTCTGGTGTTGCTTACAGAAATGGCCTCTCCGTTAACTCTTCTTGGCAGGAGTAGATTTCCTGTCTCAGGAACATCTCTGGAGTTTTTTTTCCCTCCTTTGCTGATACTTTGCTTGTGTGGAGTGACCATTCAAAGTTACAATGGCAGTGAAAAAAGTGACTTATGACCATTTTTCATACTTACAACTGTTGCAGCATCCCCACAGTCATGAAAGGCCAGGTGAGGAGATGCATGCCTTGACATGAGTGATATTGAGTTGGCCACGCCCAGCCAATAATATGACCATCAAGCCACATCCACCCAGCCACATGACTACCAAGCCACACCCACCACCTGAGCCACACCCACGGAACTGGTGGTTGACAAATTTGAATCCCACCCCTGGTAGAATCCCAATGCTGCGATCGCTTCTCATTTGTTGTCATTTGTTCATTTCATTATTCTCAAGGTAGTAGAAGGATGAACAGAAAGATCATTTTGAGAGGAGATTTGAATTTGTCACTCCTAGCAGAACTATGGCCAAAAAAAAAAAAAAAACCCACTGCTGGAGGGGGGGGGGAGTCCAGCTAGTATTTAGACTTCCCCAGGGAAAAAAAAAACATTTTAATTTAATACTTAATTCATATTAGAAATTTATCAAGTTGCCTGAAGTTTTACAATGAATTTGGGAAGTTTGTGTCTTTCAATATAAGAGAAAAAAACAATACAACTGAGGAAATAAACTGGGGAAAAATATTAAATACCCACTCAAATGCAGAAGAAAAATAATATTAAAATACAAATCAAATACAAATGGTTGAATATGATGTTTTGTTTTTTTTGCAGCAAAACAGTCCCATGTGTTTTCTGAAGCACTTTTCAGAATGACTGTATGCTTGGGTGAACTCAACTATAGGTAATTCTTGACCTGACTTAACAATCAGTCACTTGGACATAGCAGTAGCATTTAGACTTACATACTGTTCCATAGTATCACTGTATTGCCCCCAACAATCTGGGTCCACATTTCACTGACCTCGGAAGGATGGAAGGCTGAGTCAACCTTGAGCTGGTTAGGATCAAACTCCTGGTTATGGACACAGTTTGCCTGCAATCCTGCATTCTAATCACTATGCCAGCATAGCTCCTGTTTGAAATTAGCAACTGTTCGAAGTTACGACCAATCTGAAAAAGGAGACTTATGGTTTAGATTCAGCAGTCAGGCCCACTCCATGGTTACATGACTGAACTTGGGGTGCTCGGCAACATGACTGCATTTATGACTATTTGAATATCCTGTGATCACATTTCAATTTTGTTGTAAACCGGCACTTACTTCTAGTTTTCAGCAGAATCATGTTCATTGCAAACCATTGGTTCACTTAATAACTGCAGTGGCTGCTTAATATGACACATTTATTAACCACCACAAAAAGGGTCCTAAAATTGGCTTGGTCATGGAACCAATTTGTTTTACGACCATTGCTACATATGACCATAATGGACAGGCTCCATTTATGGATGTATGTTGAGGACTATATGCAGTTGCACATTTACTCAAAAAAAAAAATATACAAAAAGGAACAATCTACATGAAAACCCACATTGTTATGAAAGCTCATGGCATTTTTCCAGGGTCAAAAAAGAAAAGGCCAAGGCTAAAATATTCTCATATATTTTGTAAAAGAAATATAATCCCTCACCTGAATGCAACCAGAAAGTGGATATGCAGAAATTTTATTTTGAATGTCAACATTAATTTAGGCAGAACTTGAAAACTACCCATTTAAAGAGGCTTTCAGATGAATTAGAATGACTCTGATTTATGGATCCCTTGTACGGAATAAATCCCAGTGACAATAGCATAAAACCTTTTTTAAAAAACAAAAAAAAAAATCAGAGTTAGTCTTCCATAAAAAGAATTATGACACCTCATTAAAATGGCTTCCCTTCCAGACTTTCTGCATAAAAAAGAAAAGAAATGAACTTGCATTTTTTAACTTTGATTATTAGAGAAGACAGACTACAGGAGGCTCATTTTTCACCCTCCCAGGCTACAGAGGCTTTCCTCAAGACTCTGGGAGGGTGAAAACAGCCTCCCCTGGGCTCTGGAGGCCCTCCGGAGGCCCTCCGGAGGCAGGAAACACGCTCATTTCTGGCCTTCCAGAGCCTCCAGGAAGCCCATTTTTTGCCCTCCCTGACCCTCCACATGGGGTCCTTCATTGCTGAGTATCTGAATTTTGCTCACATGATCATGAGGATGCTGGCAAAATCATAACTGTGAAAAATGGTCATAAGTCACTTTTTTCACTGCCATTGTTAAGGCCCGATCCCACTGGCCGATGGATGGAAAACGTATGCATAAAGGACACAGCAGACAAGCAAAATTTCGGGGGTGGCTCCATCCGTTGTCATCTACTCCAAAAAGTGGCAAAAAATTGCATAAACAGAACAGAAAATAATGGAAAAGAACGGACGTAGGTAGTATGTAGCGGGGATGTAAAATGGATGTTCATAGGAAGCCAAGCGGATGAAAGCGGATGGAAGTGGATGACACCTCTGAAGGGGTTCTGGGGGAGAATTTCGAAGTGGACACAAAGCAGAAGGGGCAGATGCATAGCGGATGAAGCGGATGCATCACGGAGGCCTAAAGGAAACAAAGCAGATGTCACGCGGATGTATATCGGATGCAAAGCATTTATTGCGCATACAGGGAGTATGAATTGCGTCAGCTCTGGGGATATAAAAGGAGGCAGCACGCATGCAGTCAGCATACAGGGGAAAGATGTGCTGCCACATATATCTAGCAGGAACACCATGGTTCATCAGTCAGGCAAGAAGAGGAAGCCCGTGCCTACTTGTTCCAGCCATGGCAAAAAGGACAGAACCAGCATCCCACCCCCTGGCACTGACTCTGAAGCTGCTGCTTCTGCTGCTGCTGTGGTGGACCAGCCCCAAGGCCCTCAAAGCCCTGCTGCTGAAGGCCCTGCTGCTCAAACCCTTGAAGGCCCTGCTGCTCAAGCCCCTGAAGGCCCTGCTGCTCAAGCCC
>BLBF01000040.1:9369757-9444338 GCA_015471245.1 Laticauda colubrina | reverse complement strand
AAGCCCCTGAAGGCCCTGCTGCTCAAGCCCCTGAAGGCCCTGCTGCTGAAGGCCCTGCCAGAGAGAGGAAGAGGCAAGGGAAGGAGAGGGAGAGAGGAAACAGTACACTGATTCCAAGGAGCATGAGGATGAGGTGCTGGAATGGCTGAGGGAGAACGAGTACCTCTGGAGAAAAGGCCACAGACTGTATCGGGACACCAAGAAGAAGCAGGCAGCTTGGAGAGACAAGGCAGAGAGCCTGGGGTACACAGCAGAAGTACTACTAGGATGGTGGAAGCACATGCACACCTGGTATGGCAAGCTACATCTCAAGAAATCCGGGCAGGCCGCTGTCAAGCTCACTGACTAGGAGATGTACGTCATGGACAAGTGCAGTTTCCTGGAGGGTGAGATCCACCACCGAGGAGCAGCTCCTCTGAGACCCCTCTCCCTCAGACAGCCCACAGACAGCCAGTCTTCTTCCAGCCAGGAGCCAGGTACCCTGTCCAGGCAGGTGTCTTCAGAGGGCCACGTGGCAGAGAGCCCCCCGACAGCTGCACTCACCATGCCGGCAGACTTGGAGGATCCCATGGAGGATGACGCCCTGCTGTCACAAATGGAGGAAGAAGCAGCAGCCACCAGAGGCCAACCCACCCCCACATCCACACCCACCTCACACCCAGCTCCACAGGATGCAGGCAGAGAGGCAGACTGGAGGGCCAGGACCACAGTGTGCTGTTGGAGATCAGGGACACAATGAAGACCAGCACAGAACTTCTATCTCAGCTGGTCCACTTGGACAAAGCATCATCGGGCCGGAATACCTTCATCACCTATGTGAGCCAGACCCTGAGGGACCTGCCCGAGGCCCAGTACCAGGTGATGAAACAGAAGATCACAGCACTTCTGCACAACCCTCAAGGCCCAGTTGAAGCTGCTCCTACCCAGTCCAGGTATGATCGTCCACCCCAGGAGATGTCACAGCCCTTCCACAGCTTTCAACAGCCCCTCACCTACCAAGGCTGTGACTATCAGGACTTCCCACAGCAAAATCAGACCTTCCCAGTCCAGGCCCAGGTTCATCGCATGCCACAGACACCAGTCCTCACCCAGCTACAGACCAGACAGCCCCACTACACTCCTCCTTCCTCCACCCCACAGCCAAGCCCATCAACGGACAATCTGTCATCAGTATTTCCTGAACACACTATCCCCTGTTGTACCCTTGGCGCAAAGCACCCCAATGGTGCCTCAGACCAGCACTCAAGCCACAGCCACCTCCACAGTCCCTGCCCGCTTAACAGCTGAGACCATGGACATGACTCAGAGTGACTGAGAATAGTGTCAGAGACTGAGTTGTTTACTTATTAAGTTTCTTTGCTTAAGACACTTTAGTTGGTTCATTTTGCTTTTTTAATAAAGTCATAAAGTTTTCCTAAGAAAGTTAATAAAGGTTATCTTTGCTTGACACACTTAATTCAGTTGACTTGGTTCATTTTGCTTATTTAATAAAGTCATAAAGTTAAGAAAGTTAATAAAAGTTATCTTTGCTTAAGACACTTGGTTCATTTTTTTACCTTAATAAAGTGTTGGTGAAAACTTTTAAAAAATGGTTAAGCCTTTGCATGCTTGTGGGATAGATAAGGATAGTTGTGGGATAGATAAACCTCCAGTGTAAGCATAGTGGGACTGTATGATCCCCCATCCCAGCTGCCACACATATGGACCTAGATTATCAACAACAATTTATTCATTGATCAACACATTTTAAAATAAACAAAGCTCTTTATTAATGCCCTATTCATTGTAGGACCACTCAACATACATGGCACAATCTCATACATCCCAGATACAAACGTTTTGTCCATTTTAATCCTTTATATACGAGATGCATACGCTTACATCCTTTCTATTTCTGTGCTACTAACGCAGTGTAGACATTCTGTGTACCTTTCATTTCCTTCCTCTTTCCGTTTTCAGCTGCAGAAGATGTGAGTTGAGGGGATGGCTAGAGGATGCAGAGAGGATACAGTGGATGTTTAATGGATGATAATGGACATAGAATGTTTGTTGCACGTATATGTCGCCGATGTACATTGTACGCGGTGGAAAGTTCATCCGTTCACAAAGTTTTGTGCAGCTCAAAACTTCCTGTGTGGATGAAATCACAGTGGATGGATGCTTGATGAATAGAGCATATGAAACACGTATGCAGTGAGTACACAACGGATGCATAGAGTTTTCCAACAGATGGTAAAGTTTTTACATTTTACATCCTCTTTGCATCCGTAAGAGCAGTGGGACCGGGCCTTAACTTTGAATGGTCTACAAAATAAACTGTTGTAAGTTGAGGATGACCTGTATTTTTGTTAGCAATGGAAATTTTGAGCTCAATTGTGGTCGTAAATCGAGAATGCTCCATCCCTGGAAGCTTTTAAGAAAAGACTAGACAGCCAGTTATCTGAAATGGTATAAGGCCATGATGGTGAACCCTTGGCATGTGTAGGTGGCACTCAGAGCCATTTGTGCCAGCAGACGAGCCACGGGCAAACTTACCTCACTGCACATGTGCACGCCGTCCAGCTGATTTTCGGGTGGTTTGAGGTCTTTTTTGTCCTCCCAGGCTTGAGGAAAGCCTCTGCAGACTGAAAAATAGGCCCATTTCAAATCAGCTGGGAGGTGCAATGCAGGTAAGGGGGCGGGGAATTGTACGCGCATGCACAGGGGACGTGGGGAGGAATGTGCATTGCCTTCTGGGTACTGGCACACAAATGTGCACACAATTTTTGGCACAGGAGCCCAAAAAGGTGAGTCACCACTGGTATAGTGTCTCCTGCTTGAGCAGAGAGTGGACTGGAAGACCTCTAAGGTCCCTTCAAACTCTGTTACTCTGTTATTCTGACTACCTGTAAAATGAGAAAGGGGAGAGAAGATGTACAACCGATGTTCACATGGTAAAGGCCCTGTCACACTGCCCAACGGATGCAAAACATTTGTAAAAAGGACAGAGCGGACAAGAAAAATGTTCCATCCGTTGTTATCCACTCTCAAAAGGGGCGAAAATTTGCATAACCAGAGAAGATAACATGGAAAGGAACGGACGGGGGGAGGACGCAGAGGGGATGGAAAGCGGATGCGGAACGGAAGCCCAGCAGATGGAAGCGGATGAGAGCGGATGGCACATCCGCTAGGCTTCCAGGGGACCTCAGCCAAGCGGAAGCGGAAAGGATGAAGCAGATGCACAGCGGATGCACAGTGGATGAAGCGGATGCACAGCGGAAGCCTAGCGGATGCACAGCGGAAGCCTAACAGATGCCGAGCGTTAATTGCGCATGCGGGGAGAATGCATTGCGTCAGCCCTGTGGATATAAAGGGAAGCAGCTCGGAAGCAGGTCACCATTCAGAGGAAAGACCTGCTGCCGGACACATTGACTGCCTTGCCTGCCCTGCCTGCATGCCTGCCTGCAAGCCTCTATCTTTGATTCACACACTTGCTTCATTTCTTTTTTTTTAATGAAGTCTTGGTGGAAACTTTTAGAAATGGTTTAAGCCTTTGCATGCTTGTGGGATGGGTTAAGATAGCAGTGGGGTGGGCAGGGATACCTGTGGAATGAGCAGGGATACCTTTGGGATGGGTAATAGCTGTGGGATAAATAAACCTCCAGTGCAAGCACAGTGGGACCTCCCAGGTGCCACACCTATGGCCCTTTATTATCAATAACATTTTAATCATTGGTCCACACATTTCAACATAAACACAACTCTTTATTAAATGCCCTGTTCATTGTAGGCCCACCCAACATACATGGCACAATCTCATCAGTGTGATGAGACAGGCTGAAGGAAGCATCCATTAAACATCTATCATCCTGCCTTGCCACTCTACCGTTCCAGCTGGGGAGTTGCACCAGTGTTTCAGGAGGTTGCGCTGCTTCTTCCCTTCACATGAGGCTCTGTTGGGGCCTTGCACATCCTCAGTGTCTATCAGGTTTTGCCCTTGGCTCCATTCCCCAGGCTCCATGTCCCCATTGCCTTGTTGGAGGTCCATGAGCCTGTTCTGCAAGACTGGGTAGCGGGTGCGCATGAGATTGTGCAGGATGCAGCAAGCTTCAACGATCCTCCTCACGGTCTGTGGGCGATGCTGCATGGTGGTGAGAAGTACCTGGAACCTGTTGGCCAGGATGCCAAAGGCGTTCTCCACCACCCGCCTTGTCCTGGACAGCCTGGAGTTGAAGATCTTCTCTTCACGGGTGAGGCATCTGGAGGTGTAGGGCTTCATGAGGTAGGTTCTGAGGGAGAAGGCATCATCCCCCATGATGAATTAGGGCACATCTTGCGTGTCGTTGGGCAGGGGGTCTGGATCTGGGAAGCCCACGATGAGGTTGCGTTCCAGCCCCTCCTTGAGGTCACTGGCATTGTATACCTGGGCATCTGAAGCTGACCCGTTGCCTGAAGCATCGATGTACATGAACTTGTAGTCAGCATCGACCATGGTGAAGGGGATGATGCTGAAGAAGCCCTTGTAGTTGAAATAAGTGCACCCTGAGTTGGCTGGTGCTTTGCAGGCCATGTGCTTGCCATCGATGGCTCCAACGGTGTGGGGGAAGTTCCACCTCTGATACCACTGCTCTGCAACTTTCTTCCATCCGTCTTCAGTGGTGGGGCACTGGAGGAGCTCCTCCATGTATTCTTCGATGATGGCCTGCACCAATTCTCTGACCACAATGCTGATGGTGTTGTGTGGCACCCTCCAGCCATACTGCATGCTCCTGTAGGTGGTCCCTGAGACCAGGTGGCGCAGAGTGAGTGCCACCTTGAGCCCAGGTTCCAGGCTGGGCCGGAAGTTGGTGTTTGCCTTGGTCAACCTGGGTTTCAGCCGCTGCACAACTTCGTCAAACATGGCTGGAGGCATCCTCATGAAGTTCTGGAATGCACGAGGGTCTTCGTTCCTGAGCTCCCCCATCAGCTTGTTGTACAGTCCGTACTCTGCTCTTCTCCCGATCCATCTTTGGACCCAGTCGCTTCTTGGCCGCCTCTTTTTCTTCCCGTAGTAGAGTTCACAGAGCCTGTAGTTGGGTTCGCACTGTTGCAGAAGGATGGTGGCTGCCAAAAGGACTTTGTTATGATCCATGGTGGAGATGACTAGATGCTGTGGAAGAGCAAGGGCCAGATGAAGGCTGCAGAGGTCTGAACAGTTGGGCTGCTGGTCTGAAAGTGAGATCCAGATGAGTTGCTCCCCCTTTTTATAGGCAGTATAGGTTTTCCACTATGTGTCCCTTTGCATCCTCTAGCCATCCTCTAGACATCCTTAATATCCGAGATAGGTCCCCTCTGCGAACGTTTTTTCCATTTTAAATGCTTTCTTTGTGAGCTGCATCCACTTTCATCTTTTCTCCATCCATTCTGCATCTGTTCTGCATCCGTTCCGCATCCGTTCCACTTCCTCCCTGCGTCCGTTTACCGCTGGAGCGGATCGAGTTGCGTGGATGCGTAGTGGAAGCCTAGCGGATATAGCGGATGCGTAACGGATGCAGAATGGATGCCTAGCGGATGCAGAATGGACGAATTGGATACATTTTCCGCTCAAAAGTTTTGAGCAGCTCAAAACTTTCTGAGCAGATGAACCGTCAATAGACGGATGCTGGATGGATAGAGAGGAAGTAAAACGGATGCAGTGAGTACAGAACGGATGCATCGTGTTAACCAATGGATGGTAAGTGTTTTTCTCCATTTTACATCCTCTTTCCATCCATTGTTGCAGAGTGACAGGGGCTTAAGTAACAAAGGAGACCAAGGAATATGAAGTTATTTCTAAAATAGCATAGACATTTGATGCATTAAAAATAGGCTCATCCCGATTTTAAAATAGATAGAACAATTAAGAAATAGTTCACTGCTGTTATAACTATCTATGAAGCTTGAATTCATCGTTTATAAGGAATATTTTCCAGGTAGTCCTCAACTTACGGCCATAATAAAGATCAGAATTTCTGTTGCAAAGCAAGGTGGCTGTTAAGTAAGGTGATGTTGTGGCCTGCCGGCAGCTAATAGAGCTGGCAGAAGAATCAGAGATAGGGCCAGAGCAGGCTAGCAGTCATCAGATGTCTTCAGGCTCAGATAGCAGTGAGGCGGGGAAGCTTCTGGAATCGGTTCCCAGCCTGCGCATGCGCAGAGCTGCCAAAAGAAAGGAACAATTAAGAACTCAGGGTCAATGTGAGAGTAAAGCCACAGGTGGACGATGAATGGCCCCTCCCATGAAGGATTAAAAGAGGAGCAAAAGGGGAGGGGGCTTTTGCAGGAAACAATTTGTTAGTTCCAGCCTCATGAAGATTTATCTGTGTAACCTAGAGACTCTGTGCCCAGCCCTTCCCTGTCAGCACTGCGTGTGGAAATATTTACCAAGCAACTTTCCAAGACAGGTAAGGTCTGAGCTAATAATTACTTTTGCAAGCCTGTTTGCTAGACTGTTGGCTGAATGTAAATGCAATAAATTCACATTCATTTAATAAAATAGGTTTTGCCGAGACACAGCATTTGCTTAGTGCTTTTGTGGAAAGCCTAGGATAGAAAAGGTGCATCTGATTTTGCAACCTTTTTTTTGCCATGGTTGTTAAAGAGTTGTTAATTGAATCCCATTGTTGATAAACTAACCTGGCTCTCCTAACTGACTTTGCTTGCCACGTAGCCTCAGGATCATAATCATAAGCTGGTTGCCAACCATGTGAATTTTGATTACTGGATCTTGAAGGTGCTACAATGGTCAAAAGCATGAGGGCTATTCATAAATCACTTTTTTCAGTGCCACTGTAATGTCAAATAGTTCCTGAACAAGTAAGTTATGTTAGGGATAACATTGTTCACCCTAACTGTTTTAGGTGAAATAATAACTATGAATCATAGTTAGTGTATGCAGCTTTAACTGTAAAATAGCAACTGTGGGTGTGGTTATGAAAACCATATAAAAGTAGCAAGGCTACGGCTTGCTCTCTCTCTCTCTGGCTTTGATGATCCCTGATTACTGCTTGGAAGCAAGACTGCATTGCTCGAACAGGAGAGACAACAACGGACTGATTTATGTGAACTGATAACTAGGATATTCTACATGGACTTTGCTAACTGAATATCCCTGAATGGACTGACTACATGGTAAATGAATATTGGACTGTTTTTGACTATGCTATAAACTTATACTGGAATAAAATATATTCTTGATAGCACAAGCGTATCTGTTATTTTTACTGTATGTTAATAAACATACAAGCTTAGCTCACTCATTTATCTGTGTGCCTATCTGACTAACGCTGCACATTCTGTTTTTGCTTGTCTACCTAACCCTGGTTGGGGAACCCAGGCTTAACACTGGTTATGGGCCCAGAGGCTGCAAAGTCAGTTTAACTAGGTTTAACAGATTTATGTAAAAAGTGAGAGCTTGTGTTGTTATACATTACAGTAAACAGACAGCTGTGTTTTATTAATTATATTTTTATATCCATATAAGAAAACATGGCACAAGTCAATTTACAAAGTTTGTCCCTTATATCCAAGCTGGATGGAACAAACTCTGTATCATGGTCTACAAAATGAAGTCTACTTCTACGAAGTGAAGGTCTGTGGAACATAATTGAAAATCCACCAAACGTAGAAGAATGGGATCCAGAGGATGAGGAAGACAGACTAAAGATAGAAGAATTTAAGCATAAAAATCAACAAGCTATTTGCATAATTGCGTTAACCTTAACTGATCAACAGCTTGTTTATATCCACGGAGAGAAAACGGCTTTTGGCTGTTGGCAGAAGCTGAAGAGGATTTATGTCCGAGATAAGGTTGGTTCTCACATAAATCTAACACGGAAGCTTTTCAGGACACATCTCCAAACAAATGGTGATATGCAGAGTCATTTAAAAACTATGCAAAGCATTTTTCAAGAATTAAATGAAAAAGAACTTATATTCTCTGAACAACATCAAATTTATATAATTCTATCTTCCCTTGATGAAAGTTATGATAACTACGTAACTTCACTTGAAATTTTGCCAAAGGAAAATTTAACTTTAACTGATATAACTGGCAGATTGATTGAAGAGGCCAGAAGAAGGCATGAAAGAGATGAATTAAGGAGGGAGCAACCTCAAAAAGAAGATAATAAACCTCCTACTGCATACGCAATTAAAAAGTGCTTTAATTGTGGAGGAAGAGGACATTTGGCAAGATATTGTAAGAAGGCAAAGTGCCAGAATGCTGGCCAGAATACTAAAAATCATCAAAACATAAATAAACATTTAGAGTTAGCCATGTATTCTAACGGAGCTGTAAAAAATAATTTATGGGTGGTTGACAGTGGGGCATCCCATTGTATAACAAATGATAACAAAAATTTTATAGAAATGTCCCAGAGTAAACAGCAGATATCGTTAGCCAATGGCTGGAAACTGAAAGCTAAAGGTGAAGGTATAGCATATTGTTCTTTTATAAAAGAGAATGTAAAAATGTTATATGTACCACAACTTAAGTTTAATTTAATTTCAGTTAGAATTTTGGTTAAACTAGGATATGTAGTTACATTTAAGGGTGATAACTGCTTAATTACAAAAGATGATAAGAAAATTACTGCATCTTTAAGAGATGGATTGTTTGTGTTAAATGATGATGGTTTAAAGGTGGCTAACACAATTTATGAAAACCTGAAACCTCATGATGAATGTATTCACTTGTTACATCGAAGGCTAGGGCATTTAAATTTTAAAATGCTTAAGAAAACTGTTGAATTGTCTAAGGGAATAAGTTTGAAACCTTGTGATAAGTATTTGCAATGTAATGCCTGTAATCAAAATAAGAGCAGGGTCATACCAACTAATAGAGTTGATGGATTTACTACTAAAGAGCCTTTAGAAGTAGTATTTGCTGATTTAATAGGTCCGAAAAAACCAAGTGTAGGAGGAACTCGTTTTATACTAAGTATAATGGATCACTATTCAAGATATGGGTTTTGCTATTTAATGAAGAGCAAAACTGAAACATATCAAAATATATTTAATTGGCTAAAATTTGCTGAAAGAAAAACAAAAAGAAAATTAGTGACTCTCATCACTGATAATGGCACTGAATTCACAAATAACAAATTTAAAAACAGAATAAGACAATTGGGGATTCAACATAAAATGTCTGCACCATATAGGCCACAACATAATGCCTTTATAGAAAGAAGAGGCCAAACATTACAATCAATGGCACAAACTATGATGTCTGATTCAAGATTACCTGACAATTTATGGGGAGAAGCAATAATGTGTGGAAATCATATATTAAATAATGTTGTTAATTCAACAACAGGTGAATTACCATTCACACTGTGGCATGGTACAAAACCTGATTTAAGTTACATGCACACATTTGGAGCACCAGCATGGGTGCATATCCCTACACAACTTAGATACAAAGGACAGCATAGAGCTAAACGATTGATTTTTGTAGGTTACACCTCTAATCATCGATCCTATAGATTCTGGGAACCAGGAACATCTAGAGTATACACCAGTGCTAGTGCAAAATTCCTAGAACATGTAGGATGGAATAGATTAGAGCAAGATTTAAATAATGAAATATTTATTGAACCCTACAAAAGTCAGAAAGATGAGATTAGCTGTAAGAAGAGTCCAATTAAAGAAGAAGTCCACGAAGAGCAAATAGGACCAGAACAAGAGGAAATAGTTGATCAGGAAGAGTTACATGATCAAGAACAATTAATAGAGGAAAGTCCACCTGCAAGCCCTATAATACCTAGACGTACTACACGTGTAACTAGACCACCTGATAGGTATCAAGTAAGTATAGTTTGCCAAGTAACTAAAGTTCCAACTAGTGTAGATGAACTTAGGATGTATCCTGCTAAGGATCAGGAGAATTGGCAAAAGGCAATGGAAAAAGAACTAAATTCATTAAAGGTAATGAAAGTGTATGAAGATGCCAAATTACCTCCAGGAGAAAAATCCATTGGGTGCAAATGGATATTTAAAGTAAAAACTGGAAACGATGGGACTGTTACCCATAAAGCTAGGTTAGTAGCTCAAGGATTTAATCAAACTGCATCTGATTACGATGAAGTTTTTGCGCCAAGCCTTAAAGCTACATCTTTAAGAACAGCATTAGTGTGGGCAGCTAAGAAAAACTATATCGTTAATCATTTGGATGTAGAAACTGCTTATCTACATGCACCATTGCAGCACACTATATATTTAAGAAAACCAATTGGCATAAAAGAAAATAATGTAAATAGCAATGATTGTTGGAAACTCAAAAAGAGTCTTTACGGGCTAAAACAATCTGGGTTTGAGTGGAACCAATATATTGTGAAAGAGTTAAACAATATAGGTTTTAAATCTGGTTTAGCAGATCCGTGTGTATTTAAAAAAGAAAATAATGGAACGGTGTCATTATTATTGTTATTCACTGATGATATTGCTTTAATAACTAAAACTAATAACGAGGCTAATGAGATAATATCATTATTAGCCAAGAAAATAAAAATAAAGCATTTAGGTGAAATTAAAAGATATCTAGGATTGACAATAACTAAAACAAATCATGGTTTTAAAATATCTCAAGAAGATAAAATTTGCCAATTACTTAAAAATTATAAGATGGAACTTTGTAAACCGGCAAAGACTCCAATGAGTCAAGAAGTTTGCCAAATTAATGATAAAAGTCCCAAATTTGATAAGTCCATATATCAATCTTTGATTGGTCATATATCATATATAAGCAATTGGTCAAGGCCAGATATTGCTTATAGTGTAAATCAGCTGGCACGTTTTAATTCAGATCCAAAAGAATATCATTGGAAATCTTTAAAACGAATATTGAGATATCTGAAGGGAACTATAAACCATGCATTATATATAGAGCCAAAGGGTGATTTGAGTCTTAGTGCTTATGCAGATGCAAGTTTTGCAACTGATATAAACACTAGAAAATCAACATCTGGTATGGCTATATTATTTGGTAAGACACTGATAGGATGGAGGTCAATCAGACAACAGCATATTAGCTTATCTACAATGGAAGCTGAATTTTCATGTCTGTCATTATTATGCACTGATTTGATTTTCTACAAACAGTTGTTGTTGGACATGGAAATAACTATAAAAGATCCCATTATGGTATATGAGGATAACCAATAAGCTATAAAGTTTGCTACTAGTATTGCTGTAAAAACTAGATCAAAACATACTGACCTAAGATATTTGAATGTAAGAGAAGCAGTGAAGAATCAACTGATAAGATTGGAATACTGCATGTCAGAGGAAAACATAGCAGACCAATTTACAAAAGCTCAAGGAGCAACTAAGTTTAAAGAAAGTTGCGAAAAATATAATTTAAAAATGTAAATGTTTCATAGTTATTATTGTAACCTAAATGGGGAGAATGTTAGGGATAACATTGTTCACCCTAAGTGTTTTAGGTGAAATAATAACTATGAATCATAGTTAGTGTATGCAGCTTTAACTGTAAAATAGCAACTGTGGGTGTGGTTATGAAAACCATATAAAAGTAGCAAGGCTACGGCTTGCTCTCTCTCTCTCTGGCTTTGATGATCCCTGATTACTGCTTGGAAGCAAGACTGCATTGCTCGAACGGGAGAGACAACAACGGACTGATTTATGTGAACTGATAACTAGGATATTCTACATGGACTTTGCTAACTGAATATCCCTGAATGGACTGACTACATGGTAAATGAATATTGGACTGTTTTTGACTATGCTATAAACTTATACTGGAATAAACTATATTCTTGATAGCACAAGCGTATCTGTTATTTTTACTGTATGTTAATAAACATACAAGCTTAGCTCACTCATTTATCTGTGTGCCTATCTGACTAACGCTGCACATTCTGTTTTTGCTTGTCTACCTAACCCTGGTTGGGGAACCCAGGCTTAACAAGTTATATCTGTTATATGTAAGTTATACTACATAAAGGGAATTGGGCATACAAAGCTACTTTCTGTTGTTCTGCCCTGTGTAGATGAGCAGATGAGTTTGAAATGCTCATGGCAACTCATAAAACATTTAGAAAACATTTTTGAAGTTTGGCTCGAAAATCATGATTTAATTAGGGTAATTGCTGGAATCCTAAAAGCTCATATTACAGACCTAAAGCCCATGTCACACTGCACCAACGGATGCAAAGAGGATGTAAAACGGACAAAAAAGCTTGCCATCCATTGGTTAACACGATGTACTCACTGCCTCCATTTTGCTTCCTCTCTATCCATCCAGCATCCGTTTATTGACGTTTCATCCGCTCAGAAAGTTTTGAGCTGCCCAAAACTTTTGAGCGGAAAATGTATCCAATGCATCCGTTCTGCATCCTCTAGGCATACAGGGAACATCTGTTCTGCATCCATTACGCATCTGCTATATCCGCTAGGCATCCGCTGTGCATCCGCACAACTAAAATCCGTTCCAGCGGTAAACGGACGCAGGGAGGAAGCAGAACGGACGCGCAGCGTTAGTAGCACGGATGGAGAAAGGATGAAAGCGGATGCAGCTCATCCGCTCTGCATCCGCTCTGCATCCGCTCTGCATCCTCTACGCATCCTCTACGCATCCACTCTGCATCCTCTATGCATCCGCTCTGCATCCTCTACGCATCCTCTACACATCCTCTATGCATCCTCTATACATCAGCTCTGCATCCTCCCCACGTCCGTTCCTTTCCGTTTTATCCGCTCTGGTTATGCAAATTTTTGCCCCTTTTGAGAGCGGATAACAATGGATGGAACATTTTGCTCGTCCGTTGTGTCCTTTTTGCATCCGTTGGGCAGTGTGACATGGCCTCTGTGGAACAAAATTAGGGCTATCAAATCTGTGTTACCAACATTTGGAATGAAGGATCCTTGGTACTCTCTGAGCTTGGTTATTTTCTTGCAGACATTCCATTACCCAAACTAGGTACATCATCAGTGCTAGTAAGGAGTGGGATTTGTTCTCAATTTATATGCTGGTGGCTTGCTCTGTCAGTGTTGGTGGGAATGGTTTTGGTGGTTTTTTGGTTGGGTTGTGTACTGTTTGTTTGATAGTTCTTTGATTGGGGTATTGTTTACTTTTTGACTGTTGGTCTGACATTAACCTTTGGGTTATTCTCAGCTGTTGATTTCTGGTGGGGAAGGGTCTTTTTGTCCCCTTTTTTGGCTTGTTGATTGCCAGCTTTCAAACTCATGCTGGAGCCCATCCTCAGGGAACTTCTCTTTAGCAGAATGTGTTAGAGAACTAGAGAGAAGTTCCTTGAGGATGGGCTCCAGCATGATTCTGAAAGTTCAGAAGACTAAACCTCTGGTTCTAGTGATTGACGCAGATTGGATCCTGCAACATTATCCTGGGACATGTACTTCATTGTCTTTCTTGCACGGTATGTAGATGTTTAAATCACTAGATTGCAAGGAGTTAATATGTCTGGGCTACCAAATCTAACAGTAAATATTAATTAATATAGTGGCTGCCTTAGCTGAGTGTATTATATGAATCCAGTCCATGGTTCTATTTCCACAATGTTCTTCACTGGGTAAATGTGGGTTTCCCTTGACAACAGAAACTCTCAAAAAGCATTAATCAATCCAGTCGATTAAACATCAGGAGTTTATTTCAGAACCAAACAAATCCAGACTTGTATATTGTTAAGCGCATTTCTATCCAGGTAGCCATGTAGTGGGAATACTTAAACCCAATCAATGGACTTATGCTACTTTGCTTATTTGGTCCTCCAAGAAAAAGAGCCAGCAAGAAAGAGTAGCTCAAAATCATAGATCTCCATTGGCAAAAACCTCTCCAGCTCTAGAATCATGGGATATCTTTCCCATTAGAGCAATAGAAAAGATGCTATCCTGAAGATATCCTTGGGATATTGGGTACTTCATGGAGAAAATGTGCAGTGACTCCGCATTCCCAAAATAATAAATTGGGGACTGAATTTAGTGTGATTGTACATTATCATTTAGGACAATTAAATCAATTCATGAGAGTTACTCATATCAAGATGTGAATGGCTTAGCTATAATTTATTGTGCAAGTTACAATTGACCAAATTAACACAAGTTTTGCTGCTGCAGCTTGCTTTATTTCATTTTACTTCAGATTTATTTATATACATTCCACCTTTATTATTTTTACAAATAACTCAAGGCAGCAAACTTATCCTTCAGTTTTCCTCATACCCACAAACCTGTGAGGTGGGTAGGGCTGATAGAGAGTGATTGGCCCAACATCACCCAACTGGCTTTCATGACTAAGGCAAGACTTGAACTCATAGTCTCCCGGTTTCTAATCTGGTGCTTTAATCATTAGACAAACTAATTTGTTGAGGAAACTATGGTGGCTTGATTCACAGAATATAAAGATATAAATCATTGTTTATAAACACAAACAAATTATCATGGGTGATCTCAGTCTATATTTCACTACATTCATTAGGTTAATAGGAAATTGAAAACCAATATCTTTCCACAGAATTTCATAGCAAAATCTTCAATTAACTACCAATAACAGGATAAACAAACAAAATCAAAGATAGGTTCTTTGGTATCCCATGATTCTTAAATAGTTCCCAGGAGGGAAGTATTTAGTATTTATTTAGTATTTATTTAGTATTTATTTGATTTGTCAATCACTTACAAGATACAGGTATAAGAATAAATATAGTTTTGAATACATGAGATAGATACAAAAAAGAAAAAGAAAAAACAATAGGACAGGGACAGTAGGCACGATTGGTGCACTTACGCACACCCCCTAAAGGCCTCTTAGGAAGGGGGTGAGGTCAATAGTAGACAGTCTAAAACCCATGTCCCACTGCACCAACGGATGCAAACAGGATATAAAACGTTAAAAAAAAGCTTGCCATCCGTTGGAAAATGTGATGCATCTGTTGTGTACTCACTGCATACGTGTTTCATACGCTCTATCCCTCCAGCATCCGTCCACTGAGATTTCATCCACCCAAGAAGTTTTGAGCTGCACAAAACTTTGTGAACGGATGAAATTTCCGCTGTGTACGATGTAAATCCATGACATCCGAGCAACAAATGTTCTATGTCCATTTATCATCCATTAAACGTCCGCTGTATCCTCTCTGTATCCTCTGGGCATCCTCGCAACTCACATCCATTGCAGCTGAAAATGGAAAGAGGGAGGAAACAAAAGGTACACAGAACGTCTACATAGCGTTAATAGCACAGAAATCGAAAGGATGCGCAGTGAACAGTTTGCATCTGATATACATCCGCTAGGCTTCCTATGAACATCTGCTTAACATCCCCACTACATACTACCCATGTCCGTTCTTTTCCGTTCTTTTCCATTCTGTTTATGCAAATTTTTGCCACTTTTTGGAGCGGATGACAACAGATGGAGCCACCCCCGAAATTTTGCTCATCCGTTGTGTCCTTTATGCATACGTTTTGCGTCCGTCGGCCAGTGGGACAGGGCCTTAAGGTTTTTGGGGTTTGGAGAAGAAACCACAGAGTCAGGTAGAGTATTCCAAACATTGACCACTCTGTTGCTGAAGTCGTATTTTCTGCAGTCAAGTTTGGTGAGGTTAACCTTGAGGTTGTATCTATTGTGTGCTCTTGTATTGTTATGATTAAAGCTGAAGTATTCATTTGCAGGTATGATTTTGCAATGTATGATTGCAAAATTGCATCATATGCAATGTATGATTTTGCAATGTATGATTTTATATACTATATTTAAATCGGACTGGAGGCAACGTAGTTCTAGTTTTCTAGGTCTAGAGTTTCAAGTCTGGTGGCAAAAGGTATTCTGCAATGAGTAGAGGAGCGGAGAACTGTTCTTGTGAACTCTTCTTGTGAAAATAAATGACTTTATTTTCCACATCTTTTTTTCTGTCCATAAATTAAAAAAAATGGCAACAGTGTTATGTGGGATGATGTGTTAGTAGAATCATATTCTAATCCATCATTTTTATTACAGGCTTCACAAATTTAGAACATTTGATAAACAGTTACCTTCATGTTGTCTTGAAACAGACTTTGAGTACAATCTTCCATCTGTGTAGTTGATTATTCAAGAATCCTCTTTTTTTGCTTGTTTTAAATCATCTTACTTTTAGTCTTTGACACCTAAATTTTACCAATGCAAGATTTTTTTTAATGTGACCCTTTCTTTTTCAAAATAAGAACTTCTGATTTCACCCAATTTTCACAGGTATTGTTGTCACAATTCTAAACAGGGAGAGTGGAATATATTATTAATTTTCTTTTGGTTATCTTTGTTAGATAAATAATTGGAGATGGAGGGGGGAACCCAGCATTCTTCTCTTTCACCTGAGTGGCAAGGTTCAGATCTGTTCCTCTTTTCAGTGAGGATTGAAAGTCTCCAAAGTTGAGGAATCTTCCATCTTGGTCACACATAGAAGAACATGATAAGTAATGTTCCAAGATGGAAACCTCTGGATACCCATACAAGCAAGTTTAAAAAAATCTATTTAACACAAGGCATTTTAAAGGGTGGAAATGCATTGACTGATCCACTTTTGGTGATTTACCCATTTCAAAACAAGTGGAAAACCCTCTAATGATCTATGATGGGTGTCAAACGCGATTTCATTGAGGGCTGCATCTGGGTTGTGTTTGACTTCAGGGGGCCTGGTGAGTGTGACCAGCTTGACGCCACTCGTGTCGGGGGTGCCTATGGAGGCTCGAGCACTCTGCCAGTGAAAATGGAGTGAGCATATTATCCCCAACAATCCAGGTCCTCATTTTATCAACCTTGGAAGGATGGAAAGCTGAATCAACCTTGAGCCCCATCAGGATTGAACTCCAGGCTGTGGGCAGAGTTTGCCTGCAATACTGCACTTTAACCACTGTACCACCTGAGCTCCAGTATACAATATTACAGTGTTGGAAGAAAAAAAATCCATCTGGTTCAGTTCCAAGCTGGGAGAAAGACACTGGAAACATGGAGGCTGATTGGAAAGATAATTTATTGATGAAGCAGAACCACCTGTGATTCTGGGCAGCTGACAAAATGGAGTTGAGAGTGGGTGAGTTTTTATACTTCTTTGGGCTTTGTATTTAGCTGTTGTCAGATTCCTATGGAGTCATGTAGGGATTATATAGGGGTCACAGCTGGCTCCATAGGCAAAAGAGTAAATGCAAATCCTAGGTGTTTGTCTGAGCTAATCTGGTCAACCTCTGGCTTATGTTTATCAGTTCCAAGGTTTCTGTAATTTTGAAGTTTGGACTGCTCTGAGATGATGCAATGAAAGAGCTTGTGTTCTGAAAGACTGTTGGGCAATTCCTACTGTGGCTGATGACATTCGTACTGTGTTAGATCTTGGGTGAGGAGCTGCTTCTAAACATATCACTCTGCCTTTGTTACCTGTCAAACTTTGCTCAAGCAGTTTTGAAATCTCCTGCCTTGAATGGATTTCTGCCTGCAATATTTGCTTTGCTTATGAATAAAGCCATCTAGGTAGTTGGCTTCTTCTTTTAATAAGCTCTTTATCTCTTAAGAGCTGACATCTGCTGTGGGCTATTATGAAAATATGGGGACTGCTTTCTGCCTCTAAAAAATATATTTCTCCATTTCTCCCTTTGGGGAAATATAATATTCTGCTTTTTTATTACTTCTCAAAACAATTCATTCTTCTAGTAGGGGGTGTTTCTCACAACAGTATTCTTATTTAGGGAGTAAAGAAGGATATTTGCATTCCCTTAAGCTTCTCTGTTTTTTTCCCTTCTCTAAATATGATTTTATAGCTTGCTGTTGTGAGGACAAACCAGCATGGACTGATCCAGAGATGGTATTCAGCAGGTTCTGACCAGTTCTGGAGAACCGGGAGAGAAAATTTTGAGTAGTTTGGAGAGCCAGCAAATGCCACCTCAGACTGGCCCGTCTCCCATCTATTCTCTGCCTCCGGAGTCCCAGCTGATCGGCTGGGTCTTCTTTGGTTGCCCTGGACAGGAAAATGGAGTTGGAAAGCAGGTTAGTGGGGTGGGGAGAGAATGGGGATTTTGCAGCAACCTTCCCCTGCCATACCCACCAAGCCACACCCACAGAACTGGTAGTAAAAACATTTGAATCCCATCACTGGACTGGTCCAGCTTTGTGTGCTTCCTTTCATTTCCCTCCTCCCCATTTTCCTAAAATTTCAGGGCAAGTCAAAAGGAATAAGTGGGAGGAAGAAACCTCCAAAGAGACAGTGATATGGAAACTAATTAAAATAAAGCCTTGCTTCTCTGCTCCTCATTAAGTATTCAGATACAACAATACAGAAGTTCCAGGGAAGGAAGGATTGTTCTTTTCTAAACATTCAGCCCTTGTGTCCAGAAATAACCCACTCCAAACAAACAAAGTGACTCAGACTGCAACAGTGAGGGACGTCTGAAATCTGTAAAAGTCTTATTTGATTTGGTGCTTTTCTTCAAGCAAGCTCTGGTGAGCTTTTAGCAAATGAAAGTGCTAGGGAGATTGGTCAAAACAGTGTAATGATTAAACTGACAAAACTTCAGAAAATGAACCATGGAATCTGGTGAAGGCCAGATTAAAAAAATAAAACATCAACTCTCAGCTTTAAAATAGATCAGTGCAACTATTGATATACCAAATCAAGCATGATCTGTTAAGTCATGTGGATTACTCACTTACTTTTCAAGCCAAGTAGAAACTTTAAAAAAATATGCACTATGACTTGAGGTCAGAAATAACCCTTCCCTCGTAGAAAGTTAGCATCCACCTCTCTTCTAGAAGAATGAAATATTTTGGAAAATATTAAAAAGGCAGACTATTACATTTCCCTGGATGAAAAATGGAAAAACATGTTTTTTTAGAGGAAAAAAGCAGCCCCCACCTTTCTTAATAGGTCACAGTTGATGTCAGCAGTTAAGAGACAAAGAGATAGCTCTATTCATAGGCGAAGCAAATACTGCAGGCAGCAATCCATTCAAGACAAGATATTTTGAAATTTCCTGCAGCAAGGTCTGAACAAAGGTAGGATTAGCCCTCAGCCACAATAGGAATTGCCCAACACCCTTTCAGAATACAAGCCCCTTCACTCCATCATCTCAGTTGCACCACCCCCAGAAAACTTCAACCAAACCTGGGAGCTCAGATAACATATAGAGCCAGCTATGACCCTTTTTAACCCCTGTAACAATCAATAGAATACATGTTCTTACACAGAAATAGGAAGCTCAGGTGCATAGGCCAAGAGAAGGTATAAAAAAACCTCATTCTCAACTCCATGTTGTTCTGTTTCATCATTAAACCATCTTTACAATCAGCCTCCATGTTTCCAGTGTCTTTCTCCCAGCTTGGAACTGATCCAGATGGATATTTCTTAAGATGCCTGTTATTTCAAAAAACAAGTTTAATGCTCTCTATTACTGATAAGCCAAACCCAGTTTGTTGGGCATAACATGTAGTCCTTGGCTTACAACTATTTGTTTAATGATCATTTGAAGTTACAACAGCACTGAAAAGGTGACTTATGGACCTGTCCTTGCACTTATGACTGTTGCAGCCTCAAAAATGAATTGTAATCAAAATTTGGATGCTTGGCAACTGTCACATATTAATAATGGCTGCAACATGTATGCCTAGTGGTGCAGTGGTTAGAATGCAGTACTGCAGGCTAACTCACTGTTCACTCCAGGAGTTCTATTCTGAGCAGCTCAAGGTTGACTCAACCTTCCATTCTTCCATGGGTGGGATGCTACCGGTTCTGCCCAGTTCTATAGAACCAGTAGCTCTGAAGAGCAGAAGACACTGAACTAGTTCTGTGTTTTCTGCTGTTTGGCCCACCTACCCACCCAGGATCTTACCTGTCCTTTATTTCCTGCTTTTTCAACCTCAGCTGCTTTGCATGGCACAGCTGAGTTTGAAACATCAGGAAAAAAGAGACTTTTCAAACGCTGCGTACCCGCGCACAGCGCTTTTCAGTTGTCCGGGCAGCACAGCTGATGGGCACTGAACCGGTAGTAACACTAGTTTGATCCCACCCCTGAATTCTTCCAAGGTCAGTAAAATGAGGAGCCGGATTGTTGAGGATAATATGCTGACTCTGTAAACTGCTTGGAGAGGGCTATAAAGCCCTGTAAAGAAGTTTGTAAGCCTAAACGTGCTATTGCTATTGCTATTTAACCTTCTCAGCCATTTTCTATCCAAGCAAATTCAATGGGAGGGATCAAGATTCGGTTAATGACCATGTGATTCATTTAACAATGGCAGTGTTTTGCTTAACAATTATGACAAAAAGATCTAAAATGGGGTTGCCTTTCTGAACACCCATCTTGCTTAGCAACAGAAATTCTGATTGCAATTGTGAAGGACTATCTGATTGCAATTGTGAAGGACTATAAGTCAAGGACTATTGGTACTGTTCAAACTTCTTCAGTGAAAAGGCCAATGAAAATAAAAATTGGGAATAAAAAATTATTCCCAAAATCTAGGGAGTAATTCTTAACAAGTTTATAATCTGATTTAAAGTGTTTTTGCAGTATTATATCAGTTCAGGCAAATGCTGCATCAATAAAGTTCTAACCAAAAAAGACTTTTACTGAAAAGCATACATGAAAATCACATCAGGATTATTTATTGATGGTGGAGAGAAAGAACAAAATGTAGAGCTACAATAAAAGAATGGAATAATGGAAAATAGCAATGCATATGTTTCACTTCAGAAATGGTCACTAAGAACTTCAACATCCATTAAGAAATTTATGTAAAAACATCCTACATCTGCCAGTGAAACATTTTATGACAGATGTCATGTTTTATTGGCCTTTTCATTGAAGAACCTTGAACATCTTTCCAGCACTATTAATTCATGGTTATTTGGGAAGATGATTAAAAAGATCAAAGAGCCAACTCACCAACAGTTGATGGTTTAAAACTATATGTGACTGAGAGAACTTAATAATCCCCATGGATACAATTTACACTAATAGATCAAATAAGATGAAGTTACTGAAATAATTTTATAGAGTTAACATTAATGTAGCTGGCAAATCTTTCAAAGTTCCCTTCCCTAAAGTACAGAAAAATTATGAGATTATCTACAGGGAATTTTGTGAATAACATTGTAAATTCCAAGGACTGTTTGTTTTCCATTTATAAGGCTCTTCATAACTTTTCATTAAATAAATGTCTTAGTTCTATCACAGATTTTAAGGGAAGCATTAAAGCATTATTATTATGCACAACAATACAATTATATACACAACTTTGTGAAACCACAGCAGTCAGATCTTTGGCTGGTGTTGGCCTTTATACATATTGAGTTCTTCCCAAGGATTTAAGATATTGTAATGTATCAATATAGTATATGTGTGGTTTCGAGCAGTGTGGTCTTATATATTTGACAATGGACATCTTTTCAATATGCAGATTTTCTATGTCATCCCAAAAATTTTGGTTCGGTATCTAGTATGCCAGTGACCATTGAGATTGCCATGGCCAGTTTATGCCATAATCTTTCAAATTTGATTTAACAGAGTAACAGAGTTGGGAGGACTCTTGGAGATCTTCTAATCCCCTTGCTCAAGGAGACCCTATACCATTCTGGACAAGTAGCTGTCCAGTCTCTTCTTAAAGATTCCAGTGATTCCAGTGGCCCACAACTTCTGAAAGCAAGCTGTTCCATTGGTTTATTGTTCTGACTGCCAAGAAACGTATCCTTAGTTCTAGGTTGCTTCTTTCCTTGATTAGTTTCCATCCATTACTTGTTGTATTGCCTTCCGGTGCTTGAAAAATAGGTTGACCCCTTCTTTGCGGCAGCACTCAAATATTGGAACACTTCTATCATAATTTTCAAATTTTGATATTTTGTGATCTCCAATTCTTTGTTTTTCATTCTGCTATCCCCTGGTATTACACATCAATTATCCATACTTTTTTGCTTTTCAATCAAAATTAAATCTGGTGTGTTTTGAATCAAAATGTTATCAATTTGCATTTGAAAATCTCAGAATATTTTATTCTGCTCATTATCAACTATATTTCCAACTCTATGTTCCTATCAATTTTTTTATTACAGATGCATGGTAATTTGTATAGAAGTTCCAGTGAAACATTTAGGTGACTGTGTTATGTCATTATTGATAATCAGTTTATGCAATCTTATTGATGAGCCACTGTTTCTTCTGCTTCTTTATACAGTCTGCACTTGCTTTGCCAGCAGTGAGTATAGTATAATTCTAGCATTCCCACTAATTCCATGCAAAGGTATTCTAATGACAACCTCAGCTCAGTTTCTGCATGAGGACATCATGCCAAGATGACTACAATTCTTCTGCATTAATCACTTCTTTGTGCAGTGGGCCACTTGTAAGAGGAAGCACATAAACTGAAAAGAGTCTGGAATAACTTTTGTTTTCATGCCACGTCATTGTCTCTTAAGGATTTTGGATACAATTGCAAGAAGATGACAAAAGAATGCATTATGATCAATCTGCTTTTCCTCCAGGTTTGTTGCAATCCCATGTCTACATAATGGTTTTTCATTATTGTGTTCTGAAGGTAAACCTGAAGGGAGTTAGAAGCAGAGTTAAGTCATTATACTGTCCAATTCAGTCTGGGTCAGTCACTGGGACCAGATATTTAGTCATCCAAGCTTTCAGACTCATGCTGGAGCCTATTCTCAGGGAACTTCTCTCTAGCAATTTGTAAGTAATTCTCTGTGTGGTATTTATATGGTGCCTTTGTGTGTGGTTTTTTTTAGATGTTGACTAGGGTGTTGATGGCTGGCTATTATGTCATTGGCTCTGTTGTATCCCTGTGCTGCCAAGCCCTCGCCTCCTAAGTAATTTCTAAGCTGGTGATAAATCACCACTGATGAGTTGCTGTTGACTGATGAGGGGTCTGTTTCCCAGGCTTCAATCATTGTTTTTGTGCTCGCTTGCCCAATAATCTCAGTAGCTGCAAAATTGAATGTATGTCCTTGCTTATTGCAATGTGAGGCTACCAATGAGTTCAAGTCTCCTCATCTAATCACTTGCTTGTATGACTTGAAGGGCTCTTTTACTATAACCCATAGTAAGTGAAAGAAAAAGGTCAAGAGAGCCCTATTCAAAATTAATTATTCTAATTGAGCCCAACAAATAGAAAATCTGTTTGGTTATCATACGACAAGAAGATTGGGAAGTCAGACATGGCTAGGTTGTGCAGGTAACTTGGTTGAATCTAAACATATCCATTCCTTATAAATGGGGGAGGAGGTCCCTTTTAAACTTCATTAAGACATCAATTCTCTGCCTGACTGTCTGATCTATCTGTCTCTTTCTTCTTCCCTTCTGTGTTGTTTCCAAAGTTCTCACAATTTTGCCAATTGTATTCTGATGACTACTTAAGCTTCACCATCGCCTTAAGCCCCTGTCACATTGCACCAATGGATGGAAAGAGGATGTAAAATGGAGAGAAACACTTGCCATCCATTGATTCACGCGATGCATCCGTTCTGTACTCACTGCATACGTTTTGTTTCCTCTCTATCCATCCAGCATCCGTTTATTGATGTTTCATCTGCTCAGAAAGTTTTGAGCTGCTCAAAACTTTTGAGCGGAAAATGTATCCAATTCGTCCGTTCTGCATCTGCTACACATCCGCTAGGCATCCGTTATGCATCCGTTATGCATCCGCTATATCCGCTAGGCATCCGCTGTGCATCCGTGCAATTCCATCTGCTTCAGTGGTAAACGGATGCAGGGAGGAAGTGGAACAGACACGGAACGGATGCAGAATGGATGCCTAGCGGATGCAGAACGGAAACAAAGCATGTAAAATGGAAAAAACGTTCGCAGAGGGGACCTATCTCGGATATTAAGGATGTCTAGAGGATGCCTAGAGGATGCAAAAGGACACCTAGGAGAAAACCTATACTGCCTATAAAAAGGGGGAGCAACTCATCTGGATCTCACTTTCAGAACAGCAGCCCTGCGGTGCGGAACTCTGCAGCCTTCATTTGCCTCTTCCTCTTCCACAGCATCCAGTCATGTCCACCATGGATCGTAACAAAGTCCTTTTGGCAGCCACCATCCTTCTGCAACAGTGCGAAGCCATCTAAAGGCTCTGTGAACTCTACTACGGGAAGAAAAAGAGGCGTCTGGGTCTGAAGATGGTTCGCCAGAAGAGCAGAGGATGGACTGTACAACAAGCTGATGGTGGAGCTCAGGAATGAAGACACTCGTGCATTCCAGAACTTCATGAGGATGCCTCCAGCCATGTTTGACGAAGTTGTGCAGCAGCTGACACCCAGGTTGACCAAGGCAAACACCAACTTCCGGCCCAGCCTGGAACCTGGGCTCAAGGTGGCACTCACTCTGCGCCACCTGGCCTCAGGGACCACCTACAGGAGCATGCAGTACGGCTGGAGGGTGCCACCCAACACCATCAGCACTGTGGTCAGAGAAGTGGTGCAGACCATCATCAAAGAATACAAGGAGGAGCTCCTCCAGTGCCCCTCCACTGAAGAAGGCTGGAAGAAAGTTGCAGAGCAGTGGTATCAGAGGTGGAACTTCCCACACACGGTTGGAGCCATAGATGGCAAGCACATGGCCTGCAAAGCGCCAGCCAACTCAGGGTCCTCTTATTTCAACTACAAGGGCTTCTTCAGCATCATCCTCTTCGCCATGGTCGATGCTGACTACAGGTTCATGTACATCGATGCTTCAGGCAACGGCTCATCTTCAGATGCCCAGGTATACAACGCAAGTGACCTCAAGGGTGGGCTAGAACGCAACCTCATTGTGGGCTTCCCAGATCCAGATCCCCTGCCCAACGACACGCAAGATGTGCCCTATTTCATCATGGGGGATGACGCCTTCTCCCTCAGAACCTACCTCATGAAGGCCTACACCTCCAGATGCCTCACCCGTGAAGAGAGGATCTTCAACTATAGGCTGTCCAGGGCAAGGCGGGTGGTGGAGAACGCCTTTGGCATCCTGGCCAACAGGTTCCAGGTACTTCTCACCACCATGCAGCATCGCCCACAGACCGTGAGGAGGATCATGGAAGCTTGCTGCATCCTGCACAATATCATGTGCACCCACTACCCAATCTTGCAGAACAGGCTCATGGACCTCCAGCAAGGCAATGGGGACATGGAGCCTGGGGAATGGAGGCAAGGGCGAAACCTGATAGACACTGAGGATGTGCAAGGCCCCAACAGATACTCATGTGAAGGGAAGAAGCAGCGCAACCTCCTGAAACACTGGTGCAACTCCCCAGCTGGAGCAGTGGAGTGGCAAGACAGGATGATAGATGATTAATGGATGCTTCCTTCAACCTGTCTCATCACACGGATGAGATTGGGCCATGTATGTTGGGTGGGCCTACAATGAACAGGGCATTTAATAAAGAGTTGTGTTTTTGTTGACATGTGTTGATGATTATTACATTATTACTGATAATAAAGGGCCATAGGTGTGGCACCAGGGAGGGTGGACCATACAGTCCCACTATGCTTGCACTGGAGGTTTATCTATCCCACAGCTATTATCCATTCCAACGGTATCCCTGCCCATCCCACTGCTATCTCAACCCATCGCACTGCTATCTTAACCCATCCCACAAGCTTGCAAAGGCTTAAATCATTTCTAAAAGTTTCCAGCAAGACTTTATTAAAAAAAAGAAATGAAGCAAGTGTGTGAATCAAAGTGTGTGACTTTATCAACAACAAGCTATAAAACAAAAATGAGTCTCTGGCACTCCTCTTGGTCACTCAGTCTCAGGGGTGAAAGGTCCAGGTGCTGTGTAGGTGGCTGGTGCTGGAGTGCTTGTCATCAACTCCTCCAGAAGCAGAAGCAGCAGAAGCACCAGCCCCAGAAGAGCGAACCCATGCTGCAGAAGCCCCAGCAGAACCAGAGTAAGGGCCAGGGGGCGGGATGGTAGCCCTGTCCCTCTTGCAAGGGCTGGCAGCAGATGGCTGAGGCTTTATGTGCTTCCGCATGGTTGTGGGGTTGTTGGCTGGCAGGGAGGCTGGCAGGAACCAAGGCTGGCAGGAAGGCTGGCAGGCAGGCAGGCACCAAGGCTGGCAAGAAGGCTGGCAGGGAGGCAGGCACCAAGGCTGGCAGGCAGACATAAACTAAGGTTGGCAGGAAGGCAGGCACCAAGGCTGGCAGGAAGACTGGATGGCAGCAAGCCTGGCAGGCAGGCTGGCAGCAAGGCTGGCAGGAAGGCAGACAGCAAGGCTGGCAGGGAGGCTGGCAGCAAGGCTTTTAGCAAGGCTGGCAGCAAGGCTTGCAGGTAGGCATGCAAGCAGGACAGGCAAGGCTGTCAATCCGTCCGGCAGCAGGTCTTTCCTCTGAATGGTGACCTGCTTCCGATCTGCTTCCCTTATATCTGCGGGGCTTATGCAATGCATCCTTCCTGCATGCGCTATTAACGCTAGGCATCCGTTCAGCTTCTGCTGTGCATCCACTGTGCATCCGCTTCATCCGCTCGGTGTCCGCTCTGCATCCACTCTTTCCGTTCCGCGTCCACTTGGCTGAGGCCCCCCGGAAGCCTAGCGGATGTGCCATCCGCTCCCATCCGCTTCCATCCGCTGGGCTTCCGTTCTGCATCCGCTTTCCATCCGCCCTCGGTCCTCCCCGCATCCATTCCTTTCCGTGTTATCCGCTCCGGTTATGCAAATTTTTGCCCCTTCTGAGAGTGGATAACAACGGATGGAACATTTTTCTCATCCGTTGTGTCCTTTTTACTAATGTTTTGCATCCGTTGGGCAGTGTGACAGGGCCTTTAAGTATTTTAATGTAAACAGATATTGTTGAGCTGCAATTTCCAGCAATCCAGCTTGGAACTGGGTTCAAGAACAGTGGAAAAACTACACATTCCTCTTCTACTTGTTCTCAATATCTTTCTCAATCTGTTTGTTCTTTCTGATGTCTCTTCCTTCATTTTGTTTATTCATCTTTTTCTTTGTATTTATTTCAAATCTTCCATTTGCAGTGTATAATTACCTCTTTTGCCCTTTTTGCATCCTCTTGTATTTATTGTTCTAATTTCCTTTTCATCTAACTTTCAATTTTCTTTGATATCTGAGCTTTGTCCTCTTCAGAAATGAAATGCACATATGTAAGATGGAAGATATCTGCTTGGTAATAGTACTTTAGAATATGTTTTTAGAGCAATAGTTCATTTGAATATGAATCATCAGTGTGAGATGGCCACCAAAAAAGTGAACATTAAGTTAGCCTGCATATGTACTTTCTATTTCTCAGGAAATCACTCAATCCCATCTCAAGAATCATGTCAAGTTTTGGATGCTGCACTTTATGAAAAATCTGGATGAACTGAAACAGATTTGCGGAGGCTATCAGGAATGTTCAGGAAATTAATAACTAAATCCTATTGCCCAGAGTCATTGGAAGTTGGGCAGAATGATGATGATGATGATGATGATGATGATGTTAATGATGATGATGATGATAATGATGATAAAAATATACTAAGATGTTATCTTAACAGCTCTTAGTGTGATGACCCAGGGCACAAAGGCAACACACTCAGATAATTAATAAGAGTCCTTTTATTAGCTCCAACTTTGCCCCCAATGTCCTAGTTACCTTCTGACTGGAGAAAAACTCTCCCAGGACAGCCTTTGATTACAGAGAATCAAATCCAAAATGTAGTCAACAAAAACTGTAAGTCCAATCAAGGCAAAATGAGATAATTAGTTTGACAGGGCAGGAGCAAGAATTCCAGACATGAAGGCACGGCAATCAACACAATTGGGAAGATGGCAGGAGCACAGATAAGCAAAGTCGACACAAGATTAAGCTCATGTTTGTTTCCAGAAGCTGCCACACTCAGCATGCATTTCTTTTCAACTCTCATATCTAGGTGTGGCTAATGAAGGGTATTGTCAGGCGGAGCTCCATTCAAAATCCAGGAAAGAAATACTTAGACTCTTTAGTTTCAAGAAAAGATATCTTTTACTGAAAGTGAAGTGGTAGTAACCAAAGAATTCTGAATCTGAGAAATTAGGCGCGCAATTCACATATACAAAGTGATGGAAATGTTCCCACCCCCAATAGTTCAGATGACACTTCCAATTAGAAGTTGTGAATATGATCATGTGGGCATCTTCAGGTGATGATGAGGCCTCTGTCTGTTGCCTTGGCATATTTTGATAATGGGTTGCAGTTGCGCAGAGAAAAGAAAGCTAAGCGAGAAATAGAAACCTAACTCTATTGTATGCTTCCCCCCCCATTTACACAACAGAAGAATGTAACACCTCCAGCTCACTTCCCAGACTTATCCCTTCCTCCCCTTCCCCCCCCCCCATTTCTTATGACAGCCGAAAGATGCAAAGTAATAGTAGAAGATCTTGAAGGCTGACATTCGGCCCGCCTAGAAAAAAGAAAACCATCAGTCCTGCAGGAGAGATAGGAGAAAATATAAAGACAATTATTAATCATTAAACAATTACAAAACAATACACTCCTAAGGCTTATCAGGATATTTGGAACGAAATGCTTTGATCAACTTAGGGGCTTTAACGTCGGTTTCGTTAACCCATTCGGCTTGCGAAGATGGGAAATGTTTCCAGGCTACAAGATACTGGAGTCGACCCCTCCATTTGCGAGAGTCCAGAATTTCTTTAACTTCAAAATGTTGTTCACCTTCAATCAGTATTGGTATGGGAGGGTCAGCCTGGATGGGTCTTAAATCAGAAGTACGTTCAGGTTTTAGCAAACTAACATGGAAAACTGGATGAATTTGTCGAAGAGTTTTGGGTAAGTTCAGCTGGACTGTTACAGGATTTATAATCCATTCAATCGTGAAAGGACCAACATACTTAGGACCAAGCTTCTTTGACTTTTGAGTGGTCTGCAGGTATCTGGTGGACAGGAAAACCTTGTCACCCACTTTATATTCTTTCTGTGGGGATCTTTTCTTGTCTGCAAATTTCTTATGAGCTTGATGGGCCTCATCTAATGCTTTGCGTGTCATTGGCCAGTTAAGTTGGAGTTGAGTTATCCATTCATCCAATGAATGGATGTTAGGTTTTTCAAGAGGAAGTTCAGGTATGGGAACAAAATCTTGTCCCGAAGCCACTTTAAATGGAGTAAATCCAGCACTACTGTGTACGGAGTTGTTATATGCCACTTCGGCAAATGGTAATAATTCGGACCAGTTATCTTGTTAATAATTTATGTAACATCTAAGATATTGCTCTAACACTGTGTTAGTCCTCTCACAGGCCACATTAGTTTGGGGGTGGTGGGCGGAGCTTAACCCCTGGACGGAGCCTATTAACTTCAGGAACTCTTTCCAAAACTTTGAGGTAAACTGGACCCCTTTATCCGAGATTATGCGTTCCAGAACACCATGTAACCTATACATATGTGAAATAAACAGTTTAGCCAGCGTCTTAGCAGAGGGAATCTTGGAACAAGGTATGCAATGTACTTGTTTGGAAAACAAATCAGTCACTACCCAGATGACCGTGTTTCCACCACTTTCGGGTAACTCTACTATAAAGTCCATAGAGATTTCCTTCCAGGGAGCTGTTGGTCTAGCTACATTTTGTAACAATCCTACTGGCTTACCAGGAGTTCTCTTTGCCGAAGCACAAATTGGACAGCTAGCTACATAAGCTTCAATGTCCTTCTTTAAAGTAGGCCACCAGAATTGCCGCTTAACCAGATGTAAGGTCTTCACAAATCCGAAATGGCCAGCTGCTTTAGAATCATGAGCCTGTTGTAGTATTTGGCCCCTCAGCACCTGTGGCACATACAACTTGGCCCCCACCCAAGCCAAACCATCTCTAACTGTATAGTCACTTGAATGAGCCAGGAACCATTTGTCCAGTTTTAAAGCTTCTTTTAATTGTTTGGTTAGGTCATTCGATAAAACCACTTCTTGGTTCTTCTTTTGGACTCTGGTGATCACTGGGGCGGCTAGATGTTTGGCTGAGACAATTGGGCTTATCACCTCCTGGCGCATACTATTATATTGGGGTAGTCTAGAGTGAGCATCCGCCATGAAGTTCTTCCCTTCGCTAAAATGGGCCAACATGTCCTTCATCAAAGGAAGGGGGTACACGTTTTCCACAGAAATAGTGTTTAAATTTCTGTAATCCACCACCAAGCGTTTGGAACCATCTTTCTTTTCCCGGAACAACACTGGGGCTGCTACCCGGGGTCTAGCAGGTTGAATGAAACCATGTTCCAGATTTTTATCTGTAAACAATCTTAGCTCTTCCAATTCCTGTGGGGTCATTGAGTACAACTTTGGTTTTGGGAGCTTCACCCCAGGCAAAATCTCAATAGCACAGTCTCTTGGCCGGTGAGGCGGAAGCTCATCCGAGGCCTTCTCACTGAACACTTCTTTTAAATCCCAATACTCTTTGGGAATTTTCTCCTCATCTTTCACGGACTCAGTACCTGTGGAAGCTATTTCAATTAGGTCCTCAGGCTTCGGCTGGGATCTGGCCCCTCCTCTCGGTCGCTGCTTTGTGCGTATGCACAACAACCCTTTCCTCCAGTTAACCTGGGGGTTCCATTTCCGGAGCCAGGGTAGTCCCAGTATTAATGGTTGCTCCATCCCAGAAACCATAATAAAACGCAGGGTCTAATCATGCTCTCCCATGACCATTTCTATAGGTTCCATGACAAAACATGCAGGGCAACCTCCAGCCACTGATCCATCTAGTTGGCAAAAGGAAATGGGCATCTTCAAAGGTTTTAGCTTTAGGCCCATTTTCTTCACTACTTCCATGTTGATTATACACCTTGTGCACCCAGAATCTAACAGAGCTATCATTTCCCCTTCGACCCCTGAATTGGGTACCCTCAACTTCACCGGAATGGTCATAGGGCCCATGCTTGGACTTACCAGGAAGTCGTCTTCCGAGTTGAAATCCTCCTCCTCAGGGGTCACTGGGGTTTCTGATTCCTCTCCTGCGGGAGGGGCGACCTCTGCCGTCTCTTTCGACTTTAGTGCTGTTTTGCGAGGCTTCGCTGGGGATTTTTCAGGTTTCTTTCCTTCCTTTGGCACCCCCTTTGGCTCCAGCTTGACTCTGCAGTTCACAGCCCGGTGACCTTCCTTCCCGCATCGAAAACAGGCCGAGGGGTTGGGTCTTGCCGCCACTCCTCCCCTCTGCGATTTAGGAGCCTCTTGAGGATGTGGGGGGGGGGGAAACTTGCTCCACCCATAATCTCCCCGCCGTTTGCTTCTGGTTAAATCAATCTCCACTTCTTCTGCCAGCAAGTACCACATCTGCAAGTCATTGGGGTCTCTTCTAGCAATGCATCTCTGGTACACATCTTCATTTAAACCATCTTTAAACAGTTCTATCAGGGCTTCTTGGAGCCAGCCTCGGAAATGGCCGGTTAACTGTCTAAATTCTTGGGTGTAATCAGCCACAGACCTCCGCCCCTGTTTGTATGGTTTTCATCCTAATTAGGGCCTTGCGCTCTGCCAGTGGGTCTTCAAACCTAGCCCTCAGTGCAGCCATGAACAGGTTGTAGTTCAGCAACTGAGGAGCATTATCATTATGCAAGGTCACCATCCACTCTGCCACTATTCCCTCCAAAGCCCTGGTAACACACATCACTTTGGCTGCTTCTGAGGGAAAGTCCTCCCCGTATTCTTCCATATGGCTCCAAACTTGAGCTAGGAAAAATCCCAAGGTTTTGGTATCCCCCCCCCCCGTATTTTACTTCTAACGGAGGCAGCCTAGGAGCTCTACACCTTCTAGGAATCACACCTCCCGCTGAAAGCCCCGGGGCTGCTGCTGGATCGGGTTGATTTATGGGAGAGGGAGCTGCTCTGCTTCTTCTGGCTGGGGCTACTTCCCCTCCCCCTTCATACATTTGTGCAGCTTGGGGTTGTTCAAAGGCTTCATTCAGGAGTCTCCTGGCTCAATCCAGTAAGAGTTCCCTCTTTTCCTTCTCTTGCCAAGGCTCCTCTTTTCCATGCCGGTGGGTAGTTGTGACCCCAGGAGGGGGGTCCTTCTCCAGATCTTTCCAACCAACCCCCACCGACCATCTGGGCTTCACAGCTGGATCCTCTTCCAGACTGAGCTCTGCTAGTGATTGGGCTTCCTGCACCAGCACAGAATCTTGCCCTCCAATGGCTCCCGGATCCTCTTGGTCACTATTTCAAGATGACATAATGTCCAGGCCCCCTCAGAAGAAAATTGGGTGTTCTCTCTGGGTGGGCTGGTGGAGAGATTCATAATAATGTCAGGCGGAGCTTCATTCAAAATCCAGGAAAGAAATACTTAGACTCTTTAGTTTCAAGAAAAGATATCTTTTACTGAAAGTGAAGTGGTAGCAACCAAAGAATTCTGAATCTGAGAAATTAGGCACGCAATTCACATGTACAAAGTGATGGAAATGTTCCCACCCCCTATAGTTCAAATGACACTTCCAATTAGAAGTTGTGAATATGATCGTGTGGGCATCTTCAGGTGATGATGAGGCCTCTGTCTGTTGACCTTATTTTGATAACGGGTTGCAGTTGCGCAGAGAAAAGAAAGCTAAGCGAGAAATAGAAACCTAACTCTATTGTATGCTCCCCCCCTCATTTACACAACAGAAGAATGTAACACCTCCAGCTCACTTCCCGGACTTATCCCTTCCTCCCCTCCCCCCCCCCATTTCTTATGACAGCCGAAAGATGCAAAGCAATAGTAGAAGAACTTGAAGGCTGACAGGTATCAGGGCCCTTTCCTCCCCCATAAACTACACAACTCACATTGCTGTCTTCTCTGTTCCATCCTGCGTGCCCTAGGATGAAGAGGGGGTGGGCCTGGTTCTTCGTCTGAACTCCCTCTCCCTTATTCTACCTCTTCCCTACTCTGCCCAACTGGACTTTGCCCTTCTCCAGTTTCTCCACAGAAACAGAGCCACACTCCCACTCCCTGTCAGCTATTCATCTTCCTTGTGGGATTCAGACTCCAACAGGGACATGACACTTTGGTCCTTGGTTAGGACTTGAACTGTTAATTTTTTTCCACTTCCAGATTTTGAATCAAATTGAAGACTACATCATCATCATCACCATCACTCCATGGATATCCCCTTGTCATGGATGAGAGGGTTGTTGTGCTCTGATGACCAGAAGGGATACCCATGTCAGACAGATCTTAGGAAAGAACCAGATGAATATGTTGAAAAAAACAGAAAAAGAAACTTACATACACCATTATGTCTGCTATTAAAAATTGGAACAAAAAACAAACCAGAGGGCTACTTAAAGTCAACTACTTAAAGTTTGAACTGTGGAAAAGAATTTGTCCAAATTCAGATATCACTGAAAAACAATTAGCAAATCAAAGGAGATTCATTATCAGGAAAAAAAATATTCAGGGATGCAGAACTAGAAGAGATTTAGAAATATTATAAAAGTGGAAGACCCAGAAACATAATAGACCAGTAGAAGAAACTCAGATAACAACAGTTAGAAATATAACGGAAACAACTGATACCAATTATAGAAATGATAACATAGAAGTAATAACAACAAAACCAGAATAGGCCTGCACTGAATCAACCTATGAACTGAACCTGTAACACGAAAATATTAAAAGAGAAAATTATAGTGTATGCAGAACACAACTAGAAAGAAACAGAACACCAGTATTGAAAGTAATATTCCCTAAAGACCTGGCATTACAATGAAGGATTTGAATAAGGTGCTTGCAAGGATTAAAATAACATCTATCAAATTGATCCATCAGCTTCCCTACAGTATAGCATTGATGATTACAGAAGAACTGAGTATTAAAATTAGAAAAGCAAAAGTTGAAAGTGAAAATGAGACTGGAAACTAACATAAAGAATTTAAGATCACAAGTGAATAATTTAAAGAATATGAAACAGCAGAAACTTAAGAATGTAAAGATGAAGACAAGGCTAATTCAAAAATATTGGCTTATCACCAAAAAGATTGAAGACACTTTGGAAATCACAAAAGAACAGTTAACAATAATAACTAGGAAAATGGAATGCAATGAAGTATGAATCATCAACTTTTGATTGATAAAATTGTTTTGGAGAATTGCATAAGGGGGAAAAACCATTTACACATGTTCTGAATTAATTATAAAATGTTTGATTCATGACTACACAATAGGATCATGGAATGTTTGGAAATAACTGGTGTCAGTAAAAGCATTAAAATGTTTATAGAAAAAATAATGAAGCAGTGGAAGACAGAGTTGGTATTTGGAAATGAAAAATATGGGGTTGTCAACATTAGGAGAGGCATCTTCCAGGGTGACTCATTATCACTCTTATTACTTGTCATAAAATCTCACATTTGCTTTATATGCACAATTGGAAGCTTTGTGGAAAATCAGAAATCAAAATCCAGTCAATGACAAACAATGTCAGCATTTTTAGCACAGATACAGCAATGGAATTTCGCCTGGAGAAATGTGTTCCAATAGCATTAAATCAGGATTGAAATGCCAAATGGCCAAACCATCAGGATGAAGCCTACAAGTATCCAAGCATTATATAGTGGGATAACAACAAGCATGGACAAGTTTAAAATGTGATACATCTAAAGGTGAGAAAAATGCTAAAGACAAAATTGAACAGTAGAAATATTATCAAAGCCATCGATACCTGGTCCAAACCTGTGATATAATATACTGCTGGAATTATTAACTGGACAGTTTGTCCTGAAAAACAAGAAAAATGATGACTATTCATCATCCTGTTGCAATATTAATAGATTATATCTGCCTGGCAGAAATGAAGTCAGAGGTTTACTTCAAATCAAACAAATTGTTGAAGAAAAGCAAGCACTGACTGATAGTGCAAAGGAATGTATTTGAATATTAGTAATTCGGATTGGTAGTTAGGCTGTTGCTCTGAGCTCTGAGTTTGGCAATTTGGTTGCAAACATGCTCAGAACAAAAGCCTAAATGCAAAAGAATAAACATTGATTAATTGAAAACTGGAACTTTTTCAATGTACAAGATACAAAGCAGGTATATTGAAATTATGTAATAAAAACACGAACAGCATCTGGCAAGGAAAAGTATTACAAAAGAGGACAGGGTGGATAAAGATCAAACCTGTCAATGGCTTACAACTAGAACAATAATAATAAAAAAGAAACAGAAGGCTTGAATTTAGAAGCTCAAGAGCAAGCTATTCAAATTAATGCAATCAAGACCAGAATTGGGGGGGGGGGGGGGAGTGAATCATCAAATGATTCAATGTGCAATGTGATTCAATGTGATTCAATTCAATGTGATTCAATCATAAACAACAACATAATACAGTCACAAAAATGAACCAATCTCATCGTACACATGTTATACTCTGACAATAAAGGTAGTAACATTGACTGGAATGTCTTTAAAAATTAAGATGTGCCCATAATAATAATAAAATGTGAGGAACATATAGTTGAAAAAAATAGTTTTATTAAAAGATTGTGGCATAAGCCAGCTGAGATTGTCTTAGTGGTTATCGGTACAATGAGTACCATATAAAAAAAAAACCTTGGATATTGCATAGAAAATATGTGCATTGAAAATATATGCATATTTCAAAAGAGAAAATGTCAGTAAAATTCTTTATATTTGCACTTGCATTTGATTTGGTTATGAGATGGCTGAGGGCGTATGAGCTTCCTGTCCTTCGATGTATAATATCTGTACTAATGTTCTGTTAGCTCCTTGGTTCCAGATTCTTTCAATAAAATCGAAGGATAGGAGGACATCATGAGCAGGGATTCAATTTTTTTTACTACTGGTTCTGTGAGTGTGGCTTGGTGGGCGTGGCATGGTTTGGTGAGCATGGTTTGGTGGGCATGGCAGTGGAAGGATACTGCAAAATCCCATTCCCTCCCCACCCCACTAACCTGCTTTCTAGCTCCGTTCTCCTGTGCAGGGCAACAAAATAAGACCTAGCCGATCAGCTGGGACTTGAGAGGCAGAGAATAGATGGGGCCAGTCAGAGGTAGTATTTGCCAGTTCCACAAACTACGAAAAATTTCTGCTACTGGTTCTCCAGAACTGGTCAGAACCTGCTGAATACTACCTCTGATCATGAGTAAACTCCTTCCTGGAGTGGGGTGCGGGCTCAGTAACATTACTACAAGGGGAAGACTTGCTCTTAAGAAAAGAAAATCACATATTTTGAAGAACCCACCCACCCATTTTCTCTGCCCAGGTAGTTAGATACTGAATTAATCTATTTTCTAGGCTGACATCATGCAAATTAAGAAGACAGGCTGAATTTACATAATATTTTAGCATGTACATGAATACACACATACACATATACTAACTAAAATTAACCAAAGTTAACATGTTGCACAAGTACATCTGCTAGTTCATTATCTGATTTAACTACTTATGTTCTGTGAATACAGCCAAACTGTCTCCATTTGGATTTTAATAACTTGGCAATAATTACCTTTTTTTTTTCTTTAGGATGTTTTAAAATTTCTTTTCCACAGTTCCATTTTTGACTGCTAGAGGTTTGGCTACTATACTTTTTCCCTGTATGGAATTTCACTATTTCATATTTCAATAACTGTTTTTCGCTTTTGTGTGGGTGCTACTATTGACATTTTAAGGAAAGTTCTGGGAATGTAAATAATTTATTATTCTGGAGATAGAACATTCCAGAGAACTTTGGAATTCTATTATTCTTCCAGACCTTCCTATTCCTGAGGTATTTTCTAGATGTTTTAACTCCTTGAATAATAACAATTAGCAGTGTTGTACCATGTTCTAGAAACAAATCAGTTTCATGTCCAAAACATCACAAACTGTTCTTGGTTTGAAGATTTAACTCAGAAAACAATCCCTGGTATAACTGGATTGGCATGGTCCAAAGGAAAAATGGAATGTTCTGAATTAGCTTTAACATTTTATTCCCAAAATAGTTCATTTTATACATGTTTAGAAATATCCTACTGTGTATTGTAGCCCATCAACAATTGATTTAGTTAACTAATTCACCATGCGAATTTATCCTTTATTTCCACATTTCATACATTGTTGCAAACTGCAGGAGCAGAAATAAGCAACAAATAAACACTGGATTTTAATAATTGGACATAATCATTCAGGATGTTCTTTTTCAGCTAGTTAAAGAATCTCTTTTAAAACAACAGAGGCTGGAGAAATTCTATGGAAATGTAATTGCCTTTCAGTAATTCATAATTGCAAGAACCATTGTTCACTATCGCGTCAGGTATAAATTCTGGTGTGTGTGTGTGTGTGTGTGTGTGTGTGTGTGTGTGAAAGAGAGAGAGAGAGAATATGAATGTACAAATGAATGAATGAATATACAAACGTTTGGTTGCAATTATGGTCTATTGTGGTAGACAGGTTCTCTCTGGCTTCTTACCAAAATTGGCCATTTTGAGCAATCTAATTCAATCCTTTTAATTATGCAACTTAGATATTCTGGCTGCATTTGCACAGCATGATTACAATGAATATTTGTTATCCTTCTGGGTGGCCTAGTATGCTCTGTGAACTCAGCACCTTTGGTAAATTTTTGATTTTGCTATATGGCGTAATCCCAGGAAATAGGTTCTTTTAGGAATCAGCATAATCTTACTATCTAAATGCAGCCTTAAAATAATTAGGTATTCCATACAGATACTTGTTAGGAATGTAAGTCACAGTTGGGTTGGAAAATATATAAACCAGGATAAACATTTTAATACTGTCTCTTGAAGGGAATACTAAAATTGTAATTGGGTGTGGTTCCTCAAACGGCCATAAGATGGAGCCAGAAACCTGGCTTGTTCTGTTCTGTTCTGTTCTGCCCTTTTCTGGAGAGTGTTGACTTTCCTGCATTGACTGTTACTGATCATCGTTATTCTTGGATTTGATGTAAGTCTGTTACTGAACTGTTTTTGATACTGGACTTTGTTGTTGGATTATCCCTGGACTGAAAACTGACTGTTTTAACCCTGAATGACTTGGACTGTTCGTTGAACTTTGCTTAACCATTTTACTGGAAGTAAAAACCTACATTTTACTATACAGTGTGGCTGTGTGCTGTGTGTGTGTTATTCTTCACTACTCTCACTATGTCTCCCTGTGTGCGCTCATTCTCCTAATGGGCAATTACCAGGGTCAGGTAACTGAGAGTTGGTGTAAATGCACAGTACTGTATACAGACAGCTGTTTACTGTTTTTGTGGTTTACTGTCCTGGTAAAGATGGCACATGACCCTTCAACAAGTCTAGCACTGATAACCTGGTTGGATGGAACAAACTATGTTTCCTGGTTTATGAAGTGCAGTCTGCTTCTGCATAGAGAAGCATTATGGAGAAGGATAGAGTCTACTTCTGTGTAGAGAAGGGTTCAGGATCCACCGGATGTAAATGCTTGGGATCCAGATAATAAGGACGATGCCAAGAAGTTAGCTGACTTTAAATGGAACAACGACCAAGCTCTTTGTATAATTGGACTAACACTGAGTGACCAGCAGCTAGTCCATATTCGTAGAGAAGAGTCTGCTGCTAGATGTTGGGAGAATTTGAAGAGGATTTATGTTTGTGACAGTGTAGGTGCACACATACATCTTACATGTAAACTGTTGAGATCACGTCTTCTGAAAGGGGAAGATATGTTAGCTCATTTGAATTTCATGAAAATAACTTTTCAAGAGCTACATGAAAAGGAACTGATATTTTCAGAGCTGCAACAAGTTTACATCATTCTTTCCTCGTTGGATGAAAGTTATGATAATTATGTATCTTCATTGGAAGTCCTGCCCAGAGATAAATTGACATTGACTGACATAACCAGAAGGTTGTTAGAAGAAGCAAGAAGATGACTGGATAGGGACCAACTGAGAAAGGAACAACCACAAGAAGAGGGTTTGTCTTCAACTGCCTATACTGTTAGGAAATGTTTTTCTTGTGGGGCTAGGGGACATATAGCTAGATTCTGTAAGAAGAGAAAGAAACAGAATACTGGTAATAACCAGAAGGCTAAGAAGAATGTTAGTTTAGCTATGTCTAGCAATTCAACTGTAAACTATGATTTGTGGGTTGTTGATAGTGGAGCATCACAATGCATTACTAAAGATAGAAAAAGGTTTGTAACGATGTCCACGAGTAAGCAACATGTGGCTTAACATTGTTATAAACTGAGTTAGCCATTTGCAACTGATCATCATGTATCACATATAAATCATTTTTTAAAGTAGCAATAACACTTTTACCCTCTTTCTTTATTATACAATTATCTCCCCTAAAGGTTACAACATAACCAATATTAACCAAAGCCCTTACTGATAACAAATTAAATTTCAGTTTAGGTACATATAACATAGTTAAATGCTCATTCACACAAGAACAATATGCAGTACCTTCACCAGATGCTTTCATCTTCCATCCATTTGCCAATGATACAAGTGTTATTGCTACTTTAAAAAATGATTTATATGTGATACATGATGATCAGTTGCAAATGGCTAACTCAGTTTATAACAATGTTAAGCCACATGGTGAATGTATACATTTCCTGCATAGACATTTGGGGAACATTAATTTCAAAATGCTGTGATAAATTGTTGAATTGTCAGAGGGAGTAAAATTGAAACCCTGTAACAAGTATTTAAACTGTAATGCCTGTAGCCAATATAAAAGCAAGGTTATTCCAGCAAACAGACTAAATGGATTTAGGACCAAAGAACCTTTAGAGGCTGTTTTTGATGATATAACTGGTCCTAATAAACCCAGTTTGGGAGGTGCCTTCCATGTTTTGAGTATAATGGATCATTACTCATGATATGGTTTCTGCTATCTCATGAAAAACAAAACAGAAACATTCCAATATTTCTTTAATTGGCGAAGGTTTGCAGAGAGAAAAATGAGGAGTAAAGTAATTACTTGAGTTACTGATAATGGGAATGAGTTTGTTAACAAAAGATTCGAAATAATGCTGAAATTGGCTGGTGTCGAGCATAAACGTTCTGCACCTTACAGACCACAACATAACTCGTTTGTAGAATGAAGAGGGCAAACATTACAAATCATGGCTCATATATTTTATCTGATTCAGGTTTGCCTGAAACACTGTGGGATGAAGCGGTAATGTGTAGTAACCATGATTTAAATAATATACTTAACACAACAACTAAAGAATTGCCATTCACTCATTGGCATGGCAGAAAACCAAATTTAAGTTATCTTCACACATTTGGAGCTCCAGCATGGGTGGATATTCCCTTACAATTAAGACTGAAAGGGAAACATAGAGCTAGGGAGTTATTTTTCGTTAAGTTACGAAGCCAACCATAGATCATTTAGATTCTGGGATCCAGGCACAGCTCATGTTTATTGTAGCACTAGTGCAAAATTTCTTGAGCATGTTGGGTGGAATAAATTGGAACAGGAATCAAGCAATGATATCATTATTGACACCCAAATAGTCCCTAAAAATAAAATAAGTAAACCACAAATTGCCATTAAAGAGGAAGAACAGGAGGAAGTAGGAGAACAGGCACAGGAGGAGGTAGAAGAACAGGAGCAGGTGGAAAAGGTGAGTCCACCAACTAGCCCTGTATTACCAAGACATTCAACCCGAGTAACATGACCACCTGATAGATATCAGGCTAGTGTTGTATGCCAAGTGAATGCAGTTCCTGGTAACTATAATGAACTAAAACTGTATCCTGCTAAGGATCAGGCTGCTTGGCAGGAAGCAATGTAAAAGGAACTGGAATCATTAAAAAAGTTGGAGATACACGAAAATGTTAAGTTACCATCCAGTAAACTGTTAAGTTACCATCCATGCCATCGGGTATAAATGGGTTTATAAACTAAAGACTAGTGTGGATGAGACTGTTACCCATAAAACTAGGTTACTTGCACAAGGGTTCAACCAGACAGCAAATGACTATGATGAGGTGTTTGCGCCTAGTCTGAAGGCTACTACATTACGAGCAGCATTAGTGTGGGCAGCTAAGGAGGAATACATTGCAAATCATTTAGATGTACAGACGGCATATTTGCATGCACCATTGCAACACACTATATATTTGAAGAAAACTTTAGGTATAAAAGATGATAATACAACTGATTGCTGGAGGTTGAAAAAGAGTATTATGGCTTGAAGCAATCAGGATATGAATGAAAACAGTGCTTAGTTAAGGAATTAACTAAGATAGGTTTTGTAGCTGGCATGGTTGATCCATGTTTGTTTAAAAAGGAGAGTAATTGTGTAGTGTCATTGTTGCTATTGTTTACTGATGACATAGCATTAATCACCAAAACTGAACAAGAAGCTACTAAAATAATATCACTGTTAAAGAAGAAAATTAAGATAAAACAGTTAGGAGAAATCAAACAATATCTTGGTTTAAAGATAGATAGAAAGAGGGGAGGACACAAAATCTCACAAACAGATAAAATTAACTAATTACTAAAAACTTTCAAAATGGAACTTTGTAAACTGGCTAAAGGCCCTGTCACACTGGCCGACGGATGCAAAACATTTGTAAAAAGGACACAGCGGATGAGAAAAATGTTCCATCCGTTGTTATCCGCTCTCAAAAGGGGCAAAAATTTGCATAACCAGAGCAGACAACACGGAAAGGAAATGATGGGGGGAGGATGTAGCGTGGATGGAAAGAGGATGCTCCATGGAAGCCTAGTGGATGGAAGTGGATGAGAGCGGATGGCACATCTGCAAGGCTTCCAGGGGAGCGCAGCAAAGCGGATGCAGAATGTAAAGAGCGGATGCAGAGCGGATGCCAAGCAGATGAAGCAGATGCACAGCGGATGCCGAGCGGATGAAGCAGATGCAGAGCGGAAGCCTAGCGGATGCCTAGCAGATGCCTAGCGGATGCCTAGCATGCTCTGCGCATGCGGGGAGGATGCATTGAGTCAGCCCTGCAGATATAAAGGGAAGCAGCTCCCAAGAAGGTCAATATTCAGAGGAAAGACCTGCTTCCAGACACAGCTCTCCAGCCTGCCTGCCAGCCTGCCTGCCTGCCAGCCTGCCTGCCAGCCAGCAACCCCACAACCATGGGGAAGAAGAGAAAGCCTCAGCCATTTGCTGCCAGCCCTGGCAAGAGGGACAGGGCCACCTTCCCACCCCCTGGCCCTCACTCTGATTCTGCTGGGGCTTCTGCAGCCTGGGCTCGCTCTTAAGGGGCTGGGGCTTCTGCTGATGCTGCTTCTGGAGGAGCTGATGATGCTGCTTCTGGCGGTGGTGCTTCTGCTTGTGCTTACTCTGCTGATGCTGCTTCTGGCGGTGGTGCTTCTGCTGGTGCTTACTCTGCTGATGCTGCTTCTGGCGGTGGTGCTTCTGCTGGTGCTTACTCTGCTGAAGCTGCTTCTGGCAGTGGTGCTTCTGCTGGTGCTTACTCTGCTGGCGCTGCTCCTGGTGCTGGTGATTCTGCTGGTGCTTACTCTGCTGGTGCTGCTCCTTGTCCTGCTGGTCCTGCTGGTGCTCCTGGTCATGCTAGTGCTCCTGGTCCTGCTAGTGCTCCTGGTCCTGCTGGTCCTTCTGGTGCTGCTGGTGCTGACTCTGCTGCTGATGATTCTGGTCCTGCTGGTCCTGCTGGTGCTGCTGCTGCTGGTGGTGGTGGTGTGGAGGAGCAGCCCCTACAACCTGGAGGGCCCATGTGGTCCTGCCAAAGGGAGGAAGAGACAGACACGAGAACGGGAGAGGAGGCAATACACCATAGAAGAGGAACATGAGGATGAGCTGCTGGAGTGGTTGAGAGAGAACGAAAACTATGGCGGAAGGGACACAGGCTTTATAGGGACACCAAAAGGAAGCAGGCTGCTTGGAAAGAGAAGGCGGAGAGCCTGGGCTACACTTTGGAGGTGCTCCTTGGCTGGTGGAAAAATATGTACACCTGGTACGGGAAGCTGCACCTGAAAAACTCTGGCCAGGCCACAGTAAAGCTGATGGACAGAGAGACCTACGTCATGGCCAGGTGCAGCTTCCTGGAAGATGAGATCTGCCACTGAGGAGCACCAGGAGCCCCTCTGTCTACCCTCACTCTCCGGCAGCCTGCTGCGACCCAGTCCTCTTCCGGCCGAGACTCAGTCCCTATCTCCAGGCAGGTTTCTGTGGAGCGTGCCACTGCGGAGAACCCACGGACAGCTGTTGTCACCGTGGTGGAGTGTGTGGAGGACTCCCTGGTGCGGTGGGAGAAAGGAGACATCGAGTCCACCACAGTCGTAGCCACATCCACCCCCCCCCAGCTCCACCTCCACAGAAAGGCAGAGAGCCAGACAGCAAGAGAGGCAGAGCCACACTGTCCTGCTGGAGATCAGGGACACCATCCGCACCAGTATAGATCTCCTCTCTCAGCTGGTCAGCACTGACTCCTCATCCTCCAATCGCAAGCCCTTCCTCACCTATGTCAACCAGACCCTCAAGAACATGGAGGAACCCCAGTACCAGGTGGTGAAGGACCAGATCACAGAGCTGCTTCACAACCCTCCAGACCCCGAGGAACCTCCTCCCATCCAGTCCAGGTCTGTTCCTCCATCCCAGGTGATGTCCCTCCCATACCAAGGCTTCCCACAGCCCCTCACCTACCAGAGCTACGGCTACCAGGAGGTCCAGCAGCACAGGCAGCAGCCCTTCACAGCCCAGGCAGAGTCATCGGGCGACACCGTTGCCACCAGTTCCACTGATGCCACCGATGCCTCCCACAACAATGATGCCACCAACGACAGCGATGCCACCCACGCCAGTCCTCACCCAGCTGCAGACCAGACAGCCCCACTACACTACTCCTTCCTCCACCCCACAGCCAAGCCCAGCCTCAGTACATCTCTCATCAGTACTGGGGCTGACATGCCATGGCATGGAGGAAGGACCTCTCAGCATCACGGGTCTGAGCCAGCTGTCTGAGAGCTTCCTCAACACACCGTCCCCTGTTGTCCTCTCGGGGCCACGCACCCCAATGACGATACAGACCAGCACTCCAGCACCACCCACCTCCACAGCACCTGGACCCTTCACCCCTGAGACTGGGCACACCTCCGAGTGACCAAGAAGAGTGCCAGAGACTGGGTGGCTACCTGTTGACCCTATTTGGACACTTGACTTGGGTCATTTTTCTTTTACAGCTTGTGATTAATAAAGTTTATCTTTGCTTCACACACTTGCTTCATTTATTTTATTAAATAAAGTCTTGGTGGAAACTTTTAGAAATGGTTTAAGCCTTTGCATGCTTGTGGGATGGGTTAAGATAGCAGTGGGATGGGCAAGGATACCTTTGGGATGGGTAAGGATAGCAGTGGGATGGGCAGGGATACCTTTGGGATGGGTAATAGCTGTGGGATAGATAAACCTCCAGTGCAAGCATTGTGGGACTGTGTGGTCCACCCTCCCAGATGCCACACCTTTGGCCCTTCATTATCAATAACAATGTAGGGATTGATCCACACATTTGAACATAAACACAACTCTTTATTAAATGCCCTGTTCATTGTAGGCCCACCCAACATACATGGCCCAATCTCATCAGTGTGATGATACAGGCTGAAGGAAGCATCCATTAAGTATCTATCATCCTGTCTTGCCACTCCACTGCTCCAGCTGTGGAGTTGCACCAGTGTTTCAGGAGGTTGCACTGCTTCTTCCATTCACGTGAGGCTCTGTTGGGGCCTTGGACATCCTCAGTGTCTATCAGGTTTCGCCCTTGCCTCCATTCCCCAGGCTCCATGTCCCCATTGCCTTGTTGGAAGTCCACAAGCCTGTTCTGCAAGACTGGGTAGCGGGTGCGCATGAGATTGTGCAGGATGCAGCAAGCTTCCACGATCCTCCTCACATTCTGGGCGATGCTGCATGGTGGTGAGAAGTACCTGGAACCTGTTGCCCAGGATGCCAAAGGCGTTCTCCACCACCCACCTTGCCCTGGACTGCCTGTAGTTGAAGGTCCTCTCTTCATGGGTGAGGCATCTGGAAATGTAAGGCTTCATGAGGTAGGTTCTGAGGGAGAAGGCGTCATCCCCCACGATGAAGTAGGGCACATCTTGCTTGTCGTTGGGCAGGGGGTCTGGATCTGGGAAGCCCATGATGAGGTTGTGTTTCAGCCCCTCCTTGAGGTGACTGGCATTGTATACCTGGGCATCTGAAGCTGACCTGTTGCCTGAAGCATCGATGTACATGAACTTGTAGTCAGCATCGACCATGGTGAAGAGGATGATGCTGAAGAAGCCCTTGTAGTAGAAATAAGTGGACCCGGACTTGGCTGGAGCGTTGCAGGCCACATGCTTGCCATCGATGGCTCCAACGGTGTAGGGAAAGTTCCACCTCTGATACCACTGCTCTGCAACTTTCTTCCATCCTTCATCAGTGGAGGGGCACTGGAGGAGCTCCTCCAGGTATTCTTCGATGATGGCCTGCACCACTTCTCTGACCACAATGCTGATGGTGTTGTGTGGCACCCTCCAGCCATACTGCATGCTCCTGTAGGTGGTCCCTGAGGCCAGGTGATGCAGATTCAGTGCCACCTTGAGCCCAGGTTCCAGGCTGGGCCAGAAGTTGGTGTTTGCCTTGGTCAACCTGGGTCTCAGCTGCTCCACAACTTCATCAAACATGGTTGGAGGCATCCTCATGAAGTTCTGGAATGCACAAGGGTCTTCGTTCCTCAGCTCCACCATCAGCTTGTTGTACAGTCCATACTCTGCTCTTTCCCGATCCATCTTCAGACCCAGATGCTTCTTGGGCGCCTCCTTTTCTTCCCGTAGAAAAGTTGAAAGAGCCTGTAGATGGCTTCGCACTGTTGCAGAACGATGGTGGCTACCAAAAGGAGTGTGTTACGATCCATGGTGGACATCAATGGGTGCTGTGGAAGAGCAAGAGCCAGATGTTGGCTGCAGAGGTCTGCACAGCAGGGCTGCTGGACTGAAAGTAAGATCCAGGTGAGTTACTCCCCCTTTTTATAGGCAATATAGGTTTTCCACTATGTGTCCTTTTGCATCCTCTAGACATGCTTAATATCCGAGATAGGTCCCCTCTGCGAACGTTTTTTCCGTTTTAAATGCTTTCTTTGCAAGCTGCAGCCGCTTTCATCCTTTTTCCATAAATGCTACTAACGCTTTGTGTCTGTTCCGCGTCCGTTTCGCTTCCTCCCTGTACCCGCTTTCTGCTGGAGCGTGATTTGAGTTGCGCAGATGCGCAGCAGATGAGTAGCGGACATAGCAGACGCATAACGGATGACAACGGATGTAGAATGGATGTTCCCCGTATGCGTAGCGGATGCAGAATGGACGCGTTGGATACATTTTCCGCTCAAAAAGGTTTGAGCAGCTCAAAACCTTTTGAGCGGATGGAACCTCAGTCAATGGATGCTGGACGGATAGAGAGGAAGAAAAACGGACGCAGTGAGTACAGAACGGAAGCATCGCATTAACCAACAGATGACAAGTGTTTCTCTCCGTTTTACATCCTCTTTCCATCCGTTGGTCCGATGTGACATGGGCTTAAAACACCGATGAGCGAGGAGTTTAGCCACAGTGATATTCAAAGTCCTGTTTTTGATAAGAACATTTATCAGTCCTTGATTGGGAGTTTATCTTATCTCAGTAATCCTGGGCCAACTGAAAGGCACTGGCAAGCTGCTAAACGTGTGTTAAGATATCTGAAACAAACAATGCATCATGCATTGTATTTGGAGCCTAAGAATGAACTAAGTCTAACTGTACATGCCGATGTAAGTTTTGCTAATGTCAGCTGGTGCTCCATTCAAAATTCAAGAAAGAAATACTTCTAACTTGGCACGGCAATCTGCAGCCCGGTGACCTTCCTTCCCACATCAAGCAGTGATGTGGTGCAGTGGTCTTGGGTTTTGCCGCCATTCCTTCCTTTTGAGGTTTTAAGGCTTCTCGAGGGCTGGTGGGGGAGGACTTGTTCCAACCAAACCCACCCCCAGTCATCTGGTTCGGGTCAGATCAATTTCCACCTCCGCTGCCAGCATGTACCACAGCTGCAGCTCATTGGGGTCTCTTCTGGCAATATAGCTTTGATATACATCTTCATTTAACCCATCTTTAAAAGCTTCTATCAGGGCTCCCTGGGACCAGCCTCGAATATGACACGGCAGCTCTCTAAATTCCTGGATGTAGTTGGCCACTGATCTCCCCTGATTTATGGTCTTCATCCTAATTCTGGCAAGTGGGTCTTCAAACCTGGCCTGCAGCGCAGTCATGAACAGGTCATAATTCAACAGCTGAGGGGCATTATCATTATGCAAAGTCACCATTCACTTTGCAGCTGCTCCCTCCAAAGCCCAGGTAACACATCTAACTTTGGCTGCTTCTGAGGAAAAATCCCCTCCATATTCATCCATATGGCTCCAGACTTGTGCCAGGAAGAATCCTAATTCCTTGGGATCCCCCCCCCCCCATTATTTTACTTCCAACGGAGGCACCTTTGGAGTTCTACATCTTCTGGCAATTACCCCTCCTGCTGGAGGCCCCTGGGCTGCTGCTGCATGTTGCTCTAGCCTGGATTGATTTATGAGGGTTGCTGCTCTGATTCTTCTGGCTGGGGCTGCCTCCCCCTCCTCTCCCTCATACCTTTGTTCAGTTTGAGGTTCTCCGATAGCTTCATTTAGAAGATGGATGGCTTGAGTTAGTAAAAAATTCTTTCTTTCCTTCTCCTACCATGGCTCCTCTCTTCCACGCCAATGGGGAGTGGTCATTCCTGAAGGAGGCTTTTCCTCAGGATCCTTCCAACTGACTCCTCGGGACCATTTGGGTTTTACAGCTGGTTTTTCCCCAAGATTTAGTTCTGCTAACAAGTCGGTTTCCCCTGCTTCCTTTAACAGCAGAGAATCTTGTCCTCCAGTTGCTCCCAGGTCTTCTTGGTCACCGACTGGATTTGACATTGTGTTCAGATCCCCTCAGAAGAAAATTGATAAATTCTCCAGGTGGGCTGGTAATGTAGAGATTCAGAATAATGTCAGGAGGTGCTCCATTCAAAATCCAAGAAAGAAATACTTAGACTCCTTTAGTCAGAGAAATGATATGTTTTACTGGAAATCAAGTGGTATGAACAAAAGAATTCTGAATCTGAGAAAATGGGTGCATGAATCACAGATACAAAGTTATGGCAACGTTCCCACCCCCAATAGTTCAATTGGTTCATTCAATTAAAAGTTGTGTATGTCATCATGTGGGCATCTCCAGGTGGTGATTACACTTCTGTCCATTGACCTTGACCTAGTTTGAAAAAGAGTTGCAGCTGCGTATAGCATAGAATAGAAACCTAAAGCCCATGTCACACTGCACCAATGGATGCAAAGAGGATATAAAACGGACAAAAAAGCTTGCCATCTGTTGGTTAATGCGAAGTACTCACTAGCTCCGTTTTGCTTCCTCTCTATCCATCAAGCATCCGTCTATTGACGTTTCATCCGCTCAAAAAGTTTTGAGCTGCCCAAAACTTTTGCGTGGAAAATGTATCCAATGCGTCCGTTCTGCATCTGCTACGCATCCGCTACGCATCCGTTCTGCATCCGCTATATCCGCTAGGCATCAGGTCCGCATCCGCACAACTTGCATCCGCTCGGACGCAGGGAGGAAGCGGAACGGACATAGAACGGATGCAGAACGGATGCAGAATGGATGCAGCATGGAAACAAAGCATTTAAAACAGAAAAAATGTTCGCAAAGGAGACCTATCTCGGATATTAAGGATGTCTAGAGGATGCCTAGAGGATGCAAAGGGACACCTATACTGCCTATAAAAAGGGGGAGCAACTCTCCTGCATCTCACTTTCTGACCAGCAGCCTAGCTGTGCAGACCTCCGCAGCCTTCATCTGACTCTTGCTCTTCCACAGCATCGAGTCATGTCCACCGTGGATCGTAACACAGTCCTTTTGGCAGCCACCATCCTTCTGCAACAGTGTGAAGCCATCTACAGGCTCTGTGAACTCTACTACGGAAAAAAAAAGGAGCGGCCAAGAAGCATCTGGGTACAAAGATGGTTCACCAGAAGAGCAGAAGACGGACTGTACAACAAGCTGATGGTGGAGCTGAGGAACGAAGACACTCGTGCATTCCAGAACTTCATGAGGATGCCTCCAGCCATGTTTGATGAAATTGTGCAGCGGCTGATACCCAGGTTGACCAAGGCAAACACCAACTTCCGGCCCATCCTGGAACCTGGGCTCAAGGTGGCACTCACTCTGCGCCACCTGGCCTCAGGGACCACCTATAGGAGCATGCAGTACGGCTGGAGGGTGCCACAAAACACCATCAGCATTGTGGTCAGAGAAGTGGTGCAGGCCATCATCGAAGAATACCTGGAGGAGCTCCTCCAGTGCCCCTCCACTGATGAAGGATGGAAGAAAGTTGCAGAGCAGTGGTATCAGAGGTGGAACTTTCCCTACACCGTTGGAGCCATCGATGGCAAGCATGTGGCCTGCAACGCTCCAGCCAAGTCGGGCTCCACTTATTTCAACTACAAAGGCTTCTTCAGCATCGTCCTCTTTGCCATGGTCAATGCTGACCAAAAGTTCATGTACATCGATGCTTCAGGCAGCGGCTCATGTTCAGATGCCCAGGTATACAACGCCAGTCACCTCAAGGAGGGGCTGGAACGCAACCTCATCATGGGCTTTCCAGATCCAGACCCCCTGCCCAATGACACGCAAGATGTGCCCTACTTCATCATGGGGGATGACGCCTTCTCCCTCAGAACCTACCTCATGAAGCCCTACACTTCCAGATTTCTCACCCGTGAAGAGAGGATCTTCAACTATAGGCTGTCCAGGGCAAGGCGGGTGGTGGAGAACGCCTTTGGCATTCTGGCCAGCAGGTTCCAGGTACTTCTCACCACCATGCAGCATCGCCCAGAGACCGTGAGGAGGATTGTGGAAGCTTGCTGCATCTTGCACAATCTCATGCGCACCCTCTACCCGGTCTTGCAGAACAGGCTTGTGGACCTCCAACAAGGCAATGGGGACATGGAGCCTGGGGAATGGAGGCAAGGGCGAAACCTGATAGACACTCAGGATGTGCAAGGCCCCAACAGAGCCTCACATGAAGGGAAGAAGCAGTGCAACCTCCTGAGACACTGGTGCAACTCCCCAGCTGGAGCAGTGGAGTGGCAAGACAGGATGATAGATGATTAATGAGTGCTTCCTTCAGCCTGTCTCATCACACTGATGAGATTGGGCCATGTATGTTGGGTGGGCCTACAATGAACAGGGCATTTAATAAAGCGTTGTGTTTATGTTCAAATGTGTGGATCAATGCTTACATTGTTATTGATAATGAAGGGCCAAAGGTGTGGCACCTGGGAGGGTGGACCATACAGTCCTACTATGCTTGCACTGGAGGCTTATCTATCCCACTGCTATACTTACCCATCCCACAGCTATTACCCATCCCACAGGTATCCCTGCCCATCCCACTGCTATCTTAACCTATCCCACAAGCATGCAAAGGCTTAAACCATTTCTAAAAGTTTCCACCAAGACTTTATTAAAAAAAAGAAATGAAGCAAGTGTGTGAATCAAAGATAAACTTTGTTGAACAACAAGCTATAAAACAAAAATGACCCAAGTCAAGTGTCCAAATAAACTCTACAGGTAGCCAGATACCCAGTCTCTGGCACTCTTCTTGGTCACTCGGAGGTGTGCCCAGTCTCAGGAGTGAAGGGTCCAGGTGCTGTGGAGGTGGGTGGTGCTGGAGTGCTGGTCTGTATCATCATTGGGGTGCCTGGCCCCGAGAGGACAACAGGGAATGGTGTGTTGAGGAAGCTCTCAGACAGCTGGCTCAGACCCGTGATGCTGAGAGGTCCTTCCTCCATGCCATGGGATGTCAGCCCCAGTACTGATGAGAGATGTACTGAGGCCAGGCTTGGCTGTGGGGTGGAGGAAGGAGTAGTGTTGTGGGGCTGTCTGGTCTGCAGTTGGGTGAGGACTGGCGTGGGTGGCATCGCTGTTGTCGGTGGCATCATTGTCGTGGGTGGCATCAGTGGCATCAGTGGAACTGGTGGAAACGGTGTCGCCCGATGACTCTGTGCCTGGGCTGGGAAGGGCTGCTGCCTGTGCTGCTGGACCTCCTTGTAGCCATAGCCCTGGTAGGTGAGGGGCTGTGGGAAGCCTTGGTATGGGAGGGACATCACCTGGGGTGGAGGACCAGACCTGGACTGGGTGGGAGCAGGTTCCTTGGGGTCTGGAGGGTTGTGAAGCAGCTCGGTGATCCGGTCCTTCACCACCTGGTACTGGGGTTCCTCCATGTTCTTGAGGGTCTGGTTGACATAGGTGAGGAAGGGCTTGCGGTTGGAGGATGAGGAGTCGGTGCTGACCAGCTGAGAGAGGAGATCTATACTGGTGCGGATGGTGTCCCTGATCTCCAGCAGGACAGTGTGGCTCTCTCCCTCCTGCTGTCTGGCTCTCTGCCTTTCTGTGGAGGCGGAGCTGGGGAGTGGTGGATGCGGCTACGACTGTGGTGGACTCAATGTCTCCTCTCTCCCACCACACCAGGGAGTCCTCCACGCACTCCACCACGGTGACAACAGCTGTCCGTGGGTTTTCCATGGCATGCTCCACAGAACGCCGTGGCATGCTCCACAGAAACCTGCCTGGAGACAGGGACTTACTCTCGGCCGGAAGAGGACTGGGTCGCAGCAGGCTGCCGGAGAGAGAGGGTAGACAGAGGGGCTCCTGGTGCTCCTCGGTGGCAGATCTCACCTTCCAGGAAGCTGCACCTGGCCATGACGTAGGTCTCTCTGTCCGTCAGCTTTACTGTGGCCTGGCCAGATTTCTTCAGGTGCAGCTTCCCGTACCAGGTGTGCATATGTTTCCACCAGCCGAGGAGCACCTCCGAAGTGTAGCCCAGGCTCTCCATCTTCTCTTTCCAAGCAGCCTGCTTCCTTTTGGTGTCCCTGTACAGCCGGTGTCCCTTCCGGGCGAGATAGTCATTCTCTCTCAGCCACTCCAGCACCTCATCCTCGTGTTCCTCCTCAATGGAGTGTTGCCTCCTCTCCCGTCCCCACATATGCCTCTTCCTCCCTTTGCCAGGACCAGATGGGCCCTCATCAGAGGGGCTCCCAGGTGGTAGGGGCTGCTCCTCCACACCACCACCAGCAGCAGCAGCAGCAGCAGGATCATCATCATCATCACCATCAGGATCATAATCATCATCATCATCATCATCATCAGCAGCAGCAGCAGCAGGATCATCATCATCAGCAGCAGCAGCAGCAGAAGCAGCAGCAGCAGCAGGAAAAACAGGACCAGGATCAGCAGCAGCAGAGTAATCACCAGGAGCCCCAGCAGCACCAGCAGGACCAGGAGCATGAGCAGGACCAACAAGATGAGCAAGATCAGGAGCACGAGCAGTACGAGCAAGTCCAGGAGCACGAGCAGGACGAGCAAGTCCAGGAGCACGAGCAGGATGAGCAAGACCAGCAGCAGCTTCAGCAGAGTATGCAGCAGAAGCACCACTGCCAGGAGCAGCTTCAGCAGAAGCCCCAGCAGAAGCAGAGTCAGGGACAGGGGGCGGGAGGGTGGCACTGTCCCTCTTGCCAGGGATGGCAGCAGGTTGCTGAGACTTTTGCTTCTTTCCCATGGTTGTGGGGTTGCTGGCTGGCAGGGAGGCTGGCAGGCACCAAGGCTGGCAGGAAGCCTGGCAGGAAGGCTGGCACCAAGGCTGGCAGGAAGCCTGGCAGGAAGCCTGGCAGGAAGCCTGGCAGGAAGCCTGGCAGGAAGGCAGGCAGGCAGGTAGGCAGCAAGGCTGGCAAGCAGGCAGGCACCAAGGCTGGCAGGCACCAAGGCTGGCAGGCAGACTGGCTGGCAGGGGGGCTAGAAGGCAGGCTGGCAGCAAGGCTGGCAGGCAGGCAGACAGGAAGGCTGTCAGGGAGGCTGGCCAGGAGGCTTGGAGGCAGGCTGGCAGCAAGGCTTGCAGGCAGGCATGCAGGCAGGGCAGGCAAGGACTCGATGTACCCTGCAGCAGGTCTTTCCTCCGAATGCTGGCCACGTGCGAGTTGCTTCCCTTTATATCCGGGGGGCTTGCACAATGCATCCCCCCCGCATGTGCAATTAATGCCAGGCATCCGTTAGGCTTCCGCTGTGCATCCGTTAGGCTTCCGCTTTGCATCCGCTTCATCCGCTGTGCATCTGCTCTGCATCCGCTTCATCTGTTCCGCTTCCGCTTTGCTGAGGTCCCCCGGAAGCCCTGTGGATGTGCCATCCGCTCTCATCCCCTTCCATCCGCTAGGCTTCTGTTCCGCATCCATTTTCCATCCGCTCTGCATCCTCCCCGCATCCGTGTTATCTGCTCTAGTTATGCAAATTTTTGCCCCTTTTGAGAGCAGATAACAACGGATGGAACATTTTGCTCGTCCGTTGTGTCTGTTTTCCATCCGTTGGATAGTGTGACAGGGCTTAAGCAAGAATGTACTCCCCCCAGTTTACACAGCTGTGGTTCGTAACACCTCCAGCTCACTTCCCCCCTCCTCCCCCCTTACTTTTGACAGCCAAAAGATGCAAATCAAAGGAAGAAATTCTTGAAGGCTGACTGCTAAAGACATAAATACATGTAAATCTACATCGGTTACTGTAGTATTATTGGGAAAGTTATTGATTGGATGGAGGTCTATTCCACAGAAACATTTAAGTTTGTCAACAATGGAGGCTGAATTCTCATGTTTGTCTTTATTATGCACAGATTTAGTTTGTTATAAGCAACTATTAATTGATATGGGAATTGATGTAACAGGTTCTACTGTTTATGAAGACAACCAATCAGCAATACAGATGTCTTCAAATCTTGCTGTAAAGACAAAAACAAAACACAGAGATTTAAGATATTTAAATGTGAGACAATTTGTGCAAAGTAAGATGATTAAGTTGGAATACTGTATGTCAGAAAATAACATTGCAGATCATTTTACAAAAGCCCAAGGCTCTGTATTGTTTTGAATGTAAGGTATTGTTAAGAATGTAAGGTATTGTCCTATCCAAAGGGGAGAATGTTAGGAATGTAAGTCACCTTACAGTTGGGTTGGAAAATATATAAACCAGGATAAACATTTTAATACTGTCTCTTTCAGGGAATCCTAAAATTGTAATTGGGTGTGGTTCCTCAAATGGCTGAAAGTTCCTGCATTGACTGTTACTGATCATTGTTATTCTTGGATTTGATGTAAGTCTGTTACTGAACTGTTTTTGATACTGGACTTGGTTTTTGGATTATCCCTGGACTGAAAACCAACTGCTTTAACTGTGAATGACTTGGACTGTTTTGTTGAACTTTGCTTAACTGTTTTACTGGAAGTAAAAACCTTCATTTTACTATAAAGTGTGGTTGTGTGCTATGTATGTGTTATTCTTCACTACTCTCACTACGTCTTCCTGTGTGCGCTCATTCTCCTAACAGGGAATTACCTCAACACAACTCCTCAACTTATGATGACAACTGAACCCAATTTTTTGTGGCAAGAAAGGTTATAAAATGGGGCAAAACCCATTAATAATTAATTAATGGGTTAATTAATTAATAAATGTCTTGATTTCACTGTATGGCGTGATCCCAGAAAATATGTTACTATTTTATTACACTAAATAGGTTTACAAATAGGTTGTAAATAAAGCTTTCTTGCCACAGCTGTTAAGTGAAACATTTCAGTTGTTTCGTTCGTAACATGGTTGTTAAATGAATCTGGCTTCCTCATTGACTTGGCTGGCTTGCCAGAAGTTTGCAAAAGGCGATCACATTACCTTAGGGCACTGCAACTGTCATAGATCTGAGTCAAGTTGCCAAACATCTGAATTTTGATCACATGACTATGGGATACTAAAAGGTCATAAGTGTGAAAAATGAACAAAAGTAACTTTTTTCAGTGACTTCTTCGGTGACACTGAAAAAAGTGACTTATGACCATTGTTGTAAAGGCTAGGTCACATCAGCCGACGGATGAAAAACGTATGTAAAAAGGACACAGCGGACAAGCAAATTTTCCATCCATTGTTATCCGCTCTTAAAAGTGCCCCAAATTTGCATAAACAGAGCGTACAACAACGGAAAGGAACGGACAGGGAGAGGATGTAGCCAGGATGTTAAGTGGATGCTCAACGGAAGCTTAGCGGATGGGAGCAGATGGAAGCGGATGGCACATCCGCAGTGCTTCCGGGGGAGAACACCGAAGTGGACGCGCGGCGGAAGTAACGGATGCAGACCGGATGCCTAGCGGATGACGCAGATGCATCACGGACGCCTAGCGGATGCCTAGCGGATGCCTAGTGGATGCCTAGCGGATGCCTAGCAGATGCAAAGTATTCACTGTGCATGCAGGGAGGATGTATTGCATCAGCCCCATGGATATAAAAGGATGCAGCTCACAAGCAGGTCACCATTCAGAGGAAAGACCTGCTGCCAGACACATCTTCAGCCAACAACCATGGGGAAGAAGAGGAAGCCTGTGCCTACTCCTGCCAGCCCTGGCAAGAAGGAAAGGACCACCATCCCACCCCCTGGCACTGACTCTGCTTCTGCTGGTGCTGACTCTGCTGGTGCTGGTGCTTCTGCTGGTGCTGCTCCTGGTGCTGGTGCATCTGCTGGTGCTGACTCTGCTAGTGCTGTTCCTAGTGCTGGTGCTTCTGCTGGTGCTTACTCTGCTGGTGCTGCTCCTGGTGCTGGTGATTCTGCTGGTGCTGACTGCTGGTGCTGCTGCTGCTCGTGCTACTGCTGGTGCTGCTGGTGCTGTTGGTGCTGGTGCTGTTGGTGCTGGTGCTGGTGCTGCTGGTGCTGGTGCTGCTGCTGCTGGTGGTGGTGTGGTGGACCAGCCCCCAGAACCTCAAAGCCCAACTGATGAGGGCCCAGAAGGCCCTGCCAGAGGGAGGAAGAGGCATTCGTGAGATAAGGGGGAGAGGAGACAGTACTCCATTGCAGAGAAACATGAGGATGAGGTGCTCAAATGGCTGAGGGAGAATGAGTACCTCTGGAGGAAGGGACACAGGCTCTATCGAGACACCAAGCAGAAGCGGGCAGCTTGGAGAGAGAAGACGGAGAGCCTGGGCTACACATCGGATGTCCTCCTCGGGTGGTGGAAGCACATGCACACCTGGTACAGGAAGCTGCACCTGAAGAAGTCTGGCCAGGCCGCAGTCAAGCTCACCGACCGAGAGACCTACATTATGGCCAAGTGCAGCTTCTTGGAGGGTGAGATCCGCCACCGAGGAGCAGCCCCTCTGTCTACCCTCACTCTCAGGCAACCCACAGAAAGCCAGTCCTCTTCTGGCCAAGAGTCAGCTCCTGTGTCCAGGCAGATATCTGTGGAGCACCCCATGATGGAGACCCCCCCTACAGCTGCACTCCCCATGGCGGAGCACATGGAGGACCCCCTGATGCAGTTGGAGCAAGAAGAAGCTGCTGCCACCAGAGACCAATCCACCCCCACCCCCAGCTCCACCTCCACAGAAAGCAGGCAGAGAGCCAAACCAGAGGGACAGAGCCACAATGTCCTCTTGGAGATCAGGGACACCATCAAGAGCAGCATAGATCTCCTCTCTCAGCTGGTACAATCCAACATACCATCCTCTAACATAAAGCCCTTCCTCACCTACGTCAACCAGACCCTCATGGAAATGCCCAAATCCCAGTACCAGGTGATCAAGGAGAGGATCACATGTCTTCTGCACAACCCTGCAGGCCCATCTGAACCTGCTGTGACCCACTCCAGGTCTGCTCCTCCACCCCAGGTGATGTCACAGCCCTTCCAAGGCTTTCCACAGCCCCTCACCTACCAAGGCTATGGCTACCAGGAGTTCCAGCAGCACAGGCATCCCTTCCCAGTCCAGGCACAGGTTCCTCACCTGCCACAGGTGCCACTGATGCCAACGATACCACCGATGCCACAGGTGCCACTGATGCTACTGATAGCACCGATGCCACCAATGCCACCGATGCCACCGACACCACCGATGCCACCGATGCCTCACCTCGCTCACCTGCAGACCAGACAGCCCCACTACACTCCTCCTTCCTCCACCCCACAGCCAAGCCCGGCCTCAGAACATCTGTCATCTGTCTTGGGACTGACACCCCATGGCATGGAGGAAGGACCTCTCAACATCACGGGACTGAGCCAGCTCTCTGAGAGCTTCCTCCACACACCATCCCCTGTTGTCCTCTCAGGGCCAGGCACCCCAATGGCACCTCAGACCAGCACTACAGTCACTGCCACCTCCACAGCACCTGGACCCTTCACCCGTGAGACCATGGGCATGCCTCAGAGTGACTGAGAAGAATGCCAGAGACTGGGTTGCTACCTGTTGACTTTATCTTTGCTTGGGACACTTTACTTAGGTCATTCCTTTTGTCAATAAAGATTTGGTGGAAACTTTTAGAAATGGTTTAAGCCTTTGCACGCTTGTGGGATCGGTAAGGATAGCAGTGGGATGGGCAGGGATACCTTTGGGATGGGTAATAGCTGTGGGATAGGTAAGAATAGCAGTGGGATGGGCAGGGATACCTGTGGAATGGGTAATAGCTGTGGGATGGGTAAGGATAGCAGTGGGATGGGCAGAAATACCTGTGGGATGGGTAATAGCTGTGGGATGGGTAAGGATAGCAGTGGGATGGGCAGGGATACCTGTGGAATGGGTAATATCTGTGGGATGAGTAAGGATAGCAGTGGGATAGATAAACCTCCAGTGCAAGCATAGTGGGACTGTATGGTCCACCCTCCCAGGTGCCACATTTATGGCCCTTGATTATCAATAACAATTTAATCATTCATCAACACATTTCAACATAAACACAACTCTTTATTAAATGCCCTGTTCATTGTAGGGCCACTCAACATACATGGCCCAATCTCATCAGTGTGATGAGACAGACTGAATGAAGCATCCATTAAGCATCTACCATCCTGTCTTGCCACTCCATTGCTCCAGCTGGGGAGTTGCACCAGTGTTTCAGGAGGTTGCGCTGCTTCTTCCCTTCACATGAAGCTCTGTTGGGGCTTTGCACATCCACAGTGTCTATCGGGTTTACTCCTTGCCTTCATTCACCAGGCTCCATGTCCCCATTGCCTTGTTGGCAGTCCATGAGCCTGTTCTGCAACACTGGGTAGCGGGTGCTCATGAGATTGTGCAGGATGCAGCAAGCTTCCATGATGTTCCTCACGGTCTCTGGGCGATGCTGCATGGTGGTGAGAAGTACCTGGAACCTGCTGGCCAGAATGCCAAAGGCATTCTCCACCACCCGCCTTGCCCTGGACAGCCTGTGGTTGAAGATCCTCTCTTCACGGGTGAGGCATCTGGAAGTGTAGGGCTTCATGAGATAGTTTCTGAGGGAGAAGGCGTCATCCCCAATGATGAAGTAGGCATATCTTGCATGTCCTTGGGCAAGGGGTCTGGAACTGGGAAGCCCATGATGAGGTTGCATTCCAGCCCATCCTTGAGGTCACTGGCATTGTATACCTGGGCATTTCAAGCTCACCTGTTGCCTGAAGCATCGATGTACATGAACTTGTCGTCAGCATCGACCATGGCAAAGAGGATGATGCTGAAGAAGCCCTTGTAGTTGAAATAAGTGGACCCTGAGTTGGCTGGAGCTTTGCAGGCCACGTGGTTGCCATCTAGGTCTCCAACGGTGTGTGGGAAGTTCCACTTATGATACCACTGCTCTGCAACTTTCTTCCAGCCTTCTTTAGTGGAGGTGCACTGGAGAAGCTCCTCCAGGTATTCTTCGATGATGGCCTGCACCACTTCTCTGATCACAATTCTGATGGTGTTTTGTGGCACCCTCCAGGCATACTGCATGTTCCTGTACGTTGTCCCAGAGGCCAGGTGGTGCAGAGTGCCACCTTCTGTCCAGGGTCCAGACTGGGCTGGAAGTTGGTGTTTGCCTTGGTCAACCTGGGTCTCAGCCGCTCCACAACGTCATCAAACATGGCTGGCGGCATCCTCATGAAGTGCTGGTATGTACGAGGGTCTTCGTTCCTCAGCTCCAGCATCAGCTTGTCATACATTCCATACTCGGTTCTTCTTGCGATCCATCTTCGGACCCACACACTTCTTGGACTCCTCCTTTTCCTTGCGTAGAACAGGTGAAAGAGCCTGTAGAGGGCTTTGCACTGTTGTAGAATGATGGCAGCTACCAAAAGGAGTGTGCGACGATCCATGATGGAGATGACTGGATGCTTTGGAAGAGCAAGAGCAAGATGAAGGCTGAAGAGATCTGCACAGCAGGGCTGCTGGACTGAAAGTGAGATCCAGGTGATTTCCTCCCCCTTTTTATAGGAAATATAGGTTTTCCACTCTGTGTTCTTCCACATCCTCTAGACATCCTGCAGACATCCTAGATATCCGAGATACGTCCCCTATACAAACGTTTTTTCTGTTTTAATGCTTTATATCTGAGCTGCATCCGCTTTCATCCTTTCTACATCCGTGCTTCTAACTCTGTGTATCTGTTCCGTGTCCGTTTCACTTCCTCCCTGTGTCCATTTCTGCTGGAGCAGATGTGAGTTGCACGGATGCGCAGCAGATGCCTAGCGGATATAGCAGACGCATAACAGATGACAACAGATGTATAACGGATGTTCCCCGTATGGGTAGCAGATTTCGAATGGAAGCGTTGGATACTTCATCCAATCAAAAAGTTTTGTGCAGCTCAAAACTTTTTGAGCGGATGAAATCTCAGTAGATGGATGCTGGACAGATAGAGAGTATGAAAAACATATGCAGTGAGTACACAACGGATGCATCGCGTTAACCAACGGATGGCAAGCGTTTTTCTCCGTTTTACAGCCTCTTTTCATCCGTTGGTGCAGTGTGACATGGACTTAAGTTGTTGACTACCTGTATTATCAGATCCATTTACTATTTTCCTTTTATTCTTCTATTTCTTGCAGATCTCCTTTTCTTAAGACAATTGAATGTTATTATTTGCACTGCAGAGAATTCTGGTTCACTCTGTTTGGAAAAATGACTTTAACTGTCCATCATTTTGCTCTTTTCGAAGTATTATAGTTGTCTGGAAGCAGTTATGAGAACTTCCATGATGCAGGAAGCAGCTGAGACAGGTTGCAATATGCTGGACCTGACTCTAGTTAGTCTGTCTCTATGTATTTCCATAAAGATTCACTCTCTAATCTTGATTTCTACTTTCATTCAGTGAATGTTTATTTAGGACCCAAGAATGCATGGTATTGAAGTAACAGACGTTTCATATAATATTATCTCTGGAAGAGAAACATGGAGCCTTTCCTCTCAGCAGAACTGAAAGACTAAAACCTTTTTCTAAAGAGAATGACAAATGAAATGTCAGCAGTAACAAACATTTCATTTCTCAGGTACAAAGGAGTAGGCGTAAGGCAGAATTGTATGTATCATTTGTGGATGGCCTCTCAGCTAAGGTCTCCAATATTGTGTAGGTGGTGTTTGTAGAAGATTGCAGCCTTCCTGCATGCTAGTGACATTTGGGATGTTCTTAACTATTAAGCAAGTATTATAACTCTTCCATTGATGCTTGTGGAGTTTTATGAAATACAAGAAGTCAGATCTCTAAAGGAAGAAATACCTCATTCTATGTTTTCCTGAGGTTCACAAGGGAAATTAATGGAGTCAGCCCTAAGCAGAAAAAATATAGGCACAGTAAATTAGACCCAGTGGGTAAAGGTAAAATAGAGGTCTTCTACCAAAAGGGCAACAGGAAAAAAAGGGGGAAATTGGGTAGCTCCAAGCTAATCCTGCTGATTAAGCTTCACAACTTAAAGGACAATAGAAGGACATTCTAGCAGCAGTCTAAAATCACCTGAAATCTTCTATCGGAAACAATAAATTATCACACTCATTTTCACTATCTCTCAATAAATTATCTAAATATGCATTTTCTGCAGTGCCTGTCTTTTTTTTAACAAAAAAATTATTTGGTTTTCACAAAAAACATAATACAAATAAAACATCTTTTTTTGAAAATAGCATGGTCCCAGGTTATCACTTCTTCACACAGACACAAGCTCAATTTCAGGTTCATCTTTGTGTTCTATTACATATCTTATTACTGTATTAACATTTTCTACATAATTTTCCCCTCCTTTGATTTTTTTCAACTTTATTTTTAATTATCTCATATCTCAATTCAAATCATTGTATTTGTACTTTTGTCTGTCCTGTTTTGATTTCATATTATCTTTTCTCATTAAACAAATTTTCCCCTGGAGTTAGTAATTGGAGTATGACACCTTTATATCTTTTAATTTTATCCATTCAACTCTTATTTAAGTTTGGTACATTCTTAAAATACACATTATATTCATATATTAAAATACGCACTATTCACGATATGTGTGTGTGTGTGTGTGTGTGTGTGTGTAAATAAAGCACTAATTCCATTCCAATTCAATTCTATCATTAATATTCATTGAAATCTTAACATTTTTAACATTTCTTTTCAATTGAATATCATACTTCCTTATGAACACTTATAAGCTTTCCATAATTAATTCTTTCCCCCCCATATTTCTCTTAACTTATATTTTCATAAATCATTAATAATAATTAAAATGTTCCCATTCTTTCCTAGTATAATTCTCTCATTCACTTTATTTCATTTATTTATTAACAAACATTCCACTACATTACAATAAATATTTTATCCATCATTTTAGTCATATTTTCTGGAAGTTATTTCTATTTGTAATATAACAATACTATCTTATGTACCTTTGCAGAATACCTTTTTCAGTTAAATTTTCACCCATTATCTTTAAACAGGCTTATACTTTCACTCCTTATACCTTTTCCCTGTTTCTCTATATATTGTGTCTGTCTTTTATAACTTCTTTTCCTTTCCTTCTTCCCCCTCTTCTTCTCCCTCCCCTTTTTACCCCCTTGTCTCTCTACTTCTGATTCTCTCTTCTGTAATCCCCTCTTCTGTTGCTTTCTAGTATTATACTTATTTTTCAAACTATTCTTTTTTTTTTTGGCTGTTGTTTCAAATCTTAAACTTTTCACTCTCTTTCCCCCCTTTCCTTTCCCCCCCCCCCACATAAAATGATGTGATCATTAAAGATAGCTTCTGCTTTGTTCCGATCTTCTTGTTCTGTAAGCATTTCTTGTTTTTTCTCATGTTTCCAGATTTCCATTTCTAAAAGTTGAAATACAAAGCCAAAAGAACCTCTCCTTTCTTGCGTATCTTCTTTCTGTTTTTTAAGTTCCATTTTCAGTTCTTCTAAGAGTGATTCCATTTTAAACACCTTTAAACAACCACCCAATTGATTTTAGTCATTTAAGTGCAATAGCCAAAGATCAAAAAATCACCAAGTAATCCAAATAATCCAAAGCTGTTTCTACTTGCTTCTTTTTTCCACTTTCTCTTCCTGGGGTTCTATTATTTTGTTACTAAGTTTCAGTTAAAATGTATCTTTTAGGAATTTTGTTAATGTTCACTGTAAATTCCTTTTAGTTCCAATCTCTTCCATTTTTCCAGATCCTGCCCTTTTATTCCTTTTCTTTCCTTCCCTGATTTTAAAAGCTTTTAAGTATCCAGAAATCTTTATTATCCCTTTGACATTTTATTTTCAGCTTAAATGCCTATTAATGTCAAAGTGGATTTTTTTTTTTTCAATTTCTTGCTTAAGTCTCTTAGGTGTCAGTATAAGGAAGGGAAGAGAAAAAGAACCAAATCCTTTCCCTTCCCTCTCTCCTTCGCTGCTTCAAAATCTTATTTGGGAGCAATGTTATTTTTTATAGTTTAAATTCCAGGGTACCTTATGTTGTTGCTTTTTCAGTTTAACCCAATTGACCAAAACTTTCTCTTCTTATCTTCCTCCTGCACATTCTCTTCTGGTTGAGTTCTTCTTTGAGGTGGCCATTTCTGACCACTGTTGCAACCACCTTCGGGAAAGGGAGTAATGGCCAGCTGGGGAGGAGAGATGCGGATCTCCTCGACCCTGCTGGCAGTCTCCCCACTCTTCACCACCTCTACAAGGTGGCTTAGTCCCGAAACCAGCCGGCTTGGGGTGCTCCGGCAGTGAGCATGGATCAAAACTGTGCACGATCGTGGATTTCAGTTTGTAGCCGAAGGAGCTCAAACCGGAAGTCCTTGCAGTGCCTGTCTTTTGTTAGAGTGGAGAGAAGAAAGGTATGTGGACTCCTTTTTGGTGCAGGTTTTCAAGAGCCTAAAAAGTGGTTCTCAGATTGTAGTCTGCAGATCCCTAAGGGGGACAAGATGTCATCACAGAGGTTCCATGAAGAAAGATTATGATTCAAATATTGAGTTAAATCTTGTGGGGGGGTCTGTGGCCATGGTCCATGGCCACAAAATGTATTTAATGAGGGTCCATGATGAAGAAAAGATAAACAATTGCTGATCTAAGAGAAGAATTCTAAAGAAAAAGAATTCTAAAAGAAGTAACAGATGGAAAGAAGCTTATCAAAGAGAGATCCAACCAAGAATTTAAGAGAAATTTCCTGCCTGTGAGAGCAATTAATCAATGGAAAGTTTGCCTCCAGACATTGTAGATGCTCCATCACTACAGGTTTTAAGAAGAAATTGGAAAATCATTTGTCTGGAAAGAAATTGGGTCTCCTGGTTGAGCTATGATCCCTTTCTACTTGATATTTTTATTTATTTTATTTATTTTATATTCTGTATTCCCTAGATCATATTTCTTTCCCAAATAAAGAGAAGCACCATCATTCTTAAACCCACATCTAAAATCCCTAGGGCCACACTTCCCAAATGTTTTGATAACCACAATCATACCATTCTATATCATTTACTCTGTAATAGTGATTTTCCACTCAGTTAAAAGTAAAGCCAATGAATATAACTTACCTCTTCTTGCTATTCATTGCTGCATAAAAAATGAAATTGCTTAAGAAAATTCTGAAATCAGCAAAAAAGTGAAAACCCAACATGTTAGGATATTGTTTCAATATTATATATTGAGGAGTGTTTGGTTACATCAAAACACATTAATAAATTGCATTAAACCACATATTTTGTTGTTTGATATAAGCCTCGTTCAGGACTGCATCATCAGGACTGCATCATCTAACCATGTAACAGGGCTGTATTACTATCATCCTTCTCATCTTTTCTATTACCTTGTCCTATTAGTATCTTATGACTATCACATGTTGATGGCATCTTATGATTTATAATTTATCACTTTCTGTTTGCATGTACACTGAGAGCTTATGCACCAGAGACAAATTGCTGGCTAATAAATAATTCTGGCTTATAAATGCAGTAAAAAAGCTGGAACACACTTCCTCACCAGTCCAACATATGAAAGCCACAGGACATAGCATCAACTTCAATGGCACCCAAACCCTAGCCACTAGAGAAAACCCCAGCTACAGAATTATCAGAGAAGCCATAGAGATTGAAAAAAGACCTGAAAGCATGAATAGAAGTGATAACTCCACCAGACTGTCAATTATCTGGAAGTCTGCACTCTCAAACAAAAAAATCTCCACACCACAAGCCAGGCAAACACCTGGGCACAAACAGACTCCCCCTGAAACCTCCAGCTCAAACACACACACCAATCAGGCACCCAGATGAAACCTAGCTTCCTAACAAATGAAAGCCGTCCATTTATTCGGAGCCAAGCTGCACTAAAAACACAATGTTGCCAGCCAATCAAGACAAAAAAAGCCACAAAACAGACAGAAGACATTAGAAACACCAATCAAGCAGAACACAGCAAACTCCAAGACCAATAAACATGGACCAAGACTCCCAACCAATTAGGATGAAGAAAAAACCATTCTGACACAGCAGTAGGCTAGCCCCAAATTTAAAGAATTCTATTCTATTACAATTCCTGATGAACATTGCAATATTGAAAATCCAAGAAGAGTTTGAACAGCCATTTGTCTGGGATGATATAGGACAGCCATTTATCTGGGATGATATATGAAAGCAACTCTGAAGGTGACCCGCTGATTAGTGAACAGGTTGAACTGGTCACATTATCCCTACAACTATTCATCCCCACCCAAAAAAATAGAAGAAAGCTGTCAGCCCTCTAGATTTGGGTTCTACCTGATGCCTAATAAACCCAACCCTGGGAGGAAACTGGGCATCGACCTACAGAAACCAAAGACCCCCATCACATTCTGCCAACCAGATGGGTCAGTTGCAGGGTGGGACAAACCAGCCACTTTTACCCTGAACCACACTCCATTCTCATGGATCTAACCTCATTCCTAAAAGGTCTTTAAAGGGGGTGTGCATAAGTGCACCAGCGTGCCTACCATCCCTGTCTTACTGTCCCCATTTATCTGTATTTACATCCATTGTTTGTGTTCATGTTCATATCTATACTTCTTATCTTGTACATGTTTGACAAACAAATACAATAAAAATAAAATAAACCTTTGGAAATAGCCATGGAGGACCCATGACAAGGGTCTCACATCCATTGTGGCACCCGGAATGGAGCGGCCACTAATTCTGGGACTCACCGAACTGAAGAGATGGAACTCCAGAGTTGGATGGAAAAAGGGGACCCGAAGATTCCAGTGGGGAGTGACCGGACCAGATGAACTGGGGGAAAGCTGAGGAAAACATGGAAGCCTTGGTTCTCACAACTCTCCTTTTGTGTTCTTTCTTTTCTTGGGCATCCTTCCTTTGCTATTTTTCAGCATCATCATATATAATTTTGCAATGCTCATTGTTTTCTTCTGTAATAACTCCCAGTCTGCATTGTGCTTCATCATTAAATAACTGCAGGAAAGGAATCACTTCATTTACCATTATTAGAAAGGGAACAGCTGTTTGCTTATTTAATCTAATCTTCACCAAGCCTGTTTTCTGGATCCTTAAACTGTTTTTACCATGACAGATCTATGGTCTGCCTTGACCAGTAATCTCTATTCTGTTTGTTAGTGATTTTTCAGAGGTTTGGATTTGGATATTGACATCTATGGACTGAATCTGGAATCACTTCCATACCTGGCATGTGTTTTATTTACTGAGTTAAGCTTTCTACTAAATCATACATTAATGTGATTTGTATCATATTTAGTAGGAATGGACAATTTGTTGATTTCACTTCCCTCAGTTATTCTTTTTTCCCCAAGCCCAAATTTATTTCTGAAACATCCAGCATTTTGATAAATGAAAAGAACTGTTAGATAGCTTGATTACAAAGTTCTATAAGCACAATTAAATATTTCTTTTTGAACTAAAAGAAAGAATTTGCATATTTTCTGCAGTTTTATTGTGGTTATATTAAGAAACCTGAGGTTCTTCAGCTGTTATGCCTAAGGGGTATCCAATCTTGGCAACTTTAAGACCTATGGACTTCAACTCCAAGATTGTGGATGTGGATTCAAGCTTACCAAGATTTATCTGGCTTGTCTCTTGCCCATAAAAAGTTCTCATAAGTCAGAAGAAGGAAATAGATTTTCCTCCTTCTGACTTAGATTTGACATGTGGAGCCTGAAGTGACCAATGATGTTGTCTTAAAGTGACCAATGACGAGTAATCACTAAGTTTGCATTGATTTTAGATCAGACTACCATATTTCTATTTCTTCTTTTCTCATCACTGTTTTCTTCAAACATTTTTTTCTATCCCAACTGTCACAAAGCTGCTCTTTTCAATTTCAAAAGCCCCAGAGAGCCCTATCTATTCCAAAATTAAATAGTCCACTCTTCATTGGAATTTGGGATCTGATTGAATACCACACAAACTTCTGTTTCACACCATAGTTTTGATAACATATACATTAAAATAATCAGTTTTATTTCAACTTTACAGAGTTCTGAGCAGTAGAGCAGGATTACTACTGAATCTAATCTTACGAAGCTTCTCCTCTGGAAATATAGAATTGCTACCTGGGGCATACAAAACCTTTGCTAGATCAATACTCGAATATAGCTCATCTGTCTGGAATCCACACTGTATATTGGACATTAATACAATTGAGCAAGTCCAGAAGTATTTAACAAGAAGAGTACGACACTCCTCTGCTTGCAACAGAATCACCAGGCTTCAAATTTTGGGCTTGGACAACCTGGAACTACGCTGCCTATGATTGGACACTAAGGTATCTGCTATAATGTCCTACCAGTCAATGACTACTTGAGCTTCAACCACAACAATACAAGAGCACACAACAAATACAAACTCAATATTAACCACTCCAAACTTGATTGCAGAAAGTACGACTTCAGCAACAGAGTGGTTAATGCCTGGAATGTACTACCTGACTCTGTTGTTAAATTCTCTAACCCCCACTCCTTTAACCTTAAACTATCCATATTAACCTCACCACATTCCTTAGAGGTCTTTAAGGGGCGTGCATAAGTGCATATAATCATGCCCACCGTCCCTGTCCTATTGTCCCCATTTATTTGTACCTATTTCCTGTATTCTTACTCATGTTTATACTTACACCTATTATCTTGTAAGCGATTGACAAATCAAATAAATAAATAAAATGAATACTTCAGACAACTAAGATGTACTTGGATCTTATTCTACAGAGCATAGTCTCGGTAAGATCATTAGTATGACTTGTCACTCTAGACTGAGTTAAAGCTTTAAAAAATGATAGGAAAATATAAAATACTTAAGAATTCCTGGCCAGTTAGTTTAGAATGATGTTTCTCAACCTCGGCCACTTTAAGATATGTGAACTACAACTCCTAGAATTTTGGGAGTTGAAGTCTATGCATCTTAAAGTAATTGAACAGAATAACAGAGTTAGAAGGGACCTTGGAAGTCTTCTAGTCCAATTTCTGCCTAGGTAGAAAACCCTATACCATTTCAGACAAATGGTTATCCAATCTCCTTAAAAACTTCCAGCATTGGCTCATGGTTGAGAAATGCTGGGTTTGATAGTAGAATGAGCAGGTGTATACTGAGTCCATGGGTTTACCACCAATGGAGATATGTTAGGTTTTTTTTTGTTTGACTATGTAGCTGATGCCAATGATAGAGATCTGGTTTCTGAAATCATGGTTTTACTGAAATAGTGACCTTCACCAAATGCATATAGCCATAATACAGTGAGCTTGATGAGAAGAAATTTCAAAGGTATATTTTGAAGACTTGAAATGAAAACCTTGGGGAAAAAAAGGACTTCATAAACTGTTTAAAGTGTGTGATTTGCTGAAATAGGGCCTCTTGAACCATTTAACAAAAAATCAGAAACAACATTGGGGTATAAAGTTTATTCCCCTTATTTTGTGTCTCTCTGTGTATATTTTTCACAGTGTGAAAAATAAATAATATAAGCTCAAGATGTTGAGATCTCAGATGATTTAATAGGCATATCAGACATCTGGTGGGATGACTCGTGACTGGAATATAACAATGAAATAATGCAATTTGTTTAAACAGCAGCAGCACTACAAAAGAAGAAGGAATTGTATTGTATGTTAAAAATATCCTTTTCTACTTAGAAATATAAATGAATGAATTTGGCAGTGCTATAGAGAGCATCTGGGTTTAAATACATGGAAGAATAACTAGAAGTAATTACAAGAACTCAGTGTAGATTTATCAAAAACATCTTACTAGATTACTGTATAACCTTATCTCGTATTGGGAAACTCCTTAATAGATTGAAGGAAATGCTGCAGACATAATATGTCTTGAGTTCCTTCTGATAGGTTTATTAAGCTTTTTAAATGTGGGCTAGATGGCAAGACAATTAAATGAATGCATAGCTGGCTCAAAAATGTATGCTTTAAGGATACATTCCAATCAAATTGGAATGAGGTAACAAATTGGAGAGCAGTACTTTTTCTGCATTGTCTGTTGTTCAATATTTTAAATTACTTTTGTCTGTGTATGTAGTAAGTAGGTCGATTCCCAGGAGGGAGGGGTTGCATTCAGAGGAGTAAGGGGCAACTCAGGCCAGATATGCATGAGAGAAAGAGGGTGAAAACAGCTTCTCCCTAATAGTTCACAGAGTATATTGTACATGCAGATACAGGTAGTCCTTGATTACCTGTAGTCATGGCCAAATTTGGCCACAATTGAGCCCTAATTTCTGTTTCTAATCAAGACATTTGCCAAGTGAGTTTTGCTCCATTTCACAATTTTTCTTCCCACAGCAGTTATGTGAATCACTGTGGTTGTTAAGTTAGTCAAACAGTTCTAAGTGAATCTGGCTTCCCATTACATATGCGTGTCAGAAGCTTACAAAAGACCACAAAACATCATAAATATATGCCAGTTACCAAGCATCTGAATTTGGATTACGTGGCCATGGTGGATGCTGCTATAGTTGTAAATGGGAAAAATGGATCATAAGTCACTTTTTTCGATGCTGTTGTAACTTTGAATAATCACTAAATGAATGGTTGTAAGTGAAGGACTACTGGTAGCAGAATGTTTAGTCTGTCAAGATTTTGTCTATAGATGTGAAACAATAAAGAACTCAGCTTGCTACAATCACCAGGTGTCATTCTTAATTTAGTCTGGCTGCCTATAAGATAGACATGAATTTGGGTAACCCTTCTCAGAAACTTAACCTCATACTACTATATCTTTATGGTGATTTGGTATTGATAACCATTCTTTTGTGGCCATTAACATTTATAGAGCTTTGGTGGCACAGTGGTCAGAATGCAGTATTGCAAGCTACTTTGGCTGACTGCTGGATGCCAGCAGTTTGGCAGTTCAAATCTCACTGACTCAAGGTTGACTCAGCCTTCCATCCTTCGAGGTTGGTAAAATGAGGGCCCAGATTGTTGGGGACAATATACTTACTCTTTAAACCTCTTAGAGAGTGCTGTAAAGCACTGTGAACCAGTATATAAGTCTAAGTGCTATTGCTATTTAGATTTGGGGGGGAGGGTATCATACATACTTATAAGTGGCCATTTTCAGTTCACATCCTCTGCATTCCCATCTGGGAAGCTATACCTGCTAACTGTTCTGACCCAACCTTAGCAGAAGCAAGAAACAGACCCCTCGTTATTTACCTGCTGTGAATTAATTGCATTCACCCACCAAAAAATCCAGACAATAGTCCTTCAAAGAGTTAAAGGCAGCAACAGACCTTGTCAGTTCCTTGCGATAATTGCAAGGCCATGAACTGCCAGCCAAAAGGCTGCAAATTAAGTTCTGACAAGCAGTTTCTGTGGCATGAAACACAATGAGCAAAATCTTCAGAAAGATGAACTATTGTCTCCCATGACAACCATTTCCCTTTCCTTCTATTTATTCCCCAGCCAGGGAGGGGCCATTCAGCATCCACCTGCTTTACTTCCTGAGCCAACTCCTTGATCTCCATTGTTCCCCTCCCCTAACAGCTCTGTGAATACATGTGTCCAGAACAGGCCCCAGCTATTCCTCCTCCTCACTCATATCAGCCTTCAAAGGCAGCTGCCTCTCCAGTGGCTGGGAAATGTTGGACAGCCCCAGCTCTATCTCTGCATCCAACATAGAGCATCCAATCAGAGCCTTCCCTAAACTACAGAACCGACCCAAGGTCCTCCCCAAACTCCTCATTATCTGATTCTTCCACCAGTTTCTCTGGCAGCCAGTGGGCCACAACACTAACAAAATATAATGGCTTTGGTCAGTGATGGATTCAAAAATTTTTACTACTGGTTCTGTGGGTGTGGCTTGGTGGATGTATTGTGGCTTGGTGGGCATTACAGGGAAAGGATACTGTAAAATCTCCATTCCCTCCCCACCCCACTAATCTGCTTTCCAGCTCCATTCTCCTGTGCAGGCCAATCAAAGAAGACCCAGATGATCAGCTAAGACTTGGAAGGCAGAGAATAGATGGGGGTAGGGGCAGTCAGAGGTGGTATTTGTAATTCTCTGAACTCCTCAAAATTTCCACTACTGGTTCTCTGAACTACTCAAAATTTCTGCTACAATTCTCCATAACTGGTCAGAACCTGCTGAATATCACCTCTGTCTGGCCCTGCCCCTTTGGTAAAAACATAGAGGGAACACTTATCAGATCTACAAAGGACAGCAAATTGGGTGGGTTAGCGAAAACTGTAGAAGCCATAAAATCCAAAACAATCTAACTTTGAAAAAGATACTGAGCAGAGATAGTAGCAAAATTCTTTACTTAGAAAATGAAAATTGTACATACAGGCCTAGGCCGCAGTATACTTAACTTGGTAATGGTCCTTGTATAAAAAGATCACATAAAAAAACTATAGTTTTATATGTGTATAAAATTAATGCTATTTATGTAATCATACTAATACTATCATACTAATAATAATTATTAATAAATATATATTGGTAAATATTAATAAATTATATTAATGAATTGTATTATACATAAATACATATATTTCTGTTAAATATTAATTGTAACTCTATAAAATTAACTATGTAATTATAATTTTATACTTGTATGAAAGAATTATATTTAATGGGAAACTGAATATGAACCCGTGGAACGGTGAGGCTAGAAAAAGGCAAAATCCATTTTAGGCTTTATTGATAGAAGTATCATATCCCAATCATAAGTTTATCCTGCTCTGGTCATACACAAGTGCAGAGAAGAGGAGTGAAAATTATCAGGAGATTAAATGTTAAATCCTATGGAAGGAGCCAGTTTGGTTTAGTAGTTAAGATATCAGATTAGAAACCAGGGGTCCATGAGTTATAGTACCACTTTTTTTAAGTCACTCCTTTCAGCACAATTCTATAAGTTGCTTAAATGAATTGTTATTAGTCAGAGACTATGTATAATTGTTATACAGTGATACCTTGGTGCTTATCTGTTTTGAAACTCATCAAATTTGATACTCAATGCATTTTGACATGAACATTTTCTCCCAATACTCATTGTTTGTTTGTTTCTAATCAATGGAGAAAACCTAGAGAAGGTGGGCATTTTTCGGTATCTGGGATCCCATCTCTCAAGACAATGGCAACATCAATGGTGAGGTGCGAGCAAGATTTAGTGCAGCCTGGATGCATTGGTGAGAACTCACTGGTGTGTTAAATGACAGAAGAATGCCAACCCATCTTAAATCTAACATTTACAAGGCAATCATGTTGCACTTTATGGCACTTTATGCTGGGCAGCAACAATAGGGACCGAAAGCTATCTCCATGCGATGGAAATTCGAATGCTCCATTGGATATCAGGCATCTCCCTTCTTGACCACACCACAAATGACACTATTCGATAACATTTTGGTGTGGCACCAATTATAGACATCTGCCTGTCTCAGGTCCTTGGGAAGGGCTTGATAGGTGGATAAAAAGGTCAATTCCAGTCTAAACATCTGGCTGATCATGCGACGGACTATAATACAGAGACATAAGTGAACAGATTTAAGTGGAGATATTCGACATTTCTTTGACAATGAAATGAAGAATCATTTGGGGGAATTTGTTAACAAGTTAAGAATGGATGAACTGATCTCCTTCCCTGAATCATGCTTGGATCCTTGCAAGCATCAGTCTAATACATGCACTGTATTGGCTTTGTGATGGAATTTGCACATTGTCATTTGGTCTTCTTAATAGCTTCTTAATATCATTTCCAGTTTACATAGTGCTTATGAGATTCTGGTTGAATTCCTATGTACAGTCTTCTCCAACAGAATCACTTCTAAATAAGCTTTTAGAATCAAAATACAATTCAAAATAGAATTCAAAATACAGCTTTTAGAATCTAATACAAAATATTCTAATAAAAGAAGTCAGGATATTATTTTTAAAAACCCTGGAAAAATCTGCTTTCTGCACTTAAATACATATACATTAAATTGCACAACCTTTAACTCAGAGGTGGTATTCAGCAGGTTCTGACCAGTTCTGGAGAACTGGTAGTGGAAATGTTGAGTAGTTCGGAGAACTGGTAAATACCACCTCTAACTGGAGATTTTACACTATTCTTCCCCTGCCACCCCCCACCAAGCAACATCCACAGAACCGGTAGTAAATTTTTTTGAATCCCACCACTGTTTTAACTGCAACAATCTAAAGCAGGGTTGTCAAATCCTGCAGGCCAGATGTGTCATCTGCTGGCCACACCCACGCCAGTTTAGCGAAGGGGGGAAAAGTCCCAATACATCATGGGATGCTGCCATGACGATGTGAGTTTCACAACCCTGATTTAAAGAAAATTATCTAGAATTTCATTGTCTTGGCCACCCTTGTTTATTTTGAGGGGTATCTCTAGTATAAATTGATGACTGCTATTCTAACTTTTATAATGTTATTTTCAAGGATTGTACTGTGAGTTATACAGAGTTTATCAGTCAGTTTATATTCTCCCCTTACTAGAGAGATTGCCAGGGAGGGCAGACCATTTTTATGTAGCCTTTCTCCTCCTCAAACCTGGCTATTACGTGTGCAATGGCAAAATTCTGTGTTGCTTTAATGTCTACAAGAAAAAAAATCGGTTACAGAATTATAGCTGTCAATTTGTGCCAATTTTTTGGGAGATATAACCATCTTTGGAAAATGATATTTACACACATACTTATTGGCTCTCCACTCATATAAACCAGGGAGTGACCCTAACTGTTTGAGAACATGTATTTTCTTAACAGGGATGCTATTATCCACTATTAATGTACTATAATGTGACAGGACTATTTTTTTATATATTGTAAATAGTGATGTCCATTGCTGGTCTAAGACCATAATAAAGTTATATTCTATTCTTTTCAAGGATGCTGCATTATATTGGTATAATTCAGGAGGAAACAAAAGGAAGAATGGTGTCTGTCAATCCTTGGACTGAAATAAACTAATATTTATATGTTTGGATAGTGTTATGTACTTAAATAATTTACATTGTAGCCCATTTCACAATTCTGGACAGCTAGTCATAAATTAGAACCAGAAGACAACCAAACAATTCAAATTAATTAATGAAGAAATTATCACAACAATTAATCAATATATCATGTACTAGAACTCCAAATGAATCCCTCCATCTTGCAATTACAAAGAAAAGCAAACAAACCATTGAACCAGCAAGGCTCACTTAACCCTACTGGGCTAAATGCTGAGAGAATAGGCAACTTTTTAGAGCCTTACAAAAGCCATCAGCTTTTTCCTTTTTCCCCTTGAAAACCATTGAAAATATGAAGGATAGTACCATAGAATTATGGAGTTGGAGGTGACCATCTGGATCATCTACCCTAGGTCTGGCAAGCTCTTGGCCACGCCCATGCCCATTTAGCAAATGGGGAAAAAAGTCTCAGTACATCACATGACACCACCTTGATAACATGAGTTTGACAGTCTTAATCTACTCTAACCTCTGTAATGTGCTGGAAAATGTTCCTGGTTTTTATGACAAAGAAAAATCATTCTGGCCATCCTTTTCATGGTGTCCTTTTATGTATCTGAATACAGGTAGCCCTCAACTTATGACCACAATTGAGCCCAATATTTATGTTGTTAAGTGAGTCTTGCCCCATTTTATGATTTTTCTTGCCACATTTGTTAAGTGAATCACTGCAGTTGTTAAATTAGTAACATGGCCGTTAAATGAATCTGGTTTCCCCATTGACTTTCCTTGTTAGAAGGTTTCAGAAGGTGATCACATTACCCCAGGCTACTGCAACAGCCATAACTGTGAATCAGTTGTCAAGCATCCAAATGTAAATCATGTGACCATGGGTGTTAAGCCTGGGTTCCCCAACCAGGGTTAGGTAGACAAGCTAAACAGAATGTGCAGCGTTAGTCAGATAGGCACACAGATAAATGAGTGAGCTAAGCTT
>BLBF01000040.1:9356871-9369747 GCA_015471245.1 Laticauda colubrina | reverse complement strand
TACGTAGTTATCATAACTTTCATCAAGGGAAGATAGAATTATATAAACTTGATGTTGTTCAGGGAATATAAGTTCTTTTTCATTTAATGTTATCCCTAACATTAACCATGCCCAAATCAGTCCATGATACACTGCTTCCAAGCCATGAATTCTCCATCTTGTGTTGTTGTTCGGTTGTTAAAACATATCTGAGTCTTTGTGACCTCAGGAAACTGTCAGCATTCCTGCACACTTCCATTCCAATCAGTAACTCCGAGACAGCCATATCTCAAAAGTACCTTTATTAGAATAGCAACTAGCACATCTGTGGAATCCCGAATCTAAAAGTTTTTGGGCTTCCCACAATTTCCCAAACTACAAATCCATCCCCCACATGGCCCAATCACCATTGGTCCAAAAGTAAGATCCTTATTTCATCCTGCACCCCACTCAAGGACTTTGAACTAACAAAATAACTTTATTTTGTCTACTCAGAGCTACTCAACTGAATCCTCCCTCCCACTTTCTCAGGCTATGTGGCAACATGGAATATGGCTTCCAAAACTGACATCAACACTTCTACCCACAATTTCAACTATGCCTCATCCAGAGGTGGTATTCAGCAAGTTCTAGCCAGTTCTGAAGAACCAGCAGGGGAAATTTTAAGAAGTTTGAAAAACCTGCAAATACCACCTCTGACTGGCCCTGTCCCCATCTATTCTCTGCCTCCCATATCCCAGCTGATTGGCTGGGTCTTCTTTTGTTGTCCTGCACAGGAGAATGGAGCTGGAAAGCAGGTTAATGGGGTGGGGAGGGAATGCGATTTTGCAGTAACCATCCTTTCCCCAGGGATGGGGTGGGAATGGAGATTTTATAGTATCCTTCCCCTGCTACACCCACCAAGCCACACCATGCCCATCAAGCCACAGCCACAGAACCAGTAGTAAAATTGTTTGAATCCTACCTCACTTCAGTACTGGTTAATTTGTACACCCCCAAACACCTCATGTACTCTGTTTTTACTAGCTCAGCTGAGGAATGAATAGACTGTTCTCTGGATGTTCCATCAGGAGAATAAAATATGTACTTTCCCAGGTGTGGGGGCAGGGCAAACAAGCCCACTCTGGCCGCTTACACAAATATCTCAGCAGGTCAGGCCATTTAGTTTAGGAATAAATTCTTACACCCAACCTGGGAGGAACAGCAGAGTACAAACGTGACACAGTGAACTGTTCTGCTAAGGCCTGTAAGGTAAATAAGAAGTACAGTATATTATATGAATATTATATTTTTGCAGTACCTTATTTTTTTCCCCTCCCTTCCTCATACATGCAAAAAATAAACCTATGATGAGATAAGCAGTATTTCTGAAAAGTGAATTTCCATTTTCATTATCACAAAAATTCTGTCAACCTTGTCCCTCTCGGTTTATCACACCGAATGCCAGCAGTATTATCTGAATGGCGATTGCATTGGATTGTCTTCATTTTTGTTTAATGTTTCAAAATTGGAGAGTTCTTTTGAAATACTTAATATGCTAAATGCAGCGATACTGTGATATAAAAATAATCTTTGGCAAGGCTAAGGATAAGCATGCCTTTAAAAAGCTACAGGTGAAACACAATTGAGCTGAGCAACGTTTGGAGTTTCAGCATCTTTGATGAGTCTCTATAAGAGCAAAGTGTTTATACCGAAGGAATCACAGGAGGGAAAGGCTGATTTTCTGTTCTCAAGTGACTTTCAATTCTCAGTGGCACTTTTCAGCAAATCAAAGCAACACTTCCATGATATTTACTGCAGTGGAAGATTGCTAGGACTTGTCCTACATTTTTAGGATAGAAGTTCCAACCATAAATCAATTTGATATGCAAAAGTCAAGAGATGAGTAGAATAAAGAATAAGAGGTTCTTATATTTTCTCAACAATGGGAAAGTATTTTAACTTCTACAGCAAGAGTGTTAATGGACCTCAAGTTATGACTTATACAAGAAAAATAATATTTAAAATGTAACACCTTTATAGAAGAAGAATCATCCAGCACAGTATTTTGTTGGAGATATAAGAACAGTACTGCTTGCTTAAAATATGTTTTTACAATGTTCTTATGAAGTTTTGGAAGAAAGTAGTAGACTATATGAATGTGACTTTGCAACAAAAGCTAATTTTTTCACATGAATAATTTTTTCTCCTGAATTGCATGCCTACTACATGGAACTTGACCACTAGACATGATTGCATGGGTTCTTTGTGCTCTTGATACAGCTAAAAGATTGCAACATTAGAAAGAAAAATGTATGGAGCCATTCACTCCATGGATTGAAGACTTGATTTCACTTGCTATTTATGACCAGATTGCCTATACATATAGACTTTGAATAGATAAACATAAAAGAAATATGGAATTCATGTCTGCAAAATAAAGTAAATCTGAAAAGCATGATAGTTATATAAATATACTAGAAATGAATAGGGGTGTGTGTGTGTGTGTGTGTGTGCGTGTGTGTGTGCATAATGTTTGCATTAGATAATTATATATGGAAATATAACTATTTACTGTAAAAGCATATTCTACTCTATATTTTTCTATTGTATTTTTTCATTTATTTTAAGCACTTGTTATATATTTTTAATTATGAATTAATTATGAATTATGTACATTTTGATTTTTTTCTCTTTCTATTACTATTTTGAAAACAATAAAAAATATTTTAAAAAACATTCCAGCCCTTGAAAGTTCTAAAAAAAGCAAGCTAAGAGCAAGTTGTAAAGGAAAAAATCTATGTAGTCACTAAGAGATGACATTGACTTGAAGCCATCTAAGCAATCAATCAGTCAATTAAAGTTGGAAGTGTAATCAGATCCCAGGTATCTATTATCATATGTGGTACACATGTATGAAAGCAATAAAATATTGGACGAAAATACAAACCTGGTTGGAAAAGGTGATTAAGCAGTATATTGGTTTGAAACCAGAAATATTTTGTTAGGTATAATACCAGAAAGCTATGACAAAGAGACGATATATTTAATATTACATATCCTGACTGTAGCGAGAACTGAATTTGCACAATATTGGAAAAACAAGAACATTCCATCACATGAAAATATAATTCAGAAAATATTGGATTGTGCAGAGATCGATAGATTGGCATTGAAAATAAAAGATAAAGGTAGTATTACTTAATGTGGAATAGATTTTATCAATGGTTAGAGATAAGAGGTAGAAATTAGATGAAGGAAGAGCACTGTTAAGGCTAGGTCCCACTGGCCGACGGACGCAAAACGTATGCATGAAGGACACAGCGGATGAGCAAAATTTCGGGGGTGACTCCATCCGTTGTCATCCACTCCAAAAAGTGGCAAAAATTTGAATAAACAGAACAGAAAAGAACGGAAAAGAACGGATGGGGATAGTATGTAGTGGGAATGTTAAGTGGATGTTCATAGGAAGCCTAGCGGATGACAGCGGATGGAAGTGGATGACACCTCCGAAGGGGTTCCAGGGGAGAATTGCTAAGCGGACACATAGCGGAAGGAGCGGATGCATAGCAGATGGCGCGGATGCATCACGGACGCTTATAGGAAACAAAGGGGATGCTGCATGGATGTATATCAGATGCAAAGTGTTCACTGCGCATGCGGGGAGTATGAATTGCGTCAGCTCCAAAGATATAAAAGGATGCAGCACGCATGCAGTCAGCATTCAGAGGAAAGACGTGCTGCCACATACATCTTCAAGGAACACCATGGTTCATCAGTCAGGCAAGAAGAGGAAGCCCATGCCAACTCATTCCAGCCCTGGCAAGAAGGACAGAACCAGCATCCCACCCCCTGGCACTGACTCTGAACCTGCTGCTGCTGCTGCTGCTGCTGCTGCTGCTGCTGCTGTTGTTGTGGTGGACCAGCCCCAAGGGCCTCAAAGCCCTGCTGCTGAAGGCCCTGCTGCTCAAGCCCCTGAAGGCCCTGCTGCTCAAGCCCTTGAAGGCCCTACTGCTGAAGGCCCTGCCAGAGGGAGGAAGAGGCAAGGGAAGGAGAAGGGAGAGAGGAAACAGTACACCATTTCCGAGGAGCATGAGGAGGAGGTGCTGGACAGGCTGAGGGAGAAAGAGTACCTCTGGAGAAAGGGCACAGACTGTATCGGGACACCAAGAAGAAGCAGGCAGCTTGGAGAGACAAGGCAGAGAGCCTGGGCTACACTGCAGATGTACTCCTGGGATGGTGGAAGAACAGGCACACCTGGTATAGCAAGCTACACCTCGCAAAATCTGGGCATGCCGCGGTCAAGCTCATTGACCGGGAGATGTACATCATGGACAAGTGCAGTTTCCTGGAGAGTGAGATCTGCCACCAAGGAGCAGCCCCTCTGAGACCCCTCTCCCTCAGACAGCCCACAGACAGCCAGTCCTCTTCTGGCCAAGAGTCAGCTCCTGTGTCCAGGCAGGTGTCTTCAGAGGCCCCCATGGCAGAGACCCCCCCCCAACAGCTGCACTCCCCATGCCAGCGGAGTTGGAGGATCCCCTGTCACAAATGGAGGAAGAAACAGCAGCCACCAGAGACCAACCCACACCCACACCCAGATCCACAGGATGCAGGCAGACAGGCAGACTGGAGGGCCAGAACCACAGTGTCCTGTTGGAGATCAGGGACACAATAAAGACCAGCACAGAACTTCTCTCTCAGCTGGTCCACTTGGACAGAGGATCCACAGGCCGCCACACCTTCATCACCTATGTGAGCCACACCTCATGGACCTGCCCGAGGCCCAGTACTAGGTGATGAAGGAGAAGATAACAGCAGTTCTGCACAACCCTCAAGGACCAGCTGAAGCTGCTCCTACCCAGTACAGGTCTGCTCGTCCACCCCAGGCGATGTCACAGCCCTTCCATGGCTTTCAACAGCCTCTCACCTACCAAGGCTACGACTACCAGGACTTCCCACAGCAAAAACAGACCTTCCCAGTCCAGGCCCAGGTTCATCGCACGCCACAGACACCACACCTCACCCAGCTGCAGACCAGACAGCCCCACTACACTCCTCCTTCCTCCACCCCACAGCCAAGCCCGTCAATGGACAATCTGTCATCAGTCTTGTGCCTCACATCTCAGGAACTTGATGAAGGGCCTCTCAACCTCACGGGACTGAGTCAGCTCTCAGACAGCTTCCTGAACACACCATCCCCTTTTGTACTCTCAGGACCAAGCACCCCAATGCTGCCTCAGACCAGCACTCAAGCCACAGCCACCGACACAGTCCCTGCCCGCTTACAAGCTGAGACCATGGACATGACTCAGAGTGACTGAGAATATTGCCAGAGACTGAGCTGTTTACTTGTTCACTTTATCTTTGCTTAAGACACTTTACTTGGTTCATTTTGCTTATTGAATAAAGTCATACAGTTTACTTGAGAAAGTTAATAATGGTTGTCTTTGCTTAACACACTTAATTCAGTTTACTTGGTTCATTTTGCTAATTTAATAAAGTCATAAAAGTTACCTAAGAAAGTTAAGGCCCTGTCACACTGCCCAACGGATGCAAAACATCAGTAAAAAGGACACAACGGACGAGCAAAATGTTCCATCCGTTGTTATCCGCTCTCAAAATGGGCAAAAATTTGCATAACCGGAGCGGATAACATGGAAAGGAATGGACGCAAGGAGGACGCAGAGCGGATGGAAAGCGGATGCGGAACAGATGGCACATCTGCTAGGCTTCCGGGGGACCACAGCAAAGCGGACGTGGAACGGATACAGTGGATGCAGAGCGAAAGTCTAGCGTATGCACAGCAGAAGCCGAACGGACGCCGAGCATTAATTGCGCATGCGGGGGGGGGGGATGCATTGCATAAGCCCCGCGGATATAAAGGGAAGCAGCTCCCAAGCAGGTCACCATTCAGAGGAAAGACCTGCTGCCGGATACATCGAGTCCTTGCCTGCCCTGAATGCATGCCTGCCTGCAAGCCTTGCTGCCAGCCTGCCTTCCAGCCTCCCTGCCAGCCAGTCTGCCTGCCAGCCTTGGTGCCTGCCTGCCTGCCTGCCTGCCACCCTTCCTGCCAGCCTTGGGGCCTGCAAGCCTCCCTGACAGCCAGAAACCTCACAACCATGGGGAAGAAGTGAAAGCCTCAGCAACCTGCCGCCATCCCTGGCAAGAGGGACAGGGCCACCCTCCTGCCCCTGTCCCTGACTCTGCTTCTGCTGGGGCTTCTGCTGCTCGGGCTCGCTCTTCTGGTGGTGGAGCTTCTGCTGAAGCTGCTTCTGGCGGTGGTGCTTCTGCTGGTGCTTACTCTGCTGAAGCTGGTCCTGGCGGTGGTGCTTCTGCTGGTGCTTACTCTGCTGAAGCTGCTGCTGGTGGTGGTGCTTCTGCTGGTGCTTACTCTCCTGAAGCTGCTCCTGGTCCTGCTCGTCCTACTGGTCCTGCTCATGCTCCTGGACTTGCTCGTCCTGCTGGTCCTGCTGGTCCTGCTCGTGCTCCTGGTCCTGCTCGTGCTCCTGGTCTTGCTGGCGCTGCTGGTGCTTACTCTGCTGCTGCTGCTGATCCTGGTCCTGTTGGTGCTGCTGGTGCTGCTGGTGCTGCTGGTGCTGCTGGTGCTGCTGGTGGTGGTGCTGCTGCTGATCCTGCTGCTGCTGCTGCTTCTGCTGCTGCTGATGATGATTATGATCCTGCTGGTGCTGCTGCTGCTGGTGGTGTGGAGGAGCAGACCCTACTACCTGGGAGACCCTCTGATGAGGGCACATCTGGTCCTGCCAAAGGGAGGAAGAGGCGTATGTGACAATGGGAGAGGAGGCAATAAGCCATTGAGGAGGAACACGAGGATGAGGTGCTGGAGTGGCTGAGAGAGAATGACTATCTGTGGCGGAAGGGACACAGGCTGTACAGGGACACCAAGAGGAAGCAGGCTGCTTGGAGAGAGAAGGTGGAGAGTATGGGCTACACTTCAGAGGTGCTCCTCGGCTGGTGGAAGCACATGCACACCTGGTACAGGAAGCTGCACCTGAAGAAATCTGGCCAGGCCACGGTTAAGCTGATGGACAGAGAGACCTACGTCATGGCCAGGTGCAGCTTCCTGGAGGTTGAGATCCGCCACCGAGGAGCAGCCCCTCTGTCTACCTTCTCTCTCCGGCAGCCTGCTGAGAGCCAGTCCTCTTCCGGCTGAGAGTCAGTTCCTGTCTCCAGGCAGGTTTCTGTGGAGCATGCCATGGCGGAGAACCCACGGACAGGTGTTGTAACCATGATGGAGCGCGTGGATGACCCACTGGTGCGGGGGGAGAAAGGAGACAGCGCATCCACCACAGCTGTACCCGCATCCAGCACCAATTCCACCTACACAGAAAGGCAGAGAGCCAGACAGCAGGAGGGGCAGAGCCACACTGTCCTGCTGGAGATCAGGGACACCATCCGGACCAGCATAGATATCCTCTCTCAGCTGGTACACACCGACTCCTCATCCTCCAACCGCAAGCCCTTCCTCACCTATGTCAACCAGACCCTCAGGGACATGGCAGAACCCCAGTACCAGGTGGTGAAGGACCAGATCACAGAGCTGCTTCACAACCCTCCAGATCCAGAGGAACCTGCTCCCACCTAGTCCAGGTCTGGTCCTCCACCCCAGGTGATGTCCCTCCCATTCCAAGGCTTCCCACAGGCCCTCACCTACCAGGGCTATGGCTACCAGGAAGTCCAGCAGCACAGGCAGCAGCCCTTCCCAGTCCAGGCATAGAGTGATCAGGTGACACCGTTGCCACCGGTTCCACTGATGCCACCAACACCACCAACGCCAGTCCTCACCCAGCTGCAGATGAGACAGTCCCACTACACTGCTCCCTCCTCCACCCCACAGCCAAGTCCAGCCTCAGTACATCTGTCATCGGTACTGGGGCTGACACCCCATGGCATGGAGGAAGGAACTCTCAACATCACGGGTCTGAGCCAGCTGTCCGAGAGCTTTCTCAACACACCGTCACCTGTTGCCCTCTTGGGGCCAGGCACCCCAGTGGTGCTTCAGACCAGCACTCCAGCACCACCCACCTCCACAGCACCTGGACCCTTCACCCCTGAGACTGGGCACACCTCCGAGTGACCAAGAGGAGTGCCAGAGACTGGCTGGCTGGCTACCTGTGGACTTTCTTTGGACACTAGATATGGGTCATTTTTCTTTTACAGCTTGTTGTTCAATAAAGTCTATCTTTGATTCACACATTTGCTTCATTTCTTTTTTTCAATAAAGCCTTGGTGGAAACTTTGAGAAATGGTTTAAGCCTTTGCATGCTTGTGGAATGGGTAAGGATAGCAGTGGGATGGGCAGGGTAACCTTTGGGATGTGTAATAGCTGTGGGGATAGATAAACCTCCATTGCAAGCATAGTGGGACTGTATGGTCCACCCTCCCAGGTGCCACACCTATGGCCCTTTATTATCAGTAATAATGTAATCATTCATCCACACATGTCAACATAAACACAACTCTTTATTAAATGCCCTGTTCATTGTAGGCCCACCCAACATACATGGCCCAATCTCATCCATGTGATGAGACAGCCTCAAGGAAGCATCCATTAATCATCTATCATCCTGTCTTGCCACTCCACTGCTCCAGCTGGGGAGTTGCACCAGTGTCTCAGGAGGTTGCGCTGCTTCTTCACTTCATGTGAAGCTCTGTTGGGGCCTTCCACATCCTTAGTGTCTATCAGGTTTCACCCTTGCCTCCATTCCCCAGGCTTCATGTCCCCATTGCCCTGTTGGAGGTCCACGAGCCTGTTCTGCAAGACTGGGTAGCGGGTGCGCATGAGATTGTGCAGGATGCAGCAAGCTTCCACGATCCTCCTCATGGTTTCTGGGCGATGCTGCATGGTACTGAGAAGTACCTGGAACCTGTTGGCCAGGATGCCAAAGGCGTTCTCCACCACCTGCCTTGCCCTGGACAGCCTGTAATTGAAGATCCTTTCTTCACGGGTGAGGAGTCTGGAGGTGTAGGGCTTCATGAGGTAGGTTCTGAGGGAGAAGGTGTCATCCCCCATGATGAAGTAGGGCACATCTTGCATGTCGTTGGGCAGGGGGTCTGGATCTGGGAAGCCCACAATGAGGTTGCGTTCCAGCCCCTCCTTGAGGTCACTGGCATTGTATATCTGGGCATCTGAAGCTGACCCATTGCCTGAAGAATCGATGTACATGAACTTGTAGTCAGCATCGACCATGGTGAAGAGGACGATGCTGAAGAAGCCCTTGTAGTTGAAATAAGTGGACCCCGACTTGGCTGGAGCTTTGCAGGCCACGTGCTTGCCATCTATGGCTCCAACGGTGTGTGGGAAGTTCCATCTCTGATACCACTGCTCTGCAACTTTCTTTCAGCCTTCTTCAATGGAGGGGCACTGGAGGAGCTCCTCCATGTATTCTTCGATGATGGACTGCACCACTTCTCTGACCACAATGCTGATGGTGTTGTGTGGCACCCTCCAGCCATACTGCATGCTCCTATAGGTGGTCCCTGAGGCCAGGTGGCACAGAGTGTGTGCCACCTTGAGCCCAGGTTCCAGACTGGGCCGGAAGTTGGTGCTCTGCTTGGTCAACCTGGGTGTCAGCCGCTGCAAAACTTCATCAAACATGGCTGGAGGCATCCTCATGTAGTTCTGGAATTCACAAGTGTCTTCGTTCCTGAGCTCCACCATCAGCTTGTTGTACAGTCCATACTCTGCTCATCTGGCGATCCATCTTCGGACCCAGACGCCTCTTTTTCTTCCCTTAGTAGAGTTCACAGAGCCAGTAGATGGCTTCGCACTGTTGCAGAATGATGGTGGCTGCCAAAAGGACTGTGTTACGATCCACGGTTGACATGACTGGATGCTGTGGAAGAGCTAGAGTCAGATGAAGGCTGCAGAGGTCTGCACAGCTGGGCTGCTGTTCTGAAAGTGAGATCCAGATGAGTTGCTCCCCCTTTTTATAGGCAGTATAGGTTTTCCCCTAGGTGTCCATTTGCATTCCCTAGGCATCCTCTAGACATCCTTAATATCCGAGATAGGTCCCCTCTGCCAACTTTTTTTCCATTTTAAATGCTTTGTTTCCGTGCTGCATCTGCTAGGCATCTGTTATGCATCCGTTCTGCATCCGTTCCGCTTCCTCCCTGCATCCGAGCGGATGCGAGTTGCGCGGATGCGCAGCGGATGCCTGGCGGATATAGTGGATGCAGAACGGATGCCTAGCGGATGTCTAGCAGATGCCTAACGGATGCAGAATGGACCCATTGGATACATTTTCCGCTCAAAAGTTTTGAGCAGTTCAAAACTTTCTTAGCGGATGAAACGTCAATAAATGGATGCTGGATGGATAGAGAGGAAGCAAAATGGAGGCAGTGTGTACAGAACAGATACATCGCGTTAATCAATGGATGACAAACTTTTTTGTCCGTTTTACATCCTCTTTCCATCCGTTGGTGCAATGTGACAGGGGCTTTAATAAAGGTTATCTTTGCTTAAAACACTTGGTTCATTTTTTTTACCTTAGTGAAGTGTTGGTGAAAACTTTTAACAAATGGTTAAGCCTTTGCATGCTTGTGGGATAGATAAGGATAGTTGTGGGATAGATAAACCCCCAGTGTAAGCATAGTGAAACTGTGTGGTCCAGCATCCCAGCTGCCACACATATGGACCTTTCCTATCAATAACAATTTATTCATTGATCAACACATTTTAAAATAAACAAAGCTCTTTATTAATGCCCTATTCACTGTAGGACCACTCAACATACATGACACAATCTCATCAGTGTTATGAGACAGGCTGAAGGAAGCATCCATTAATCATCTTTCATCCTGTCTTGCCACTCCACTGCTCCAGCTGGGGGAGTTGCACCAGTGTTTCAGTAGGTTGTGCTGCTTCTTCCCTTCACGTGAAGCTCTGTTGGAGCCTTGTACATCCACAGTGTCTATCAGGTTTCGTCCTTGCCTCCATTCACCAGGCTCCATGTCCTCATTCCCTTGTTGATGGTCCACAAGTCTTTTCTGCAACACTGGGTAGCGGGTGCGCATGAGATTGTGCAGGATGCAGCAAGCTTCCACGATGCTCCTCACAGTATGTGGCTCATGCTGCATGGTGGTGAGAAGTATCTGGAACCTGTTGGCCAGGATGCCAAAGGCGTTCTCCACCACCCGTCTTGCCCTGGACAGCCTGTAGTTGAAGATCCTCTCTTCATGGGTGAGGTATCTTGAAGTGTATGGCTTCATGAGGTAGGTTCTGAGGGAGAAGGCGTCATCACCAATGATGAAGTAGGGCACATCTTGTGTGTCATTGGGTAGGGGGTCTGGATCGGAAAAACCAATGATGAGGTTGCATTCCAGCCCATCCTTGAGGTCACTTGCGTTGTATACCTGGCCATCTGAAGCTGACCTGAAGCATCGATGTAGATGAACTTGTAGTCAGCATCAACCATGGCAAAGAGGATGATACTGAAGTTGAAATAAGTGGACCCTGAGTTGGCTGGAGCTTTGCAGGCCACATGCTTCCCATCTATGTCTCCAACGGTGTGGAGAAAGTTCCACCTCTAATATCACTCTTCTGAAAGTTTCCTCCAACCTTCTTCAGTGGAGGGGCACTGGAGGAGCTCCTCCACATATTCTTCGATGATGGGCTGCACCATTTCTCTGACCACTTTGCTGATGCAGTTGTGTGGCACCCTCCATGCATACTGCATGTTTCTGTATGTGGTTCCAGAGGCCAGGTGCCGCAGAGTCAGTGCCACCTTCAGTCCAGTGTCCAGGTTGGTACGGAAGTTGATGCTAGGCTTGGTCAACCTGGGTCTCAAACGCTCTACAAGTTCATCAAACATGGCTGGTGGCATCCGCAGGAAGTGATGGAATGCATGAGGGTCTTCATTCCTCAGCTCCACCGTCAACTGGTCATACAGTCCAAATTCCATTCTTCTCACGATCCATCCTCGGACCCACACAGCTCTTGGATGTCTCCTTCTTCTCCTTCTGTACAAAAGGTGAAACAGTCTGAACAGGGTTTGGTTCTGGTGATGAATGATCGCAGCTACCATACGGACTGTGTCATGATCCATGGTGGAGAACAATTGATGATGTGGAAGACCAAGACCAAGGGTGAAGAGGTCTGTACACCACGGATGATGGACTCATACTGAGATCCAGATGATTTCCTCCCTCTTTTTATAGAAAATATTGGTTGTCCACTATGGGGCCTTCTACATACTCTAGACATACTCCAGACATCCTAAATATACAAGACATCCTAAATATACAAGATACATCCCAGATACAAACGTTTTGTCCGTTTTAATCCTTTATATGCGAGATGCATACGCTTACATCCTTTCTATTTCCATGCTACTAACGTTCCGTGTACCTTTTGTTTCCTCCCTCTTTCTGTTTTCAGCTGCAGCGGATGTGAGTCGAGGGGATGCCCAGAGGATGCAGAGAGGATACAGCAGACATTTAATGGATGATAACAGAGATAGAACATTTGTTGCCTGTATATGCCACGGATGTACATTGTACGCGGTGGAAAGTTCATCCGCTCACAAAGTTTTGTGCAGCTCAAAACTTCCTGCATGGATGAAATCTCAGTGGACGGATGCTCGAGGGATAGAACGTATGAAACACGTATGCAGTGAGTACACAACGGATGCATAGCATTTTCCAACAGATGGCAAGCTTTTTTTAACATTTTACATGCTCTTTGCATTTGTTAGGGCAGTGGGACAGGGGCTTAATGATTAAATTAAACATGAACATTGTTTATCACTATAAGTATTCTCATATAATGAATAGGATTACAAATAAGCTAATATAATTATAAATATGGTTAGAATCACTTTATTGTACTATTACTATTGTCATCAGTACATATATAGAATAGAATAGAATAGAATAGAATAGAATAGAATAGAATAGAAT
>BLBF01000040.1:9344714-9356861 GCA_015471245.1 Laticauda colubrina | reverse complement strand
ATAGAATAGAATAGAATAGAATAGAATAGAATAGAATAGAATAGAATAGAATAGAATAGAATAGAATAGAATAGAATAGAATTCTTTATTGGCCAAGTGTGATTGGGCACTCAAGGAATTTGTCTTGTTGCAAATGCTCCCAGTGTACATAAAAGAAAAGACACATTTGTCAAGAGTCAAGACTCATAAGGTACAACACTTAAAGATTGTCATACATGATAAAGATATCATAGGGTACAATATGATAAAGATATCATAGGATACAATAAGGAATCAAATCATACTAGAAACAGTCAATATAAATCATAAGGATGCAAGCGATGAAGTTTATATGTTACTATTTCTTTTCTTTTCTTTTCTTTTATAAAATGGTATACCCGGACAATACACTGTATTCAAAATATTAACACATAAATTAAAAAAAAACTTGACTTACAAAAAAAAGAAAGTTCAAACCATTTCAACATCCCAGCATGGGCAAATTACAGTGAGTGGCTGTTGATCAATGCTACCAAAGATTCTTCCTCTATTGACTTATGTGATCCTGTGAAGCTCAAAAGATCAGGAACATATATTGTTAGATCGTGGGAAAGAGACTCGGGACCCGTGTGACTTTTCAGTTCTTTATTAGTTGTATTGGTCCATGCTAGACCTTGGAGCCACAGCAATCCTTTGTATATAGGATTGCTCGTGGCTTTCCGGCCAATGACGGCTCTCTGAATCTCCCATGCTCGGCCCGGCCAATCACGCTTGATTCAGAGTGAGACAATCACAGCACTTCCTTCAACCAATCAGGTTGTTGTATTTCTGGACCAATCGGATTGGGCTATTTTGAGTATGCTAATATAGAACACCCCTCCCCGTAAGTAGGCGGGGCTTTTGATGTGTCTAGTTGACCTGCGCGGTTCAGTTCTGGCGTTGTTTTCGACTGGTTCGGATGGGATCCTTGTTGCTCTCATCCTTCTCGATGGAACCACCTGGAAGGGTGAGTCGGGCCTCTTGCAGCAACTCCCAGCCAGTTTATCCGGGCCGGTCGAGTTGTCGGTGGTTATTCTTGACCTCAGTTGGTTGATGTGCCATTTCCAGCTTCTTCCATCTTCCGTCTATAACCGGTACGACCGGGGGCCTGTTACCTGGGTTATTTTGGCTGGTACCCAGAGTGGGTCCCCTATAAAAAATTTTGCATAGACTGTGTCTCCCGGTGCAAATATTCAGTATTTACTAGATAAGTTTGGTGGTTTCTCTGGGTTGTATGTTGGGTGCAGTCTGTCTAGCTGTGACCGTAATTTCCTGCCCATGAGTAGCTCTCCTGGGCTTTTGTTGGTGGTTTTGCTGAGTGTTATATGTTGTATCGATAAATAAAATAAATAAAATTTATTTTATTTATCGTAAAATAATTTTTATTTATTTTGTCGTGTATGTCGCTGGTGTCTATCTTTTCTAGCATGTCTTTTGTGCAGTGAACCATTTGTTCCACCTGCCCGTTCACTGCCAGGTGAGCGGGCGCTGTTAATGCATGTCATATACCTCGTTTGGTGGGAAATTTTTCAAATGACACCGCCGTGAATTACCCGTTGTCTGACACTAGTAAGTCTGGTAGTCCGTGGGTAGCAAATAGTTCTGTTAGTTTTTTTATGATGGCCTCCATGGTGGTGGATTTCATGATGCTTACTTCCAGCCAATTCGAGTAAGCATTGACCATTATTAGCAATGTGTGTCCTTTTGTGGGTCCAGCAAAATCTATATGGACCCTTGACCACGGTCCCCTGGGGGTCCACCATTCGAGGTGAGGGGCAGAAGGGGGTTTGGTTTGGCTTTCTGGCATTTTTCTCATGTTGCCACCCATGTCTCAATGTTTTTGTCCATCCCTGCCACCAAGCGTAGCTCCTGGCCAGGGCTTTCATTCTGACGATGCCTGGGTGTCCCTCATGCAGAATAGCCAGTACTCTTGTTCGTAATGTCTCTGGGACCACCACTCTGTCCCCCCATAATATGCAACCCCTTTGTGTAAGAGTTCAGTCTGACGGTTCCGGACGGGTTTAAAGTGTTCGCCACCATCGGTTTCCGGCCACCCTTTTTCCACCCAGTTCAAAACTCGCGCTAGTTGCCTGTCTTTAATAGTCTCTCTGGCAATGTCTGATGCAGTCATGGGTGGGTTGGGTAGTGTTTCCATCTGTAGTATAGATAGAATAGATATATAGCATAAATATATTGGGTAGTGTTTCTATCTGTAGTAGTGGTGGGTGCCGGGTTGTCTTCCTGGTTGGGTAGGGGGGAGTGGCTCAGTGCATCTGCGTGTGAGATGCTTTTTCCTGGTCAGTGTATTAATTGATAATTGTAGGCGGCTAGGAATTCGGACCACCTTGTCATCCGGGGTGACAAAATGTTTGGGGTGGCCTTGTTCCCTGCCAGTATTCCTAGGAGTGGTTTATGATCAGTGATAAGTAAGAAGGTCCTACCGTATAGGTATTCATGGAACCGCTTCAGGCCGGTGATCACTGCTAACGCCTCCTTGTCCAGCTGCCTATAATTCCCCTCTGCCTTGGACAATGTCTTGGAGAAGAATGCAATTGGCGCTTTTCTCCCATCTGGCAGAGTGTGGTTTAGGATGGCTCCAACGCCGAAGGGTGAAGCGTCGCAGGTCACGGTCAGCGGTAGGGTTTCACTATACTGTATGAGGACTGATTCCGATGTTAGTAAGTCTTTTATCTTTCAAAATACGGTTTCTTCCCTCTTGCCGCAGGACCAGGTGGCTGTCTTGTCCAGAAGTCTATGAAGGGGCTCTGCCATTGTCGCCTTCTGGGGAAAGAAAACATTATAAAAGTTAATGAGTCCTAGGAAAGCCTGCAGTTCTGTTTTATTCTGTGGTCTCAGAGCTTCCTTGATGTCTTTAACCTTCTTCTCAGTGGGGTGGATTCCGTTTTTGTCAACCAGGTACCCCAGGAACTCTACTTTTTCTGTGCATAGTTGGCACTTCTCTTTTTTTACTTTTAGTCCTGCGTCTTTAAATTTTTGCAGGACTTCCCTGAGGCGGCTCCCCAATTGGGTTTTGTTCTTCGCTGACACCAGCACATCATCGAAGTAGGGTACCACCACTTTTATTCCCTGCAATAGTCATTCCATTAGACTCTGGAACACCCCTGGTGCCAGACTGACTCCAAACTGGAGCCTCTTGCACAGGAATGCCCCCCGGTGGGTCACGATGATTTGTGCCTTAGCAGTCTCGGCGTCAACTGGCAGCTGCTGGTATGCCTGCACCAGGTCAAGCTTTGTGAAGACTTTTCCTCCCCCCAGTGAGTCTAGGAGGTGCTGTACCACCGGGACGGGGTAAGCACTCTGCTGCAGCGCATGGTTGAGGGTGGCCTTGTAGTCACCGCAGATTCTCACTGATCCATCCAGTTTTATCAGGGTGACTATTGGGGTTTCCCACTGTGTGTGGTTTATCAGATCCAGGACCCCTTGGGCAATGAGTTTGTCTAATTGCTCATCGATTTTAGGCTTGAGGATGAATGGGACTCACCTCGGTTTTAGGTGGATTGGGGCAATATTGGGGTTCAAGTTGAATGATATTGGGGACCTCCGGTACTTGCCTAGTTCGCCATTGAAGACCTCCTGGAAGTCTTTCATGAGGTTCTTCTTCCAGTCCATTTCATCGATGTGGTTAATGCCAGTCACTTTGATCCCTAATGGTGCAAACCATTCCAGTCCCAGCAGCCTTGGGTGGTCTCTATCCATGATGGTCAGTGGGAGTACCTCTGCATGTCCTTTGAACTTTATGTGAAAATGTCCGATTATGACCACGGGGATCCGGTTCCCCTGGTAATCTTTCAGTGTCATTCTCTGGCTTTCCAACTCCCATCTGCATATGCTGGGTACCCTATGCTTGGTTGTTTTCCAGGAGACCATAGAGAGGTAGGATCCGGAATCCATGTCCATGTTGCACTGCTGGGCTTCAATTTTGACCTGCACATGCACTTTTCGGGCATCAGTTGTGTTCAAGTGCCCAATGGTGACCGTCTGGTGGGTCTCCTCCTTCCAGCGGTTTTCGCTGAGCCGCTTGTTCCTGCCTTCGCAGCTCCACCAGTTCTCTGTGCCAATCTCTGGTTCTGGGGGGGGGGGTGCTGTTGCATCACCTTGGGCTGTAAGTCCTTTTGTTTTGGCAGACTTTTGCAATGTGCCCCCTTTTGTCACAGTGCCGACATATGGCATCTAGGAACTGACAATCTGAATGGGGGTGGTTCCCTCTGCACCCGGCACATTGAAACCCCAACTTACGACCTCTCCACTCCCATCAGTCCTATTCTGACTGAAGTCTGTGGATCTCTTCCTCATCCTCATCTTTAGTCTTGGAAGGGGAATTGATGTTCCCGTGGTGTGTGGTCGTGGTCTTCTGGCTCGCCTCTGGTCTTTTGTCTGGGGCTGGGTTGGCTTCCATGGTTAGTTGTTGGTCTTGCATGTTCATTTGCTGCATTTTGGCTGCTGACTTTTTCACGGCCTCGGCTGCGGTGGCTTCGGTGATGGCTTCAGTGACTGTGATGTCCATTCGCACCATCAGTTGCCTCTGGAGCATGGGGTCTCTTAATCTGAGAACCACGCAGTCTATCATAGCCTCATCCATGTTGGAGAACCTGCATGCACCCCCAATGTTCCTTAGGGCCACCACGAAGTCTCCGATACTTTTGCCTTCCTTCTGATCCCTCCTATAAAACTCATGCCTCTGGATGAGGTTGGGTACGGCTGGTGCGTAATGGTTCCTTAGTAGCTGTTCCAGGTCTGTCCATGCCATCTCCTTCACGTCTTGGGGTCTGGCCAGTGCCTTGGCCATCTTGAACACTGCGGGCCCTCAGTGTGTCAGGAACATGTCTCTCTTCCTATGATCGTTGGCATCCTTCAGGTTGTTGCTCTCGAGGAACATTAGGAATTGATCGATGTATGATTCCCAGTCCTTGGCCGCCTGATCAAATGGTGCGGGTGGTGAGTTGCTGCCGGCCATCTCGTTGGTTGTTCAGTTCTGGTTGCCACATGCTTGACTGGTCTCTTTGTCTCAGGATCCCATCCTCGTCGCCGTGTTAGATCGTGGGAAAAAGACTCGAGACCAGTGTGACTTTTCGGCTCTTTATTAGTTGTATCGGTCCATGCTAGAACTTGGAGCCACAGCAACCCTTTATATAGGAATTGCTCACGGCTTGCTGGCCAATGATAGCTCTCTGAATCTCCCACGTTCAGCCCGGCCAATCATGGTTGATTCAGAGTGAGCCAATCACAGCGCTTCCTTCAACCAATCAGGTCGTTGTCTTTCTGGACCACTCGGATTGGGGTATTTCGAATATGCTAATAAAGAACATATGTTGAATTGCAGCACAGAAGAATTATTCAAGCCTATTGATGAGAATCTAGTCAACTAAGGTTCAAATCAGAACTGGTTCCTGATAAGGGTCAATAGAATTCAAGGTGCAGTGAACTTGGATCATTTATGGCAACTCTAAGTTGATAACACCTTAACTCCATTCCCCGCCTGCTCTTCTACAAATCCTTGTCTAAGTCTAAAAACAAACAGATCCTTTGCTATGGATCTGGGTGGGCTCACCAGCTGGAGTAGAGGAAGGAAAAAAGAAGGAAATCAAGCCAGCTTCAGGGTTGACAGAATCTAGCTTGGAGTCACTCCGTGGGAGGAAGTTGCAGAGACTAGACTCTTGAAGCCTTTATCTCCCTATTCCCAAAAGAATACAGTTAGTCTGGTGAGATTCTTGTAAATAAGTGATTAACAATAAAGGAACTACTATGCAGACTTGTTCTGGTTATTTGCATATGGCAGTATCCATAAGCACATTAGAAGAAACAAGGAAATCCCAAGGTCTGCAAACAAAGCAAAGAAACAATGACATCTGAATTTGTTTGACCAGTGAGGAAAACTAGCACATCAGAATGTATGTGTGTATACATATCAGAATTAAAATAGAAGATCATTAGAAAGACAAGCAGCATACAATGGATTCCAAGTGAACATGATTGGCTGGATGGAATCTTGAACTTCCTGGGACAATATTTTGTTATTGCTGCTTGGATAAATATATATGGATAGTCAAGTGAACAAACAGATGAATCATCAAACAAATCAACCAAGCCTGGGGGGTGGGGGTCACAACCCTAAATTCTATACCTGCACTCAACTTGTTTTTGTTCTGCACAGGTTACTTTCAAGGAGCTGAATATCAATTTGTAAAACACTCCTGCAGTTGTTTCCAAGTTGCCATAAGAAAGAGGCACATGACACAATGGACCAGGCTCAAATTAACCTACTTTAGGTATGTTATGTAAAAATGTAGCTCTCTGGAGAAAGTTCTAATGATAGAAAAAGTAGAAGGAAAGAAGAAGAAAAGGGCTGGCAGTAAGATTTAGTTACAATGGCGATTAAGTATTGTTAGAAGATCCAAAAAGTCAGGAAAGGAAAAAGATTCTCACAGAGACAATCTATGTGGTCATTAATGATCAACAACTTGATAGCATAGTACCAATCAATCAATTATGAGATAGGCACTAATATTTTTTTTAAAAGAGAAGGAAACCAGAAATACAAGTTAGATTACTTCTAAATGTTCCTTGGCTCCAAAATGCATTTTCAGTATTAGGATATGGATGGTTACAATTCATTAAACCTTGTAACAGTTGCTTTCACAATTGTCTTTGGAATAAAGAGTGGGGGGAAGTATCCTGAGACCACCAGAAAGTTTGAATCTCATATTATTGTAATTTCCCTGCCTGGATTCCTCTTCCAGTTTTAAATTAAGGAATCCATATGAAAAGTTTCAGTAAGGTCACCAAACAGCTGCTAAAGCCAAACAATCCAAATACACACAAGCTGTTTCTTTTTACACTTTCTTCCTTTTTTCACTTTCTCTTCCTGGGGTTAGTATTTAGTTAAGCCCCTGTCCCACTGCACCAACGGATGCAAAGAGGATGTAAAATGTTAAAAAACATTGGAAAACGCTATGCATCCATTGTGTACTCATTGCATACGTGTTTTATATGCTCTATCCTTTGAGCATCCGTCCACTGAGATTTCATCCGCTCAAGAAGTTTTGAGCTGCACAAAACTTTGTGAACGGATGAACTTTCCACTGTGTACAATGTAAATCCATGACATACAAGCAACAAATGTTCTATGTCCGTTTATCATCTGTTAAACGTCCGATGTATCCTCTCTGCATCCTCTGGGCATCCCCTCAACTCACATCCGCTGCAGCTGAAAACGGAAAGAGGGAGGAAACAAAAGGTACATGGAACATCTACACAGTGTTAGTAGCACGGAAATAGAAAGGATGAGCAGTGAACGGTTTGCATCCTATATACATCCTCTAGGCTTCCTATGAACATCCGTTTAACATCCCCACTACATACTACCCATGTCTGTTCTTTTCCTTTCTTTTCCATTCTGTTTATGCCAATTTTTGCCACTTTTTGGAGTGGATGACAACGGATGGAGCACCCCCAAAATTTTGCTCGTCTGCTGTGTCCTTTTTGCATATGTTTTGCATCCATTGGCCAGTGGGACCTAGCCTTAGAACAGTTAGCCAAACAGAGGCAGAGAACTCAACAATAAAACTTCCTGAGAATTTATATTCTGACATACCAAACCTGTGGTGGCCTGTCCTCGAATATCCTACTTCTACTGTATTAAAAAAAAAATGTTCCATGAAGCTATTTATCCTTTATTTACCCCAATAATTGCTAGCAAACAGAACCAGCAATTAATTTAATTGGTGTGATTTTGTTCTATCATCAGCTTGGCTTGCTGGCAAGAGATGTGTATTCCATTTGTGACCTTGAAATTCTTCTCCAAGCATGCTGTTACCAGCCTTGCCTTTTAATTTCAAAATGGTATAAATATTCTGTTGTGGATGCTGAAGCAACTCAGATCCACTTTATAAGAAACAATATATTATATCACATGCAGTTTCTATCTGTCTGTCTGTCTCTGTCTCTATCTCTTTCTCTCCATTATGAACTAGTTTCATTTGGGAATCATCAACAACAAAATATGGGGAAACCAGGCAGGAGAACCAGTTATGGACTATTTTACCCCTTTAGTTCATGATGTAGAAAATTGCATCCCATTAGGGTGTTCTGCTATTGTCATTTTGATAAGAGTTTTGGATTGTGTGAATATTCCTGTGGGAAACCATCTTCATGTTGGTGAAGAACCTTCATGGGTTCTGGGTCTATATCCTTAAAAAATCTACATCAACAGCATCATTGGAAAGGGCAAGGACAGGAGGAGAACCAAGAGGCTCATAAGGACATGGCAGTGTAGGATGAAATAGGATGGGGCAACTAAGTGTAGTAAACTAGGCTAATGAGTCAAGAGCAAATCACAAACCAGCCAACATGGTAGAAGGCTTCTACCATGTTCTGCATCTCAGCATCTGCCATATAGGACACCTTAATTAATCTGACACTAGGACATGACAGATAGGAAATAAGTCACTCTCCTCAACATTTTTGCAAATGGGGAATGTTTCTATATGGACAATGTTCCTGTCTACCTCAGAAAAAATGTGGTGCTCCAGATTTTGTTTTAAACTCCTGATGACAAATTTCAGGTCTTCTTTGGTAAGAATCAGGTTGTTCCTCAAACTCTGAAGCTTTTGTACAAATGGCTTACGATTATTATATTTTTATTCATTAAACATGAAACTCTGTCAACTGAACATTTAAAAATGTATCACAAATATCACTGACTGGCACCGATGGTTGATATGGGTTGCTGCCAGCATTCTAAGTATCAACCAAGTATCCTCTTAGGATGTATGATATTCTGAGTAGCACAATTTTTTGCAGTTCTGCTGGTGCTATTGCAGAAAGCTGCAATTTCTTAGGATGTATTTTGTAAAATTCTTGGACACAGTACCAAGTGCCCCAATGACGATGAGAATCACTGTTACATGTTTCATCCACAATTGCGTAGTTTCAGTGGCCAGGTCACGATATTTCATTATATTTTCCAATTCTTTTTCTTTCAATCTGGCATCTCCTGGTACAGCAATACCAATAAATTGTATACTTCGGTTTTCGACAACTGTGATATCTGGCGTGTTGTGTTCCAAATGACAATCTGTCTGCATTCGAAAGTCTCACAAGATCTTCACCTTCTCATTTTCAACAACTTTTTCCACTTTATGTTACCATGACTTTTTGGATACAGGTAAATCATATTTGTTTACATAATGACCAGTGGATTAATTTAGCAACTCGGTCATGTCTAGCATTGTAATCAGTTTGCATGATTTTGCTGCACTCACATATTAAATGTGAAACAGTTTCAGCTTTGTCATTGCAAATTCGGCAGTTTGGATTGTCAGTGGATTTTTGTATCTTCGCTTTCATGCCATTAGTTTGTCATGCTTATTCTTGAGCAGCCACTATTAAACCTTCCATTTTAATAATAATATAACAACAACAACAACAACAACAACAATAACAATAACACAACCTACCAGATAGTTCTTATTGGACAGGATAATTTTGACTGTTGTAATAATAAAATTATGTCTTCATTGACGACTTCCAATTACATGCCTAGAGAAGCTGGTAAAATCTCATTGTGTTTTGCCACATTATTGCTTCCATCTAATTGTTTAAGTATGAAAACAAGTAAGATATTAAATTGCAGAACAGCAGACACTATTTTTATGGGAAAGGCAAGTAATTCCAAAAAGAAGCGAAAAAGGAAAAAAAAAATGAGACATGAAGAGGACAAACCACTCACAGTCCATGAGTGATTCAATTTTCTTCAGAGCAATTGATTCTATTGACATTTTGATTGAAATGAAAGAGAAGGGAAGATTGTCAATGAATGACTTTAGTTTAAAAATTAAACAGACAGTCATGGATTCTGTGAACCACTTCTGCAGATAAATCTCTCAAGGGAGACTGGAGAAATAATGTAATACTTTGTTAGTTAGAAAAATGGTTGACAATGACTTACTATAAGCTCTTCTCAAGCCACTGACACAACTGAGGTTTTTCTTTTCAAACCAGGCTGAAGACAGAATTGTCAGCCTTTGGTAGCTTGAAGTAAAACATTTATCATTTGAACTGAATGAGATTATAATGCCAGATGATTATAGTACATGTCATGTGCCTTGATCAGAGCAAGTTTTCTCTGAAAAGGATTTGGGAGAATTAAGCCCATGTTAGTTTTATATGAAGATGATGTTTGTTTGTTTGTATTTTGATGATGTAAGCCATTTGCTTCATTTATCATTTCCTTATTTTATCACAGTAATAAGCCTAGCACATTACTAAGTTAAGCTCTGACACCTGGTGGCCATTTGACCATGGTCTATGGAGGTTCTCAGTCATCCAGGTCATGGTTGTCCCAAAAATGTTTTTTTCAAGAGGCAACTGGACTTTCTGGTTTTTCTTTGAAGACATTTCACTTCTCATCCAAGAAGCTTCAATGGTTCCAAGAAGGCTTCACACAATTTCGTGACTCAGGTGATCCTGATGACACAGATAATCCTCCAGATGGTCTTAGTGGCTCACTAAAGGAATGAAAATAACCAGCTGTCTGCAAGGAATATAAATCCTTCCATTCGCCACCATCCAGTCAGAGCTGAAGAAGTTTCCTGGATGAGAAGCGAAAAGTCTTCAAAGAAAAAGCAGAAAGTCAATTTGCCTGTTGAAAAAAGCACCTTTGGGACAATCATGCTCAGGTAGGTTTCTTGATATACTTTTTGAAATCACAGATGGCCTTTTGAAGTTCTCTAGCAAATTTGTAGGTAGAGGCAGGCAGACCATTTTCTTTGGTGGACAGAAAGGCTAACCAACAATATGGAGACTTCAAGGAGGAGACTTCCTTAGAAAGGAGAACCACTCTGACAATTTAAGGAAGCATTTCCTTGTGGCATCTCTTCCTGGGATTCAATTCAAGTGTAGAGAGTTCCATCATAAAGATCATAATGGTACAATGGTTAGAATGCAGTATTGCAGGCTAATTCTGCCAACTGCCAGCAGTTCAATCCTGATCAACTCATGGTTGACTCAGCCTTCCATCCTTCCAAGGTCAGTAAAATGAGGACCCAGATTGTTGGGGGCAATATGCTGACTCTGTAAATCACTTACAGAGGCTGTAAAGCACTATGAAGTGGTATGAGTCTGAATGCTATTACTATACTGGAGACAGAATTATTTAGCAAAATTTAGGACACAAACACATACACATGCAAAACGTTGGTCAGCTTACAATTTATTTAAGAACATCATATTCTATCCACAAGGATACCAACATTCTCCTTTGAGTAATTTCTAGGCTAAATTAGGCTAAATAATGAGGATTAGTGGAACAAAATGGTGCAAAAATTTTCTGCCCAATTCAACTCGTCTCAACCCAGTTTTTCCTCCTCCAGCTTCTTAGGTTATATAACAGTGTAGGACAATGGCAGGTTTTTTTTAACTTTCTTTATTGCTCCTTATAATCTCTGGGAACATTCAGAAGGTGATGTGACATCAACTTTGTACAGTCTGTGCAAACTGTATTCCACCTTATTATCTTCAGTGAAGAAATTCGTGATTCTGTCATGTCAGATTTTAATTAGGGAGAGGATTGAAAGGAAGCTCTTTCAGCAAAATCTTTTTTATCAATGTACCAAATTGTACCTTCTGAACCTGTAGAAGGTTGAACTGGAATTCATTTCAGCCCTGAAAAATTCAGATTTTTTGATGTGATTAGCAATTCAATATATCATTAACAAGTCTACAATCATTATACACGGGATTAATGTGTGTATTTTTTTAAAAAAATCAACATATCATATTAAAAAACCTGCATACTTTTTTTTTCAGACTTTTTGTTTACTTGAGAAATTTGGGAACTGATATAAAAATGAGCCAATACAATAGGGAAAAACAGAATCAAAAACAACACACAAGCACTCACACAAGCACAAAGCCGAAAGCACCAGCCTGAAGATGGTGAGTGGGACCTCGTCGAAACGTTGCCAAGATGCTCTCAATCTTATACAGGAAAAGACCCAAACATGCCAAGACCTGCATACCTGTACCTGTGAAAATCTATGAATATATATATATATATATTCTGTCTGTCTGTCTGTCTGTCTGTCTGTCTGTCTGTCTGTCTGTCTGTCT
>BLBF01000040.1:9325482-9344704 GCA_015471245.1 Laticauda colubrina | reverse complement strand
TCTGTCTGTCTGTCTGTCTGTCTGTCTGTCTGTCTGTCTGTCTGTCTCTATCTATCTATCTATCTATCTATCTATCTATCTATCTATCTATCATCTATCTAATAACAAATGCCAGTTTACAGTTCTTCTGTCTTCAATGCAGTGGTGGGATTCAATTTTTTTTACTACCAGTTCTGTGGGCGTGGCTTGGCGGGCATGGCAAAGGAAGGATACTGTAAAATCTCCATTCCCTCTCCAACCCACTAACCTACTTTCCAGCTCCATTCTCCTGTGCAGGGGGCAACAAAAGAAGACCCAGCCAATCAGCTGGGACTCGGGAGGCAGAGAATAGATGGGGGTGGGGCCAGTCAGAGATGGGATTTGCCGGTTCTCTGAACTACTTAAAATTTCCACTACCAGTTCTCCAGAACTGATCAGAACTGGCTGAATACCACCTCTGTTTTAATGTATTTTATGCTTCTGCTAGCTAGCCTATAGAAAGCACTTTCAGATACATGATAAAATGATTCTCTACTACAACATGGTTTTTTTTAGAGTTATATTGGATAATTTTGTGCAGAGAGAAATAACAAATAAAAGACCAACTTAGAAAAGGATTTCTGTATTCCCACTTTATCTTTCAAAAGAAGAAAATCCTTTATTAGGAAACAATAAATAGCTGTATTGTGGTTATATTTTAAGTAAAAGTATGAGAGTCTACAGAGTCTTCTAAGCTAGATAAAAATGGTATGTATCTACTCTATTACCAGTTGGGTGGAGAAATGTAGCAGAAACAAGCAGCAGGACCTGAAGTGAAAACATCCCTAAAAATATCAATTTGGCCAATTTGAAACATGTAAAGTGTTGCCAAAGAAGGAATGAAAGGGGCCAGTGAAGAGCTTCTCTACATTAATTTTATGTTTATTGACTGTAGTGGAAAATGGGATGAGAATGTACAAGAAAGCAAAATATATACAAATGTTTCTTCCACTACGCTTAGTGGAATATGTTTATATTTATATTTATATATATTTATATTGCATCTAGTTTTGGTCACCATAAGATTAAAAAGTTGTTGAGACTTTAAGCCTATGTCACACTGCCCAACGGATGCAAAAAAGACACAACGGACAAGCAAAATGTTCCTTCCATTGTTATCCACTCTCAAAAGGGGCAAAAATTTGCATAACCAGAGCAGATAACACAGATGCGGGGAGGACGCAGGGCGGATGCAAAGCGGATGCAGAACAGAAGCCCAGCGGATGGAAGCAGATGAGAGCGGATGGCACATCCGCTAGGCTTCTGAGGGGCCTCAGCAAAGCGGATGCGGAACGGATACAGCGGATGCAGAGCAGATGCCGAACGGATGAAGCGGATGCACAGCAGAAGCCTAATAGATTCCTGGCGTTAATTGCGCATGTGGGGAGGATGCATTGCGTCAGCCCCGCGGATATAACGGAAGCAGCTCGGAAGCAGGTTGCCATTCAGAGGATAGACCTGCTGCCGGACGGAGTGGCTGCCTTGCCTGCCCTGCCTGCATGTCTGCCTGCAAGCCTTGGTGCCAGCCTTGGTGCCAGCCTGCCTACAAGCCTTGGTGCCAGCCTTGGTGCCAGCCTTGCTGCCTGCCTTCCTGCCAGGCTTGGTTCATGTCTGCCTGCCAGCCTTGGTTCCTGCCTGCCTGCCAGCCTTCCTGCCAGCCTTGGTGCCTGCCTCCCTGCCAGCCTTGCTGCCAGCCTTGGTTCCTGCCAGCCTCCCAGCCAGCCAGCAACCCCACAACCATGCGGAAGCACAGCAAGCTTCAGCCATCTGCTGCCAGCCCTTGCAAGAGGGACAGGGCTACCATCCCACCCCCTGGCCCTCACTCTGGTTCTGCTGGGGCTTCTGCAGCATGGGCTCGCTCTTCTGGGGCTGGCACCTCTGCTGCTTCTGCTTCTGGAGAAGCTGATGAAAAGCACTCCAGCACCAGCCACCTCCAAAGCACCTGCACCCTTCACCCCTAAGACTGAGCGACCAAGAGGAGTGCCAGAGACTCATTTTTGTTTTATAGCTTGTTGTTAATAAAGTCTATTTTTGATTCACACACTTGCTTCATTTCTTTTTTTTAATAAAGTCTTGGTGGAAACTTTTAGAAATGGCTTAAGCCTTTGCATGCTTGTGGGATGGGTAAGGATAGCTTTGGGATGGGTTAGGATACCTGTGGGATGGGGTAAGAGCTGTGGGATGGGTTAGGATAGAAGTGGGATAGATAAACCTCCAGTGCAAGCATAGTGGGACTGTATGGTCCACCCTCCCAGGTGCCACACTTATGGCCCTTTATTATCAATAATAATGTAATAATTATCCACACATGTCAACATAAACACAACTCTTTATTAAACACCCTGTTCATTGTAGGCCAACCAAACATACATGGCCCAATCTCATCCGTGTGATGAGACAGGCTAAAGGAAGCATCCATTAAGCATCTACCATCCTGTCTTGCCACTCCACTGCTCCAGCTGGGGAGTTGCACCAGTGTCTCAGGAGGTTGCGCTGCTTCTTTGCTACATGTGAAGCTCTGTTGGGGCCTTGCACATCCTCAGTGTCTATCAGGTTTTGCCCTTGCCTCCATTCCCCAGGCTCCATGTCCCCATTGCCTTGTTGGAGGTCCACAAGCCTGTTCTGCAAGACTGGGTAGCAGGTGCGCATGAGATTGTGCAGGATGCAGCAAGCTTCCATGATCCTCCTCATGGTCTCTGGGCAATGCTGCATGGTGGTGAGAAGTACCTGGAAGCTGTTGGCCAGGATGCCAAAGGTGTTCTCCACCACCCACCTTGCCCTGGACAGCCTGTAGTTGAAGATCCTCTCTTCACGGGTGAGGAGTCTGGAGGTGTAGGGCTTCATGAGGTAGGTTGTGAGGGAGAAGGTGCCCCACGATGAAGTAGGGCACATCTTGTGTGTCGTTGGGCAGGGGGTCTGGATCTGGGAAGCCCATGATTAGGTTGCCTTCCAGCTCCTCCTTGAGGTGACTGGCGTTGTATACCTGGACACCTGAAGATGAGCCGTTGCCTGAAGCATCGATGTACATGAAGTTGTAGTCAGCATCGACCATGGCGAAGAGGATGATGCTGAAGAAGCCCTTGGAGTTGAAATAAGTGGACCCTGAGTTGGGTGGAGCTTTGCAGGCCACGTGCTTGCCATCTATGGCTCCAACGGTGTGTGGGAAGTTCTACTTCTGATACCACTGCTCTGCAACTTTCTTCCAGCCTTCTTCAGTGGAGGGGTACTGGAGGAGCTCCTCCTTGTATTCTTCGATGATGGCCTGCACCACTTCTCTGACCACAATGCTAATGGTGTTGGATGGCACCCTCCAGCTGTACTGCATGCTCCTGTAGGTGGTCCCTGAGGCCAGGTGGCACAGAGTGAGTGCCACCTTGAGCCCAGGTTCCAGGCTGGGCTGGAAACTGGTGTTTACCTTGGTCAACCTGGGTGTCAGGCACTGCACAACTTCATCAAACATGGCTGGAGGCATCCTCATGAAGTTCTGGAACACCCGAGTTTCTTCGTTCCTGAGCTCCACCATCAGCTTGTTGTACAGTCCGTCCTCTGCTCTTCTGGCAAACCATCTTTGGACCCAGACTCTTTTTGACTGCCTCTTTTTCTTGTCACAGTAGTGTTCACAGAGCCTGCAGATGGCTTCGCACTGTTGCAGAATGATGGTGGCTGCCGAAAGGACTTTGTTACATTCCACGGTGGACATGTCTGGATGCTGTGGAAGAGGAAGAGTCAGATGAAGGCTGCAGAGGTCTGCACCGCTGGGCTGCTGTTCTGAAAGTGAGATGCAGATGTGTTGCTCCCTCTTTTTATAGGAAATATAGTTTTTCCGCTAGGCATCCTCTAAGCATCCTCTAGGCATCCTGTAGACATCCTTAATATCCGAGATAGGTCCCCTCTGCAAAGGTTTTTTCCATTTTAAATGCTTTGTTTCTGTGCTGCATCTGCTAGCCATCCGTTATGCATCCGTTCTGCATCCGTTCCGCTTCCTCCCTGCATCCGTTTACCGCTGGAGCGGATGGAGTTGCGCGGATGCGCAGCGGATGCCTAGCGGATATAGCAGGTGCATAACGGATGCGTAACGGATGCATAGCGGATGCGAAGCGGATGCAGAACGGACGAACTGGCTACATTTTCCGCGCAAAAGTTTTGGGCAGCTCAAAACTTTCGGAGCGGATGAAACATCAATAAACGGATGCTGGACGGATAGAGAGGAAGCAAAATGGAGGCAGTGAGTACATCGCTTTTTCCAACGGATGCAAAGAGGATGTAAAACGGACAAAAAAGCTTGCCATCCGTTGGTTCAGTGTGACATGGGCTTTAGAAAAAGAAGAGCCACAAGGATGATTAAGGGACTGGACGCTAAGATATACGAAGAACATTTGCAGGAATTGGGTATGTCTAGTTTAATGAAAAAAAGCACTGGGGTGACATGATAGCAGTGTTCCAATATTTGAGGGGCTGCCACAAGGAAGCCTTGTGAAGCCATCTGAAGGAAGGACAAGAAGCAATGAATGGAAAGTAATCAAGGAGAGAAGCAACTAGAACTAAGGAGGAATTTGCTGACAGAACAATTAAACAGTGGAACAATTTACTTCCAGAAGTTGTGAATGCTCCAACATAAGAGGTTTCTAAGAAGAGATTGGATAACCATTTGTCTGAAATAGTAGAGGGTCTCCTGCCTGAGAAGGGGTTGGATTAGAAGACCTCCAAAGTTCTTTCCTATTATCTTAATCTGTTCCATTAAAAGCTCTTCTCATTGGCTTTCAAATCAATTCAAAATCTCCAATATTTCATTTAGAATGAGTATTTCATTATCTCAACATAGTGAGTAGATAAGAACATCAGCCTCTGTTTCTTCTGTCAGACAGTACTTCATTTCATAAGACCTCTGTGGTCCACATTTCTTCGTGATATGTAGCATCCGTGTGCTTTGTGAGTGATGAAGTTCTCTTGTTATCTTCCTGCCTCGTTCTTGGCTTTTATTCATTGATTCCAAAATCAAATAATTGTTGATGGTTCAGGGGAATTTTGGGAATTGAAGTCCACACATCTTAAAGTTTCCGAGTTTGAGAAACCCTGATTTAAGCAAACTGATCCTTTATCTACAGAAGGCATGGCATCATCAGCAGTACACTATATCTTTCCAATTAATATCCATGTCTGAAAACAATCAAGATTGTTAAAGAAACATGAAGAAGCCTCACTATTCATGTACACCTCATGAGTCAATTTTGAATTGATTCTACAGTTCTCTGGCAACATATGAATTTGGCCCACTGGATTCATTCTTTGCAAATGCTACTTCTGTATTGTATAAGCAGGTCTACCAAATGATTCATTCCTGTGCAATTTACCTTGAGGATATTTTTCTGCCAAATAGTTCTCCCACCTACCCAGATTTTTGAGATGCGAGATGCTTTTGAAAGAGAAGCAATGCCTATTTCTTATTTTCATAAAAATGTGTCAGCCTAAAAGACTGATTTAGTCATCTTACCCTGTTCTCAATGTTCTTGGACAAAGCACATTGTTTAATTACCATTTAATGAAAGTTTGTTTAATGACCATTCCACATCTACAACAGCACTGAAAAAAAAAATGACTTATGACCCCACTTTTCACACTTAACAACTGTTGAAACATCCCCAGAGTCACATGATCAAAATTCAGACACTTGGCACCTAACTCATACTTATGATGGTTGCAATGTCATGGGATCATGTGATCACCATCTGTGAACTTCTGATAAACAACATCAATGAGATTCAAACAACATCAATGAGCCAGATTCACTTAACAACAACAACGTAGCAATAGCATTTAGACTTAAGCCCATGTCACACAGCACCAACGGATGGAAAGAGGATGTAAAACAGAGAGAAACACTTGCCATCCATTGGTTAACGCGATGCATCCTTTCTGTACTCACTACATCCGTTTTTCATACTCTCTATCCGTCCAGCAACCATCTATGGACATTTCATCCGCTCAAAAGGTTTTGAGCTGCACAAAACTTTTTAAGCAGATAAAGTATCCAACGCATCTGTTCTACATCTGCTACGCATACGGGGAACATCTGTTATACATCCATCATCAACCGTTACGCGTCCGCTATATCTGCTAGGTATCCACTGCACATCCGCGCAACTCACATCTGCTCCAGTGGAAAACGGATACAGGGAGGAAGCGAAACGGACATGGAAAGGACACGCAGCGTTAGTAGCACGCACGGAGAAAGGATGAAAGTCGATGCAGCTCGCATACAAAGCATTAAAATGGAAAAAATGTTCATATAGGGGACGTATCTCGGATATTTAGGATGTCTGCAGGATGTCCAGAGGATGCAAAAGGATACTGAGCGGAAAACCTATATTTCCAATAAAAAGGGGGAGAAATCACCTGGATCTCACTTTCAGTCCAGCAGCCCTATAGTGCAGACCTCTTCAGCCTTGCTCTTGCTCTTGCTCTTCCACAGCATCCAGTCATCTCCACCATGGATCATCACACACTCCTTTTGGTAGCTGCCATCATTCTACAACAGTGTGAAGCCCTCTACAGGCTCTTTCACCTGTTCTACAGGAAGAAAAGGAGGCATCGAAGAAGTGTCTGGGTCCGAAGATGGATTGCGAGAAGAGCCGAGTACAGACTATATGACAAGCTGATAGTGGAGCTGAGGAATGAAGACTCTCGTGCATTCCAGAACTTCATGAGGATGCCGCCAGCCATGTTTGATGAAGTTGTGGAGCGGCTGAGATCCAGGTTGACCAAGGCAAACACCAACTTCTGGCCCAGCCTGGACCCTGGGCTGAAGGTGGCACTGACTCTGCGCCACCTGGCCTCCAGGACCATGTACAGGAGCATGCAGTACGCCTGGAGAGTGCCACACAACACCATCAGCATTGTGGTCAGTGAAGTGGTGCAGGCCATCATCAAAGAATACCTGGAGTAGCTCCTCCAGTTCCCCTCCCCTGAAGAAGGCTGGAAGAAAGTTGCAGAGCAGTGGTATCAGAAGTGGAACTTCCCCCACTCCGTTGGAGCCATAGATGGGAAGCACGTGACCTGCAAAGCTCCAGCCAACTCAGGGTCCACTTATCACAACTCCAAGGGCTTCTTCAGCATCATCCTCTTCGCCATGGTCAATGCTGACTACAAGTTCATGTACATTGGTGCTTCAGGCAACGGGTCATCTTCAGATGCCCAGGTATACAACGCCAGTCACCTCAAGGAGGGGCTGGAATGCAACCTCATCATGGGCTTCCCAGATCCAGACCCCCTGACCAACAACACACAAGATGTGCCCTACTTCAGCGTGGGGGATGACGCCTTCTCCCTCAGAACCTACCTCATGAAGCCCTACACTTCCAGGTGCCTCACCCTTGAAGAGAGGATCTTCAACTACAGGCTGTCCAGGGCAAGGCGGGTGGTGGAGAACGCCTTTGGCATCCTGGCCAACAGGTTCCAGGTACTTCTCACCACTATGCAGCATCGCCCAGAGATAGTGAGGAACATCATGGAAGCTTGCTGCTTCCTGCACAATCTCATGCGCACCCGCTACCCAGTCTTGCAGAACAGGCTTGTGGACCGCCAACAAGGCAATGGGGACATGGAGCCTGGGGAATGGAGGCAAAGGCGAAATCTGATAGATACTGTGGATGTGCAAGGCCCCAACAGAGCTTCACTTGAAGGGAAGAAGCAGTGCAACCTCCTGAAACACTGGTGTAACTCCCCAGCTGGAGCAGTGGAGAGGCAAGACAGGATGATAGATACTTAATGGATGCTTCCTTTAGCCTGTCTCATCACACTGATGAGATTGTGCCATGTATGTTGAGTGGCCCTACAATGAACAGGGCAGTTAATAAAGAGTTGTGTTTATGTTGAAATGTGTTGATGAATGATTACATTGTTGTTGATAATAAAGGGCCATAGGTGTGGCACCTGGGAGGGTGGACCATCCAGTCCCACTATGCTTGCACTGGAGGCTTATCGATCCGACTGCTATCCTAACCCATCCCATAGCTATTACCGATCCCACATGTATCCCTGCCCATCCCACTGCTATCCTAACCTATCCCACAGCTATTACCCATTCCACAGGTATCCCTGCCCATCCCATTGCTATCCTTACCCATCCCACAAGCATGCAAAGGCTTAAACCATTTCTAAAAGTTTCCACCAAGACTTTTTTGACTAAAAGAACTGAAGCAAGTGTGTGAAGCAATAATAACAAACTGTAAAAGCAAAATGACCCAAGTAAAGTGTCCCAAGCAAAGATAAAGTCAACAGGTAGCAACCCAGTCTCTGGCACTCTTCTCAGTCACTCTGAGGCGTGCCCATAGTCTCAGGGGTGAAGGGTCCAGGTGCTGTGGAGGTGGCTGCTGCTGGAGTGCTTGTCTGAGGTGCCATTGGGGTGCCTGGCCCTGAGAGGACAACAGGGGATGGTGTGTGGAGGAAGCTCTCAGAGAGCTGGCTCAGTCCTGTGAAGTTGAGAGCCCCTTCCTCCATGACATGTGGTGTCAGTCTCAAGACCAATGACACATGTGCAAACCAATGTATGCATTTCCTGCATCAAATGAGGAGACCACATCTTTCTTCTTTTGTCCTGGCCACTTTTGACAGAGGCAAGATTGAAAGTGTTTTAACAAACTGCACCACAGTTGGTGATCGCAATGCCTCAGATAGAAGGTCCACACAGAGAGTACTGAGGACAGCAGAGAAGATTATAGGAAGCTTGCTTCCCATTATTCAGGATAGTGCTTATAAGCACTTTGGCTTAGAGGCTCAAAGTATTGTTTGAAACCCTGCACATCCATACCACTTCATGGTATGTTTCTGTTCCTCCTCTCTGGGAGGAGGTTTTGAAGTCTCTATACTAGGACTACCAGATTCTGTAACAGCTTTGTTCCCTAGGCCATCCATCTTGTAAATTTGCAGGACACTCTCTTTTTTTGCCATATATAATATGTATACATTCGAACTAGACTGTGATGTTTCTCTGTGTCATATGTGTGTGTAGGGGGGGGGGGGTATGTGCATAATGGTTATCTTTTGAGAAATGAATGCAACAAAATTTCATTCTAATGTATGCTGATTAGTGTACATTTAAAGTGACAATAAAGGGCTATTCTATTAGTCTGTAGAGATTCTCAGTCATCCAGGTCATGATTGTCCCAAAGGTGCTTTTTGTCAGGAGGCAAAAACAAGAAAGTCCAGTTGCCTCCTGAAAAAGCACCTTTGGGTTCTATTCTATTCTCTTCTTGTTCCTGTTCCTATTCCTTTTCTATACAGGTAGTCTTCACTTACCAAGCACATTAGAGACCAACAACTCCATTGCTATGTGACGTGATTATTGTTAAGCATAATGTCCATATGACCGCATCACCTTACAACATCAATTCCACGAGTTCCAGCATGGTAATTCAATGAATGGCCACTGATCATTAAGCACAACATCATATGACTGCAAATCATGACTTCCTGATGGTTTCTCTCTTGATTTGCTTCTCAGAATCTGGCTGTGAAGATTGCAAATGGCAATCACATGACTGCAGAATGCTGCAACCATCAGAAATATGAGCCAATTGCCAAGTGCCCAAATTGTGATCACACGAGAGCTGCAACATCAGTTGTAACTGCTATTTTTCTGCATTGTCACAATTTTGAATGGTTGTTGAATAAGTGGTTGGTAAAGCAAGGACTGTCACCCTTGCCCCAGCTTGGTCTTTTCGGAAAGCAAGACTCTCAATTCCATTTTTAGTGAAAAGAATACTTTTGCTAAAAGCCAATGGCTACAGTAAAACAAAGCCAGAACTGAGGTTTTGCATGTGAGAATGCTTCCCAATGAACTTTCCCTTTCTTGTTCCATCCCCCTGCTATCTATACAGTTAATGCTACATTCAAGTCACATTCAGAGAAATTGTTTTTGTAACTGTCTCTGAAGAGGCAGACTAGATCTAAAGCCTTTATATTCCATTTCCAAAGTCCATGACCTTGGGATGATGAGCTGATGTCTCAGGATGGCTGTCATGCCCCTGTCGAAGTCTGAATCCAAGGAGGAGGACGAACAGCTGACAGGGAGTGGGTGTGTGGCTCCATTGGCTGTGGAGGAAACTGGGAAAGGTAGAACAAGGAAGAGGGAGTTCAGAGGAAGATCCAGGCCCATCCCGTCTTTATCCTAGGGCACGGAGAAAAGAGCAGTGTGGGTTGTGTGGCTTATGGGGGAAGAAGGGGCCCTGGTTCCCTTTATTAGCCACAGCTGGAAAGAGAATTTAAAAGAAATGCATGTTGAGCACGGCAGCTGCTGGGAGCAAATGTGAGTTTATCTTGTGTTGACTTTAGTTATCTATGTTCCTGGCATCTTCCCAATTGTGTTGAGTTATTGTCGTGTTTTCATATCTGGAATTCTTGCTCCTGCCCTGCCAGACTGTACCTCATTTTGCCTTGATTGGACTTAAAGTTACAGTTTATGTTGACCATGTTTTGGACTTGGTTCTCTGCAGCCAAAGGCTGCTCCTGGGAGAATTTTTCTCCAGCCAGAAGGTAACCATGATATTGGGGGCAAAGTTGGAGCTAATAAAGGGAATCCTCCCCATTATCTGATTCTGTTGCCTTTGTGTCATGTCCTGGGTCATCACAATAGCATTAAGTTTAGTTTTAGTTTCCCCATCCCTCCCCAGTCCCTCCGCTCATAGTTTATGGCAGTCTGGCATCTAGTGAAGCAGGGCTGGAGCAAAGGATAGTAGTTTTGATGTACTTCTTATTAGGGCCCATCTTACTAAAATGAATACATAATCATACTCTACATAAATACATAATCATACTCTACATAAATGACCTCTGTGATCACATTAAGAGCAATTGCGTTCTCTTCGCTGATGGTGTAAAGTTATTCAACACCAGACAACACTGCTACCCTTCAAAAAGACGTTGACTATGTATCAGAATGTCAAACAAATGGCAACTTCAAATCTCAACAAATAAATGCTCTGCCTTACATATTGGCAAAAAAAATCAGAAAATAAAATACAGGCTGAATAGCCAAGACCTTGTTGATGATCCAAACTCTGTCAAGGATATTGGAGTACTCCTCTCTAATGATCTAAGTGCTAGAGCCCACTGTAACTACGCCGCCAAAAAGGTGTTAAGAATTGTTAACCTAATCATATGTAGCTTTTTCTCTGGTAATATGCTAGAGCATATTAAATATATTAAATATATTAAAAAAGCATATTAAATATAACTATATTTATAATATAAAATATAAATATAAATAAAACTAGAGCATACAAAACATTTGCTAGACCAATACTCGAATACAGTTCATCAGTCGGGAATCCACATTACGTTCCTGATATTAACATAGTTGAGAAAGTCCAGAAATATTTCACAAGAAGAGTTCTCTACTCCTCTACTCGTTGCAGAATACCTTATGCCACCAGACTTGAAATTCTAGACCTAGAAAACCTCGAACTATGCTGCCTTCAATCTAATCTAAGTATAGCACAGTATATAAAATCATACACTGCAATGTCCTACCTGTCAATAAATACTTCAGCTTCAATCATAACAATACTAGAGCAAACAATAGATACAAACTCAAGGTTAATGCCACCAAACTTGATTGCAGGAAATATGACTTCAGCAACAGAGTGGTCAGTGTCTGAAATACTCTACCTGACTCTGTGATTTCTTCCCCAACCCCAAAAACTTTAACCTCAGATTGTCTACTATTGACCTCACCCCTTTTCTAAGAGGTCTGTAGGGGGTGTGCATAAGCGCACCAACGTGCCTACCATCCCTGTCCTATTGTTTCTTTTATTTTTTTTTTATATGTATCCATGTAGTCATAACTATGTTTTTACTTATACCTATTATCTTATAAGCAATTGACAAACCAAATAAAATAAAATAAATAAATTTTCCCAGTTCGTTTCTTTTAATTATCAGAGGACTAATTAAAAGTCTAGTTTAGACTTTTGAATGAAGTTTATGGAAACAGTTATTTTGTTAGAACTTGACAGAGTTTTAGAAATTTAATTTTTGATTTCTAAATCTTATTATAAAATCTACATCATGAAATATGACAGTAGATTTACAATGCTACTTTCCATCCTATCGTCTCAAAATGAAACAAAGTCGGTGTTATTCACCTGGTCTTAACATGAAGGGCAATTCAAAACTTTAATAAAGGAAAAAGAATCATATACCATTATAATACTTATTTTTATTAAGTAACACTGCTTCAGAACATTTACCTAGGTTTCACAACATCCTTTAAAATTGGTTGGTTGCAAACATTGTTAAATATCTTCCCTCGCATTAGTATGTGCCATTTAGCTAACAATATGTCAAATAAATATCTTATTAAACCTTAAATTAAATCTACATTGGCAAGATGTAGCTTAGTATGAAGTGAGCAAAGAATCATCTCTAATAAGTACAGAACAGATTTCCTAAACTTAAAGAAAAAAAAAAACTGACCATGAAAGCTGTGTTTATGTATTTTATGTGGGATATCTCCTATTTATTAGAAATCTTTCACGCAGTTTCAAGATTTTTGCTTTTTATGAAAAAGGCTGTAACTATTATTCAAAAGAGTTTAAAAACTCTACAATATGCTACAGCTATATAATTCTAAGAGAGGGATAAACTCCTTAAGAATTTTAGAATATTAAGAGAATGTCACACTCTTTCAAAATGGCTGCCATAATGAGCATGATCAGAACAGAGACTAAGAATTCCCCACTTTAGGACAGTCACCATCATAGATGTTTACTTTTGGTCCTGTTGAATTAGAGGCATCTTCACTCTATGGTTGGTATTAAAACCATGTATAAATCATAATGAAAGAATAACAGACCTGGAAAGGATCTTTAAAACTTGTGGATTTCAACTCCCAGAATTAATAGCTGGTTGAGGAATTCTGGGAGTTGAAGTCCACAAGTCTTAAAGTTGCCAAGTGTGGAGACCTTTGCCCTACACCATTCTGGACAAATGGCTATCCAATCTCTTCTTTAAAGCATCCAATGATGGAGCACTTCTGGAGCATTTCTGAAGGCAAGCCATTCCACTGGTTAATTGGTCTCACGATCAGGAAATTTCTCTTAAGTTGGTTCCCTCCTTGATTAGTTTTTATCCATTGCTTCTTGTCCTGCCATTAGTTACTTTGGAAAATAAGATGATTCCCAGCTTCTTAGATATTGGAAGAATGCTACCATGCCCTAGCCTTTCTTTTCATTAAACTAGACATACCCAATTCCTGCAACTATTCATAATATGTTTTAACCTTTAGTCCCCATCATCTTTGTTGCTCTTCTCTGTACTCTTTCTAGAGTCTCAACATCTTTTTTTTTAATGTTGTAGTGGCCAAAATTTTAGTGGCTAAAACTGGATACAATATTCCAAGTGTGTATATTCCAATAGTCAATATTCCATATGTTTATTTCCTAAGAATGGTTATGGAGTTCTGCACCTTTGCACTTTTCTTTCCAACTTCCTGCTTATTTAACTTATTTAAAAGCAACCATATTACAATAAAAGATAGAAAGAGCAGAAAATTTGTCTCAGTGGGAGAAGCATCACTTTGTCAGTCCTTGGTTCAAGTCATACTGAGCATCTTCTTTTTTATTATTTCTATTCATTTACTACCAAAGGCTATATTTGTACCACATGCTTAACCTTTTGGATGAATTGACCATTTTCTGCATCAAAACCAACAACTAATCAAACAGGATGGGTTCGCAAAAATGCTAAGCAACCAAAAAAATTGAGAGTGAGAAATGAATCAAAATGTAAATTAGCTTAGCTTGTTATGTGGCTCTGAAGTCTTGAAGTAATTTGTTCAAGATTGTAGTGCAAATACACCAAATTTGTATGTGCAGGTGGATTAACGCATTTGACACAGGATCCAGCTGGGGGAAAAATACCATGAAATGAAAAGAAATGAAGAAAGGAAAGAAAACAACTGAGCCAGAATCTCCAAATTCTTCCAGTGAGAATATCTCATAGGACAGAAATTTGCACACAATAAACATCATTATTAAAACACATATTTGGACACGCAGTTTAGAACCAGTTCAGAAAGTAAACTAGATGTATTCAGACAATGGAGCCATTAGTTTTTCCCAGTGTTTACAGCTTCATAGATCTTTAACATCATTTCTGTTCACCCATTCGGCTTGGGAAGAAGGGAAATGTTTCCAGGCTACAAGATACTGGAGCCGACCCCTCCATTTGGAGAATCCAAAATTTTTTTAACTTCAAAATGTTGTTCACCCTCAATCAGTATTGGTATGGGAGGATCAGCCTGGATGGGTCTTAAACCAGAAGTATGTTCAGGTTTTAACAAACTAACATGGAAAACCGGGTGAATTCGTCGAAGAGTTTTCGGTAAGTTCAGCTGGACTGTTACAGGATTTATAATCTGTTCAATCGTGAAAGGACCAACATATTTAAGACCAAGCTTCTTCAATTTTTGAGTGGTTTGTAGGTATCTGGTGGACAGGAAAACTTTGTCGCCTACTTTATATAATTTCTGTGGAGATCTTTTCTTGTCTGCAAACTTCTTATGAGCTTGATGGGCCTCATCTAATGCTTTATGTGTTACTAGCCAGTTAAGTTGAGTTATCCATTCATCCAACGACTGGATGTTAGGCCTTTCACGAAGAAGTTCAGGTATGGGTACAAAATCTTGTCCCGAAGCTACTTTAAATGGAGTAAATCCAGTACTACTATATATGAAGTTGTTATATGCCACTTCAGCAAATGGCAATAGGTCAGACCAATTATCTTGTTGATAATTTATATAAAATCTAAGATATTGTTCTAACACTGCGTTAGTTCTCTCACAGGCCCCATTGGTTTGGGGGTGGTAGGCGAAGCTTAAGCCCTGGGCGGAGCCTATCAACTTCAGGAACTCTTTCCAAAAAATTGAGGTAAATTGGACCCCTCTGTCAGAGATTATGCATTCCAGAATGCCATGTAACCAATAGATATGTGAAATAAACAGTTTAGCCAACATCTTAGCAGATGGAATCTTGGAACAAGGTATGCAATGTACTTGCTTGGAAAACAAATCGGTTACCACCCAAATAACCGTGTTTCCACTGCTTTTGGGTCATTCTACTATAAAGTCCATAGAGATTTCCTTCCAGGGGCCGTTGGTCTAGCCACATTTTGTAACAACCCTGCTGGCTTACCAGGAGGTCTCTTAGCTAAAGCACAAATTGGACAGCTAGCTATATAAGCTTCAATGTCCTTCTTCAAAGTAGGTCACCAGAATTTCCGCTTAACCAGGTGTAAGGTTTTCACAAATCCAAAATGCCCAGCTGCTTTAGAATCATGAGCTTGTTATAGTATTTGGCCCCTCAGCGCCTGTGGCACATACAACTTGGTTCCCACCCAAGCCAAACCATCTCTAACCGTATAGTCATTCGAATGAGCCAGGAACCAATCATCAAGTTTTAGGGCTTCTTTTAGTTGTGCGGTTAAGTCATTCGATAAGTCCACTTCTTGTTTCTTCTTTTGGACTATGGTGATCACTGGGGCGGCAAGATGTTTGGTCAAAACAATCGGGCTTATCACTTCCTGGTGAATACTATTATATTGGGGTAGTCTAGAGAGAGCATCTGCCATGAAGTTCTTCCCCCCCCCGGAATGTACTTCAGTGAGAAATTGAACCGCTTGAAGTACTGGGCCCAGCGAACTTGTTTAGGGGACAGCTTCCGAGGCATTTTTAAGGCTTCCAAATTTTTATGATCAGTCCATACCTCAAATGGATGTTTTGCTCCTTCCAGGAAATGTCTCCAGGTCAGTAAGGCCCAACGAACTGAAAAAGCTTCTTTTTCCCAGACGGCCCATCTTCTCTCTGTTTCAGACAGCTTACGGGAGGTATACGCACAAGGCTGTAAGGTCCCTTTCTCATTGATTTAAAGTAACACCGTTCCAACGGCCACATCACTCACATCAGCTTGGATCATGAAGGGAGCCTCCATGTCTGGGTGCTTTAGCACTGGTTCTGCAGCAAACAGTCGTTTTAGCTTTTCAAAAGCTGCTTAGCACTCCATGGACCACTCCAACGGCTTGCTAGGCCTTGGCTTCATCTCTCCTTTAGTTTTTAAGAGATTTGTGATGGGCAAGTGGTTGTGATTCCGGGGGGGGGGTCCTTCTCTGGATCCTTCCAGCCAACCCCCACCGACCATCTAGGCTTCACAGCTGGATCCTCTTCCAGATTGAGCTCTGCTAACGATTCAGCTTCCTGTACCAGCAAAGAATCTTGCCCTCTAGTGGCTCCCAGATGTTCCTGGTCACTAGCTGAAGATGACATGATGTTCAGGCCCCCCCGGAAGAAAGTTGGTGTTTTCTCTGGGTGGGCTAGTAAACTGAGATTCAGAATAATGTCAAGTGGTGCTCCATTCAAAATTCAAGAAAGAAACACTTCAAGTCTTTAAGTTAGAGAAAAGATATCTTTTACTGAAAATGAAGTGGTAGCAACCATAGAATTCTGAATCTGAGGAATTAGGCGCATGAATCACTTATACAAAGTGATGGAAATGTTCCCACCCCCAATAGTTCAGATGAATCTTCCAATTAGAAGTTGTGAATATGATCATGTGGGCATCTTCAGGTGGTGATGAGGCCTCTGTCTGTTGACCTTGGCATATTTTGATAATGGGTTGCAGTTGCACAGAGAAAAGAAAGCTAAGCGAGAAATAGAAACCTAACTCTGATGTATGCTCCCCCTTCCTCATTTTACACAACAGAAAAAATGTAACATCTCCAGCTTACTCATCCCCTCCTCCCCCTGGTTATTTATGACAGCCGAACGATGCAAAGCGACAGTAGAAGATCTTGAAGGCTGACATTATCATTACAAATAAGTAAAGAATGTTATTACTGTTATTATACAGTATCTGTAAATGGACTCAGACAATACACTGCTTATTAAGCACTTATAGATGTTAAAGAAAAATGTATATTTTTTTAAAAAAATAAAACTCTGTGCTTGTCAGGGTAACAGTATGGCCAGGATGATGACACATTCAATAATGTATGCTTAAAACCATTAAGCAACCACACAAAGCTATCACCATCAGAAAAAGGATATTGCTCAACCAACTTCACAATTACACATATCTCCCCAGTGACCCTCCAACATCTGAGTTTCAACATTTCCTGGAACTGTTCTGTAATGTTCTCATTTGAGCAGGCTTTTATATGGCAGGGTTAATTGGGTGGACGATAATTTGAGATTAGGGATCCAACATGTGCTACATTTAATAGTTTAGTGCATATTTGTTAGCTTCAGAGGACTTCCAAGTATTGTTACCTGGCCTTTGCTTTCAAGGTGCAAACTGTTACATAGCCTTACATGTATCACATAATTTGCTATACAGCTCCATGCATTTCACTCTCTGTTTGTGTTAAGAAGAAATGGTAGGACCAGCTGTCAAAGCAAAAATTTAATGCATGATATTAAACACGCCACATGCTGTGCCTGACATGCTAGGGCACTAGATATTTTTAATAGTTTGCTGCAAGGGAATTAGCCAAACATTGGGTTAAAATGTCATCTGCAGCATTTCCCATCTGTTGTTCTGGCAAGAGCTTATTTCACCTTGACTTGTTCTGCTTGTAGAATAATGATAACCTATCGTAGCAAATTCCACAGAGCAACCTGAAATTTCTGACTGGATTTAGGCCAGCTAAAAGAGGATAAATATATAACTGTGCACCAAGTGATTACTCTCAGTCATTGCTCCCAAGCTCCTGCACATCATCAAGTTTATTTTTCTTGAGGCTCTTTGCCTGTCTGAGGAAGAAAATGCCACTTATATGAGGAAAAGCAGGTCAACCCTAAATTGAGCCCCAAAAAACAATAAAAATCCCGGTCTTGTTTTCTAAGACCACCAGGAGCCACTGACTTCTGAAACATGTTTTGCAAACATCATAATTAACATTGCAGTCCCATTGTCATTTGTATTCTTATGTGTGCTATAAATCAGGTCACAATGTCAGCTTCTTCTGCTTTGTCACATTCCATCCTGTTATATCTCTTGGATCTCCAGATGTTGGTCCACCACTCCTCTTATCCTCAACTAATATGGTCAGTGGTTAAGGATGATGGGCGACGTAGGAATGCAAGACTCAGAGTTGTCAAAAAGTACTCCAGAATGTTAATTTGGAAATATGTATAGGATGAATCACCTCTACTTTGTAGTTACACAGGGTTTAAATCCCTTTTTGGTGGGATAGGAAAGGTGACTGCCCATTTTTTAGAAGTGTACTCTTTTTTTTTTTGCCAAAAATGTCAGCAACAGCAAAAAAGAGGGTCCAACCACCCAAACAAAAATTATTATCCGGAGAAGGCGGAGCTTCGTCTCGGTGTTACAGCTGCGATCTCGGGGCTCTGAGATCGCAGCTGATATTTTCGCCCCTGGTCGGTCCTAACGGACCTAAACCGTCCCGTAGAGACGGGGATTGTGAAGGGCACAGTCCCAGGATCCCAGAGATATCGCAAAATCTCTGGTTTGATCTGGGAGAAGCCCTTTTGCTGGCAGCGGAAAGGCAGCCTCCAAAGCTGCTGAAGTCGGGACAGCTCCGGAAAGAAAGTGATTTAAATGAGCGTGTATCGGTTGGGTGAGAAATTCCTTTTGTATAGTAAATTGATTGAGACTTGAAAGGACATCCTGAACAAAGAAGAAATCTGTGACTTTATTTTTGTTTGACTGAAACTTGGCTGAGCGGCGTCTAAGTGATGTCAAATTGAGACTTGGATTCTTTCCTTATTTTTTTTTCTGAGGACTTTAATGTGACTTTGTAGGTAACCGGATTGAATTTTCTCTTATATATATTTTTATGCTTCTCTTGATTTTTATTTTTATTTTTTTTTAATTTTCTTTTTAGAATAGAGGCTCCCTTTGATTATCTTTTTTTTCTTCTTGTTTGAGTTTTTTTAAAAATATTTTTTTTCTGGCTGGTGGGGGAAAGAGTAGTAAGAGATGCTGCAACACTGCCAACTAGAGGCTTGAAAATACTTTATTTGAATTGGGGAGAAAAGCACTCCTTTTCAAGGACATTTTAATGTGATAAGATAGAGGGAGAACGCAGTAAAATATTATTAAAGGTGCTTTCTTGGACTCTTATCAATATTTCAACACTTGAGGCTTGGCTTGGCTTTGAAGCTGCTGGAGAAGACAGTCATAATAAGAGCCTT
>BLBF01000040.1:9300793-9312183 GCA_015471245.1 Laticauda colubrina | reverse complement strand
TATAAAAGGAATGAAAATTAAAAAGGAAGAATTTAAACTACAAGCTTTTGCTGACGATTTAGCTTTTATTCTGGAAGACCCGTTAGAAACCGCTCCAAAATTATTGGAAAAGATAGAGACATATGGTGAGATGGCTGGCTTGAAAATAAATAAAGATAAAACAAAGATTTTGACAAAAAACATGTTATTGAGACAAAGAGAAGAACTGACAGATCTTTTGAAAATCCAAGTTACAAATAAGGTTAAGTATCTGGGGATATATTTGACAGCAAGATGTAGCACATTAAAAGAGAATAATTATATTAAACTTAAACAACAGATAATTACAGATTTGAAGAAATGGGAAAATTTACAATTGTCATTAATAGGGAGAATTTCAACAATTAAGATGAATATTTTACCTAGAATTTTATTTCTCTTTCAAACAATACCAATTAGACTTGGAAAAGACTACTTTGAAGATTTAAATAAAATCATGTTGAAGTTTATATGGCAAGGTAAAAGAGCGAGAATAAAGTTAAAGCTTTTGCAAGATGCTAGAATTAGAGGAGGTTTTGGCCTGCCTAATTGGGAACTGTATTATCAAGCTGCAAGTGTGATGTGGGTCAAAGAATGGATAACATTAAGAAAGCATAGATTGTTGACATTAGAAGGACATGATTTACTGTTGGGCTGGCATGCTTTTTTATGGTACAAGGGAACTAAAACACAGGGGTATTTCAGAAGACATTATATACGGGAGTCTTTGTGGTTAAATTGGGAGAAGATAAAAAAACAATGTTACTTGAAAATTCCAGTTTGGTTATCGACTATTGAAGCATTTTCCTATCCTATGATCTATAAAAAGGAACAAACAGTTAGATATGGGGAACTGTTGGATGAAAAGGGTGGACTTAAATCGATCCAAAACTTAGAGGAACAAGGTATAAGGATGAATTGGTTTTCATATGCGCAAATACACTCAAGATATGTTGAAGATTTTAAAATGGAAGGATTTTATGACAAACAGACTGATTTAGATAAAATATTGATGGGTACTGATGAGAAAGTGATTAAAAAATTATATGATTATTTATTGGGAATTAAGCTAGAGGAAGAACAAGTTAAAGAAACTATGATTGCTTGGGGGAAGAATTTTGGATATGGGATTGATTTAGAGCAATGGCAAAAATTGTGGTCTCAAAATTATAAAATGACAATGTCAATAGCATATAAAGAAAACTTGTATAAGATGTTTTACAGGTGGCACTTCCCCCCGACAAGAATAGCAAGAATGTTCAAGAACAAATCTGAAAAATGTTGGAAATGTCATCAGATACTTGGCTCATATTATCATATGTGGTGGACTTGTGAGGATGCCAGAAAATATTGGACTAAAATTCACATGTGGTTGGAAAAAATGACAAAAAAACACATAGACTTGAAACCAGAGATCTTTTTATTGGGAATCTTACCTGATATATATAATAAAGACTTGAAATATTTGATTGTAAATGTATTAACAGCAGCCAGGATTGTATTTGCTAAAAATTGGAAGAATGAGAAAATACCATTGCAGGAAGAAATTATTAAGAAAATATTGGAATGTGCTGAGATGAGTAGATTGACATTTGAAATTAGAGAGCAAGAAGATAAACAATTTTATGAAATTTGGGATCTTTTTTATCAATGGTTAGATGATAAAATACAATAATAGAGCATTAGTATTATATCTATGAAGGGTTTTTAGGATTGATTTGTTATGACTATATGATTTGTTATAGAATAAAATGTTTGAAGTATTGTTATCTCACAAAGCATGAATGATTAAAAGTATAGTCAGAAAAAGACTTTATTTTAATTTTTTTTGGTAATATTAGGATATGGATTGACAATATGAGTGGTTATGTAATATAACTGTAATTGAGACTATAAAATGAATGCACGAAACTGATGAACCAACCGACACACCGGAAGTATATATGAGAGTAGATGTTTTTAATGTTTTGTATGTTATGTCTGTTTGTAGAAAATTAATAAAATTCTTAAAAAAAAAAAAATTACTATCCCTGCTGCAGAATTCAGTACAGAACTTCTGAGTTGAGAGAATTTGGGCAGGGCCTAACACTGGTGGTCTTACTTCCTGCTCATGGAAGTATGGTGAGTTGCATTGAATAACTCTTTACCAGGACTATGGCAAAGGCACCAAGAGAAGTGCTCATTCAAAGTCAGGGCTTTTCTTAAATTAGAGACTCCCAACTTACTCAGGTCTATTAATGAGCAAGGAAATTACTATCTAGGGTTAGATATCAGGTCCTACAGCAAGAATCACAGGTGATGATTCTTCCAAGCTGAGTTCTTTTTTTTTTTTTTTTTGACACCTGTAGATGAAATCTTGCAAGGCTGAAGACTCTTCTACCTGCATTTACAATATACTCTGTGAACTATTAAGGAGGGTCTGTCTTCAACCTCTTTCTCTCACACTTAATACTCTGAATGAGTTACCTCTTATTCCCCTGGAATATTTGATCTAGTACCCAGATGCCAAACTTGCAGTATCGCATTGCTCTCATGTGATATATTCCAATGTTTGTCCCCTTTGTGGAGCTGGGGTAGGTGTGGCCTGCATGTGATGCATTTGGCTTACAGGTTGGCAGTTTGACACCCCTGATCTAGTAGTTAAGGCATCAGGTTAGAAAGCAGGACACTATGAGTTCAGGTCCTGCTTTAGACATGAAAGCCAGCTGGGTGACTTTGGGCCAGTCACTCTCTCTCTCAGTCTGACCTACATCACAGGGTTATTGTTGTGGGGAGACACAGGAGGAGGAAGTGTTTGGATATGTTCCCTGCCTTATTTGTAAAAATAATAAAGGTGGAATACAAATGAATAAAATGCAGTCCCTCCCTCTGGGGAATCCATCCTTTTACTATATTCCATCACCAGTGGTGGGATGCTGCCAGTTCACACTAGTTCTAAGAAACTGGTAGCCCGCTGAGCACTTGGCCCCATCCACCCACCTCTGCCATTTCCTGTGATTTATTTTCTTGTTTGTGAACTCAGTTGATTTGCATGGAAAAGCGGTTTGCCACACCTCAACTGTTTTACTCACCAGTACTGAATGCAATGTCAGTTTTGAAGCTTAAAATTGGTGGTTTATGGACACGGTGCGCACACGTGAAGCACTCTGTCATAGAACTGGTAGTAAAAAAGGGTGAATCTCACCACTATCCATCACATTAGAGAGGGAAAAAGAAAAAGCTACAAGGCTGTAAAAGCTGCAAAGGCAAAGACAGAACCTGGGGTGGGATGCTACCAGTTCTGCCTGGCTCTATAGAACCAGTAACCCTGAAGAGCAGCAGACACTGAACCAGTTCTATGTTTGCTGCTGTTTGGCCCACTCACCCACCTGGGCAGTTACCTGTCCTTTATTTCCTGCTTTTTCAACCTCAGCTGCTTTGTGCGGCACAGCTGAGGTTGAAAAAGCAGGAAAAAAGAGGGTTTTCAAAAACTGTGCACCTGCATACAGTGCTTGTCAGCTGGCCAGGTGGCACAGCTTATGGTTTCCTACATGCGCACACAAAATGTAATCACCAAACTGGTAGTAACTCCAGTTGAATCCCACCCTTGGGCAGAACTAAGGCAAAATGAGAGAGTGGTGGGGAGAGAGAAAGAGAAAGAGAGAGAGAGAAGGAGGAGGAGGAGGAGGAGGAGGGGGAGGGAGAGAAGGATTTCTGCAATGCCCTGAATGCGTATCTTGGTATTTGCCAATCTAAGCAAGCAAATATATTTTCCTATTACATTAAAAATAATTGCGATGAAAGTAAACAGAGACATGCCCTTTGCCCTTTTAATGCCATTTAGGGATATTCCATTTTTGTAACCAAACACCGAAAGCCAGTTTGATATAGTGGTTAAGGTATCGGACTAGAAACCAGGAGATTGTGAGTTCTAGTCCCATCTTTGGTATGAACCCAACTGTGTGACCTTGAGCCAGTTACTTTCTTTCAGATTTAGAAAGAGGAAGGCAAACCACATTCAAAAATCTTTGCCAAGAAATCTCCAGGAAGTTGCCAGAAGTCAATACTGACTAAAAGCATACTGACAACAATAAAACCCCAACAAAATAGGTTTTAGCAAAAGAGGTATGTTACATCTGTTGGGTATACATACTAATATTATTGGTAGTTCCTGGGAAAACAATGAGGAATTGCATTGCATTTGTGTATGATTTTTTTTTTTAGTGAGCTTTGACAGTGCAATTAAAGCTGACAGTAAGAGGCAGGATATAAAGGCATTTGTATTTCTCTGTGTGAGAGAGAGAAAGAGGCAAGCAGCTCAAAATAAGTCAAGGTGGCATGCAACACATATAATAAAGTGTTGGGGGTTTAATCAATTGGTTGCAACATCAATTTATTCTTTTTTTTACCCTAACTGGTTATCATATGTTATTCACCTGTGCTTTAAACACTTCACTTTCTCCATCAAAAACCAAACCCTATTTACCAAAAAGGAATACAGACCTAAATTCAAGACCATACTGCTTCTCCTTCACTAGAAGATAAAGATGAATTTCTCCTCTGCCTCTTTTGCAGTATTCCCAGGAAATCCAAGATGACCTTCTCATTTTAGAGTTAAATAATTTACTGAAAAGTCTAGTCTTCTTTTCAGGATCAACACAGTAGAGGTCACCAGAAGACCAATGCCAATTTTAGTTAAAATCACAAGCCTCTGGTGAAGTTGAATATTACCTGCCCAATAAATAGAGGGAAAAAGGACATCAAAACATAAATCCATGCTGCTTTTATTGGAGAGGACTCTATTGCTCTCTCTGCCTGTGTGTAGGCATGAGAGACACAGGAAAAAAATAATAATAAACCCAGCCTCCTAATTTAAAAATGAAATTCAGAAAGAAAGGCTGCTTTATTTCAATTATAATTCTTTTTATATTGTTATAGGAAAGGGTCAGAAGCCATAATGAATTCTCTTTATTACGTCTTGGGCAAGGTGGCCTAGAATTTTTCAAAATAAATTTTGCAGCTTTCCTTCTACTTTAATTAAAAAAAAAAAAAAAACATCCAGAGGCACAAATTCCTGGTGTGTTTATTTCCTTTATTTTAAGCAAATAAGTCTGAGTGACAACAGGAAAAGTGTCCATGGGAGGCCTTTTGATATCCTTAAATCAGTTAATTTGGGGACTTTGTTGCTTTGTGACTCTTGCTGGAAGTTAAAACCCATCCCTCTCCGAGGAAAAAGAAATAGTTTAGGATATACTAAAAAGGCAGAATATTTCCCTTAAAAAAATAAGTAGAAACTCAGAAGCAGAAACTCACCTCAGAAGCAGAAGCTCACCCCCCCCCCCACCTTTATTAATGGGTGGGCCTTTTAAGGACTGGGCCAGAGTATTCTACATAACAATACCCATCTCACCACCAGGCCTGGGAAGACTGCATCAGCCAGCACTCAGGTGAAGCCATGTGGTCCAGCTAAGAACCCTGCCCCTGGGAGTTTGACAGCCAATGGGATACATTTCTTACACAGTAATCGAAAACAGTAAGGTGGGACCCAACAGAGGGTATAAAACTAAAGGTGTCTCAGCATCTTGTCCCTTTTTTTCCTTCACCCAACATCTTGAAGCATATGATTGTCCTTTTCACTTTGGAGCTCCAAGCCATGGGGTGTTCTGACCCAACCTGGTTCCAAGAAATCAAACACAAGACAAAGGTAGCAGCCCCCACCTTTTAAGGTTTCATCTATGAATTCTTTTCCTTCACAGATAAAAGGCTGCTTCCAACTAATTAGCTCCCAGAACAAAGAGCCTTGCTGAGTTGTTTTTCAAGGCTGCCAAAAACCCACAGACAAGAAATAGTTTACAAGAGTTTTCAAACACCAACTATAATGTCCATGAGGCTGAGTTTCAGAACGTCTTTGCCTACTGCGAAGAACACTTCTTTACACCTGGCTTTTATCCTCTTGAGGGAGGGGCCATTACCTTGAAGCCTTACTCCCGAGTCACTCGTGCTGCTGTAATTGTTCTCTCCTATGAGCAATCCTGCGTGCACATGCACTTGGCACAGGTTCTTTGGGAACCTCCTCATCACTGCTGTCAGCCCCCACAATCTCTGAAATTAGGCAGCAGTCCACTCCCTAATGGTTCTGGCCCCTCATCTGCGTTCTCGCTCTCCTCCACCATCCGCACCTGCTGCCAGCTAATCACAACATATGGTCCTGTCCACCATTAAACCATCTTTCCAAACAGCCTCCATGTTTCCAGTGTCTTTCTTCCAACACTATGAAGACAGTCTTTCCTGTAAGATCTTAAAGTAACTCTCTTCTGTTCACATCACTTCTATTTGCCAAAGCTAGAAAATAGCATGGAATAGGTGCAATAGGTGAATTAGAATGAACTAATCTGAAATATTCCAAAACATAAATGGGAAAATAACAATTTTCCCATTTCAATTGCAACCCATAGAATGTACAGCCTGGTAGTCCCTGAGTTACAACCAAAATTGAGCCCATGTTATCTTATGTTGCTAAGTAAAATGTTTGTTAAATAAGTTTGCCTCATTTTATGACCTTTTTTATGACAGCTGTCAAGTTAATCATTGCAGTTGTTAAGTTAATAATATGGTTGCTAAGTGACTCTGGCTTCCCCAATTGACGTTGTTCGTCTGGTGGTCACAAAAGCGTATCATATGACCCCAGGACACTGCAACCGTCATAAATATGAACCAGTTCCTAGGCATCTGAATTTGGATCATGTGACCATAAGGATACTGCAGTGGTTGTAAGTATGAAAAAAAAAAATCAGGGCCATTGTAACTTTCAATGATCACGAAGTGAACTTTTGTAGGTCTACCTGTATAGTAGCTCTTTTTATGATGATTCATGTAGGTAGCATATTCCAAATACCATACTGGGTTACACCTCTCCCACCCACTCTTGCATACCTCTGTCATTTTTTCCCCCGGGTTTATTCTATTTTTGATCTACAAAACCCTATCATATGTAGAACCATGTTAACTAAGCCAGAGGTTTGCAAACTTTTTTTTTTTTTTGCACTTGTGTAACCTATCCTGAAATGAAAAATGAATGTATGGTTTCTCTCGGAAGAGAACCAATAAGTATATATCAAGAGTTTCAAACTTTGCAACACTACAATCACCTTTTGCGGATTTTCTCAGAAAGGGGTAGTAAGAGAAGCACTGGAGTTCACTTTGTACTTTGTTCAATGTTTCCACTTTCCATGCATTAATCTGATCAGCTGGTTCCAAGGATAGTACAGGATAGTACAGGATAGAGTAGGATAGAGTAGGATAGAATAGGACATAAATATAGAAATAGAAGAAGAAATAAATAAAAATAAGAACAGAACAGAATAGAATAGAATACTTTGTTTGGCCAAGCATGATTAGACACACAAGGAATTAATAAAGATTTACAAGGGTACTTCACAAAGCTTGTTAGAATGCAATGTATTTAAAGAAAAAAAAATTCTCTGGAAGAATTGATTGCTTGGATGGCTTGCAGTGGCTTTCTATACATGTATGGGCCCAGATGGCTGCAGAGTGGTCCCCATGGAAGTATTGTCTGTGCATGCACACTCATGCACATGAAGTATAAGACAGCTTCAAGGTGAGTAGAAATTAACACCAAGATTAATATTAGACCAATCAAGCAGTGAAGAATACCCCAATCAAGGAACTATTAACTCAGACAAACAATCCAACAATAAACAACAGCCTAATCAAGGATGGACCAAGAACACTCTCACCAACACTGGCAGGGCAAGCCACTTGAATATAGAGAAAAAGAAACATTCTCTTTTTAGCACTGATGAAGTTACCTAGTTGGGTAATGAAATGCATGCAATAAATCAACCAAGCTTAGACAACACCAGCCTGAAGGTAGCTCAGTTAGTGGCTGTTTAACTTTTAAAGAGGAACAGAGAAAAGGATAATGATGCAAAATTGACATAGATATCTTAAGGGAGAAAAAGGAGAATGTGAAATGATGATCATGATCATGATGATGATGTAGTGGGAAAAAGGGTTAAGTCAAGCTAAATTTTACCAATGCTAAATTAAAAGCCTAATTAAAAATGGTTTGTTGCCCTTAATGATCTATTATAATTCTTACATTATCTCTTTCTAAAGGCTAGGTCCCACTGGCCAATGGACAAGCATATGCAGTGGACATATGCAGTGCACAAGCAAAATTTCAGGGATGGCTCCATCCGTTTTCATCTGCTCCCAAAAGTGGGGAAAATTTGCATAAACAGAACGGAAAAGAACAGACATGGGTAATATGTAGTGGGGATGTTAAATGGATGTTCATTGGAAGCCTAGCGGATGAAAGCGGATGGAAGCGGATGACACCTCCGAAGGGGTTCCAGGGAGAATTTCGAAGTGGATGCATAGCGGAAGGGGCGGATGCATAGTGGATGAAGTGGATGCATCACGTACGCCTATAGGAAACAAAGGGGATGCCGCGTGAATGTATATCAGATGCAAAGCGTTCACTGAGCATGCGGGGGCTATGAATTGCATCCGCTCCATGGGTATAAAAGGATGCAGCATGCACGCAGTCAGCATACAGAGGAAAGATGTGCTGGTGGCTACATCTTGCAGGAACACCATGGTTCGTCAGTCAGGCAAGAAGAGGAAGTCCGTGCCTATTCGTTCAAGCCCTGGCAAGGTGAAGAAGGGCAGAACCAGCATCCCACCCCCTGGCACTGACTATGAAGCTGCTGCTGCTGCTGCCGCTGCTGTGGTGAACCAGCCCCAAGGCCCTCAAGGCCCTCAAAGCCCTGCTGCTGAAGGTCCTGCTGCTCAAGCCCCTGAAGGCCCTGCTGCTCAAGCCCCTGAAGGCCCTGCTGAAGGCCCTGCCAGAGGGAGGAAGATGCAAGGGAAGGAGAAGGGAGAGAGGAAACAGTACACCGTTTCCAAGGAGCATGAGGATGAGGTGCTGGAATGGCTGAGGGAGAATGAGTACCTCTGGAGAAAGGGCCACAGACTATATCGGGACACCAAGAAGAAGAGAGACAAGGCAGAGAGCCTGGGGTACACTGCAGAAGTACTCCTTGGATGGTGGAAGCACATGCAAACCTGGTATGGCAAGCTACACCACAAGAAATCCGGTAGACTGCTGTCAAGCTCACTGACTGGGAGATGTATGTCATGACCAAGTACAGTTTCCTGGAGGGTGAGATCCTCCACCAAGGAGCAGCCCCTCTGAGACCCCTCTCCCTCAGACAGCCCACAGACAGCCAGTCCTCTTCCAGCCAGGAGCCAGCAAGCCTGTCCAGGCAAGTGTCTTCAGAGGGCCCCACAGCAGAGACTCCCTCGACATGCTGGTGGACTTGGAGGATCCCGTGGAAGATGACCCCCGCTGTCACAAATGGAGGAAGAAGCAGCAGCCACCAGAGGCCAACCCACCACAACCCCCACCCCCAGCTCCACAGGATGCAGGCAGAGAGGTAGACTGGAGGTCCAGGACCACAGTATGCTGTTGGAGATCAGGGACACTATGAAGACCAGCACATAACTTCTCTCTCAGCTGGTCGATTTGGAGAGAACATCCTTGGGCCGGAAGCCCTTCATTACCTATGTGAGCCAAACCCTGAGGGACCTGCCCGAGGCCGACTACAGGTGATGAAGCAGAAAATCGCAGCACTTCTGCATAACTCTCAAGGCCCAGCTGAACCTGCTCCTACCCAGTCCAGGTCTGCTCCTCCACCCCAGGCGATGTCACAGCCCTTCCACGGCTACCAAGGCTATGACTACCAGGACTTCCCACAGCAGAAGCAGAACTTCCCAGTCCAGGCCCAGGTTCATCGCATGCCACAGACGCCAGTCCTCACCCAGCTACAGACCAGACAGCCCCACTACACTCCTCCCAACCCTTCCTCCAACCCACAGCCAAGCCCGTCAATGGACAATCTGTCATCAGTTTTGGGCCTGACATCTCAAGTCCTTGAAGAAGGGGCTCTCAACCTCATGGGACTGAGTCAGCTCTCGGATAGCTTCCTGAACACACCACCACCTGTTGTACCCTCGGGGCCAACCACCCCAATGGCGCCTCAGACCAGTACTCAAGCCACAGCCACAGCCACAGTCACTGCCTGCTTCACAGCTGAGACCATGGACATGACTCAGAGTGACTCAGAATCGTCTCAGAGATTGAGTTGTTTCCTTGTTTAATAAAGTTTATCTTTGCTTAAGACACTTAATACAGTTTACTTGGTTCATTTTGCTTTTTTAATAAAGTCATAAAGTTTACCTGAGACAGTTAATAAAGTTTATCTTTGCTTAAGACACTTAGTTTACTTGGTTCATTTTGTTTACTTCATAAAGTGTTGGTGAAAATTTTGAAAAAATGGTTAAGCCTTTGCATGCTTGTGGGATAGATAAGAATAGTTGTGGGATAGATAAACCTCCAATGCAACCATAGTGGGACTGTATGGTCCACCATCCCAGCGATCCAGATGATTTTCTCCCCCTTTTTATAGAAAATGTTGTCCGCTAGGTGTCCTTCTACATACTCTAGACATACTGCAGACATCCTAAATATATGAGATACATCCCAGATACAAACGTTTTGTCCATCTATTTCCCTGCTACTAACGCTGTGTAGATGTTCCATGTATCTTTTATTTCCTCCCTCTTTCCATTTTCAGCTGCAGCAGATGTGAGTTGAGGGGATGGCCAGAGGATGCAGAGAGGATACAGCAGACGTTTAACGGATGATAACGGACATAGAACGTTTGTTGCCCATATATGTCGTGGATGTACATCGTACGTGGTGGAAAGTTCACCCATTCACAAAGTTTTGTGCAGCTCAAAACTTCTTGAGCGGATGAAATCGCAGCAGACGGATGCTCGACTGATAGAGTGTATGAAACACGTATGCAGTGAGCACACAACGGATGCATAGCGTTTTCCAATGGATGGCAAGCTTTTTTAAATGTTTTACATCCTCTTTGCATCTGTAAGTGCAGTGGGACCAGGTCTTAGAATGGTCCAGCATAAACATTTCTGAACACTGTAACACAGTCCAGGTTTTTGTTTTTTGTTGACAGTTTTGTTTTAATATACTTCCACTTGAATATTTATATTTTGCACAGCTTTTCATCATTTCAGTATTTTTATCAGATTGCCTTGGGCTGCAACATCTCTGATGTCCTTTACCTGGCCTCCACATTGGGATTTTGATTTTTGGAAAAGATTTTGAAGCTGTGTGTTCTTCTTCTGTCTGGACTTCATTTTGCCTTCCATCTTTCCTTAAGTGAAGTATGCTGTTCTGGGTATCACATCACATGTCCAAAATATTCTAACTTTTGCTTTTTTAGATGATAGATAGATAGATAGATAGATAGATAGATAGATAGATAGATAGATAGATAGATAGA
>BLBF01000040.1:9283485-9300783 GCA_015471245.1 Laticauda colubrina | reverse complement strand
AGATAGATAGATAGATAGATAGATAGATAGATAGATAGATAGATAGACAGACAAATTGGAAAAATGGAAAAATTGAGGAGGAAAATATTAAGCTTTTGTACAGCCTAGCCCAGAGTTACCCCAACCCCTGGTCTGTGGCATGCCAGAAACTGGGCCATAAAAACAATCAAATCCCCACCCACAGGATGCAGACAGCCTGCAAAACCACATCCCCTCTATTCCTCTCTCCATGGAATCTGTCCTTGGTGCCCAAAAGGTTGGAGGCTGCTGGCTTAGTCTATTCAGATTAAGAATTCTCACTGGAACATAATTGTGTGTGTTGCATAATTGTGTTCTTTCTAGCCTATATATCAAATCCTTCCAGTGTGGGCTTTCTGCCTTTTCTTTTTGCTGAACCTGTACTTAGGGGGAAAAGTCTTTCCATGTGCATTTATGGCATGCAGTGTCTCTGACTTCTCCCAGGAAAGGCTCAGGGAGTATCTACATCTGAGCTAAGTTGAATTTTATGAGCATGGTTGGCTGGTTATAATTACTGTTCCTGCCCTGTCTCCATAGGACACAGATGCATACAGCCTAAACATCGTTAGGAAACATAAATTTGTGTAGAGGCTGTCCTGTTTTATGGACTGCCTCATTTAGCTATTGTTTTTCAGTTTTAACAGTGATGGAAAAACCATTTTATGACCATTCCTCCCTTTTATAATCTTCTCTGATCAATAAAACAAAAGAAAGGTGAAGTAAGTTCATAAGCACAATTATTATTTCACTTAACAACCAGATCACTTTATGACCAAGTTGTCGGTTGCAAGTATGGTAATCAAACAAGGACTACCTGTATATGTGCAGGCATGCTTGAAGACATCCCTGTTTGGGAAGATTATGTATACAAATAAAGTCACATCCCTGTGACTTTATCAAAAATCAAAATAAAGACATCCCTGACTGGGATAAGATTGATAATTGGTAATGTATTAATATAGCCACGTACCGTAGAATCTTGGGAAATGACATTCTGTTTGGAGTATTGAACTGGCCAACCCTTGTTATGGCTTGGACATTTTTTAAAAAAAAGAAAATTAGTGTTTGGCTGTAAATTTATCAGGGATGGCAGGACTGTAAGTGATATTACAAAGTCGAACAACATCCAGAAAGCAGCAATGACAAACTATGTCCATATTGAACAATTAACTTATTTAATTAGCATGCACTTTGCTCTTAAATTTATTTATTGGCCCAAAACCTGAGTGATCATGTACATATCCAGCTAAATTAACCCAATTTTAAAGAATCTACAGAAAGCCTGAGGACACAATTCATCCACCTCAAAAGATAATGTTCTTCTTGTTCCAGATTCAGCTGACTCATGTTGCAAACTGCAGTGTCCACTGCAGAAAAGCCGAGTGGGGCTTCACAATGATCACAATCTCTGAAAAGCCTGCTTTGCTTTCCTCTGATTCATAACCTTGATATGTTGCATCACTATGTTGCAACTGGTTAAGGGCCTGTCACATTGGCCAACGGATGCAAAACGTATGTAAAAAGAACACAGCGGATGAGAAAATGTTCCATCCGTTGTTATCCAATCTCAAAAGTACCCCGAATTTGCATAAGCAGAGCGGACAACAACGGAAAGGAACGGACGGGGGAAGGATGTAGCCAGGATGTAAAGCAGATGCCACACGGAAGCCTAGCAGATAGAAGGGGATGGAAGTGGATGGCACATCCGCGGGGCTTCCGGGGGAGCACAGCGAAGTGGACGCGCAAGGGAAAGAGCGGATGCAGAGCGGATGCAGAGCAGATGCAGAGCGGATGCCTAGTGGATGCAGAGCATTCACTGCGCATGCGGGTGGGATACATTACGTCAGCCCCGCGGATATAAAGGAAAGCAGCTCGCAAGTAGGTCACCATTCAGAGGAAAGACCTGCTGCAAGACACAGCTCCAGCCAGCCAGCCAGCCAACAAACATGGGCAGGATGCAGCACGCTTCCACGATCCTTCTCACGATCTGGGGGCGCTGCTGCATGGTGGTGAGAAGTACCTGGAACCTGTTGTCCAGGATGCCAAAGGCATTCTCCACCACCCGCCTTGCCCTGGGCAGCCTATAGTTTAAGATCCTCTCTTCACGGGTGAGGCATCTGGAGGTGTAGGGCTTCATAAGGTTGGTTCTGAGGGAGAAGGCGTCATCCCCCATGATGAAGTAGGGCACATCTTGTGTGTCATTGGGCAGGGGGTCTGGATCTGTGAAACCCATGATGAGGTTGCGTTCCAGCCCCTCCTTGATGTGACTGGCATTGTATACCTGGGCATATGAAGCTGACCCATTGCCTGAAGCATCGATGTACATGAACTTGTAGTCAGCATCGACCATGGCGAAGAGGATGATGCTGAAAAAGCCCTTGGAGTTGAAATAAGTGCACCCTGAGTTGGCTGGAGCTTTGCAGGCCACGTGCTTGCCATCTATGGCTCCAACGGTGTGTGGGAAGTTCCACTTCTGATACCACTGCTCTGCAACTTTATTCCAAGCCTTCATGGGGAAGAAGAAAAAGCCTGTGGCATCTGCTGCCAGCCCTGGCAAGAGGGACAGGGCCACCATCCCACCCCCTGGCACTGACTCTGCTTCTGCTGGGGCTTCTGCTGCTCAGGCTGACTCTTCTGGTGCTGGAGCTTCTGCTGGGGCTGCTCCTGGTGCTGGGACTTCTGCTGGTGCTGCTCCTGGTGCTGGTGCTTCTGCTGAGGCTTACTCTGCTGGTGCTGCTCCTGGTCCTGCTGGTCGTGCTGGTGCTCCTGGTCCTGCTGGTGCTGCTGGTGCTGCTGGTGCTGCTGATCCTGGTGCTGCTGCTGCTACTGGTTCTCCTGGTCCTGCTGGTCCTGCTTTTGCTGCTAATGTTGTTGTTGCTGCTGCTCGTGGTGGTGGTGTGATGGAGCAGCCCCTACAACCTTGAAGCCCCTCTGATGAGGGCCCAGATGGCCCTGCCAGAGGGAGGAAGAGGCATACGTGTGAACGGGAGAGGAGGCAATACTCCATCGAAGAGGAACATGAGGATGAGGTGCTGGAATGGTTGAGGGAGAACGAGTATCTTTGGTGGAAGGGACACAGGCTCTATCGAGATACCAAAAGGAAGCAGGCTTCTTGGAGAGAGAAGGCGGAGAGCCTGGGCTACACTTCAGAGGTGCTCCTCAGCTGGTGGAAGTACATGCACACCTGGTACGGGAAGCCGCACCTCAAGAAATCTGGCCAGGCCATGGTCAAGCTGACGGACCGAGAGTCCAAGTGCAGCTTCTTGGAGGGTGAGATCCACCACTGAGGAGCAGCCCCTCTGACAACCCTCTCTCTCCGGTAGCCCGCTGAGAGCCAGTCCTCTTCTGGGTAAGAGTCAGCTCCTGTGTCCAGGCAGGTATCTGTGGAGCGTGCCACGACGGAGACCCCCCTGACAGCTGCACTCCCCGTGGCGGAGCGCATGGAGGACCCCCTGATGCAGTGGGAGCAAGGAGAGGGCATTTCCACCAGAGACCAACCCACATCCACCCCCAGCTCCACCTCCACAGAAAGAAGGCAGAGAGCCAGACCGGAGGGGTAGAGCCACACTGTCCTGCTGGAGATCAGGGACACCATCAGAAGCAGCGTAGATCTCCTCTCTCAGCTGGTACACACCGACATCCCATCCTCCAACCGCAAGCCCTCCCTCACCTACGTCAACCAGACCCTCATGAACATGTCCGAATCACAGTACCAGGTGATAAAGGACAGGATCACTGGTCTTCTTCACAACCCTCCAGACCCAGCTGAACCTGCTCCCACCAAGTCCAGGTCTGCTCCTCCACCCCAGGTGATGTCACTGCCCTTCCAAGGCTTTCCACAAGCCCTCACCTACCAAGGCTACAGCTACCAGGAGCTCCAGCAGCACAGGCAGCCCTTCCCAGTCCAGGCACAGGTACATTGAACGCCACCGGTGCCACCGATGCCACTGATGCCACCGATACCACTGATGCCACCAATGCCAGCCATGCCAGCTATGCCACCCATGCCACCCATGCCACAGATGCCACCCATGCCACAGATGCCACCCATGCCTCACCTCACTCATCTGCAGACCAGACATCCCCACTACACTCCTCCTTCCTTGCCAGCCAAGCCCGGCCTCAGAACATCTGTCATCGGTATTGGGGTTGACACCCCATGTCCTGGAGGAAGGGGATCTCAACATCACAGGACTGAGCCAGCTCTCTGAAAGCTTCCTCCACACACCGTCCCCTGTTGTCCTCTCGGGGCCAGGCACCCCAATGGTGCCTCAGACCAGCACTCCAGCAGCAGCCACCTCCACAGAACATGGACCCTTCACCCCTGAGACTATGGGCACACCTCAGAGTGACTGAGAAGAGTGCCAGAGACTGGGTGGCTACCTGTTGACTTAACTTTGCTTGGGACACTTGGATCATTTTTCTTTTACAGCTTTTTATTAATAAAGATTATCTTTGCTTCACACACTTGCTTCATTTATTTTATTACATAAAGTCTTGGTGGAAATTTTAGAAATGGTTTAAGCTTTTGCATGCTTGTGGGATGGGTAAGGATAGCAGTGGGATGGGCAGGGATACCTTTGGGATGGGTAATAGCTGTGGGATGGGTTAGGATTCCTGTGGGATGGGTAATAGCTGTGGGATAGATAAACCTCCAGTGCAAGCACAATGGGACTGTATGGTCCACCCTCCCAGGTGCCACACCTTTGGCCCTTTATTATCAATAACAATTTAATCATTGATCCACACATTTCAACATAAACACAACTCTTTGTTAAATGCCTTGTTCATTGTAGGGCCACTCAACATACATGGCCCAATCTCATCAGTGTGATGAGACAGGTTGAAGGAAGCATCCATTAAGCAACTACCATCCTGTCTTGCCACTCCACCGCTCCAGCTGGGGAGTTGCAGCAGTGTTTCAGGAGGTTGCGCTGCTTCTTCCCTTCACGTGAAGCTCTGTTGGGGCCTTGCACATCCACAGTGTCTATCAGGTTTCACCCTTGCCTCCATTCACCAGGCTCCATGTCCCCATTGCCTTGTTGGAGGTCCACGAGCCTGTTCTGCAACACTGGGTAGCGGGTGCGTATGAGATTGTGAAGGATGCAACAAGCTTCCACGACTCTTCTCACGATCTGTGGGCGCTGCTGCATGGTGGTGAGAAGTACCTGGAACCTGTTGTCCAGGATGCCAAAGGCATTCTCCACCACCCGCCTTGCCCTGGACAGCCTATAGTTTAAGATCCTGTCTTCACGGGTGAGGCATCTGTTGGTGTAGGGCTTCATGAGGTCAGTTCTGAGGGAGAAGGCGTCATCCCCCATGATGAAGTAGGGCACATCTTGTGTGTCGTTGGGCAGGGGGTCTGGATCTGGGAAGCCCATGATGAGGTTGCGTTCCAGCCCCTCCTCGATGTGACTGGCGTTATATACCTGGGCATATGAAGCTGACCCATTGCCTGAAGCATCGATGTACATGAACTTGTAGTCAGCATCGACCATGGCGAAGAGGATGATGCTGAAAAAGCCCTTGGAGTTGAAATAAGTGCACCCTGAGTTGGCTGGAGCTTTGCAGGCCACGTGCTTGCCATGTATGGCTCCAATGGTGTGTGGGAAGTTCCACTTCTGATACCACTGCTCTGCAACTTTATTGCAAGCCTTCTTCAGTGGACGGGCACTGGAGGAGCTCCTCCAGGTATTCTTCGATGATGGCCTGCACCACTTCTCTGACCACAATGCTGATGGTGTTGTGTGGCACCCTCCAGCCATATTGCATGCTCCTGTATGTGGTCCCTGAGGCCAGGTGGCGCACAGTAAGTGCCACCTTGAGTCCAGGGTCCAGGCTGGGTCCAGGGTCCACCTTGAGTCCAGGGTCCGGAGGTTTGTGCTCTGCTTGGTCAACGTGGGTCTCAGCCGTCCACAACTTCATCAAAAATGGCTGGCGGCATCCTCATGAAGTTCTGGAATGCACGAGTGTCTTTGTTCCTCAGCTCCACCATCAGCTTGTTATCCAGTCCATACTCTGCTCTTCTGGTGATCCATCTTCGGACCCAGACACTTCTTGGCCGCCTACCTTTCTTCGCGTAGAACAGGTGAAAGAGCCTGTAGATGGTTTCGCACTGTTGTAGAATGATGGTGGCTACCAAAAGGAGTGTGTGATGATCCATGGTGGAGATGACTGGATGCTCTGGAAGAGCAAGAGCAAGAGCAAGACTGAAGAGGTCTGCACCACAGGGCTGCTGGACTGAAAGTGAGATCCAGGTGATTTCTCCCCTTTTAATAGGAAATATAGGTTTTCTGCTCGGTGTCCTTTTGCATCCTCTAGGCATCCTGAAGATATCCTAAATATCCAAGATACGTCCCCTCTGCAAACGTTTTTTCCGTTGTAATGCTTTGTATGCGAGCTGCATCCGCTTTCATCCTTTCTCTGTCCGTGCTACTAATGCTGCGTGTCCGTTCCGCGTCCATTTTGCTTCCTCCCTGTGTTTGTTTTCCGCTGGAGCGGATGCGAGTTACGCGGATGCGCAGCGGATGCCTAGCGGATATAGCGGAAGCATAACACATGACGACGGATGTAGAACGGATGTTCCCCTTATGCATTGCAGATGCAGAACGGACGCGTTGGATACATTTTCTGCTCAAAAAGTTTTGTGCAGCTCAAAACTTTTTGAGCGGATGAAATGTCAGTCGACTGATGCTGGACAGATTGAGAGGATGAAAAACGGACGCAGTGAGTACAGATAGGATACATCGCATTAACCAATGGATGGCAAGTGTTTCTGTTTTACATCCTCTTTCCATCCGTTGGTGCTGTGTGACAGGGGCTTTAACAATTTGTCCTTGAAATAACTTTTTTTAGCCTCTCCTGCTGACTTTAAATTACCCATGAAAAACCCATCAGAAGATTTTTAGCATTCAGTCTGCTGAAAAAACTGGTTGTCCTTGATTTTCCCAGGTATAACTTCTGCTGCTATGATCTCCTTCCTCCTTCCTCTTTCTCAGTTTTCAAAGAATAAAAATCAAAGCATTGCAAATGTTTTGACTATTTTTTTTACTGGCGATCTCCTAATGGAATGTCTTTGTCATTTGGGAAAACAATATGATATATGCGATGACATTAAGTCTGCTTAATGTCATTAAGAAAGCTTAATGCTTAAATTGGAATCAAGGGTTTGCTGAGTTAGCTTAATTCTGATTGGCTATCAGGATGCTTGTGAGGTTTTTCTCCCCCTTAGTTTATTTATTTAGCTGATTTATATCTTGTCTTCTTCATTAATCTGGGCACTCAAGGTGGTTAATAATTAGCAATCATTGTACAAAATAAACATTTGAAGTCATATATTGAACTCGGTGTAAACATCAACAAACAATTAAAGCATGGTGAATGGAATCCATCTTGGCTGTTCTTCTAAAGAAGAGGTGGAGAAATCTTGCCCCATTATAAACTTGTGGACTTGAACTCCCAGAATTTCTGAGCCAGCATCCCAGGAATTCTGGGAGTTGAAGTCCACAAAAGGGCCATAATTCCCCACTCCTGTTCTAAAGAAAAGAGATTGGAAGCTCAGTACAATTCCAAAGCAGTGTATTAGAATATTTTGTAACATCACAAGAGGATAAACTCTTTTGAATGGAATAATTAGATTGCTAGATTAATGCCTAACAGTGGGAAAAATCTTCGGAAGGGTCTTTCCTAAAGATTTGCAGTAGGAAAGGCAGCTATTAGACAATCATGCCCCAAGCTACGTATAACAAGTGAAATTGTTTTCTGTCCCAGTAATTTTGCAAGCAATACAGATTTTTCAGAATAAGCATTGTGTGATTCTTGGATTTTGCAGGATTTATCAGTTTACTTCCTTATTTGACACAACGTAGCCACTTCTAGTATTTTCTCAAATATAGCTCCAAGTGCAGTGCATTGAATGACTTAAAAAATGTAATCTAGGCATGAATAGCTGCTGCCAAAGTTGCCCAGCTCAAGAATTATTGTTCCCGGTACATGAGCTATAACTGTGCAAACATGTTCCTTGTTGTAATCATCAGCTGCAATTCAACTTGGAATTGAAGATGGATCATTCTCACACTGCAGGATGTTCATTTCAACAGGCTAAATCCCATGTCTAATTTTCTACTTATCCAATAAGATACCAATACCTTTGTCTTGTCTGCATGTATTTTGATTTGTGCTCCCTCATGTAGTCCTATTTTCTAATATGGTCAAGGAACAATTGTCTGTTTGGAATTGACTGAAGTCACTTTATTGCTGAGACACCCATTGACCAAGATCAACTCCAGTGGAAATCATGCTTACTTTCTTTTGCCACATCTATTTCTTGAGTGGGGAGTCTTAGCACATCCCACCCTGCAGCTGGAAAAAGGTTATTAATCCATCATCTAAGAGCTATCCTGGAAAGCTTTATGGCAGCTGATGAATCTCAGCTAAAATTTCCACTCTGCTGTCTCAGTGACCGGACAAATGGTAGCTAAAAACGGCCCTGGCAAGAATCCCAGATATGCAAGGAACACTTTCCTTCTTAAAGAAATTGCTGGCTAGATTCTTGTCCACTTCCATCATGCATGGCAATGCATTAGGAGTGCCATTAATCTTCTTGGCCCAGACTAATCTGCTCTATTTATAACCAGAATACAGATGACATGCAGATCTCTTTGAAAGCCATGCATGGTGGATGGAGAACAATGACATCTGGATGCTCATCGGACTTGTACATCGCGATGTCGGTCAAACTCATTCATCTGGGGATTAAACATGAGTGTTGGAGATACTTCTCATGCTCAGCTGAAAGGAGGCACAAGCATTAGATTGCTCTGCAAACTGAGTCAGAAAGTAATTCTGACCTTTCTTTCTCATATATTTCTATCCTTCGCCTAACCCCACCTCTGAATTCCTAAATCCTTCATTCATATAGCTGGGGAGGTAAGCGGGAACGAGACGCCATGTGCTTCATTGATTTTGCAGTGAATAGCTTTTTTTTTTTTCAAGCCACAATTGGCTTGAGCCGCAGATGATTTGCCAGTTTCATTATTCCCATAGATCCTGATCCAGTAAAGTAGTCACTTTTTTAGAAATGCATCATCATAAATTGGCATCGTTATCTTATTTCTCTGCCTCTACAAGCAAGAGTCAATTAAGGGTTCATTGGGACATTGAATTTGATGACATCATACAGTAGATTGTTCAATCACATGTTACCAGGAAGACAATTAGATGAATCAGGGATAATTATAGCTCTTTGAGTGAGTGTTTTAGACTTCATAATTTCTATCTCTACTAAACTTTCTTTTTTACCCCTAGCATTTCTGCAATATTCTGTTGGATGAGCAACCAGATTGTCCACATTTTATTGTTCCACTAAATAGTAGATTGTCTTGACATAGCACTTACTCTGAACTCATAAATTTCTAAATAGCTACATATATCTCAGTGATTATTTTCTTGAATTCCCTCAGGGCTTTCCATATATGCTGTTTTTTCCTTATACACAAATATTTCCACACTCAAGAATTTATTTCCCATGTTTTGTTAAGATAATGTATAAATTAGAGCTTAGGCTGGGGGATTAAATTCAATTCTTCATTTTCCCCCCCACTGTTTATTTTCAAACTCATACTGACCTCTAGCGGGAAAAGACCCATATAACAAAACATTAACAATGTAAACAATTTCAAACTGAGAACTTACAAGAGCTTGGTCCTAAGTATAGAGGAATCACCTCCATCACATTAAAATAAGGAGGTCAGAAGCCATTTTGATGAGCATCTGAAAAATAACATCTGTTTAAATCCTTCAGGATTTGTTTTTCAGGCCTTCTTCCAGCTGTTTTTCCCCTTTAGTTTTTTAGTTTGAGACACCAGGGAGGAAAATAAAAGGGGAATGACAGTCAGGCTCATGTATTTCTTCTGAAGCATCTCTGTTCTCCTTTCTTTTAAATAGAAATTAAAGATCACTAGAACATACAATGAACTGAAGACACGGCTTCTTGTTACTGGGACCAAACAAGCATATTTGGAATTTTCTTTAAATAGAGAGGGGGGAAAAGATTTCTCCCAACAGAAAAGCAACCACTTTATATCTTTCCCTCTCCAGTGAGTTTTTGATGAACTAAAATTTTTAACTTCACCATAAAAGATTCAAAAAGAGAACATGTCTAAAGAATATCATGAAAGCAAAAAGCACAGGATTCTCACTTCTTTTTTTTCTCACCTCTCATATGATTATTTTGATTGGTGGCACAGTCAGCCAGATGTTTAGACTGGGTATGGCATTTTTGTCCACCCATCAAGTCCTTCCCAATGACTGAGACAGACAGATGTTGTTCTTTGATGGTGTTAAAGGTGTTTCAAGTTGTTTTAAGTTGTTCAATAACTTGTAAGTTGTTCCAAGTAAAGCTACCTGGTGGTGATTTTGTCAAATTATTTAAATGGTATGAATGGTACTGTTTATGTTTGTTTGTTTGTTTGTTTAAATTTGTATACTGCCCAATGACTGTGCAGCTCACAGATTAAACATTTTTTTAAAATACAATGACAACCATAAAACAATAACAGAATAATGGAATAGCAAAGTTGGAAGGGACCTTGGAGGTCTTCTTGTCCAATCCCCTGCTCAAGCAGGAAACTCTATACCTGTGATGGCGAACCTATGGCACACATGGCACAGATGGCACACAGAATCGTTTGTGCGGGCACTCGAGCCCCAGCCACTTACCTGCACCGCACATGCGTGCACCTCCCAGCTTATTTTTGGCCTATTTGAGCCAGTTTTTGCCATCCTGGAGGTTTGAGAGAAGCTTCTGCAGCCTCAGGAGGCCGAAAAACAGGCCTTCCAGAAACACCAGAAGTGACAAAATGGGCCGGTTTTTAGCCTCCTAAGGCTGCAGAGGCTTCCCTTGAGACTCCAGGAGGGCAAAAATGGCCTCAAATGGACCAAAAAGTAGCTGGGAGGTGCACAATCATGCACAATGCAGGTAAGGGGGTGGTGTGTGTGTGTTGCGCACACATGTGCAGGGGGGTGGGGTGCATTGCATTGTGGGTGCCGGCAACATGCACAATTTTGGCACACCACAACATAAAGATTCACCACCATTGCCCTATACCATTTCAGCCAAATGGTTATCCAATCTCTCTCTCTTTTTTTTTTTTTTTTAAAGTTATTGATTTTTAGAAGCAAACATAGACAAACACAACACAGAACATAAAAACATAAAACCTCTTTTCTGAAAGCAGCCTGATCCCGGGTTACATTTCTTTGTACAGACACCAGTTCAAATTCATGCTCATTTTTATATACCATTCCATATCTTATTGCCATTCTACATTTTCCATATGGCTTCTCCCCTCTTTTAACTTTCTTAATTTTATTTTTATTTGTTTCATCTCAAATCAGATCATTATATTTATATTCTTTGTCTGTCCTATTTCAGCTATCTATTATCTTTTCTCCTTAAACAAGATTCCTCCTGTAGTCACTAATTGGAGTATGATGCCTTTATATCTTCCCCCTAAAATTATAAAACTTAATATAGAACATAAATTCCATTCGGATTCTGCATAGTACATTAAAGCTAGACACTACATTTTAAAAAGAAAAAGAAAAGAAAAGTATAAATATATAATATAATTAAAACAACGATCCATACCAATTCAATTCTATCATTAATGTTAATATTCATTTAAATTTTAAACATTTAGCACATTACTTTTCAAATAGGTATCATGCTTCTATGGGAATGCTTGTAAACTTTCCATGATTACTTCCCCCTCACTTCACTTGCATTTTAAAACATTATGTCATTAAAATGTTCCCATTCCTTTCTAAATTAATTCTCTAATTTAATTCATTCCATTTATTTTATTCAGAAATATTTGACTAAATCATATGTTGTTTCCAATTGACAAATATTATTTCTAAATACAAATATAACAATACAATCATATGTACCTTTGCAGAATCCCTTTTTCAATTAAATTTTTACACATTATCTTCTCTTCTCTTCCCTCCTCCTTTGCTTCTTCTCTCTGCCCTTTTTATCCCCTTGTCTCTCCACCTCAAATTCGATTTTCTGTATTCCCTTTTTCTGTTGCTTTCTCACATTATATCCACTTTTCACCTTGTTTTTCCCTTTTTTGGTTGTTTTTTTAGGTCTCAAATTTTCCATTCTCTTTCCCCTCTTTCCCCTTTCTTCCCCAAGTAAAGTTGCCTGTTCATTTAAAATGGCTTCTTCTTTGTCCCAATCTTCTTGTTGCACAGTCTTTTCCTGTAGTTTCTCATAGGTAAAGATTGCCATTTCTAAGAATTCAAAAACAGAACCAAGAGAGCTCTTCCCTTCTTGTTCCTCTTCTTTATATTTTTTAAATTCTGCTTTCAGTTCGTCCACAAGTGATGCCATTATAGAGTTTTTTTTCCTTCTTTTAAAATAACCACTCAAGTGTTTTTAATCCTTCCAATATAATTCCAAAAGTCCCAAAGTCACCAAACAATCCAAATACACACAAGCTGTTTCTTTTTACACTTTCTTCCTTTTTTCACTTTCTCTTCCTGGGGTTAGTATTTAGTTAAGCCCCTGTCCCACTGCACCAACGGATGCAAAGAAGATGTAAAACGTTAAAAAAAGCTTGCCATCTGTTGGAAAACGCTATGTATCCGTTGTGCACTCACTGCATACGTGTTTCATACGCTCTATCCCTCCAGCATCCGTCCACTGAAATTTCATCCACCCAAGAAGTTTTGAGCTGCACAAAACTTTTTGAACGGATGAACTTTCCACCGTGTACGATGTACATCTGCGACATATACGGGCAACAATGTTCAATGTCCATTATCATCCATTAAAAATTCGCTGTATCCACTCAGCAGCCTCTGGACATCCTCGCAACTCACATGCGCTGCAGCTGAAAATGGAAAGAGGGAGGAAACAGAAGGTACAGGGAATGTCTACACAGCGTTAGTAGCACGGAAATAGAAAGGATGTAAGCATATGCATCTCGTATATAAAGGATTAAAACGGACAAAACGTTTGTATATGGGATGTATCTCGGATATTTAGGATGTCTCCAGTATGTCTAGAGTATGTAGAAGGACACCTAGCAGACAACCGATATTTTCTATAAAAAGGGGGAGGAAATCACCTGGATCTCAGTATGAGTCCAGCAGCCGTGGTGTACAGACCTCTTCACCCTTGGACTTGCTCTTCCACATCATCCATTGTTCTCCACCATGGATCATGACACAATCCATATGGTAGCTGCAATCATTCATCACCAGAACCAAACCCTGTTCAGACTGTTTCACCTTTTATACACAAGGAGAAGAAGGAGACATCCAAGAGCTGTGTGGATCCGAGGATGGATCGGGAGAAGAATGGAGTTTGGACTGTATGACCAGTTGATGGTGGAGCTGAGGAATGAAGACCCTTGTGCATTCCATCACTTCATGAGGATGCCACCAGCCATGTTTGATGAACTTGTACAGCGTCTGAGACCCAGGTTGACCAAGTCAAGCACCAACTTCCATCCCAGCCTGGACCCTGGACTGAAGGTGGCACTGACTCTGTGCCACCTGGCCACTGGAACCACATAGAAAAACATGCAGTATGTGTGGAGGGTGCACACAGCATCAGCATTGTGGTCAGAAAAGTGGTGCAGGCCATCATCGAAGAATACATGGAGGAGCCCCTCAAGTGCCCCACCACTGAACAAGGCTGGAGGAAACTTGCAGAAGAGTGGTATCAGAGGTGGAACTTTCCCCACACCGTTGGAGCCATAGATGGGAAGCACGTGGCCTGCAAAGCTCCAGACAACTCAGGATCCACTTATTACAAGGGCTTCTTCAGTATCATCCTCTTTGCCATGGTTGATGCTGACTACAAGTTCATGTACATCGATGCTTCAGGCAACGGGTCAGCTTCAGAAAGCCAGGTATACAACCCCACTGACCTCAAGGATAGGCTGGAACGCAACCTCATCATGGGTTTTCCAGATCCAGACCCCCTACCCAATGACACACAAGATGTGCCCTACTTCATCGTTGGTGATGATGCCTTCTCCCTCAGAACCTACCTCATGAAGCCATACAGTTCCAGATACCTCACCCGTGAAGAGAGGATCTTCAACTACAGGCTGTCCAGGGCAAGACAGGTGGTGGAGAATGCCTTTGGCATTCTGGCCAACAAGTTCCAGATACTTCTCACCACCATGCAGCATCACCCACAGACTGTGAGGAGCATTGTGGAAACTTGCTGCATCCTGCATAATCTCATGCACACCCGCTACCCAGTGTTGCAGAACAGACTTGTGGACCATCAACAAGGGAATGGGGACATGGAGCCTGGTGAATGGAGGCAAGGACTAAACCTGATAGACACTGTGGATGTACAAGGCCCCAACAGAGCTTCACGTGAAGGGAAGAAGCAGCGCAACCTACTGAGACACTGGTGCAACTCCCTAGCTGGAGCAGTGGAGTGGCAAGACAGGATGATAGATGGTTAATGGATGCTTCCTTGAAGCTGTCGCATAACACCGATGAGATTGTGCCATGTATGTTGAGTGGCCCTACAATGAATAGGGCATTAATAAAGAGCTTTGTTTATTTTGAAATATGTTGATCAATGAATAAATTGTTATTAATACAAAAGGTCCATATGTGTGGCAGCTGGGATGGTGGACCATACAGTCCCACTATGCTTGGACTGGAGGTTTATCTATCCCACAACTATCCTTATCTATCCCACAACTATCCTTATCTATCCCACAACTATCCTTATCTATCCCACAACTATCCTTATCTATCCCACAAGCATGCAAAGGCTTAACCATTTTTTCAAAGTTTTCACCAACACTTTATTCAGTAAAAAAAATGAACCAAGTGCATTAAGCAAAGATAACCTTTATTAATAACTGTCTTAAGTAAAGTGTATGATTTTATTAAAAAAGCAAAATGAACCAAGTAAAGTGTCTTAAGCAAAGATAAAGTGAACAAGTAACAACTCAGTCTCTGGCAATATTCTCAGTCACTCTAAGTCATGTCCATGCTCTCAGCTGTGACTGAGACTGTGGAGGTGGGACTGTGGAGGTGGCTGTGGCTTGAGTGCTGGTCTGAGGCGCCATTGGGGTGCTTGGCCCCGAGAGTACAACAGGGGATGGTGTGTTAAGGAAGCTCTCAGAGAGCTGACTCAGTCCCGTGAAGTTGAGAGGCCCTTCATCAAGTACCTGAGATGTCAGGCACAAGACTGATGACAGATTGTCCATTGAGGTGCTTGGCTGTGGGGTGGAGGAAGGAGGAGTGTAGTGGGGCTGTCTGGTCTGCAGCTGGGTGAGGTGGTGCATCTGTGGCGTGTGATGAACCTGGGCCTGGACTGGGAAGGTCTGTTTTTGCTGTGGGAAGTCCTGGTAGTCATAGCCTTGGTAGGTGAGAGGCTGTTGAAAGCCGTGGAAGGGCTGTGACATCGCCTGGGGTGGAGGAGCAGACCTGGACTGGGTTGGAGCAGGTTCAGCTGGGCCTTGAGGGTTGTGCAGAAGTTCTGCGATCTTTTCCTTCATCACCTGGTACTGGGCCTGGGGCCTATCCCTCAAGGTGTGGCTTACGTAGGTGATGAAAGTGTGGCAGCTGGAGGATCCTCTGTCCAAGTGGACCAGCTGAGAGAGAAGTTCTGTGCTGGTCATCATTGTGTCCCTGATCTCCAACAGGACAGTTTGGCTCTGGCCCTCCAGTCTGCCTCTCTGCCTGCGTCCTGTGCAGCTGGAGGTAGGGGTGGGGGTGCATTGGTCTCTGGTGGCTGCTGCTTCTTCCTCCATTTGTGACAGCAGGGCGTCATCCTCCAAGTCCTCCGGCATGAGGAGTGCAGCTGTCGGGGGGTCTCTGCCTTGGGGCCCTCTGAAGACACCTGCCTGGACAGGGCAGCTGTCTCCTGGCTGGAAGAGGACTGGCTGTCAGTGGGCTGTCTGAGAGAGAGGGGTGTCAGAGGGGCTGCTCCTCGGTGGCGGACCTCACCCTCCAGGAAGCTGCACTTGGCCATGACGTACATCTCCCGGTCAGTGAGCTTGACAGCGGTCTGGCCAGATTTCTTGAGGTGTAGCTTGCCATATCAGGTGTGCATGTTCTTCCACCATCCCAGGAGTACAACTGCAGTGTAGCCCAGGCTCTCTGCCTTGTCTCTCCAAGCTGCCTGCTTCTTTTTGGTGTCCCAATACAGTCTGTGGCCCATTCTCCACAGGTACTCGTTCTCCCTCAGCCATTCCAGCACCTCCTCCTCATGCTCCTCAGAAATGGTGTCCTGTTTCCTCTTTCCCTTCTCCTTCCCTTGCCTCTTCCTCCCTCTGGTGGGGCCTTCAGCAGCAGGGCCTTCAGGGGCTTGAGCAGCAGGGCCTTCAGGGGCTTGAGCAGCAGGGCCTTCAGGGGCTTGAGCAGCAGGGCTTTGAGGGCCTTGGGGCTAGTCCAACACAGCAGCAGCCATAGCAGAAGCAGTTGCAGCACCAACAGCACCAGCAGCACCAGCAGCACCAGCAGCACCAGCAGGAGAAGCACCACCAGCAGCAACACCAGCAGCACCAGCAGCAGGAGAAGCACCAGCAGGTTCAGAGTCAGTGCCAGGGGGTGGGATGGTGGTTCTGTCCTTCTTGCCAGGGCTGGCACGAGTAGGCATGGGCTTTCTATTCTTCCCTGACTGATGAACCATGGTGTTCTTTGAAGATTATGTGGCAGCACGTCTTTCATCTGAATGCTGACTGCATGTGAGCTGCATTCTTTTATATCCACGGAGCTGACGCAATTCATACTCCCCGCATGCACAGTGAATGCTTTACATCTGATATACATCCGCTATGCATCCTCTTTGCTTCCTATAGGTGTCCGTGATGCATCCGCGTCATTCCGCTATGCGTCCACTTCGCTATTCTCCCCCGGAACCCCTGCGGATGTGTCATCTGCTTCCATCCACTTTCATCCACTAGGCTTCCTATGAACATCCGTTTAACATCCCCGCTAAATCCTACCCACATCCATGCTTTTCCTTTCTTTTCTGTTCTGTTTATGCAAATTTTTGCCACTTTTTGGAGCGGATGACAACGGATGGAGCCACCCCTGAAATTTTGCTCATCTGCTGTGTCCTTTATGCATACATTTTGTGTCTGTCGGCCAGTGGGACATGGCCTTTACAAAGTTCCAGTTAAAATGTATCTTTTAGCAGTCCTTTTAAAATTTAACTTTAGATTCTTTAGATTCCAGGCTGTCTCCTCCTTCCAAATCCTGTTCTTATTCTCTTCCTCTCCCTTC
>BLBF01000040.1:9265987-9280376 GCA_015471245.1 Laticauda colubrina | reverse complement strand
ATTCTATTCTATTCTATTCTATTCTATTCTATTCTATTCTATTCTATTCTATTCTATTCTACAGACATGTTAAAGCATGCCCATTGCTACTTTTGCATCCCTGTATTATGGACCAGTGGAAGCTTTGGATGATTTTCAATGGAAACTCCACATTGATAACATTGCTGTGGTTTAGCCATGAGGTGATGAGAGTATACCAGCTTATCAAGCAAGAGTTATGAGCAATAGCAATAGCATTTAGACTTATACTGCTTCACAGTGTTTTACAGCCCTCTCTATGCAGTTTATAGCATATTGCCTGCAACAATCTGGGTCCTCATTTTACCCAACTCAGAAGGATGGAAGGCTGAGTCGACTTTGAGACGGTAAGACACAAACTGCCAAACTGCGGGCAGCCGGTGAGCAGCAGAAGTAACCTGCAGTACTGCATTCTAACCATTGCAACACCACGGCTCTTGAATCCAAGAAGACAGCCAACTTGAATAGGGAACTGCGAGCCCATCCAAGATCAGGAATGGAATGTCCCCAGATCTGGGTGGCCAAAACACCCAAGGATACTTGACCTGAATGGTACATATTTCATGCACTGTTGCAGAACCGTCCTCAATAATCTCACTTGGCCAGCTAACAAATTTGAAAAATATAATTGAGTACAATCAGCATACATATATGTTGTTGAATCAGTGCTGACTCCTGATGACTACATGGACTAGTCCCTGAAGGAAAAATTGGAAAAGTTTCTTGGAAGTGGTTTGCCATTTTCTTCTTCCTCGGGCTGAGAAAATGAGTAACTGGCCCAAGAACATCCAGGTGACTTTGTGCCCAAGTCAGGACTGTTATTCGTGGTTTCCAGGTTTCTAGCCTGGTGCCTTAATTTCTGAACCAAACTAAGTCCTATATTGGCAGATGGCTTCACCCAGCAATTTCATCAAGATGTTGAAAAGGAGAGAGAGAAGACTGTGACACACTACAAAAGAGGGATTGATGGAATTTTATTTTATTTTATTTGGAAATTGCTTGCAAGTTAATAGGCATAAGTATAAACATGTGTAAGAATACAGGAAATAGGTACGAATAAATGGGGACAATGGGACAGGGATGGTAGGCACAACGGTGCATTTATGCACGCCCCTTCCACTCAACAAACACTAATGTGAACTGGCCCTGTAGAAAGGAAGAAGTCCATGGTGGAATCGTGTCTTCAGAGCCACCTCTGAAGGATTTTAATTTCTACTATTTTCATCCTTGTAACAAATCTATTTTAATGATATTGATCCTTTCCAATACATTATTTTAATTGGATAATGATATATTGTTGCAGTTCTCATGATATGTGAAACAAAGTGAATAAAAATCTTAGGGGATGCAATCTCACAATTTACCAGCATTATCCATGTTAATTTGGAGGTGGGGGCTCATCTGGTCTTAATACTGGTTAGTTTGGGATTTAAACTCTTATGTGAATTTAGGAAATGGGTTCATTCAATTTCCAAGTTCAGTATGTTAGGAGAACCCTGCCATACATAGGCAGTCCTTGACGTACAACAGTTCATTTAGTGACCATTCAAATTTATAACACTCCTGAGACCAGTGACTTAGGACCAATTTTTACACTTATGACCACTGCAGCATCTCCATAGTCACATGATCAAAATTCAGACACTTGGTAACTGACTCATATTTATGATGTTTGCAACATTTTTATTTATTTTTTATTTATGATGTTTTCAACTTTTCAACAAGCAAAAACACTTGGGAAGCCAGTTTCACTTAACCACTGCAGTGATTCATTTAACAACTATGGCAAGAATGGTTGTAAAATAGAGCAAAATTCACTTAACAATTATCTTGCTGAGCAACATAAATTTTTGGCTCAATTGTGGCTGTAACTCACGGATTATTTGTAATGATCCCTAAAAACAGAACTCTTATGAGAATTGGTTTTCTGTCTGATAAATATTCAAGTGACCATGATGTAAATAATGACACATAAACTTTCTCATGACCAATGATGAAGACCACCTCCCTTCTGGCACTCTTAAAATCAGCAGGAAAAAAGCTTCAGAAGTCACCATACTTATTACTTAATGCACATTGAGGTATATTTATTCTGAATTAAAATTTAGTTCATTTACTGCAATTTGAGTCTTCTGATTCTTTTGTTTTAAACAAATATTGCTGGGGAAAATTCATGCTTGGAAAAGAATTACTTTCCAGTTAGGCAGCCACCAAACATCCTTCCAGCTTTTCTAATACCTCCCCAAAATGAAAATATGGAGAAGGTTGTCTCAGATTTGATTTTCACACATCTTGCTACATCCAGTCCATTAGGATGGGGAATGGTGGTGAACTCAAAGGAAGAGAGAAGCTGAGAAGTTGGCATCATCTTTGTGGGGTCATGAAGGAGTTATGATGGTGCAAATTATTTCTTTCTCTCCTTTCATTTAGTTGCTTATTGATCCTCTTGTGTACAAACTGGAAATGTCAGTTGTCAGTTGAATATTTTCTAGGGATTTTCTATCCTGTTTTGAACTGACAAACAAACAACAAAAAAAAAGCAAACCTGAACACAAAGCTTGGCATTCTTAGCTGTAGCAATTGTATCATCAAAGTTGCTCTAGTAGAAGACTTCTAAGAGTGACCTTCCTCTTAAAAATTGATAATGAGTAAACTGAGAAGTTAGGAAAATTATTCCTGAGGGAATCGATTTCTACATCAAACACCATCTAATCTCATAGAACATAATTGGAAGGGACTTTGCAGGTCTTCTAATCCAACCTTTCTGCTTCAGCAGGAGACCCTATAACATTTCAGACAAATGGTTATGCAGCCTCTTTTTGAAAACCTCCCATGATGGAACACCTACAGCTTCTAAAGGCAAGCTATTCCACTGGTTGATTATTCTGACCATTAAGAATTTTTCTCCTTGGTTAGTTTCCATCCATTGTTTCTCCCAAAGGTGCTTTTTCAAGAGGCAACTGGACGAGTGGTGGGATTCAAAAAATTTTACTACTGGTTCTGTGGGTGTGGCAGGGGAATGATACTGTAAAATCTCTGGTCAGAGGTGGTATTTGCTGGTTCTCCAAACTACTCAAAATTTCCACTACTGGTTCTCCAGAACTGGTCAGAACCTGCTGAATACCACCTCTGAACTGGACTTTCTGGTTTTTCTTTGAAGACATTTCTGCTGAGCAGAGCTGAAGAAGCTTCTTGGATAAGAAGCAAAACATCTTCAAAGAAAAACCAGAATGTCCAGCTGCCTCTTGAAAAAGTGCCTTTGGGAGAACCATGACTTGGATGACTGAGAATGTTCATAAACAGCCATTGTTTCTTATCTCCATCCATTTCATAATTTCTGTCAATGGAATTCATTTCTTAGAGACTGTCACAGATTTTCATTTAGAATAAGGCTAAACTGAACTCGATGCTTTCCTGCAGTGGATAAAAAGTCAGGTTAGAGGGGATAGGAATAAAGTCCTCCTTGGTGAGTCTCTTACTTTTTGTAGCTAGCTGACTTTAATATTGTGAAGATATGAAACTGATGATGACCATGGTGTGGGGCTTTGGGTTCAGATTATGATGAATGCTGATCAGAACTATGGCAACCAGAATAAATTGCCTAAAGAACTTCTGGGGCGATGCTCTCCTATGCTGCATTGATTATTTATTAATTCAAAACATTTCTGTTATAACTGTTATGGGAAGTATCAGCAGCTACTCAATTCAATATTAAGGTACAATATAAAATAAATCATATCAAACAATTCATGTACAGTTAAGTGCATATTAAAACATAAAATCAGGGGACATAACCAGAGACCACTGTGAGATGGCATAAGACTGATGAATAAAAAATATTTTCAGTATTTGCTTCAACTGAAATAAACTGCATTTCTCTGTCCCTGGAGTGAGTGTATACCAAAATCTACAAAGGTTAGTGCCTACTTGTGTTCTTGTTAAGAGCCCCACTGGAGTGCTTCTCTTCAGTTCAATTCAAAATATCATTCCCTCTGCCCAATCATCATCATCATCATCATGCACCATATTGATAATATATACTTCTTATCCTCAGTCACTTTTGATATTTGTGGACTTCAGCTCCCATAATTCCACAGCCAGTTGCATTGCAACATCCATGAAGACAGATAAATAGATGATAGATAGATAGATGACAGACAGACAGATAGATTACAGACAAATGATAGAGATAAATAGATACAGTTAGATGATAGATGGATGGATGGATGGATGGATGGATAGATGGATGGATGGATGGATGGATGGATGGATGGATGGATGGATGATGTGTAGAACAACTAATTTTTGATAGTTCAGTGGCAATTGCATTTTTATTCAACCTTGTTCAGTTCCTCTGACAAGTAGTCTAGGTTTTCATTTAATTTTTTGATAGGAGAGAAGGAGGGAGAGGGGGAGAGAGAGAGAGAGAAAGAGAGAGACACACAGAGAGAGTAATAGAGCCTTAAATAAAATGGTGGCAGGGACTAAAGATGGTTGAAGGAAAAAGAACCACACAGTAAAATAACAGGAAGCTCTGTTAATCATCAAATAATACTTGTCTCATGATCAAGCTGGCATCATACACCCGAAATAACAGGCCTTTTCATATTCACCTCACTGCCTTCTTCAAAATAGTGCAGGCAAGTCATTAGATGGATACACACACAGCAAATGTGCCCAGCCAGGGTATCCCAGACAACGACAGCTTTCCCATGGCAACAGGCCACTGAATGTTTCGCAAAACATAAATAAGGACTTTCATACCCTAGAAGAGAGAACAAGAAGTCTCACAGAGCTGAATGGCTGCATTTCCGGACTTTATAATGATCCAGCCACACAGCACATTTATCAGACTTAAAGTGTCATTTAGTTTCTGCAGGAGGGATTTCACTACTTCTATGCCTGATAATTTCTCTTTAAAAAAAAGAAAAACAGTAACAAGTGTTGCCTTTATTAAAGACATGCCCGCCACACAGAAGCACCCTTTGTAGGAAGTCTCTTTCTTGAGCATAACTATGCCCCATCAAAATATTAACTGGATCGCTCAGGGAACGTACAATGTTGATGCTATTTTCTCCCAAAATCTCCCCATTTTTTCCCTTTTCTTCTATCCAGGTATTTATTTTGGGTTGTTGTGTTTCAAGTGCAAAGTATGGCTAATCTAGTTGTGCTAGAGAAGGAGGTTTGGGCTAACCATGAAAATCAAGGCATACCATTTTCTGTGGAATGTGAAACTGAGTAGGAATGTATGAAAGTGATTGTAGAAGAAATTGGAATGTTAAGCTAACATGCAGTGGTGGTATTCTACAGGTTTGACCCAGTTCTCCCAAGCCAGTAGCACCGATGAGCAGTGGAAACTGAACCCATTCTGGCCCAACCGCCTGCCCAGGCTCCCACACTAACCTTTATTCCCTGCTTTTGAAGTGCAGCTGCTTTGCATGGCACAGCAGATTGCTGCATGTCAGCTGCTGAAGTGACAGGGAGAGTGCAGAATTATAGGAGGTAAGTTGGAATGCCTCTGCACCTGTGCAAAGTGTGCGTTTGGTGCACATGTGCAAAGTGTGTGTGCACATGCAAAGTGTGACCACCAAGCCAGCCCACCAAACCGCTGGAAATAATTTTTGGAATGCACCATTGCTAACATGGTATTTTTAATTACTTATTTATTGTTTATCCTGCATTTTTTTTTATAAACAACTCAAGGGGATGAACATACCTAATACTCCTTCCTCTTCTGATTTTTCCTGCAACAACCATGTGAGATGTGTTGGGTTGATAGAGAGTGACTGGCCCAAAGTTACCCAGCTGGCTTACAGGCCGATAGTAGAATTAGAACTCACAGTCTCTTGATGACTGACGCAGAGTCACCAGTGGGGATTATATGCCTAAAATGGGACTAGAACTCACAATTCCTGGTGATTGGCCCAAAGTCATCCATCCAGTCCTAAAGCAGGACCAAAACTCATTGTCTCTTACTTGGTGAAATTGACTAATTATTGAACAACCCACTCTGAAGAGAACAGATGGAAGCATATGTTAAAATATTGGGTTCTCCAAAGAATTGGTGGTCAGAAAAAAATGAGTTCCTTAAAACACATACAAACATACAAGTACCAAATGAATAGAACCAGATGCTGGAACTTCAGAGGATGAATCACATTTTAAAAGTAAAAAGTCAAAATATATGACAGTCCTAAAGCCCATGTCACACTGTCCAACGGATGCAAAAAGGACACAGCGGACGAGCAAAATGTTTCATCCGTTGTTATCCGCTCTCAAAAGGGGCAAAAATTTGCATAACCGGAGCGGATAACACGGACGCAGGGAGGATGCAGGGCGTATACAAAGCAGATGCGGAACGGAAGCCCAGCGGATGGAAGCGGATGGGAGTGGATGGTGCATCCGCTGGGCTTCCGGGGGGGCTCAGCAAAGCAGATGCAGCAGATGCAGAGCGGACACCGAACGGATAAAGCGGATGCACAGCGGATGCACAGCGGAAGCCTAGCGGATGCCTGGTGTTAATTGTGCATGCGGGGAGGATGCATTGCATCAGCCCCGCAGATATAACGGAAGCAGCTGGGAAGCAGGTCACCATTCAGAGGAAAGACCTGCTGCCGGACACATCGACTGCCTTGCCTGCCCTGCCTGCATGTCTGCCTGCCAGCCTTGCTGCCAGCCTTGCTGCCAGCCTTCCTGCCAGCCTTGCTGTCTGCCTTGGTGCCTGCCTCCCTGCCAGCCTTGGTTCCTGCCAGCCTCCCTGCCAGCCAGCAACCCCACAACCATGCGAAAGCACAGCCAGACATGGCTGTGCATCAGCCATCTGCTGCCAGCCCTGGCAAGAAGGACAGGGCTACCATCCCACCCCCTGGCCCTCACTCTGGTTCTGCTGGGGCTTCTGCAACACGGGCTCGCTCTTCTGGGGCTGGCGCTTCTGCTGCTTCTGCTTCTGGAGGAGCTGATGACAAGCACTCGAGGACCAGCCACCTCCATAGCACCTGCACCCTTCACCCCTGGGACGGAGCGACCAAGAGGACTGCCAGAGACTCATTTTTGTCTTATAGCTTGTTGTTAATAAAGTCTATTTATGATTCACACACTTGCTTCATTTCTTTTTTTTAATAAAGTCTTGGTGGAAACTTTTAGAAATGGTTTAAGCCTTTGCATGCTTGTGGAATGGGTAAGGATAGCAGTGGGATGGGCAGGGATACCTTTGGGATGGGTAATACCTGTGGGATGGGCAGGGATACCTTTGGGATGGGTAATAGCTGTGGGATAGATAAACCTCCAGTGAAAGCATAGTGGGACTGTATGGTCCACCCTCCCAGGTGCCACACCTATGGCCCTTGAATATCAATAACAATATAATCAATCATCCACACATGTCAACATAAACACAACTCTTTATTAAATGCTCTGTTCATTGTAGGGCCACTCAACATATATGCCCCAATCTCATCTGTGTGATGAGACAGGCTGAAGGAAGCATCCATTAAGCATTTACCATCCTGTCTTGCCACTCCACTGCTCCAGCTGGGGAGTTGCACCAGTGTTTCAGGAGGTTGCGCTGCTTCTTCGCCTCACGTGAGGCTCTGTTGGGGCCTTGCACATCCTGAGTGTCGATCAGGTTCTGCCCTTGCCTCCATTCCCCAGGCTCCATGTCCCCATTGCCTTGTTGACGGTCCACAAGCCTGTTCTGCAAGACTGGGTAGCGGGTGCGCATGAGATTGTGCAGGATGCAGCAAGCTTCCACGATCCTCCTCATGGTCTCTAGGATATGCTGCATGTTGGTGAGAAGTACCAGGAACCTGTTGGCCAGGATGCCAAAGGTGTTCTGCACCACCCGTCTTGCCCTGAACAGCCTGTAGTTGAAGATCCTCTCTTCATGGGTGAGGTATTTGGAGCTGTAGGGCTTCATGAGGTAGGTTTTCAGGGAGAAGGTGTCATCCCCCATGATGAAGTAGGGCACATCTTGTGTGTCATTGGGCAGCGGGTCTGGATCTGGGAAGCCCACCATGAGGTTGTGTTCTAGCCCCTCCTTGAGGTGACTGGCATTGTTTTCCTGGGCATCTGAAGATGAGACATTGCCTGAAGCATCGATGAACATGAACTTGTAGTCAGCATCGACCCTGGCGAAGAGGATGATGCTGAAGAAGCCCTTGTAGTTGTGATAAGTGGACCCCGACTTGGTTGGCGCTTTACAGGCCACGTGCTTGCCATCTATGGCTCCAACGGTGTGGGGGAAGTTCCACTTCTGACACCACTGCTCTGCAACTTTCTTCCATCCTTCTTCAGTGGAGGGGCACTGGAGGAGCTCCTCCATGTACTCTTCAATGATGGCCTGCACCACTTCTCTGACCACAAAGCTGACGGTGCTGGGTGGCACCCTCCAGCCGTACTGCATGCTCCTGTAGGTGGTCCCTGAGGCCAGGTGGTACAGAGTGAGTGCCACCTTGAGCCCAGGTTCCAGGCTGGGTGGGAAGTTGGTGTTTGTCTTGCTCAACCTGGGTGTCAGGCACTGCACAACTTCGTCAAACATGGCTGGAGGCATCCTCATGAAGTTCTGGAACACCCGAGTGTCTTCGCTCCTGAGTTCCACCATCAGTTTGTTTTACAGTGTGTCCTCTGCTCTTCTGGCGAACCATCTTTGGACCCAGACTTTTTTTGGGTGCCTCCTTTTCTTCCCGTGGTAGAGTTCACAGAGCCTGTAGATGGTTTCGCACTGTTGCAGAAGGATGGTGGCTGCCAAAAGGACTTTGTCACAATCCACGGTGGACATGACTGGATGCTGTGGATAAGGAAGAGCCAGATGAAGCCTGCAGAGGTCTGCACCGCTGGGCTGCTGTTCTGAAAGTGAGATGCAGGCGAGTTGCTCCCCCTTTTTATAGGCAGTATAGGTTTTCCGCTAGGCATCTTCTAGGCATCCTCTAGGCATCCTGTAGACATCCTTAATATCCGAGATAGGTCCCCTCCGCGAATGTTTTTTCCGTTTTAAACGCTTTGTTTCCGTTCTGCATCTGCTAGGCATCCGTTCTGCATCCGTTCCGCATCCGTTCCGCATCTGTTCCGCTTCCTCCCTGCGTCCAGGCAGATGCGAGTTGTGCGGATGTGCAGTGGATGCCTGGCGGATATAGCGGATGCGTAGCGGATACGTAGTGGATGCGTAGCGGATGCAGAACGGACGAACTGGATACATTTTCCACGCAAAAGTTTTAGGCAGCCCAAAACTTTTGGAGCGGATGAAACGTCAATAAACGGATGCTGGACGGATAGAGAGGAAGCCGAACAGAGGCAGTGAGTACATCGCGTTTTCGAATGGATGGCAAGCTTTTTTGTCCGTTTTACATCCTCTTTGCATCCGTTGGTTCAGTGTGACATGGGCTTAAGCTCCTGAAACAGTTATGATTACTAACCAAGAGTCAGGTGGTCTTCCATGCATCTCTGTATCATAAATGGTGATATACATGTAGAACACACAAGCAATTATAGTGCAATGGGTGATTAACATAGGATTTTGTCTGTAGAGCAAGTGCAAATTTCCATCATTCAAAGAGACAGCACCCAATTCAAAATGGAGCTCTTTCATCTTTCTTCATTCCATCTCTGTAACTGAGGAAATCATTAATGTGGCATGGAGGATTTCATCAAGACAGCCTACAGATTTCAATAAAAGCATTATGACAATCAAAATTTCTGGGCTTCTTGGGGAATTATTTCCAATGAAAGGCACATCTTTATATTAAAAAAAAAATCATAGAGAAAAGAGGATGAAACAAGCTACTGAGGAACATGTAAAACACTCACAGACCTGAATTACTCTGGCCAATCCCTATCTGTGGAACTTCTCACAATAAACGCAGGGGATATTAGCAAATGCAGGTGAAATTCACATCGGCCAAAATCAGAAATTATCTGTTTAATATGTTAACATTAAAAATTATCTGTTTATTTCTACAGGTCTCCTGAAGAGCAGCTCCCAATCAGAGTGAACACTGTTGGAGAATTCAGGCTAGCTATTAGGATCCATATAAAATAGCTTCATGTGTTCTGTATCTAATCACAGAGAAAGTTAAGTCATTCAATCGTACAAAAAACTAAATCTTTTCTATGACTGGGCTTTCTTCATTGCAGCTGAACTCAGCAAAGTTGAGGGCATTCGCTGCCTTGCATAATTGGGCTTATAATTGCTTCAAATTGCAGGATGGAAAAAATTATCTCCTTACGTTGTTTATTTCCAGAGGATTAGAAGTTAATTGCCAAAATACCTTAATCACAACTCTCCGAAGCTATGTGCTTTGTATGATTTTTCTGGGAGATCATTCAATTTTATTAATGTCCCAATGAAGAATAAAATGAAAAATGAAATCAAGAATCAAGCTAGTTGGCCAAACTAATTTAATCTCACTTTCCATTTGATTGCAATGTTGTCCTTCTATAAACAGCATCTGGAAACCATTTTACAATACTGAAATGACACTTTTTAGTTGAGTGAACTGACTTTAAAAATGTTGTTTCCTTTATTCTAAAACCTCCCAGTTATTAGTTTTCATTTGACAGTTTTTAATGGCGTTAGGGGGTTTTGTGTGTGTGTGAGAGAGAGAGCTGTCCAGAACTGTGCTTTAAAATACAACTCAAACAAACAAGTAAGCAAGATAATCATCTCCTAGGAATTCTCACAAATGAATTATTACCCAATGAAACATATTTAATGCTTAGTACTGAGACTGTTAGTTTTTTAGTAATTCCTGAATGAGCCAATGGAATCAAATTAGGGGTGGTATTCTACCGGTTTGGCCCAGTTTGGCAAAACCGGCAACTCCGAGGATCATCTGTGAGAAAACTAGTTTGCTCTGAGGATCAGCTGCTGGGCCCTCCCTCCAACCCCGTCTTTATATTTCCTATTTTCAACCTCAGCTGCTTCATGTGGCATAGCGGATTTCCAGGCACCAGCTGTTTAACATACAAGGAGAGTGCAGGATTGCAGGAGAAGGTCAGTAGCAAACCCTCTGCGCGCGCGCAAAGCGTGCACTCACCAAACTGGTTGTTACACTGCTTGAATACACCCCTGAATCAAATGTATTAAAGATGCTAAATTTTGTTTAGTAATAAATGAGATGACAATGAATCTAAAAACAACAAAACAGGTGTTCACACTGTGTGAATAGGGAAGCAGAAGTAATGTAACAAGTTTTCTTAGCAACACCCAGTTCCCAGACCATCTGAATTATGGGCTGCTGTTTGCATATCTTGTAGCTTGCTTTCCTATTAGAATTTATTTAAGCTGCTTCACTTGGAAGGAAGAAAGGAGATAGAGAGAAAGAAAAAGACAAAAAGAGACAGATTTATTCACCGAATAAGATTTATTCGTGTGATTGCGCTTAGAAGTTGCATAGATGATTCATATTCTTTATCATAAAGTGTTATGTATGCAATTGTGATAATACATACACTTCTGAGATTTTCAGAAATGTTTTACATAATTCCTTTAAAAAAGAATAAATCTTATACACTGGCTAACTTGCCAGCCTAGAAAATAAATAGTCGACAAAGTTCCCACAACTTTGGGAAGCAACCTGTTCCATTGATTAACTGTTTCCACTTTCAGGAAATTCCTCCTTAGTTCTAGGTTGAATCTCCTAACTTCCACATATTATTTCTTGTCCTGCCTTCAGATGCTCTCTAAATCAACCTCTCATCTTCCTTGTGACAGCTCTTCAAGTATTAGAAGAAGGCTATCATATAATCCCGAGTCAATCTCTTCATTAGACTAGACATACCCAGTTCTTGCCATTCATCATATGCTTTAGCCTTTAGATCAGAGGTCCCCAATCTTGGCAAGTTTAAGACTTGTGGACTTCAACTCCCAGAATTTTCCAACCAGCATGCTGGAAAAATGCTGGCTGAGGAATTCTGGGAGTTGAAATCCACAAGTCTTAAACTTGCCAAGGTTGGGGACCCCTGCTCTAGACCCCTAATCAACTTTGTTGCTCTTCTCTGCACTTTTTTTCTTGGGTCTCAACATCTTTTTTTATGTTGAGGGGACCAAAACTGTATTATAACTGTGGTCTTGCCAATGAAATATAAAGGGGCACAAATATCTCACATGATCATGATACCACCCAGAGGTGGGTTTCAAAAATTTCAGCAACCAGTTCTCTGCCCAGTTGCTGGGTGGGCATGGCCATGGTGGATGTGGCCTAGTTGGACTCCTGCAGCACAAGGGGGGGGGGATTTTAAACCAATAACAGATAATCAGAGTTGGAAGGGACCTTGTCGGTGATCTAGTCCAACCTGCCTCCCATGTGGGAGACCCGACATCATTTCTGACAAATGGCAGTCCAATCTCTTCTTGAAAGTCTCAAGTGATGGCGCTTCCACAACTTCTGAGGGTAAGCTGTTTCATTTTCTCCCTCCCCAGGCTCTGCCTCTGGGATGGTGAAAATGGCCTCCCCCAGACTCCAAAGGCTCTCTGGAGGCCAGAAACGGGCCTATTTTCAGACTTCCAGAACTTCCAGGAGGCCCATTTTTTTGCCTCCCCAAGCCTCTGCATGGGCCCTGCACTTACCTCGCATCCAAAATAGCCTGCGTGGAGACTCCTGGGAGGGCAAGGTGGGGTGATCAGGGTGGGATTTCATGGTTTGCTGAACCAGCCATAACATTAACTACGTGTCATGCCCCTGTTAGAATCTGACTCCGAGGGAGAGGAGGAACAGCTGACTGGGAGTGGGAGTGTGGCTTCGGAGGTTGTAGAGGAAACCGGAGAAAGGCACAGGCTGCTTGGCATTTAGAGGAAGACCCAGGCCCATCCCCTCTTCATCCTTGGGAATGCAGGGAGGAGTGGATAAGGGAGAAATGTGAATGGCATGCTCTATGGGGGAGGAAAAGACCTTGATTCCCTTCATGGGCTGCAGCTGTGAAGACTGTTCAAAAGGACAAACCATGCATGGGCCAGTGCTGGAAGCAAAGCGTGAAAATATTTATAGTCTGTCAGTTCTTATCTGAGTTCTGGTATCCTTCCCAGTGTGTGTATTTTGATATCTGTAGACATCTTCAAGCCCTTATCCTGCCTTGTCTCATTAATTGCTTCAGTGTGGTTTGTGTTGTTTTTTCTATTTATAATTTACATGTGTTTTGAATTTGAACAGAAGTTCCTCCTTTTTGCAACTGTTTGTGGGGGAGTTTTTTCCCCAGTCAGTGATAATTGGACCTTTAAAGCCAAGTTGAAGGAATTAAAGGGACTTCACCTGTTTTTGGTGACTTTGTTGCTTTTGTATCCCATCGAACCCAGGCGAACCCATAGCAGTACACCCCTGAGACCATCCCTTTGGCTTTTTTGGCAGCTGCAGCACACTGGTAATTCATACTTTAAGTGTTGGTCCACCAGGGTACCTCGATTCCTCTCGCAGGCACTAATATTGAGCCAGGTACTGCCTATTCTGTATCTGTGCATTTGTTTTTTCCTTCCTAAGTGCAGAGCCTTACTTTTCTTGTCACTGAATACATCAGAACATCATTTATGTTTGAGTACTCCACTGAGTGGGTTAAAAGTTGTTTGAACCGCATCCTACTTCTTGAGGCAACTTGTCGTTTCATAGATGTGCAGAAAAGCATATGACAGGATTGCAATTCTTAGAAACAGAGATCAAAGTTATTCCTGGGAACATTCTTAACCAATGTAAAGGTAAAGGTTCCCTTTACACATATGTGCTAGTCATTTCCGGCTCTAAGGGTCAGTGGTCATCTCCATTACAGAGCCAGCATTGTCCGAAGATGCCTCGGTGGTCATGTGGCTGGCATGACTAAATGCCAAAGGCACATGGAACGTTGTTACCTTCCCACCAAATTGGTTCCTATTTTTCCACTTGCATTTTTACAGGCTTTCGAACTGCTAGGTTGGCAGAAGCTGGGATAAATAACTGGATCTCACTCTGTTACATGGTACTAGGGATTCGAACCACTGAACTGCTGATCTTTCTGATTGACAAGCTCCACGTCTTAGCCACTGAGCCACCACGTCCCCAACCAATGTACTACCCATCAGACTTACAGTATGCCAGCTGGCTAAAACTGGGAGCCAAATGGCAATGTACTGATATTTCTACAGCTCCAAAAGAGCAAGAACAAATTCACAACAACAGTGTTCATTTTGTTCTGCTGCTTTGCTTCCATTTCTTTAATGCTATGTTTTACCTGAGCTGGTGTATTTACCTGTCAGATCTGCAACATCATTTAAAGCCCATGTCACACTGCCGAACGGATGCAAAAAGGACACAACGGACGAGCAAAATGTTCCATCCGTTGTTATCCGCTCTCAAAAGGGGCAAAAATTTGCATAACCAGAGCGGATAACACGGACGTGGGGAGGATGCAGGGC
>BLBF01000040.1:9207897-9233079 GCA_015471245.1 Laticauda colubrina | reverse complement strand
GGTCGCCTATTTAAAATGTCCTGAAATGGGTGGAGGAGTCGGGGGGGTTTTCTGGTGTATAATTTGGGTGCAATCTGTCTAATTGCGACCTCAGTTTTCTTCCCATTAGTAATTCCGCCGGGCTTTTGTTCGTTATAGTACCCGGTGTAATATGCTGGAGGGTGAGTAGGCGATTTATTTTATCTTGGACATCCCCAATGTCCATTTTTTCTAACCCTTCTTTGGTAAACCTGACCATTCTCTCTGCCCTACCGTTTGCAGCCAGGTGGGCCGGTGCGGTTAGGGCATGTCTAATACCTAGGGAGGCTAGGTATTGTTTGAATTGGATACTTGTTAATTGTGGCCCATTGTCGGACACTAGGACATCCGGCAGGCCATGGGTTGTGAAGAGTTTGTCAAGTTGTTTAATAACGGTTTCAGTTGTCATAGATGGCATAATTTTAACCTCCAGCCAATTTGAGTATGCATCTACGACAGTTAGGAAAGTTTGCCACTTAGTAGGACCCGCAAAGTCTGTGTGAATTCATGAACAGGGGCCTCGTGGGGTTTCCCAGTCCCTAACGGGTGCTTTTGGTGGGGAAGGTCTGGTTCTTTGGCATTTGTTGCAAGAATTTACCCAGTATTCGATGTCCCTGTCTATACCCGGCCACTAGACATAGCTTCTAGCAAGGCTTTTCATTTTAACAATTCCAGGGTGGCCTTCATGAAGCATACCCAGTACCTTAGTTTGTAATTTGGAAGGGATAATTACCCGATCACCCCACAACAAACAACCCTTTTGAATCGAGAGTTTGGTTTGCCTGGTCCGGAAAGGTTTAAAGTTCTCAGTTTTTTGATTTTCCGGCCAGCCTTTACCTACCCAGTTCAGTACACAGCCAGTCAATGGGTCCTTTGCAGTGGCTCTGGCGACATCATTTACAGATATGGGTAGATCGGGGCATGTCTCTATCTGCAAGGTGGTCATCGTCGGTGCTGGGTCTTCCTCTATATTCGGTAGTGGTGCTCTGCTCAATGCATCTGCATGGGGAATTTGTTTCCCGTGGCGATGTGTCAGTGTATAAGAGTAGGCTTCTAGGAATTCTGACCATCTAGTCATTTGTGGGGACAAAATGTTCGGTGTCGGCTTGTTTCCCGCCAAAATTCCCAGTAGCGGTTTATGGTCCGTTACTATCAAAAATGTTCTTCCATATAGATATTCGTGGAAGCGTTTCACTCCGGCGACGATTGCCAGGGCTTCTCTGTCCAATTGACTATAATTATGCTCGGTTTTAGACAGAGTCTTTGAATAGTATGCGATGGGTGCCTCTCTCCCATCTGGCAATTGGTGGCTGAGGATGGCACCTACTCCAAACGGTGAGGCGTCGCAGGTCACCGTCAATGGAAGCGTGTTACTAAACTGGATAAGAGCGGTGTTTGATGTTAATAAGTTTTTTATTTTTTGGAAGGCTTTCTTTTCTCTATAACCCCAAGTCTAAATTGTTTTTTTATCCAGTAATCGGTGTAATGGTTCTGCTATTGTCGCTTTGTGGGGTAGGAACACGTTATAAAAATTTATTAGTCCTAAAAATGCCTGCAGTTCAGTTTTGTTCCTTGGTTCTGGTGCGTCTTTAATAGCTTTGACTTTTTTGTCAGTAGGGTGTATACCCTCTCCGTGTATTAGGTAGCCAAGGAATTCGACGCGATCAGTCATTAAACAGCATTTTTCTTTTTTTACTTTTAGGCCAGATTCTCTGAATTTAGTTAGTACATCTTTTAGTCTTTTTTTTAGTTGGGTCGCATCTTTGGCCGAAATTAGGACATCGTCGAAGTATGGTACGACCCCTTTTATACCATTCAATAGGCATTCCATGAGGCTCTGGAAAACGCCTGGGGCTACACTCACTCCAAATTGGAGTCTGTTGCATTTGAATGCCCCTTTGTGGGTCACTATAGTTTGTGCTTCAGCCGTTAATGGGTCTACTGGGAGCTGTTGGTAAGCTTGTGCTAGATCTAGTTTAGTGAAAACTTTTCCTCCCCCAAGAGAATGTAATAAGTGTTGTACGACTGGCACCGGGTATGCGCTTTGTTGCAATGCATGGTTCAGGGTAGCCTTGTAGTCACCACAAATTCAAACTGATGTTTAATTGGTGTTACGATCGGCGTTTCCCACTTACCATGGTCAACAGGTTCTAAAACCCCTTGGTCTATTAATTTATTTAGTTGTTCCTCTATTTTTGCTTTCAGAGCAAAAGGAATTTGTCTGGCCTTTAGTCTTCTAGGGGCTACCTGGGGGTCTAGACTAAAGGAAATTGGGGTCCCCCAATACCTGCCTAGGGAGCCGTCGAAAACGTCCTGGAACTCTTGGATCATGTTTTCTTCCCAATCGGTTGCGGCCACCCGGTCTACTCCAGTCTTCCCGATGCCCAATGGTGCGAACCATTCGATGCTCAGGAGGCTTGGTCGGTCTCGGTCGACTATTGTCAATGGTAGTACTTCGACATGTTGTTTGTAGGCGACTTGGAAATGTCCTAGGCCTACTACAGGAATTCGGTTTCTTCAGGGTTAATTTTTGTCTCTGTAGTTTTTGAGTTTGATATCTGGGACCAGTTGTTTGATGGTGTCCCATGATACCATTGATAGGAAGGACCCAGAGTCTACCTCCATTTCGTAGGGGTTGCCTTCTATTTTTACAATTATTTTTAGAATTATTTTTACAATTATTTTTATTTTATTTTACAATTATTTTTTTACTTTCTTCCCGCTTTCCGTCTAAGCGCTTCCGATAGTGAAAGTCTGATGTGTTTTCTCTTGGTTACTGGCTCGCTTGTTCCACTGCCACTTTCTCTCAGTTTGGTTTGGGTCAGCTTGTGCGGGGGAGTTGCTGCGTCTGTTTGGGCTGTAATTTTTTTTATTCCTGCAGACTTTCTCGATATGCCCTCTTTTCTTGCAAGCTCTGCAAATGGCATCGAGAAATCTCAAATTGGCCCGAGGATGGTTTCCTCCACTGCCAGCACATTCCCACCAATTCCTTTTTTCGTGCCCTTTCTTGTTGGCATATAGGCGGTGGACTTCGTCATCTTCCTCCCTGGATTCTGACGTCTCGTCAAAATCCTCGTGGTGAGTGATGGTGGGAAATTGTTTCTTCCCTCTGGCCAGGCTCATTTCGTCGTTGTTCGTGTTCATCTGTTTCATTTTGACCGCAGATTTTTTCATGGCTTCAGCGGCTGTGGCTTCTGCGATGGCTTTGGCTATGGTTATATTGGGTTTATTTAGCAGCTTGCTCTGTACATTAGAGTCTTTTGAACCCAGTATTACTCGATCCCGAATCGCTTCATCTAAATTTAGAAATTCGCACACTCCCCCTATTTGTCGGAGGGCTGCCACAAAATCAGCGATGGTCTCTCCTTCTTTCTAGTCTCTTCGGTAAAATTCGTGCTGCTTGATAAGTTTTGACACCTCCGGTGCATAGTGAGCCTTTAGTATTCTTTGGAGCTCTGGCCAAGTCAATTGTTTCACATCTCAGGGCTTCGCCAAAGCCTTGGCCATTTTGAAGATTGTGGGCCCGCAGTGTGTCAATAAAACAGCTCTCTTACGTGGTCTGAGATCTCTTCCATCTCGTTACTTTCTAAAGACATCTGGAAATGGTCTACGTAGGATTCTCAATCCTCTTCATTGGGATTGAAGGGTGCAGGCGGCGCGTTATTTCTAGCCATTGTTCTTCATCTAGTTTTATTTGTCGCCACGTGCTCAGTCTCGCGTTTAGGACCATCCCATCCTCGTCGCCAGTGTTCTGTCCAGAAAAACGCGAGGTAGACCAGGTTCCAACAACAAAGTCTTTATTATTTACAGCAGTTGAAAAATGGAACATTGGCTCAAGCCACGGAAGCCTTTTCATAGGGATTTGCCTGCCGGCTTGTAGCCAATGATAGGTATTTAGTTTTGCCGCCTTTTGAGCAGCTTTGTGGATTGGTTCCTATTGAACCAATCCCCATTTAGGTTTTTTAGCCAATCAGAATCCTGTATTAGGAGTCTACTATTCTAGATACAGAACAATCCTGATTTTGGGAGAGAGAGAGTTCCACAAGGTGAGCACTACAGCAGAAAAGGCATGTCTTCTAGGCCCTGCCAATGGGCATTCCTCAGTTGAGGGGACCTGAAACATGACCATCCTGCCTGATTGGATTGGATGGATAGAAACAACTGATAAATCTTGTAAATCTGTAATCTTGAGGCCCCAGGTCTGTCCTGCTGTGGCTTTTAATAGGAACACTCCAGGAGCCAGTTACAACATCTTGAATCCTGGTTGAACCAACCCCACATCTCTGATTACTACCACTAAAATATCCCACCGTATATTGTGAGAATTCAGACCACTTGATTAGGTTTAGATTAGAATCTTGTAATTTGGCAAGAGAATGAGCATTTTGAATTCATGTAGTCATATTGCTCCATATATCATTGTCCCTTACAATCTAAAGCAGGGGTGTCAAACTCGATTTCATTGAGGGCCACATCAGTCTTGTGTTTGACCTTGGAGGGGCAGGGTGTGTGTGGCTGGGGGGGGGTGTAGCCAGCTCAACATCACTCATGTCACAGGCACCTGTGGCAGCCCGAGCACTCTGCCAGTGAATATGGATTCCCAGCTCCATTTTCAGCTGCAACAGCCTCCTGCCAGTGAAAATGGAGCTTGGGAGGGCCGTGTGTGACCGTCTTGAATTCTGTTTTCACTGGCAGAGGCACCATGGGCCAATCCTTCCCTGTTTCCAAGGCAGACCTGCGGGCCAGATCTGGGCCCCCCTCAGGCTGGATCTGGACTCCGGGCCTTGAGTTTGACACCCTGGTCTAAAGTGATACTGTACTGGAACTTCCTTGTAAGTTTGACACTATTAAGTCTGTGAAGTGAATCAGAGATTCAACCTAAATCCACCATTAATAAATGAAAAATGTGCAACAAAAACATTTACCCTTATTCTGGATTCAATCTGTGTGAATGACCTTTTTTAAAACGAAGAAGTTAATAGGTACCTGATGAAGGGAAGGCATTTGGAGACGCAGCAGGAAATGGAACAAAACATCAAACTAGTCTATTGGAAATGAAAAGAATTAAAACACACGATGGGCATGCAAAATGGCCAGAAAAGGAAATATAATCAGAAGGAAAACACTTTAAAAACTTCTTCATCAACATACTCCCCAGGAATAGATTTATCCCATATCTATGAAAAATAATTGACATATTGAAGATAACAAGATCAGGAAGAAAATAAGATAAATAGAAGGACACAAATAAGAAAATGATAAACCTGACATTAAAGAACCTCTAAATCTGAAGCACAGTCAAAACCAGAAATTCTGATGAAGTTTAAAATGATTTCATTGGACTACCAATTTATCCAATAATAGTACTATGGTGGTAACTGAACTTGCCTTCATCCCATAATACTTTTGTCAGATTTTCGGCAACATATGAACCCGACTGAGATGGAACATTATAGCCACTTACTTGATATTACATTATGTTGTGTTCGTTTTTACTCTCCATTAATTTCTCGTTGATTGCACTGAATCAGACCATTTGATAACTTCTTGCTCTCCCCTTTTCATAACTAGAATCCTCTCATTTTCTGGAATACATGCACATGTGTATAAACTACATTTGTGTACGCACATGCATATGTGTCTGTGTGCATGTTTGACATACATTTGTACTATGGTCACTACATTGCCAATGTCAGGTGTGAAAGACCAGGTCCACAATGTGAAGGTCCAATTAAATTGATTCATTGTTAGTCTATGCACAGGAATCTTCTCAACTAATAGTTAGCACCTGCTTCGAGTTAAATAGCGGTCCATAGAATTCAAAGAAGATTGGATTTAGTATATTTGTGGACACATAGAGATTCTAGGCTGATTCCTCTGTTCTACCATTCCTATTCCTATAGCCAAGAAACTCACATTCAAGTCTAGAGTTGGGGATCACAATTCCCATAGGAATGAAGTGTGTTTATATGTGTATATATATTCGTTCTCTCTCTCTCTCTCTCTCTCTCTCCCCCCCTCTCTCTGTTACAATATCCCTACTTGCATACATAGACTTTACAAGTTGGAAGAGAATAGCAATAGCACTTAGGCTTATATACTGCTTTATAGCCTATACTCTCAAAGCGGTTTTACAGAGTCAGCATATTGCCCCCAACAATCTGGGTCCTCATTTTACCCATCCCAGAAGGATGGAAGGCTGAGTCTGGTGGGATTTGAACTGCCAAATTGTAAGCAGCCGATAGTCAGCAGAGGTGCCTACAGTACAGTACTCTAACCATTCTAAGCACTGTGCCACTGAGGCTTCTCCAAAAATGCTCAGAAATGGATGAAGTATTTTTCTAAAGGATTGCAGAGAGAGGTTATCAGCACCATACTAATTCTTCATTTGTCCAGTCTTAATGACTTATTTAATTTAAAGAAATATTGTTAAATGTTCCTCAGTTCCATGAAAGAATCCAGAAATGAATCACCAAAAATGCAGAATTGATTCTTCCTGTCTAGCTTTTTCACAGCCCTATTCAAAGCAAAGAGATGAAGGGAAAGAAAATAATATATGACATGTCTTAATTCACAACATTGATTCACATCTTCCGATAATTGCAAATCATACCATGCCCACATACCATTTCATAGACTGCTTTTCTTGATTAAACTTCTCACCTATTTTTTTTAGAAGATTTCGGCTTTAAGATAGTCCTTGCTTAGAAGCAGTAACTGGGACCAGCAACTTGGTTGCTAAACAACATCCAGATAAAGTGCAAAGTCATGTGACCATGCTGACTTACAGCAACAGTGATAGAAGTCCTGGTTGCCTGCATGATCGCAACATCCTGCAGTCACATGTTTACCATTGGTGATCTTCTGCTGGCTTCCTATTAATTTTGCTTGTTGAAAGCCAGCAGTGAAAGCCAGGTTGCAAATAGCCATCAAGTGACTGTGGGACACTGCAACCATGTAATTGGTTGCCAAGGCTCCAAATCATGATCATGTGACTGCAGGGAAACTGTAATGGCTACAACTATGAGGAACGGTTGTGAGTCCCCTCATTCAGTACTGTCGTGTTTTTGAATGGTTATGTTGTGGTCCACTGGCAGCCTGCAGAGATGGCAGCAGAATTGGACAGTGGGGAAGAACATGGGAGTCTGGGAAGGACTTGGACGAGGGTCCTGCATCTGACAGAGATGGGGCCAGGGCCATCCAGGAATTATGTGCTGACTCCAGAGCCTCCAGAATCTGACAGCAGCAAGGCAGAAGAATAAGGGGAGCCTGTTCTCAGTGTGCATGTGGGCAGAGCTGCCAGAAGGCAAGAGCAGTTAAGACAAAAGGGGTCACTTGGGAGTAAGGCTTGGAGGTGATTTCCCCTCCCATAAGATATAAAGGAAGTGCAAAGGGATAGGAACCTTTGCAGGAAGCAACATTCATTCTGATCAGTTTGGAACCTGAAAGCTCCGCAGTGAATTTGTGCTCTGTTTGGTTTTGAAAGACTAATTGGTACTTTAGTCATTGGCAACACTTCAAGTAAGATAAAGGTGCATTCTTATCAGACTTCTCCTGAAGAACTTTGGCAGACTTCCATGGGATTATTTATAACTGGTTGAGACTCATTATGGGCTATGAATGATGATAATTCACAGCTGTTGAACTAAAATAAAAGGGTTTTGGATTTAACATGTATTTGTTGGTGTCTCAGGAAGCCTTGTTCAGAACAGGTCATTGAATGAGTAACTGCTGAACGAGAACTATCTGTATGACTTTCCTCTACTGCAGCAGGTGGGGTCAAGGAGGATGACCTTTGGGAGAAAATAAGGACCTGACTGGAAAATATAGTTAAACAAAATATAGACCTGAAACCAGAAGCATACTTGCTGGGCATAATACCAGAGGGTTTTGATAAAGGGACCACATATTTAGTTTTCCATATATTAACAGCAACAAGGATTAGCTTCACAAAATACTAGAAAAATGAGAACACCCAGCAGATGAGGAGGTAATTTGGATAGTTTTAGGCTGTGCTGAAATGGACAGATTAACCTTAAAAATAAAATATAAAGATGACACAGAATACTATTTGATATGGAATAGATTTTACAAATAGTTGGAGATGAGGTAGAAATTAGAGGAAGAAAGATGATGAATATATGCATCAAAATTAGAGGTGGTTTATAATTATAATAATTATAGCTACCAAAAAGTGTAAATAAGATAATATAAAAAGAAACAGTTTTTAATAATAACTTAATCTGTGTAATTTTTAATGTTTTAACACAAGTAGTCCTTGACTTGCAATCACAATTGAGCCCAAAATTATGTTGTTAAGTGAGACATTTGTTATCTGAGTTTTTGATCAATTTTACAACTTTCCTTGCCCCAGTTGTTAAGTAAATCATTATAGTTGTTCAGCTGGTAACATGGTTGTTAAGTGAATTTGGCTTCCCCATTGACTTTGTTTGTCAGAAGTTCGCAAAAGATGATCACATAACTTTGGGACACTACAAGTGTTATAAATATGAATCAGTTGCCAAATGTCTGCATTTTCTTATTACATTTTTTATTTTTAATATAATAATTCCATCTTCAGTTGAACAGTGTGTTGTCTGAGTACAAATATCTTTATTGAATAGTAATCAAAATTTGCAACATCATTCATTACATTGATATTAATTTTAAAATATTAAAATAGTAATGTTCCACATATTAATTCTACAATACTAAAATAGTAATATTCAACATACTAATCATAATATTTGCTTATTTCTTTGAAATATTTTCTTTATTTTGTTTCCCTGTTTCTAATTTCCATTTTTGTTGTTTAACCATTGATAAAATAAATCCCATGTCACATAATATTCGGTTTGCCCTTTCACCTTAATTGCAAGTGTTAGTCTGCACATTTCTGCATATTCTAATATTTTCCTAATCACATTCTCAAACATCTGAATTTTGATCATAATATCATGTGGATGCTGCAATTGTCATAAGTGTGAAAAATGATTATAAGATTCCTTTTCCAATGTTATTGTAACTTTGGTCACTAAACGAACTGTTGTAAGCTGAGAACCAGCTCAGTGTATGTATTTTGTATGTTTGACTAATTCTTTTGTTCAGTGGAGCAAAATTCGCTTCCAGAAGTTGTGGGTGCTCCAACACTGGAAGTTTTTAAGAAGATACTGGACAATCATTTGTCTGAAATGGTATGAATAAATGAATAAATGCTTGAACAAGGGGATTGGACAGGAAGACCTCCAAGGTCCCTTCCAACCTTGTTATTCTGTTATTCTTCATCATTCATTCAGTTCAAAGACTACATCCTCTTTTACCTCTTTTCTTAAGTATCCAATTTCCATTCCATCCAACTTACGGTAGCTTTGTGTTTCCTCTAATAAACCTTCACTCTCAATTCCATATCACAAAGGAAGCAGAAACATGCTTTTGATACACAACTATTTTCACTTCTTTTCAACAGCCATTCATTCCACACAACAGAGCACATGCTCCCCATTAACTCTCTATAAGCAATGTGCACATCCAAAATTTTCTCCATCCATTTTTCTTATCAGTGGTAAATATTTTACCCAGGGACATAAACTCATCTATTTCCTCTAGATTTTTCCACTTCTGCATAATTGTTCACTCTATTTTCCATATCAGATATAATGATACCTTAGTATTTAATTTTCAGATACATACTCTTGATTGCATCATATATGTCAGTTTTTTGTTGTTAATCGTTCAATTTCTCAGGCAACACCACAGCATTGTCTAGATAGAAAAATCCCCTTATTTCCATGCCCCCAATAGATGTCTACTTACTGCAAGCATTCCTGATCATTTATAAATAAATATATAAATATACATACATTTATAGATAAATTATAAATATCATTTATAGATAAATAGACATTACCAATAAAGGAGAATATTTGTAGTTCAGAGTTGAAGTGAGAGGCCTTTGGTACTCTCTGAGCTGGGTTGTTTTCTTGCAGACATTTCATAACCCAACTAGATAGCATCATCAACACCATTGGTATTGACAAAATCACCATCAGTTAATTGCAATAGTAAGTGTTATTTGGAACAGCTTACATCCTGTGGACAATTCCTTTCCTACCACCAAACAACATCTGTCAGTACCTCCCCCAGGTCTTGGGAAAAGACTTGCTAGATGGATAAAAATGCCATATCGAGTCTAAACATCTGGCTGATGGTGTGACCAATCATGATAAATAAGCCTGCTTTTGAAAATCTGTTCTACTTGTCATGCAATCAAGAAAAAAAAAAGTTTGTTTTGATGGTCAGATGTTTTGATGAACAAAAGGGAGTATTAGAAAGTGTGAAACATATATGACAAGATATGTTAGCATTTTTTTTAGTTTGGGATTCAAGGAGATTACTAAATTCAATGCTTTCAGAGAAAAGGATTACAATAGTTTATTTATCTGTCTTAAATTTGCTGAACATCCATATCCAATAGATGGCAGTAAGAGATCCGGGAAGAGCTTCCAAGAAATTGGCAAAACAATAGTTTCAAATATAAAGAAGTTTGATTCTCCAAAGAATCTACAGTGTTCCCTCTTCCACACATATTTTTAAGAAGAAAAAGGCACTCTGAATCTTAAAAAACAACTCATAAATGTTTGAAAGAAATATAACTAGGAGGAAAATGCTTAAGGCACTTTCCTCCTAGGACAAATGTTTGAGTAATTGTCAGAAAGAAAGAGTGCAATGGTTGTTTAGACATCCAGATATCTGAAGTGAATGGAACAAAAAATGTGTTGTCATTTTAAGCTGGGAAAAGCTTTTCAACCTTCCAGTCTAAATTATCAAGACGAAGAGTGGATCACAGCATCATAAAATATTTGAGCTGGAAATGACTTTAGAAGGTATCACTTCTAAAAATCTGCTCACTTCAGGATCTTCCGTAGAAGACTGCAGATATAGTATTCTTGAAAACTGGTCATCTGGTTCTCCCAAAGTACCTCTAGAAGGAGAGGGACAGAGAGACAGAGACTACTCCATTGCCAAATATTTGTCCTAGTCTTTAATTCTATATTGCTATATTTAACTCCTTATCATTTCCACTTCAGTTTCTGCCTTAGGAAAATGTCTGATCAGGACAGCACAGCCTGAGGTGCGATGAAGCCCCCAACACCACATTTGTACCCATCAACAACTTGAGACTGCAATGCTAAAATTATAGTTTTTGAAAATATGATTTAAAAAAAAAAAAAACCCTCAAAAACAGAGGTCACTCCATCTCCAAAATGAGATAGAACTAAATTGCTCAAAAATCTTGGCAGCATGATTTGCAGTGATTGGAGTTGAAGTGGACTGTTAAAGGTGAAATTGACAATATTTCTCTCTTTTTTCCTTTTCAAACACCTGAAACCCTTGATAAACGGACCAAAAACAGAAGTGGCATCACTCAGATCTTCTCAGTTAAACAGGAGAGCAAGGATAGAGCCTTCATCTCAGAAAAATTGACTAAATCAGATTGGCTCCTATGTTATCCTGGAACATGTGTAATTTACCTTTGTGGGAAGAAATATCCATCTGATTCAACTCCAAGCTGGGAGAAAGACACTGTAAACATGGAGGCTGATTGGAATAGATTAAAACAAAAAAATTTCTCAGTATTTCTTCCAGAGATTAGAATGCAAAAGAGGGGGAAAAAAGAACAAGCAATTCTGAAGATGTATTTTCAGTTTTACTTCTCAAATAACTGTTAAAATAATAAACATCAACTAGCAGCACGATGAAAACTCCTAAATTGCACAATTTATGGACAGACCTAACCATAGTTTCAACTGGGAAACTGAGCATCTTAGATAAAGTTAAGTCAAAGAATGTTAGAGAAATCCTGGAAACCCAACACTCATACAAATCAGCCATCATCAGGCATGTGGAAATAAACAACATCTATATACAATTCAAAAGAGACAATCAAAAAGCTAAAAAGAGAAGCAGAAAGACTAAAATGCATCTTCACCAGCAATGAACACTCAAATAAGCAGAGATTAACACCAAGGTTAACACTAGACCAATAACCAAGTTATAAACAATACCCCAATCAAGGAACTATCAACTCTGACAAACATAAACCACAACCTAATCAAGGAACCACCAAGGGCATTCCCACCAACAGGAGAAGCCACTTGTATATAAACAGAGAGCAATTCATTCTCTTCTAGCAATGATGATGTTATTTAGTCAGATAATGAAATTCTGTAAGAAAGCAACCAAGAGCATCAAGGACCCCAAAATAATAAAAGATACAGTATCAAACTGTACCAATATGTCTCCCAATCATCAGAAGAAGCTATTCTATGACAGAAATTGTAGGATATACTTGGGGGAGGGGGGGAGAAAAAAACTAATTGGAAGTAATTTTTACAGCACAAAATTTTACCCTACCATCCTCATCTTCTGAACTAGTCGTCCTTTACTTCTTGTATTGTCTTCTTCTCTGCTCCACAAAAAGGTCACAACAGATCTTTTTGTAGTTATGTTAGATATTTGTGTGCCATGAGTACAAACATTTAAATTCATTGCTTCTTCCCATGTCTCTTGAAACCATCACTTGAGAACCTTAACTGAATACTCTTACCAGACAAGACAGATTACAGGGGAGAAAGGAGGGTTTCTCTGCAATTCAAATTTGCAATAGCCTTTCAAGAAAAATGCATTTAAAGCCAATATGAAATATCTGGTGGACTTTTTAAATTTCCTAAGTCTCTTAAGTTTTATATTAGGCTATAGATGGCCTGTGAAAATATCACTGTGAATGATATTCTGTGAAAATGTCATTGTTTCAGTTTTCTATTCCAATCATTGCTTCAATGTTTCAATCAAAAGCTCTAACTTCTGAGGTTGTTTAAATCTCCTGCTTCTTTAATCAACTTTTTCATAATTGCCATGATTATGCTTCTTTTTAACTTGTTAAAAAGATAGCTTTTTCGGGAAGGAGATCCGCATTCAGGAAGATAAAGAGGAGATCTATTGCTATTACCTAAAATAACACAAAAACAGATCCATTTCGAAAGTCTCAGAAAACATATTCACTGCCAGCATAGCTAAAGTTATGACAAAATCACAGTTTCTACAGAGTGATTCCTATATTGTCCTTACTGATGCACTATAGATCACTTAAATGGACACATAGAATAGAACAGAATAGGAGAGAAGAGAAGAGAAGAGAAGAGAAGAGAAGAGAAGAGAAGAGAAGAGAAGAGAAGAGAAGAGAAGAGAAGAGAAGAGAAGACTTTATTGGCCAAATGTGATTGGACATTTGTCTTGGTGCAAATGCTCTCTGTATACATAAAAGAAAAGATACATTCATTAAGAGTCAAGAATCATCAGGTACAACAGTTAATAATAGTCATAGGGTACAATAAGCAATCAAATCATATTAGGAAACAATCAATATAGATTGTAAGGATACAAGTGACAAAATTACAGTCATACAGTCCCAAGTGGGAGGAGATGGGTGATGAGGAGTGATGAGAAGATTAATAGTAATAGTAATGCAGACTTTGTAAATCGTTGGACAGTATTGAGGGAATTATTTGTTTAGCAGAATAATGGCTTGTTATGTACCTATTAATCTTGTTTCTAAAAAAATTTAAACAGGTGATTGTTTAAATAAGCACAATGCACTGATTCACTTCTTGAAATTCTTCAGTATAGTTTAGAGCTGTGCAGATAATTTGGAAAATATATTTGTATACAGCAAAGGAATAAGTAGCCTATCTGGTACTCTTCAAAAGTAGCCTATCTGCTACTCTTCAAAAAGCAGGTGCAGCTTTGTGCAAGATTGTGCTATTCCCTTCAAGGGTCACAGATCAGTGTGACATTCCTGCTCCCGCATGCTCTAAACCACCTTTTCTAAATTATTCTCAAAATACTGTACAACCTCCAGACCCTCTTTTTCATTTCATGCAGATTACTTTCCCCAATCTGCTGACCTTCAGATTTGCTTCATATCACATCTCAAAATTTCACTGGCTATGCTGACTATGAATTTTTGGAGTAGAACTGCTTGGGAATATTTCAGCAAGGCTGCAAAGGTAGCTAATTCTCATTTGTAGGAAGGAGTAGCAAAACAAAAAGCTGAAATTTGAAACTATAATATGAGGGGGGGGGAGGGAGAAAGAGACAGAGAGCTTAAATTCTTAAATTAAGAGTTAAATTCTTTCAGCACTTAAGGAGATCCAGTAAAAAAATATGCCACTGACAGAAATTTCTCCTGCAGGACAATATGCTCTGAAGAAAAACATCGCTTTGTTATTGATAATTTTTATTGAAGTTTAAAAATACAAAAATAAAAAGTTATACAAATTAAGAAACATAAAAGGTGAAGAGAGAAAAAGGGAGGAGGTGGAAAGGAAGAGAAATATGTAAAAGATAGAAAAGGACAATGTGTATACATAAAGAAATGATTTCTGTCTTCATTAAGCCCCTATCACACTGCACCAACGGATGCAAAGAGGATGTAAAACGGACAAAAAAGCTTGCCATCCATTGGTTAACGCGATGTATCCGTTCTGTACTCACTGCCTCCATTTTGCTTCTTCTCTATCCGTCCAGCATCTGTTTATTGACTTTCATCCGCTCAGAAAGTTTTGAGCTGCTCAAAACTTTTGAGCGGAAAATGTATCCAATGCATCCGTTCTGCATCCGCTAGGCATCTGCTAGGCATCCGTTCTGCATCTGTTACACATCCGCTATATCCGCTAGGCATCCATTACGCATCGGCACAATTCGCATCTGCTTGGACGCAGGGAGGAAACGGAACAGACGCAGAACGGATGCAGAACGGATGCAGAACGGATGCCTAGCGGATGCAGCAAGGAAACAAAGCATTTAAAATGGAAAAAAATGATCACAGAGGGGACCTATCTCGGATATAAGGATGTCTAGAGGATGCCTAGAAGATGCAAAGGGACACCTAGGGGAAAACATATACTGCCTATAAAAAGGGGGAGCAACTCATCTGGATCTCATTTTCAGCCCAGCAGCCCAGCTGTGCAGACCTCTGCAGCCATCATCTGACTCTTCCTCTTCCACAGCATCCAGTCATGTCCACCGTGAATCATAACAAAGTCCTTTTGGCAGCCACCATCATTCTGCAACAGTGCGAAGCCATCTACAGGCTCTGTGAACTCTATTACAGGAAGAAAGGGAGGTGGCCAAGAAGCGTCTGGGTCTGAAGATGGATCGGGAAAAGAGCAGAGTACGGACTGTACAACAAGCTGATGGTGGAGCTCAGGAACGAAGACACTCGTGCATTCCAGAACTTCATGAGGATGCCTCCAGCCATGTTTGATGAAGTTGTGGAGCAGCTGACACCCAGGTTGACCAAGGCAAACACCAACTTCCGGCCAAGCCTGGAACCTGGGCTCAAGGTGGCACTCACTCTACGCCACCTGGCCTCAGGGACCACCTACAGGAGCATGCAGTACGGCTGGAGGGTGCCACACAACACCATCAGCATTGTGGTCAGAGAAGTGGTGCAGGCCATCATCGAAGAATACAAGGAGGAGCTCCTCCAGTGCCCTTCCACTGAAGAAGGATGGAAGAAAGTTGCAGAGCAGTGGTATCAGAAGTGGAACTTCCCAAACACCGTTGGAGCCATAGATGGCAAGCACGTGGCCTGCAAAGCGCCAGCCAAGTCGGGGTCCACTTATTTCAACTACAAGGGCTTCTTCAGCATCGTCCGCTTTGCCATGGTTGATGCTGACTACAAGTTCATGTACATCGATGCTTCAGGCAATGGCTCATGTTCAGATGACCAGGTATACAATGCCAGTGACCTCAAGGAGGGGCTGGAACGCAACCTCATCGTGGGCTTCCCAGATCCAGACCCACTGCCCAATGACACGCAAGATGTGCCCTACTTCATCGTGGAGGATGACGCCTTCTCCCTCAGAACCTACCTCATGAAGCCCTACTCTTCCAGATGCCTCACCCGTGAAGAGAGGATCTTCAACTACAGGCTGTCCAGGGCAAGGCGGGTGGTGGAGAACGCCTTTGGCATCCTGGCCAACAGATTCCAGGTACTTCTCACCACCATGCAGCATTGCCCACAGACCGTGAGGAGGATCGTGGAAGCTTGCTGCATCCTGCACAATCTCATATGCACCCGCTACCCAGTCTTGCAGAACAGGCTCGTGGACCTCCAACAAGGCAATGGGGACATGGAGCCTGGGGAATGGAGGCAAGGGTGAAACCTGATAGACACTAAGGATGTGCAAGGCCCCAACAGAGCCTCACGTGAAGGGAAGAAGCAGCGCAACCTCCTGAAACACTGGTGCAACTCCCCAGCTGGAGTGTTGGAGTGGCAAGACAGGATGATAGATGATTAATGGATGCTTCCTTCAGCCTGTCTCATCACACTGATGAGATTGGGCCATGTATGTTGAATGGCCCTACAATGATCAGGGCATTTAATAAAGAGTTGTGTCTGGTTGACATAGGTGAGGAAGGGCTTGTGGTTGGAGGATGAGGAGTCAGTGTGGACCAGCTGAGAGAGGAGATCTATGCTGGTCCGGATGGTGTCCCTGATCTCCAGCAGGACAGTGTGGCTCTGCCCCTCCTGCTGTCTGGCTCTCTGCCTTTCTGTGGAGGTGGAGCTGTGGGTGGATGCGGGTACGGCTGTGGTGGACGCGCCGTCTTCTTTCTCCCACCACACCAGGGAGTCCTCCATGCACTCCACCACGGTTACAACACCTGTCCGCGGGTTCTCCGCCATGGCACGCTCCACAGAAACCTGCCTGGAGACAGGAACTGACTCTCAGCCGGAAGAGGACTGGCTCTCAGCAGGCTGCCGGAGAGAGAGGGTAGACAGAGGGGCTGCTCCTCGGTGGTGGACCTCACCCTCCAGGAAGCTGCACCTGGCCATGATGTAGGTCTCTCTGTCCATCAGCTTGACCGTGGCCTGGTCAGATTTCTTGAGGTGCAGCTTTCTGTACCAGGTGTGCATGTGCTTCCTCTAGCCAAGGAGCACCTCCGAAGTGTAGCCCATACTCATTGCCTTCTCTCTCCAAGCAGCCTGCTTCCGCTTGGTGTCCCTATGCAGCCAGTGTCCCTTCCGCCACAGATAGTCATTCTCTCTCAGCCACTCCAGCACCTCATCCTCGTGTTCCTCCTCAATGGAGTATTGCCTTCTCTCCCGTTGTCGCATACGCCTCTTCCTCCCTTTGGCAGGACCAGATGGACCCTCATCAGAGGGGCTCCCAGGTAGTAGGGGCTACTCCTCCACACTACCACCAGCAGCAGCACCAGCAGGATCATCATCATCATCATCATCATCATCATCATCATCATCATCATCACCAGCAGGATCATAATCATCATCATCATCATCATCAGCAGCAGCAGCAGGATCATCATCATCAGCAGCAGCAGCAGCAGCACCAGCAGCACCAGCAGGATCAGCAGCAGCACCAGCAGGATCAGCAGCAGCAGCAACACCAGTAGCACCAGCAGGACCAGGATCAGCAGCATCAGAGTAAGCACCAGCAGCGCCAGCAAGACCAGGAGCACGAGCAAGACCAGGAGCACGAGCAGTACGAGCAGTACGAGCAAGTCCAGGAGCACGAGCAGGACCAGCAGGACCAGCAGGATGAGGAGCATCTTCAGCAGAGTAAGCACCAGCAGAAGCACCACCGCCAGGAGCAGCTTCAGCAGAATAAGCACGAGCAGAAGCACCACCGCCAGGAGCAGCATCAGCAGAGTAAGCAACAGCAGAAGCACCACCGCCAGGAGCATCTTCAGCAGAGTAAGCACCAGCAGAAGCACCACTGCCAGGAGCAGTGCCAGCAGAAGCTCCAGCACCAGAAGAGTGAGCCCAAGCAGCAGAAGCCCCAGCAGAAGCTGAGTCAGGGACAGGGGGCCCGAGGGTGGCCCTGTCCCTCTTGCCAGGGATGGCGGCAGGTTGCTGAGGCTTTCACTTCTTCCCCATGGTTGTGGGGTTGCTGGCTGGCTGGGAGGTTGGCAGGGAGGCTGGCAGGCACCAAGGCTTGCAGGAAGCCTGGCACCAAGGCTGGCAGGAAGTCTGGCAGGAAGGCAGGAAGGCAGGCAGGCACCAAGGCTGGCAGGCAGACTGGCTGGCAGGGAGGCTGGAAGGCAGGCTGGCAGCAAGGCTGGCAGGCAGGCAGAGAGCAAGGCTGGCAGGGAGGCTGGCCAGGAGGCTGGGAGGCAGGCTTGGAGGCAGGCTGGCAGGAAGGCTGGCAGCAAGGCTTGCAGCAAGGCTTGCAGGCAGGCAGGCATGCAGGCAGGGCAGGCAAGGACTCGATGTATCCAGCAGCAGGTCTTTCCTCCGAATGGTGACCTGCTTGGGAGCTGCTTCCCTTTATATCTGCGGGGCTTACGCAATGCATCCCCCCCGCATGCGCAATTAATGCTCGGCATCCGTTTGGCTTCCGCTGTGCATCCACTAGGCTTCCGCTGTGCATCCGCTTCATCTGCTGTGCATCCTCTAGGCTTCCGCTCTGCATCCGCTTCATCCGCTGTGCATCCGCTGTATCCGTTCCGCGTCCGCTTTGCTGAGGCCCCCCGGAAACCTAACGGATGTGCCATCCGCTCCCATCCACTTCCATCCGCTGGGCTTCCGTTCCACATCTGCTTTCCATCGCTCTGCGTCCTCCCCACGTCCGTTCCTTTCCGGGTTATCCGCTCTGGTTATGCAAATTTTTGCCCCTTTTGAGAGTGGATAGCAACGGATGGAACATTTTGCTCATCTGTTGTGTCCTTTTTACTAATGTTTTGCATCCGTTGGGCAGTGTGACAGGGCCTTTAAGACAAGTGCAAAAAAATTCAATAACTTATCACGTTCTCTAACATGTCAACCTAAAATCTTTTCATACCATTTCTCATCTTTTATCTATTGGAAAAGAGCAAAACTTTTATCATTCAATCAGAATCAGCAAAAGTCCATTAAGAGCTCCCAAAAATGTGTGGGTATTCATGTATATATTTAATCTTATATAAATATATTAACCTTAAACAAATTAATAAATTTCATATTAATTTACTTTATCCTAAAAATTAAAAAAAAAACACTCTTTTTTCCCATAGCTTAATTCATATCTATAAACAAATCTTTAAAACCTCAACCAGAAAAAAATCCATTAAGAGGTATCAGAAATATTGAAATTTAATCTCATCAAATAAAGTTCCCCAAATTAATTTCTTAACATTTTATCTTCATCTCCTCTCAGGAACTGCCTTACAAATTTAACACTTTCCTTCAATGTTAATTTCAGACTTTATCACTTTCCCTAACAATATAACAAAAATATTTGTTTCCATAGTTTCTCAACCTTGAAAAAATTCAGATGTATGGACTGCAAGTCCCAGAATTCCCTACCCCAGCATGGCTGGCTGGGGTATTCTGAGAGTTGAAGTCTACATGTCAGAAAGCTGCCAGGATTGAGAAACACTGCTCTAGAATGTACTCTTATCAGGATTTTATGTCTCTTTTGCCCCCCTGATAATGAATTACAACATCCTTAAATCACAAATTTTTTAGACTGCAAAAGTATGCAACTTCCATTAATCAACTGATTTATTGCCGCTTATAGGATTGTTGTTTCGTAAAAATGAAAGGTAGCCCTAAAAAACTCATCAACCTCACTGTTACTTTTATCTATATAATTGTTGTAAATTATATTACTACAATTTATACTCATGTGTCATATTTATGTGGTAAACAACCAGTAAAATATAATAATAACTGCTAAGAAAGTTATATAGCGATAGCAGGAAATTTACAAAGTAAAATAAATCATCAAATAAAATTTACACCGCCAATAAACAAATGATTTTCTGATTTAGTGATGCTGCTAAGAATCTTTTTCCTTTTGGTCCCATCAAAATTAATTGAACAGATTAAAATTAAGTGAACAGAAAAGGGCCCCATTTTCCAATTTTAGAGTATAGGAAAGGAATATGGAAAGAGGTAGATCCTAAATAAAATAAGCATTATGAAATTCTTCAGCAAAACTTTAATTATGCCTCAATATATATTGTGAAGTAGCTGAAGACATACAGCAAACATTTAATCTAATATTTTCTGCATGTATGAGGGGTGCCATAAGGTAAAGGTTCCCCTGCACGTTCCCTACTCTAGGGGGCAGTGCTCATCTCCGTTCAAAGCTGAAGAGCCAGCGCTGTCCAAAGATGTCTCCATGTGGCTAAATGTCGAAGGTGCACGGAACACTCTTACCTTCCCACCAAATTGGTCCCTATTTTTCTACTTGCATTTTTACGTGCTTTCGAACTTCTAGGTTGGCAGAAGCTAGGACAAGTACCGGGAGCTCACTCCGTTAACATGGTGCAAGGGATTCAAACCACCAAACTGCCGAGCTTTCTGATCAACAAGCTCAGCATCTTAGCCACTGAGCCACCCACGCGTCCCTATGGGTGCCATAGAGTTTGATAATTTCTCTGCTCCTCAATATTTACATGAAGTTGCTAAGTGAGATCATTAATCACCATGGGATGAATTATCATCAGAACATGGACTTACCATCTTTGGTGCTAGATGTGATTGCACTACCCAAAACAGATCCAGTGTGCACTTTGAGGGTTCTGGGTTCATGACTCCCACTGGAAGAGTAGGTGGCAGTCCTGGCCACAACGGCCTTTGCACAGCTTTCTCCTCTTATATTCCCCACAACAACCACTTTGTGTGTCAACTCACACAATATTTCTCTGGTCTTTTAAAAGTTGCCAGCAGAAAGGGAGTGAGGACACTGTGAAGCTGAGAGAGAGTAACTGATTCAGAGGTCACCCAGCTGGCTTTCATGGCTAAGGTAGTGCTGGAAGCAGGGGTGGCTCCAAGATCATCTGTGAACAATCCTGTTCACTCCAAAAATCTGCTGCTGGGCACACTCACCTGCCCCTATACTGACCTTTATTTCCTGGTTTTGAAGCTGATTTGCATGGGACAGCAGATTGCCGCAAGTCTGCTGTTGAACACACAGGGAAAGTGCAGGATTGCAGGAGAAGGTCAGTAGCAAACCTTATGTTTGTGCACCAAGAGCACGTTTGGTTCATGTGCATGCAAAGTGTGCCCACCAAGCCGCACCCACAGAACCAGTGGTAAAATCCCACCACTAGTTGGAAGAAATGTCCATCTAGGTTCAGTTCCAAATGGGGAGAAAGACACTGGAAACATGGAAACTGGAAGCATGGATGGTTCAATGGTGGACAGGACCACGTGGTTTGAGGTCCTGGGCAATTGAGCACATGGGTGTGTGTGTGTGAGAGAGAAAGATGTATACCCTCTCTTGGACATTGAACTTGCTTCCTGTTCCTGTGGTTCCTAATTGGTTGTTAGATTTCCATGGGGCCATGCAGGGGTAACTTTGTAGGTTGTCTTGAGTCCCAGGCTTGGTTGAATCTTGCTAGGTGATGCAATCTTCCCAGGTGCCATGTGGTGAGATGAGTAGAGGACTAATTATGTCCTGAGGGAGAACATATTTTGTTTTGTAGATAAACTGGCCCAGCCTTTTGTTTTGTAGATAGCTTGGCACCAAAATATTTGTTGGGTTGGTGGGGCAAGGAGCTGTGGCTCTGAGCTTATGTCTTTAGAAACATGTTTCTCCTTTAAGGAAAATATAATATTCTGTCTTTTTAATATTTCCTGGAATATTTCATTCTTCTGGGAGAAGGGTGGGTGCTAACTTTCTACAGTAGGATTTGAACTCACAGTCTCCCACTTTCTACCCTGGAGCCTTAACCACAAGACCAAACTGACCCTCTGTTTTGCATCCAAATCATTGCTTGTAAATTTGTCAATTTTATGCAGTTTTCCACAATTGGTTGAAAATACCCAGCAAAATAAAAAGTACAGCGTTTTTTGTTTTTTTTTAAACTTGACAAGAAGGTTTATCTTCCAGCTTTAAGCCTGACAAAAGCACATTGACTTCAGGAGCTCTATTGACTGGGGACAGGGGGAAGGGGGAACAAAAACCATAAGCCACTGATCACACTGCCTGAAGTCTTTAAAAAAAAAAAAAAAAGTCATAGGGATTTTCGATCCAGCAGAAAAAAAACAATCTATCTGATGTTTGCCTTCTGCAGACCTTTACTGAATATCCCAGAGAAAACAGATCATTTTCAATCTATGCCAAAAAGTGAAAAAAGATCTGACACTCGTATTTGGTTTACGGGTAATTGCAAGCCCAGTTTTTTTTCCATACAAATATTATTTATGAAGCATCCTGGAGAGAAAAGGGAAATCGAGACTGCCAAATAATACATGATTTTTAAAATTAGATTTTCCATCATTTCTTTCCTCCCCATTCACTTAGCTATCTTATCTTGAAAAAAAAACAGGTTATATATTTATGTATGTATCTACTGTATGTGTCAGTCATACAAAGACCAGGTGCAGACATGAAGGACCAATTAAATTGATTTATTGCTAAACAGCTTTACATAGGAATCTTCCCAATTAAAGTTAGCACCTGTTCATAGGTAGATAAGGTCAACTGAATTAATGGGAAGGTTGATCTTAGTCTGCTTGTGGCTATGTTGGGATTCTAGGCTGATCCCTCTTTAAAGCCCATGTCACACTGAACCAACGGATGCAAAGAGGATGTAAAATGGACAAAAAAGCTTGCCATCCATTGGTTAACATGATGTATCCATTCTGTACTCACTGCCTCTGTTTTGCTTCCTCTCTATCCGTCCAGCATCCGTTTATGGACGTTTCATCCGCTTCAAAAGTTTTGGGCTGCCTAAAACTTTTGCACGGAAAATGTATCCAGTTCGTCCATTCTCAATCCACTACGCATCTGCTAGGCATCCATTCTGCATCCGTTACGCATCCGCTATATCCGCTAGGCGTCCGCTATGCATCCGCGCAACTCCATCCGCTCCAGCAGTAAACGGACGCAGGGAGGAAGCGGAACGGATGCAGAACGGATGCAGAACGGATGCCTAGCGGATGCAGCACAGAAACAAAGCGTTTAAAATGGAAAAAACGTTCGCAGAGGGGACCTATCTCAGATATTAAGGATGTCTAGAGGATGCCTAGAGGATACCTAGAGGATGCCTAGCGGAAAACCTATACTGCCTATAAAAAGGGGGAGCAATTCACCTGCATCACACTTTCAGAACAGCAGCCCAGCAGTGCAGACCTCTGCAGCCTTCGTCTGTCTCTTCCTCTTCCACAGCATCCAGTCATGTCCACTGTGGATTGTAACAAAGTCCTTTCGGCAGTCACCATCGTTCTGCAACAGTGCGAAGCCATCTGCAGGCTCTGTGAACACTACTGCGAGAAGAAAAGGAGCCACCCAAAAAGAGTCTGGATCCGAAGATGGTTCGCCAGTAGAGTGGAGGACGGACTGTACAACAAGCTGATGGTGGAGTTCAGGAGCGAAGACACTCGGGCGTTCCAGAACTTCATGAGGATGCCTCCAGCGATGTTTGATGAAGTTGTGCAGCGCCTGACACCCAGGTTGACCAAGGCAAACACCAGCTTCCGGCCAAGCCTGGAACCTGGGCTCAAGGTGGCACTCACTCTGCGCCACCTGGCCTCAGGGACCTCCTACAGGAGTATGCAGAATGGCTGGAGGGTGCCATCCAAAACCATCACCATTGTGGTCAGAGAAGTGGTGCAGGCCATCATCGAAGAATACAAGGAGGAGCTCCTCCAGTACCCCTCCACTGAAGAAGGATGGAAGAAAGTTGCAGAGCAGTGGTATCAGAAGTGGAACTTCCCCCACACCGTTGGAGCCATAGATGGCAAGCACGTGGCCTGCAAATCTCCAGCCAAGTCGGGGTCCACTTATTTCAGTTCCAAGGGCTTCTTCAGCATCATCCTCTTTGCCATGGTCGATGCTGACTACAAGTTCATGTACATCGATGCTTCAGGCAACGGCTCATCTTTGGATGCCCAGGTATACAACGACAGTCACCTCAAGGAGGGGCTGGAATGCAACCTCATCGTGGACATCCCAGATCCAGAACCCCTGCCCAATGACACACAAGATGTGCCCTACTTCATCGTGAGGGATGACGCCTTCTCCCTCACAACCTACCTCATGAAGCCCTACACCTCCAAATACCTCACCCATGAAGAGAGGATCTTCAACTACAGGCTGTCCAGGGCAAGGCAGGTGGTGGAGAACGCCTTTGGCATCCTGGCCAACAGGTTCCAGGTACTTCTCACCACCATGCAGCATTGCCCAGAAACCGTGAGGAAAATTGTGGAAGCTTGCTGCATCCTGCACAATCTCATGCGCACCCGCTACCCAGTCTTGCAGAACAGGCTCATGGACCTCCAACAAGCCAATGGGGTCATGGAGCCTGGGGAATGGAGGCAAGGGTGAAACCTGATAGACACTGAGGATGTGCAAGGCCCCAACAGAGCCTCAAATGAAGCGAAGAAGCAGCACAACCTCCTGAGACAATGGTGCAACTCCCCAGCTGGAGCAGGGGAGTGGCAAGACAGGATGGTAGATGCTTAATGGATGCTTCCTTCAGCCTGTCTCATCACACAGATTAGATTGGGCCATGTATGTTTGGTTGGCCTACAATGAACAGGGCGTTTAATAAAGAGTTGTGTTTATGTTGACATGTGTGGATAATTATTATATTATTATTGATAATAAAGGGCCGTAGGTGTGGCACCTGGGAGGGTGGACCATGCAGTCCCACTATGCTTGCACTGGAGGTTTATCTATCCCACTGCTATCCTAACCCATCCCACAGCTCTTACCCATCCCACAGGTATCCTAACCCATCCCAAAGCTATCCTTACCCATCCCACAAGCATGCAAAGGCTTAAACCATTTCTAACAGTTTCCAGCAAGACTTTATTAAAAAAAAGAAATGAAGCAAGTGTGTGAATCAAAAATATACTTTATTAACAACAAGCTATAAAACAAAAATGAGTCTCTGGCACTCCTCTTGGTCGCTCAGTCTCATGGGTGAAGGGTCCAGGTGCTGTGGAGGTGGCTGGTGCTGGAGTGCTTGTCATCAGCTCCTCCAGAAGCAGAAGCAGCAGAAGCCCCAGCCCCAGAAGAGCGAGCCCGTGCTGCAGAAGCCCCAGCAGAACCAGAGTGATGGCCAGGGGGCAGGATGGTAGCCCTGTCCCTTTTGCCAGGGCTGGCAGCAGATGGCTGAGGCTTGCTGTGCTTCCACATGGTT
>BLBF01000040.1:9157148-9192745 GCA_015471245.1 Laticauda colubrina | reverse complement strand
TCTATCTATCTATCTATCTATCTATCTATCTATCTATCTATCTATCTATCTCTACACCATAATTCGATCTGTGAGCTGTACGTTAGCTGCCAATGTGCATGTAGGTGCAGTTCAAGGTGTTGATTCTTGGCGTAGGACTGAGTTGAGTAACATTCCCTGGTTGTTTCTAACAGTCTGATCTTGAGATGCCATCCATTGGGTTCCATTGGCCAAAGAATCTTATTAATGGGATTTTGAAGATTTGCCCTTTCTGCTTTATGACTAGCTTATAGCATATTCTACATCCAGGGACCAGGCTTCTACTAATCTTTCATAAGGCTCTGAAAGATTCTGAGCCAAGGCCTGGGGCCCAGGTCTGTGGAAGGACCTGCTTTTTTGGATATGCAATGATGCTGTGTGGTCTTTGACCATTTAGCTGTACTTGTGAAGATCCCATCTTTGCAGAAAATGCACAGGGTTTAATGGAAGGAACATATGAGTGTCCAGTTACGGGTGGCATTAAGCACTATAAGTCTCTGAAGTTAAAATATATCATCACTTCACTCAGGACTTTATTACTTGGTTCCACTGGGTGACTGTCTGGCTGGAATAACTGTGAAATTTTACTGAATTATTGAATTATTTAATTATAACTGCTTTTTAATCAAGCACACTAATAGTTATTAAGTTGTGTCCCTGCTTTAGAGTTGATATATATATACATAGTCTCTGGTTGCATGTTCAGTCAAACCCTACTTAAAATAATGTTTAGCTTTAAAGTTTACTCTGCTTTTCAGATCAAGAAGTGTAAAATAACTCAGTATCTCAGTTGTTTCTTCTTTAGGACCAGGCAGAAATATCAAAGATGTCATGAGTGTGCTGTTGTATATGTGAGTTTTGCAGCCCTGAACAGCTTCAGTTACATCCGTCTTTGTTGAACACCAAACAAACTGCTAAAATATCAGTTGCTGTTTGTCATGCCCCCGTCAAGCCGGAGTCTGAATCCGAGGAGGAAGATAAACAGCTGACATGGAGCAAGAGAGTGGTTCCATTGGTTGTGGAGGAAACTAGGGAAGGGCAAAGTCAGGCTGGGCAGAGAAGGGAAGAGGTAGAACAAGGGAGAGGGTTTCAGAGGAAGAACAAGGCCCATCGCTTCTTCATCCTAGGGCATTCAGGGAAGAATGTAAGAGATCAACGTGGGTTGTGTGGCTTACGAGAGAGGAAAGGACCCTGATTCCCTTCACAAGGCACATCTGGGGTTGGAGTTTAAAGGAGAGGCAGATGGGTGGGTGGTTGTTGGGAACAATTGCTGAGTTTATCTAGTGTTGGCTGCTGTTAACATAGTTCCTGGCATCCTCCCAACTGGTTTGATTTACTGCCATGTTACTTCATTTCTGGAACTCCTTATCTTGCCCTACTGGATTTATTACCTTATTTTACCTTGTTGGATTTATAATTTAAAGTTTTCTGTTCACAACATTTGGATTGGATTATCTGCAACCAAAGGCTGTTGCAGGTTAATGGGAGAGTTTTTTTCTCCAGACTGGAAGGTAACCAGGACATTGGGGGCAAAGTTGGAGCTAATAAAGGGACCCAGACTTGTTCTCTGACTGTGTTGCCTTTATGCCATGCCCCAGGTCATCACACTGTTGTTCTTTCTTTTCTGTTGTACCTGATTATATTAGGGCAAAAAGAAAGAGATTCTGAAGTATTGGACTAGAAGACCTCTGAGATCCCTTCCCATTGATTCTCATGATCCTATGTTCTGTGCTTCATTCTTTTTTTCCTGGGGAAGTAAACTTCATGTCATTCCAATACTTTTGAATTTCACTTCTGGTCTTTCCATTTTTAAGGAGTTTATGCTAGGGCAAAGACCCATTATCCTTGCCATTGGGGCTTCTAGATCCTAATTAGACCTTGCTTTGCATGGAGACATTATTTAGAAAAAGGTAGCAGATGCATTCCTGTGATAATGTTCAAACCTGTGTTTCAGAGACCATATGGTCATTTGCATACACTTGGATTGCCAGCCATTCTGATAAAATATAGACTGGACAGCTCCAAATAAATCAGCATAACCTAAAGGCCCTGTCACACTGCCCAACGGATGCAAAACGTATGTAAAAAGGACACAACAGACGAGCAAAATGTTCCATCCGTTGTTATCTGCTCTCAAAAGGGGCAAAAATTTGCATAACCGGATAACACGGAAAGGAACGGATGCGGGGAGGACGCAGGGCAGATGGAAAGCGGATGCGGAACAAAAGCACAGCGGATGGAAGTGGATGGGAGCAGATGGCACATTCGCTAGGCTTCCGGGGGACCTCAGCAAAGCGGACGCAGAATGGATACAGCGGATGTACAGCGGATGCACAGTGGAAGCCTAGCGGATGCACAGCGGAAGCCGAACGGATGCCGAGCGTTAATTGTGCATGCAGGGGGGGATGCATTGTGTAAGCCACGCTGATATAAAGGGAAGCAGCTCGCACGTGGCCAGCATTCGGAGGAAAGACCTGCTGCTGGATACAACGAGTCCTTGCCTGCCCTGCCTGCATGCCTGCCTGCAAGCCTTGCTGCCAGCCTTCCTGCCCTGCCTGCCTGCCAGCCTTGGTGCCTGCCTGCCTGCCAGACTTCCTGCCAGCCTTGGTGCCAGCCTCCCTGCAAGCCAGTCTGCCTGCCAGCCTTGGTGCCTGCCTGCCTGCCTGCCTTCCTGCCAGCCTGCCTGCCAGCCTGCCTGCCAGCCTTGGTGCCTGCTTGCCTGCCAGGCTTCCTGCCAGGCTTCCTGCCAGGCTTCCTGCCAGCCTTGGTGCCTGCCAGCCTTGGTGCCTGCCAGCTTCCCTGCCAGCCAGCAAACCCACAACCATGGGGAAGAAGCGAAAGCCTCAGCAACCTGCGGCCATCCCTGCCAAGAGGGACAGGGCCAACCTCCAGCCCCCTGTCCTGGACTCTGCTTCTGCTGGGGCTTCTGCTGCTCAGGCTCGCTCTTCTGGTGCTGGAGGTTCTGCTGAAGCTGCTCCTGGCGGTGGTGCTTCTGATGGTGCTTACTCTGCTGAAGCTGCTCCTGGCGGTGGTGCTTCTGCTGGTGCTTACTCTGCTGAAACTGCTCCTGGTCCTGCTGGTCCTGCTCGTCCTGCTTGTGCTCCTGGACTTGCTCGTACTGCTCGTCCTGCTCGTGCTCCTGGTCTTGCTCGTCCTGCTTGTCCTGCTGGTGCTCCTGGTCCTGCTGGTGCTGGTGCTGGTGCTGGTGCTGCTGCTGCTGCTGATGATGATGATGATTATGATCCTGCTGGTGATGATGATGATGATGATAATGATCCTGCTGCTGCTGCTCCTATGCTGGAGGAGCAGCCCCTACTACCTGGGAGCCCCTCTGATGAGGGCCCAACTGGTCCTGCCAAAGGGAGGAAGAGGCGTATGTGACAACGGGAGAGGAGGCAAGACTATATTGAGGAGGAACACGAGTATGAGGTGCTGGAGTGGCTGAGAGAGAATGACTATCTGTGGTGGAAGGGACACTGGCTGTACAGGAACACCAAAAGGAAGCAGGCTGCTTGGAGAGAGAGGGCAGAGAGTATGGGTTATACTTCGGAGGTGCTCCACGGCTGGTGAAAGCACATGCACACCTGATACGGGAAGCTGCACCTGAAGAAATCTGGCCAGGCCACGGTCAAGCTGACGGACAGAGAGACCTACGTCATGGCCAGGTGCAGCTTCCTGGAGGGTGAGATCCGCCACTGAGGAGCACCAGCAGCCCCTCTCACTACCCTTTCTCTCCGGCGGCCTGCTGAGAGCCAGTCCTCTTCCGGCCGAGAGTAAGTTCCTGTCTCCAGGCAGGTTTCTGTGGTGTGTGCCACGGCGGAGAACCCGCGGACAGGTGTTGTAACCATGGTGGAGCGCGTGGAGAAATCCCTGGTGCGGTGGGAGAAAGGAGACATTGCGTCCACCACAGCCGTAGCCACATCCACACACCCCCAGCTCCACCTCCACAGAAAGGCAAAGAGCCAGACAGCAGGAGGGGCAGAGCCACACTGTCCTGCTGGAGATCAGGGACACCATCGGCACCAGCATAGATCTCCTCTATCAGCTGGTCAACACCGACTCCTCATCCTCCAACCGCAAGCCTTTCCTCACTTTTGTCAATCAGACCCTCAGGAACAAGGAGGAACCCCAGTACCAGGTGGTAAAGGACCGGATCACCGAGTTGCTTCACAACCCTCCAGATCCAGAGGAACCTGCTCCTACCCAGTCCAGGTCTGCTCCTCCAACCCAGGTGATGTCCCTCCCATTCCAAGGCTTCCCACAGCCCCTCACCTACCAGGGCTACGGCTACCAGGAGGTCCAGCAGCACAGGCAGAAGCCCTTCCCAGTCCAGGCACAGAGACATCGGGCGACACCGTTGCCACCGGTTCCGCTGATGCCACCGATGCCACCCACGCCAATGATACCACCGATGACAGCGATGCCACCCACGCCAGTCCTCACCCAGCTGCAGACCAGCCAGCCCCACTACACTACTCCTTCCTCCACCCCACAGCCAAGCCCGGCCTCAGTACATCTGTCATCAGTCCTGGGGCTGACACCCCAGGGCATGGAGGAAGGACCTCTTATCATCACGGGTCTGAGCCAGATGTCCGAGAGCTTTCTCAACACACCGTCACCTGTTGTCCTCTCGGGGCCAGGCACCCCAGTGGTGCTTCAGACCAGCACTGCAGCAACCACCTCCACAGCACCTGGACCCTTCACCCCTGAGACTGGGCACACCTCCGAGTGACCATGAAGACTGCCAGAGACTGGGTGTGGACTTTATTTGGACACTTGACTTGGGTCATTTTTCTTTTACAGCTTGTTGTTCAATAAAGTTTATCTTTGATTCACACACTTGCTTCATTTCTTTTTTTTAATAAAGTCTTGGTAGAAACTTTTAGAATTGGTTTAAGCCTTTGCATGCTTGTGGGATGGGTTAAGATAGCAGTGGGATGGGGAGGGATACCTTTGGAATGGGTAATAGCTGTGGGGATAGATAAACCTCCAGTGTAAGCATAGTGGGACTGTATGGTCCACCCTCCCAGGTACCACACCTATGGCCCTTTATTATCAATAACAATGTAATAATCATCCACACATGTCAACACAAACACAACTCTTTATTAAACACCCTGTTCATTGTAGGCCCACCCAACATACATGGCCCAATCTCATCAGTGTGATGAGACAGGCTGAAGGAAGCACCCATTAATCATCTATCATCCTGTCTTGCCAGTCCACTGCTCCAGCTGGGGAGTTGCACCAGTGTCTCAGGAGGTTGCGCTGCTTCTTCCCTTCACGTGAGGCTCTGTTGGGGCCTTGCACATCCTCAGTGTCTATCAGGTTTCGCCCTTGCCTCCATTCCCCAGGCTCCATGTCCCCATTGCCTTGTTGGAGGCCCACGAGCCTGTTCTGCAAGACTGGGTAGCGGGTGCGCATGAAATTTTGCAGGATGCAGCGAGCTTCCACGATCCTCCTCACGGTCTCTGGGCGATGCTGCATGGTGGTGAGAAGTACCTGGAACCTGTTGGCCAGGATGCCAAAGGCATCCTCCACCACCCGCCCTGCCCTGGACAGCCTGTAGTTGAAGATCCTCTCTTGACGGGTGAGGAGTCTGGAAGTGTAGGGCTTCATGAGGTAGGTTCTGCAGGAGAAGGCGTCATCCCTCATGATGAAGTAGGGCACATCTTGCGTGTCGTTGGACAGGGGTCCTGGATCTGGGAAGCCCATGATGAGGTTGCCTTCCAGCCCCTCCTTGAGGTGACTGCCGTTGTATACCTGGGCATCTGAACATAAGCCGTTGCCTGAAGCATCGATGTACATGAACTTGTAGTCAGCATCGGCTATGGCAAAGAGGACGATGCTGAAGAAGCCCTTGTAGTTGAAATAAGTGGAGCCCGACTTGGCTGGCGCTTTGTAGGCCACGTGTTTGCCGTCTATGGCTCCAACGTTGTGGGGGAAGTTCCACCTCGGATATCACTGCTCTGCAACTTTCTTCCATCCTTCTTCAGTGGAGGGGCACTGGAGGAGCTCTTCCAGGTATTCTTCGATGATGGCCTGCACCACTTCTCTGACCACAATGCTGATGGTGTTGTGTGGCACCCTCCAGCCGTACTGCATGCTCCTGTAGGTGGTCCCTGAGGCCAGGTGGCGCAGAGTGAGTGCCACCTTGAGCCCAGGTTCCAGGCTGAGCCAGAAGTTGGTGTTTGCCTTGGTCAACCTGGGTGTCAGCCGCTGCACAACTTTGTCAAACATGGCTGGAGGCATCCTCATGAAGTTCTGGAATGCCCGAGTTTCTTTGTTCCTGAGCTCCACCATCAGCTTGTTTTACAGTCCATACTCTGCTCTTCTCCCGATCCATCTTCGGACCCTGACGCTTCTTGGCCGCCTCTTTTTCTTCCCGTAGTAGAGTTCACAGAGCCTGTAGATGGCTTTGCACTGTTGCAGAAGGATGGTGGCTGCCAAAAGGACTTTGTTACGATCCACAGTGGACATGACTGGATGCTGTGGAAGAGGAAGAGTCAGATGAAGGCTGCAGAGGTCTGCACAGCTGGGCTGCTGGTCTGAAAGTGAGATGCAGGTGAGTTGCTCCCCCTTTTTATAGGCAGTATTGGTGTCCCTTTGCATCCTCTAGGCATCCTCTAGGCATCCTCTAGGCATCCTCTAGGCATCCTTAATATCCGAGATAGGTCCTCTCTGCGAACGTTTTTTCCGTTTTAAATGCTTTGTTTCCATGCTGCATCCACTAGGCATCCGTTCTGTATCCATTCTGCATCCATTCCGCTTCCTCCCTGCGTCCGAGCGGATGCGAGTTGCACGAATGCGCAGCGGATGCCTAGCGGATATAGCAGATGTGTAACGGATGCAGAACGGATGCCTAGCGGATGCGTAGCGGATGCAGAACGGACAAATTGGATACATTTTCCGCACAAAAGTTTTGAGCAGCTCAAAACTTTCTGAGCGGATGAAACATCCATAAACGGATGCTGGACGGATAGAGAGGAAGCAAAACGGAGGCAGTGAGTACAGAATGGATACATCGCGTTAACCAATGGATGGCAAGCTTTTTTGTCCATTTTACATCCTCTTTGCATCCGTTGGTGCAGTGCTACAGGGGCTTAATTTATACTGTAAAGCACTGCTTCTCAACACTGGCAATGGTAAGAGATATGGACTTCCATTTCCAAGATGGATGGATGTGGAATTCTGGGAGTTGAAATCCACCCATCTCAAAGTTCAAACATCGGTGTAAACCATAGGAATCTTGAAAGGCTGAATATTTTTGTAATTCACAGGAACTCTGTAAACTATAGTGGAAGTGAGCTTCTTCCTCTTAATAATATAGTTTAACAGTTAACAGCCCTAACAGAATAACAGAGTTGGAAGGGACCTTGCTCAAGCAGGAAACCCTCTACCATTTCAGATGAATAATTGCTCAATCTCTTCTTTAAATCCTTGAGTGTTGGACACCCACAATTTCTGGAGGCAAATTGTTCCACCAATTAATTGTTCTAACTGTCAGGAAATTTATACTTAGGTTGCTTTTCTTCTTAACTAACTTTCATCCATTGTATCATGTCACTGTTGGAATCTGATTCTGAGGAGGAGGCCGAGCAGTTGACAGGGAGTGGGAGTTTGGCTCCAGTGGCTGTGGAAGATACTGGGGAAGGGCACAGTCTGGCTGGGCAGATCAGAAAATAGGTAGAGCAAGGTAGGGGGAATTTAGACAAAGATCCAGGCCCACCCCCTCTTCATCCTTGGGTACACAGGGATGAACAGAGAAGGGAGCAATGTGACTTGCGTGGCTTACAGGGGAGGAAAGGGCCCTGATTTTCTTCATTAGCTGAAGCTGGGAACACAGTGTTTAAAAAGGGAGGTTGTGCACAGCAACTTGTTGCAAACAAATTGTGTATTATCTTGTTTTGTCGAGCCTTATCTGGGTTCCTGGTGTCTTCCCAACTGTGTGTGTTTTGATGGCTTTTGAAGTCTGCAATTTCTTATCCTGACCTGTCCAGTTAATTGCTACAGTGTGGTTTGTGTGGATTTTTATTTAGTTTATATGTACTTTATTTTCGCACTGAATTTCCTTCACTTAAAGACTGTTCTTGGGAAAGTTTTTTTCTCCAGCCAAAGGTGACTGGACATTGGAGACAAAGTTGGAGGTTTAAAAGGGACTTTTCTTACTTTTGTGACTATGTTGCCTTTGTGCCACACCCCGGGTCATTACACATTACTTCATGTCCTGCCTTCAAGTGCTTTGAAGAATAGGTTGAGCCCCTCTTCTTTGTGGCAACCTCTGAGATGTTGGAACACTGCTACCATACACTCCTTTTCATTAAACTAGAATATACAATTCAAACAACCATTTTTTTCTATGTTTTTTCTTCCAGTTTGCTCATCATCTTTGCTCAGGAACTTTCAGAATTTCCAAACTCCAAGGAATGAATGTGAAATCTAAATAATTAAGTGGTCAGAGAAATATTCCTTGACTTGCCATTTGGGATTCTGGAATGTTGTAGTCTCAACATCTGGAGGGCAACAGATTTTTTTTTGTAGGAGAAATTTCATTTGTAGGTGATGTCAGAGAAGAACATGTTCACTGATCATTCTGTCATTCAAACAAAGCTATGGTACTTCTAACACATTTAACAAATATAGGGAAGTTATTTTTGTTGTTGACATTAGGTGGGATTTGGAAAAAAAACTAAGGAAGAAAAATAGAGCAGAACTTGCCAACCCTGAAGCCATTTTCCCCTGGCAACTTCAGGGCTGCCACAGCAGAGATGAGTTGAGCTATAGGAACAGGAGGGGTGAGGTAGAGATAGTTGGGAGATTGTAGCCAAAATAAAATTCTTTCCTTTGTGAACCAAGGACTTTCCCGCCTGCAAGGAAGTGGGATCTGAGACCAGCTGACCCTTGGATTGTGATCTGATTGGATCATGTGATGAATTGCATGGTCAGGGGAAAGAAAACTTTTATTTTTAACTGGAGGGAAACCTGGGGGGTGGGGGTTAGAATCATGTTTTTCCTGACATGGCAATAAATATATATTTTGAGGAATATGCCTGCCTTGGAGTTTTGATTCTGTTGGGTGTGTTACTTGGAATCTTGACAGAATCATTTTTTGAGTTTCACCAAAATGTACCAGAAGCTGTAACTTTACATCTAATCACACTTTATCAAACCTAAAGATGATGAGTTGTTAGGCAATAATACAATGCAGCATAGCATCTTAAGTCAGAGAGATGCTTAGCATCTGAAGCAGGTGGATTGAAAAACACCCACAGTTGCTAAGCCATTGATCCCAATTCCATGTAGCATTGATTTGATCTTCTTGACTGAGTCAAGAAAGAGGACCTGACCTGGGGTGCTCACATTGCAGCACTGGTCAAAAGGGCCCAGCAGAGATTTTACTACCTGAGACTTCTCAGAAAACAACAACTGAATAAAAAACTGCTGGTGACTTTCTCCCGCTGCAGCATAGAGAGTATCTTAACTTACTGCACCTGTGTATGGTTTGCCAATTGCACTGTGGGAGATAGGACAGCACTTCAGAGGGTTAACGTCATTGCCCAGAGGATCATTGGTTGCCCTCTTCCCTCTTTGAAAGAGCTTTATAGCTCCTGCTGCCTAAAGAAAGTTCAAAACATTCTCAAAGATCCATCTCATCCTGGGAACCCTTTTTTTTGAACTCTTACCATCTGGCAGATGGTACAGGATAATAAAAACAAGGACAAATAGGCTGAAAAACAGCTTCTATCCCAGGACAGTAACTATTGAATTCTACTGTATAGTGCAATATTAATACAATATCAGAGGTTTTCAATTCAATATTTAGAATGTGAAGGATGTGTGTTGTGTTTATTTTTAGTCATAATGTACACTGAAGATGATATTTAATTTCGTTATATGAGGTACAGTGACAATAAAGTAAAGTAAACTAAGCCAAGCAAAGGAAGTCCAAAGAGTAATAAAAGGAATGGGTGTTGGTATTCTCTGAGCTTAGTTGTCTTCTTGCAGACATTTCATTACACAAACTAGGTAACATCATCAGTGCTAATCTAATCTGGCACTGATGAGATGATCTCACTGAGTAATGAAATGTCTGCAAGAAAATAACCAAGCTCAGAGAGCACCAAAGACCTTTTATTTCAACCTTTGGCTATATCCATTGAATAAAGAAAAACAGGATAGCAGTGGAGAAAACAGCTCTGTGTGTGTGGGAAGGGGGAAGCAATGGTTACACACACACACAGAGGCAGAACAAGGAAAAAAAGGAACTTGAAGAATAGTCTTTGAGGTCAAATGAAAACATGACAGTGTCCTCTGAAAAGTCATATCTGTGGACCCAGTACTCCAAAAGCCTTATTTAATTTATGAGCCAAATACAATTCTCAAGACTGGCCTAAAAATCTTTAAGGAGAACTTCACATTCCAAGCTATTTAGTCATTCCAAAATTAGTATTCTTGCACCAGAATGGTCAAGCAAGGAAGAAATGGTGGGACGTCAAATTTCTTACCTGGAAGGTATTCTCCCATCTCATATCCAAATTGGAATTCATCTGAATCTTTCTTTTTCATGCCATAATCTTATCCAAGGAGATTTGAGGACCTGCAGGGTTACCCTGCATGAAACAAATTGCTCTGCAGAATTGTTGATGAAGTTAAAACAGCCGGCATAAAGCTTCAAGACTGGCTTTGAAGGAATGCCTATTAATGAGCACTGTTTTTTAAAGGGCCTATAGATAAGCTGTATGGTATGGAACACATTTCCTATGTATATGTATATATAATGTATGTCACATTTTTTATTTATATCAAGAAAAAAGAAAAATAACAGATATACTGATAGTAAATGATAATACACATAGTAATTATAACCATATTTATAATTATATTAGCTTATTTATGATCATGTTGATTATACTAGCATACTTATAATTATGAACAACATACAGGAAAAAAATGCTTTTTCAAACGCTGCTTCCCTGCATGCAGCACTGCTCAGCTGTCCAGGCAGCAAGCTGACGAAGATGTACATACGTGCACAGCGTGCAGGGAAGCACATCGTAAATCACCAAACCAGTAGTTAACACTGTCAGATCCCACCCATGCATCCATGTATGTATTTTCATCCAATATTTTCTTGCTTTTATACATGTCCGCCACATATGATAGTCGGTACCTGGAGTCTGATTACATTTCCAACATTTGGTGGACATGTTGTTAAACATTTTTGTTAATCTTGCTGGTGGCAAATGCTACTTGTGAAACATTTTATAAAGATTTTCCTTTTCCTTGCAATGACCACATTTTATGGCAGGGAGGAAGAACTTTAAATTCAACCAATTTCAAATCAGTTGAGATTCCAGATCTTGTTAATATTTTAGAGATCTATTGCTTTCCTGGCTTTCCTTCCATCAATGAAATCTGAAAGGAAGACATCTGGAAGACTCAACTCCCCTTGGACAGATTAGGAAGTGTGAACAACCAAGAAGTAAAAGGATGCACAATAGACAATAAAATCCACATCAGTAGCACCCTTTATTGCTTCTAACAACCAGTTAAGCTCAGAAACACCCCACTGAGAAACTTAAAATATGTTCAAATTTCTTGAGAATAAAGTAGTAGAAGCTTCTTTTTCAGGAAAGCCTTGCTCTTTATTAAAAATTGAATCCTTACTAAAAATAGCAGACTCCTTTTAAAGTTTTTCTTTCTCATGTCCTTTCCTTTCTTAGGCATGTTAGGGTCACATCCTTTACAATTCCCAGGCAACTTGCTGGTCAGGCTTCCCACAAATTGTGATCCCAAACAATCTGAGATCACAGGTTAGTAAGCTCAGTGTGTAAGTTGAATAACCTCCCTATTCAGCTATATACTGTATTGTGGCAACATGTCTGTTTTAGGATAGTATACATGGTTTGCCCTGCAAACTGGCTAGGAAATTGGAAGTTGAAATCCACACATCTTAAAGGTTGAAAAACAGTGGATCAACCTGATCTTTGAAGATTAGCAATTAGCCATAGTTGATTATGTTGCAAAGATCCAGGAGAAGAGCCTTTTCTGCCATAGCTTCTGCCCATTGGAGCATCATTAACTCCCACCCCCAGGTGAGACCCTCATCAACTCTCCTGCCCTTTCATAAAGGCCTGAAGATCTGGCTCAACCAGTTGGCCTGGAGCCCCAAGAGGCATGCACTTCTCTGGAGGTTGCAAATAGATTAAGAGAAGATCCTACCTCTCCCTGTGTAGTTCATGCTCCCTTCTCCCCATCTTTTAATTATAAGTTATTGTTACTTATTGTTTTGTGTTTGTACGCTGCCAAGAATCAACTCTAGATGAAATGGGTGGCACAAGGAAGGAAGGAAGGAAGGAAGGAAGGAAGGAAGGAAAGGAAAGGAAAGGAAAGGAAAGGAAAGGAAAGGAAAGGAAAGGAAAGGAAAGGAAAGGAAAGGAAAGGAAAGGAAAGGAAAAGAAAAGAAAAGAAAGAGTAGCAAGGTGGATGGACTGAGTTATGGTGGTGATGAATGTGCTTTTGGAAAATCTGAAAGACCAAGTTAGGGACAGATCATCATGGAGAAAATCTATCTATGTGGTTGCTAAGAGTGGACACTTACTTGATGGTCCATAATAAATCCCCTTTCCCAACTGAGAAAATGTCCACATCTACAGGCATTCAATCAATGTGTGTAGGATGGAACAGAAATTGCTCTCCAGCAAAAATTGAATTTCAAGCTGGAAATAAAAACCAGGAGTATATGGGTTCCAGATTCATCTGGGGCATGATGCATCTGGTGACCTTGGACCAGTCACTCTGTCTCAGCTCCTGGAAGAAGGCAAGGGCAGTTAACTTCTGATGATGTTGCCAAGAAAACATCATGGAGTTGTCCAGGCAGTTTCCAAGAGTCAGCACACATATACACATCACAGGTAATGATACTTTCTTGTGTGGGAATGCACCTCATCTGCTGTCACTTGTCGGAATGTAGAAACACTTAGAACAGGACACTGAATCAATAGAAACTGCAATTATAATTTTTTAAAAAACATTCCTATTCCAACCAAGTTAAAAATATTGATTCTTACAAAAAACAATTACGATGCTTCTCAGAAGTAGAAATCCAACACTGTGTGTTCAGGATTGCAAACCAAATTCTACTGGATATACAGTTATGCTCATTTGCTTACTCTGTATAATCTTGACATAAAATGAGGGTTTGAAGTGGGATAAAAAAGGTTGTTGCTCCAGCAATTAGAGCAAATAATAAATCTTGTTCAAGAGCTAAGGAAGAATCATTAAAACTTTTCATTTTCAAGATGACTTTCCAAGAGTAATAATTGCAACTCACATTTAATACAGCTCATTGGATCTAGCTTGTGAACAAAAAAGAGCAAGCTTTGCATTTCCAAATGGACATTAAACATTGTTACAACAGTATTTAAATGTGCATCAGTGACTTATCTTAAATAAAAAAATAGGGGAGGGGAGGTAGTTTATGAAGAGGCTAGCAGATCAGCTGTGTCTTTTTTCAGGTGAAGATAACTTCAGACAGTCAATGAGTATGGTGGGTTGTGCTATTGCAATGTACCCTTTATGGAGTTAGGTCTACTGCAGAAACATTTCTTGGTTGAAATGAAATCAGGCACACTTCTACATATTTAGCTGCCAAAGAAAGGATTCCATATTGGCTGAGGAATTCTGGAAGTCTATACATCTTAAAGTTGCAAAGATTGGAAACCTCAGGCCTAAGAAATTAACCAAAGACTCCCACAGCTCAGCTAATAGTCTATTTCTTCCTAGTGCTTTATTTTATGTTTTATAAGTATAGGTGGTTCTTGACTTACAACCATTTGTTTAGTGGTCATTCAAAGTTATGATGGCACTGAAAAAAGTGACTTATGACCAGTCCTCACACTTAGGAGACCTTTGTAGCATCTCCATGGTCATATAATCAAAATTCAGGTTCTTGATAATTGGCATGTCAGCATTCCAACTAAGAAACTCCAAAACAATAAACTCTGAAACAAGCATTTTCTCAAAGTTCCATTTTATTAGATCTGTCATATTGGCACATCTGGGAAAACTCAAATTTGAGAGTTCTGGGTTTGCCCTTCCCAATAGAAATTCAAAGATCCATCCCCTGCATCCACCATCCCATCACATGGCCCATTCCAACTGGAGACATTTATCCGCACACTTCTCTCCAGGTACAGAGTAACATGTCCATGACTCTCTGAGAAAGAATGTTGTTGAATCTAATAGAATTCTTTATTGGCCAAGTGAGATTGGACACACAAGGAATTTGTCTTGGTGCAAATACTCTCAGTATACATAAAAGAAAAGATACATTCATCAAGAGTCAAGAATCATAAGGTACAGCACTTAATCTACCTCAGTATGAAATCCCTCCTCCCAAATTTCCAGGCACTAAATGTGGCAGCCTGGAAGCTTCCAAGTAACATGGCTTCCAAGGCTGATATGGCATGTGTTTATGACAATGTCCCTTGAAGGTGCCATTTGAGCAAGATGGCTATTCCTTCATCTCCCAGTGCTCAAAATTCATTGGGGTCTACTGACTTGCAGTTTCCTTATGAGGAGCAGCTGTTTGGAGTGTTTATGGCTGATCTCTCATCCCTTTTTTTTTGTTGTTCCAGAGAGATTCAAAGAGACAATCTACTCACTTTTTGCAGAGCTGTTTTTCCCAGCTGCCATGTCTTCCTCTGGAAGTCCTGATAGTAATAATTTATCATAATCTATTCTGTAATCAGATAAGAGGCAAAAAAAAAAACCAGGAAAAAATTAACATATTTCTAACAGCTCTATTAGTCTGGTTCTAACGCAATTGGTAGGCAATAACAGGACTGAGAAAGATCCTCAGAGAAATAATCACCTGCCTATAACTCATGGTTGGGATTTCAAAATTACCAAAAATAGAACATTGGTGTCAATCTGATAATCTAGATATGAAGACACCCATGCTATAAAGTCCAAGGATCATAAACCAAAGATATGTTGGCAAAACAAAATTGGAAACAAGAAGCCAGAGGAAGACAGATCTGTTAGAGATTTTTTCCAACAAATGGAGGAAAAATTTATCTAATTAGAGAAGTTAATTCCTTCTGCTGTTGAGCATTCATGCCCATCTTTAGTTGGCAGCATGATTTAGGGTTTGGCATTCTTCCCTGTTCAGGCACTGACTTCATGCTATCAGAATCAAACAGCGACCTGTACTGCATCTGGTTCATTTTTCACAGGTGGCTGACAGTCTGTTGCTTTCTCAACTGCAGGCTAGGAGTGCACTAACTTTTCTTCTTCAGCCTTGGAAGACTCAATAACAATGTCTATTAAATTTGATTGCTGCTGCCAAGAGTACTCTCTCTCTCCCCTCCTTCCCTCCCTCCCTTTTTTCATGAACTTCAACTAGGTGTATCTGTAGTTTGTTACAGACAGAAGTTAAACCCAGTTTGATTTTTCATCATGTGTGTCTGTGTGTCTGTGAACACACATCATGTGTGTTCTTCCTAACAACTAGGAAGAACGTTTGTCCATGATTTCTGCATCTATCTCTTGGACACCCCCCACCCCCCAGTGATCAAGGAAATTGGCTTGATTTTTCTTTGCAGCTGAGAATGCACAGGAATGGGCTCCAACTGTAAAATTGCAGCTTTTCTTACAAAACAACAAGTAAAGGAGACCGGAAGCCTTTTTAGAAAAGATAATGGTCTGCTGAGCTCCACTGCTCAAAAGGGTTGCTGAAGCCTCTAGATGTCATTAAATTAACAACGTGTTTAATTAAATATTGATCACTTTCACTATCAGACATGGCAGAATGATTTGCATTATGACCTGTACTTTCAATTTACCATTTCCTACTGACAAACATAGCCCAGTCAAACACAACTAATTATTTTAATCATTTTTGCTTCCCCATGTCCAGACTTGACAGGAATTTTTCCTTTCTTCTCCCCGCTCTTAATAGCACACCCATGGATCCTTAAAGCCACAGAGTATTGCATATAGCTAGCCCTCAACTTCCAGCCATAATGACTCGTAAAGTGCATCATCACATGACCAGATCCAATCTTACAATCATTTTTGTGGTGGTCGTCAAGCAAATGTGGCAGTTAGGCACATATTGTTCACTCTGGGGTATTTTTCTTAAAAACCAGAAATAAATGCTGGTGTGAGGCAAGAATGTCATAAATTGTGATCAAAATTTAATGAGTTAGTTGGACTTTTATTGGTCTGAAAGTGAACTTTAAAGTATGCTGTTAAGAGAAGGTTAAAAATGTATTAGAATGTTTTGGTTTTAGAAATTTTTTAAAGAAAAGCTTAGTGTAAAGGAAAAGTAGAAAAAGAAAAAAGAAAGTAAAGAGAAAGCTAATATCAAGAAAAGAAAAGAAAAGAAAAGAAAAGAAAAGAAAAGAAAAGAAAAGAAAAGAAAAGAAAAGAAAAAAAGAAAGAAAAATTTAAAAAGAGATAAAAAGCGGCTCCTGAAATCTTACAACCCTTATAAAAACAATTGTATTTTAACCTCTGTCTCTAAAGTTACTTCATGATACTCTTCTATCTTGCCTCATCATCAAAACCATAAATCACATGTTCACTTTTTCATGATTACACAAAAAGAAGACATTTCTACTCACTAATAAATGTAAAGGGCCTGTCACATAGGCCGACGGATGCAAAACGTATGTAAAAAGGACAAAACGGATGAGAAAATGTTCCATCCGTTGATATCCACTCTCAAAAGTGCCCCGAATTTGCATAAGCAGAGCGGACAACAATGGAAAGGAACGGATGTGGGGAGGATGTAGTAGGGATGTAAAGCGGATGCTCCACGGAAGCCTAGCGGATGGAAATGGATGGAAGCGGATGGCACATCCCCATGGCTTCCGGGGGAGCACAGCGAAGTGGATGCGCAACGGAAGGAATGGATGCAGAGCGGATACCTAGCGGATGATGCGGATGCATCATGGAAGCCTAGCAGATGCCTAGCAGATGCCTAGCGGATGCAAAGTGTTCACTGCGCATGTGGGGAGGATGCATTGGGTCAGCCCCGCGGATATAAAGGGATGCAGCTCTCAAGAAGGTCACCATTCAGAGGAAAGACCTGCTGCCAGACACAGCTCCAGCCAACAACCATGGGGAAGAAGAGGAAGCCTGTGCCTACTCCTGCCAGCCCTGGCAAGAAGGACAGGGCCACCATCCCACCCCCTGGCACTGACTCTGCTTCTGCTGGGGCTTCTGCTGCTCGGGCTGACTTTTCTGATAGTGGGGCTTCTGCTGACGCTGCTCCTGGTGCTGGTGCTTCTGCTGGTGCTTACTCTGCTGGCGCTGCTCCTGGTGCTGGTGCTTCTGCTGGTGCTAACTCTGCTGGTGATGCTCCTGGTCCTGCTGGTCCTGCTGGTGCTCCTGGTCCTGCTGGTCCTGCTGGTGCTTACTCTGCTGCTGCTGATCCTGGTGCTCCTGGTCCTGCTGGTGCTGCTGGTGCTCCTGGTGCTGCTGGTGCTGCTGCTGCTGGTGGTCCTGCTGCTCCTTGTGGTCCTGCTGGTGCTGCTGGTCCTGCTGGTGCTAACTCTGCTGCTGTTGATCCTGGTGCTGCTGGTCCTGCTGCTGCTGCTGGTCCTGCTGCTCCTGGTGGTCCTGCTGGTGCTGCTGGTGCTGCTGATGCTGCTGGTGCTGCTGGTCCTGCTTTTGCTGCTACTGTTGTTGTTGTTGCTGCTGCTGCTGGTGTGCTGGAGCAGCCCCTAGAACCTCATAGTCCCTCTGATGAGGGCCCAGATGTTCCTGCCAGAGGGAGGAAGAGGCATATGCGAGAACGGGAGAGGAGGCAATACTCCATCGAAGAGGAACATGAGGATCAGTTGCTGGAATGGCTGAGGGAGAATGAGTATCTATGGCGGAAGGGACACAGGCTCTATCGAGACACCAAAAGGAAGCAGGCTGCTTGGAGAGAGAAGGCAAAGAGCCTGGGCTACACTTTGGAGGTCCTCCTTGGCTTGTGGAAGCACATGCACACCTGGTACAAGAAGCTGCACCTCAAGAAATCTGGCCAGGCCACGGTCAAGCTGACGGACCGGGAGACCTACGTGATGGCCAAGTGCAGCTTCTTGGAAGGTGAGATCCGCCATCGAAGAGCAGCCTCTCTCACAACCCTCTCTCTCAGGCAGCCCACAGAGAGCCAGTCCTCTTCTGGCCTAGAGTCAGCTCCTGTGTCCAGGCAGTTATCTGTGGAGCATGCAATGATGGAGACCCCCCGACAGCTGTACTCCCCATGGCGGACTGCATGGAGGACCCCCTGACGCAGTGGGAGCAAGGAGGGGGCACGTCCACCAGAGACCAACCCACATCCACCCCCAGCTCCACCTCCACAGAAAGCAGGCAGAGAGCCAGACCGGAGGGTCAGAGCCACACTGTCCTGCTGGAGATCAGGGACACCATCAAAAGCAGCGTAGATCTCCTCTCTCAGCTGGTACACACTGACATACCATCCTCAAACTGCAAGCCCTTCCTCACCTACGTGAACCAGACCCTCATTGACATGTCCGAATCACAGTACCAGATGATAAAGGAGAGGATCACCGGTATTTTGAACAACCCTCCAGACCCAGCTGAACCTGCTCCCCCCCAGTCCAGGTCTGCTCCTCCACCCCAGGTGATGTCATAGCCCTTCCAAGGCTTTCCACAGGCCCTCACCTACCAAGAATAGGGCTACCAGGAGTTCCAGCAGCACAGGCAGCCCTTCCCAGTTCAGGCACAGGTTCATCATATGCCACCGGTGCCACTGATGCCACCGATGCCATCTACATCACTGATGCCACCCATGCCACAGATGCCACCCATGCCACAGATGCCACCCACGCCTCACCTCACTCACCTGCAGACCAGACAGCCCCACTACGCTCCTCCTTCCTCCACCCCACAGCCAAGCCCGGCCTCAGAACATCTGTCATCAGTCTTGGGACTGACACTACATTTCCTGGAGGAAGGGGCTCTCAACATCACAGGACTGAGCCAGCTCTCTGAGAGCTTCCTCCACACACCATCCCCTGTTGTCCTCTCGGGGCCAGGCACACCAATGGCGCCTCAGACCAGCACTCCAGCAGCAGCCACCTCCACAGCACATGGACCCTTCACCCCTGAGACTATGGGCATGCCTCAGAGTGACTGGGAAGAGTGCCAGAGACTGGGTTGCTACCTGTTGACTTTATCTTTGCTTGGGACACTTTACTTGGGTCATTTTGCTTTTACAGTTTGTTATTAATAAAGTTTATCTTTGCTTCACACACTTGCTTCAGTTCTTTTAGTCAATAAAGTCTTGGTGGAAACTTTTAGAAATGGTTTAAGTCTTTGCATGCCTGTGGGATGGGTAAGGATAGCAGTGGGATGGGTAATAGCTGTGGGATAGGCAGGGATACCTGTGGGATGGGTAATAGCTGTGGGATGGGCAGGGATACCTGTGGGATGGGTAATAGCTGTGGGATGGGCAGGGATACCTGTGGGATGGGCAGGGATACCTGTGGGATGATTAATAGCTGTGGGATAGATAAACCTCCAGTGCAAGCATAGTGAGACTGTATGGCCCACCCTCCCAGGTGCCACCCCTATGGCCTTTTATAACAATGTAATCATTCATCCACACATTTCAACATAAACACAACTCTTTATTAAATGCCCTGTTCATTGTAGGGCACTCAACATACATGGCACAATCTCATCAGTGTGATGAGACAGGCTGAAGGAAGCATCCATTAATCATCTATCATCCTGTCTTGCCACTCCACTGCTCCAGCTGGGGAGTTGCACCAGTGTTTCAGGAGGTTGCGCTGCTTCTTCCCTTCACGTGAGGCTCTGTTGGGGCCTTGCACATTCTTAATGTCTATCAGGTTTCGCCCTTGCCTCCATTCCCCAGGCTCCATGTCCCCATTGCCTTGTTGGAGGTCCACGAGCCTGTTCTGTAAGACTGGGTAGCGGGCGCACATGAGATTGTGCAGGATGCAGCAAGCTTCCACGATCCTCCTCACGGTCTGTGGGCGATGCTGCATGGTGGTGAGAAGTACCTGGAACCTGTTGGCCAGGATGCCAAAGGCGTTCTCCACCACCCACCTTGCCCTGGACAGCCTGTAGTTGAAGATCCTCTCTTCACGGGTGAGGCATCTGGAAGAGTAGGGCTTCATGAGGTAGGTTCTGAGGGAGAAGGCGTCATCCCTTACGATGAAATAGGGCACATCTTGTGTGTCATTGGGCAGGTGGTCTGGATCTGAGAAGCCCATGATGAGGTTGCATTCCAGCCCCTCCTTGAGGTGACTGGCGTTGTATACCTGGGCATCTGAACATGAGCCGTTGCCTGAAGCATCGATGTACATGAACTTGTAGTCAGCATCGACCATGGCGAAGAGGATGATGCTGAAGAATCCCTTGTAGTTGTGATAAGTGGACCCTGAGTTGGCTGGAGCATTGCAGGCCACGTGCTTGCCATCGATGGCTCCAACGGTGTAGGGAAAGTTCCATTTCTGATACCACTGCTCTGCAAATTTCTTCCAGGCTTCTTCAGTGGAGGGGCACTGGAGGAGCTCTTCCAGGTATTCTTCGATGATGGCCTGCACCACTTCTCTGGCCACAATTCTGATGGTGTTGTGTGGCACCCTCCAGCCATACTGGATGCTCCTGTAGGTGGTCTCTGAGGCCAGGTGGCACAGAGTCAGTGCCACCTTGAGCCCAGGGTCCAGGCTGGGCCCGAGGTTGGTGTTTGCCTTGGTCAACCTGGTTCTCAGCTGCTCCACAACTTCGTCAAACATGGCTGGAGGCATCCTCATGAAGTTCTGGAATGCAAGAGTGTCTTCATTCCTCAGCTCCACCATCAGCTTGTTGTACAGTGCGTACTCCGCTCTTCTCCTGATCCATCTTTGGACCCAGACACTTCTTGGATGTCTCCTTTTCTTCCCGTAGAACAGTTGAAAGAGCCTGTAGATGGCTTCGCACTGTTGCAGAACGATGGTGGCTACCAAAAGGAGTGTGTGATGATCCATGGTGGAGATGACTGGATGCTGTGGAAGAGCAAGAGCCAGATGAAGGCTGCAGAGGTCTGCACAGCAGGGGTGCTGGACTGAAAGTGAGATCCAGGTGAGTTCCTCCCCCTTTTTATCGGCAATATAGGTTTTCCACTATGTGTCCTTTTGCATCTTCTAGGCATCCTCTAGACATCCTTAACATCCGAGATAGGTCCCCTCTGCGAACGTTTTTTCCATTTTAATGCTTTGTATGCGAGCTGCATCCGCTTTCATCCTTTCTATGTCCGTGCTACTAATGCTGCGTTTCCGTTCCATGTCCGTTTCACTTCTTCCCTGTGTCCGTTTTCCACTGGAGTGGATTTGAGTTGCGTGGATGCACAGCGGATGCCTAGCAGACATAGCGGATGCGTAATGGATGATGATGGACGTCTAACGGATGTTCCCAGTATGAGTAGCGGATGTATAACGGACGCGTTGGATACATTTTCCACTCAAAAAGTTTTATGCAGCTCAAAACTTTTTGAGTGGATGAAATGTCAATAGACAGATGCTGGACGGATAGAGAGTATGAAAAAGGACGCAGTGAGTAGAGAACGGATGCATCACGTTAACCAACGGATGGCAAGTGTTTCTCTCCGTTTTACATCCTCTTTCCATCCGTTGGTGCTGTGTGACATGGGCTTAAAGTCTGTTTCTCTCATCAAAGAAATTAGTTTAACCAACTCAGCAAGATTTGTCGGCTTCACCAACCATTTCTCCATAGTAGATAGAGTCAAATCTTTCCATCTCTGTGCATATAATGATCTTACCATAGTGATGTTGTACTGAAGTAATATTTTGTAGCTTTTTATAATTGTTTACCAATCAATACGAAAAGGAAAATTTTGGTTTCAACTAAATTAGTGTTTCTCAACCTTGAAGATGTGTGGACTTCAACTTCCAAAATTCCCCAGGCAGCATTCATTAACTGAGGAATTCTGGGAATTGAAGTCCACACATTTTCAAGGGGCCAAGGCTGAAAAATAATGAACTAAATATTAATCTTTGAAATCTATTTGAATTCAATGTTTTTCAACTTCTTTACATCAAGCATGATAAAATGTCCCTTTGTGTTGTCCACATTTCCAACATACATTTGAAGTGTTTTTATACATTCCAGATAATTTCTCTCACAATGTTTTTCATTTTATAAAAATTGTTTTTGAGATTACTTTTTCTATAAATTTCTCCATGACTATTTGGTTATGAGGTTTCCAAATTGATCAGTTTACAGACACCTCTTACCATTATTTTTTTTAAAGGAGATTAGATTTTGGACCAAAAAAAGACAGATATGACCAGACTTTTTTCATCATTGCCAGTTATGCTAAACCACTGATGACCAATCATTCATGAGTCATCCTAATTTTGTATTTAACATTTATTTGATTTGTCAATCACTTACAAGATACAGGCATAAGAATAAATATAATTTTGAATACATGAGATAGATGCTTATAAGAAAAATAAAAAAGAACAGGACAGGGACAGTAGGCACGAGGGTGCACTTATGCATGCCCCCTACAGGCCTCTTAGGAAGAGGGTGAGGTCAAAAGTAGACTGTCTAAGGTTAAAGTTTTTGGGGTTTGGGAAAGAAACCACAGAGTCAGGTAGAGTATTCCAATATTGACCACTCTGTTGCTGAAGTCATATTTTATGCAGTCAAGTTTGATGCGGTTAATCTTGAGTTTGTATCTATTGTTTGCACTTGTGTTGTTATGGTTGAAGCTGAAGTATTCCAATGAATACAGATAGGACATTGCAATGTATGATTTTATATACGATACTTAGATCGGACCAAAGGCGGTGTAGTTCTAGGTTTTCTAGTTCTAGAATTTCGAGTCTGGTGGCATAAGGTATTCTGCAATGAGTAAAGGAATGGAGAACTGTTCTTGTGAAATATTTATGGACTTTTTCAATTGTGTTAATATCAGATACATGATATGGATTCCAGACTGATGAGCTGTATTCAAGTATAGTCTAGCAAATGTTTTGTATGCTCTAGTTAGTAGAGTGATATTATCAGAGAAGAAGCTACGTAGAATAAGGTTAACAAATCTTAATGCCTTTTTGGCTATGTAGTTACAGTGGGCTCTAGCACTTAGATCATTTGAGATGAGTACTCCAAGATCCTTGACAAAGTTTGGATCCTCATCAAGGTCTTGACTATTTAGTTTGTATTTTATTTTCTGATTTTTTTCTGCCAGTATGTAAGACAGAGCATTTATTTGTTGAAATTTGAAGTTGCCATTTGATTGACCATTCTGATTCATAGTCAAGCTCTTTTTGGAGGGTAGTAGTATTGTCTGTGGTGTTGAATAGCTTTACATCATCAGTGAAGAGAATGCAGTTGCTCTTAATATGATCACAGAGGTCATTTATGTAGAGTATGAAGAGAGTTGGTTCTAAAACACTGCCTTGGGGGACACCACTGTTGACAGGTACAGAAATTGATAGGACGCTCCCAATTTTGACCATTTGTTGTCTGTTTGACAGGAATGCTTCTATCCAATTATGCAGGTGTCTGGAGATCCCGTAAGATTTTAGTTTTAGGAATAGTTTGTCGTGTACCACTGAATCAAAGGTTTTACAGAAGTCTATGTAGATTGTGTCTCTTGCTTTGCCCTGATCAAGTTGTGTAGTCCATATGTTTTTGCAGTGTAAGAGTTGCAGATTACAGGATAGCTTTTCCTAAAACCAAATTGTTTATTAGAGAGTAGGTTGTTTGTTTCGAAGTGGAAGATGATGGATTGGTTAATAATTGATTCCATGACTTTACAGGTGACACAGCATAAGGAGATTGGTCTGTAATTTTCAACTAAGCTGGTGTCCCCTTTTTGAAGATGGGGATGACCATGGCTTGTGACCATAGTTTTGGCAAGGAGCTGGTCCTGAAAGATTTGTCAAAGATTATGCTTAGAGGTTCTGCTATAGCAGTGGATAGCTTTTTTAAGAAGTAGGCACATATTCCGTCCAGTCCAATAGATAGGGATGGTTTTAAATTGCTCAGTGCTTTTTCAACAATGTCTCCTGTAAAATCAATATGTGTTTGATCATTGTAGTTGTCTGTGGTTCGACTAGGAAGTACTGGGCTTGATCCATTGCTGTTTACAAATACTGAACCAAAGAATGTATTAAAGAGGTTTGCTTTGATGATGTCGTTGTTCCAGTCTTTGCCATTAGGTCCTTTCAGAGGTTGGATGGACCTTGAGTCTTTTAGTTTGGTTTTTTTACAAAATTGTAGAAAGTGAGCGTAGAATTTGTGCGTAGAAGGTTTTCCTCTTGTTTAATATGATAATTAGTGCATTCAGTTTTTATCTGGTGGCATAGATTTATTTTTTTGAAGAAAATTTTATTGATTTTTTAGAAACAAACATAAACAAACACAACACAGAACATGAAAACATAAAACCTCTTTTCTGAAAGCAGCCTGATCCCGGGTTATGTCTCTTTGTACGAACACCAATTCAAATTCATGCTCATTTTTATGTACCATTCCATATCTTATTACCATTCTACATTTTCTATATAGCTTCTCCCCTCTTAACTTTCTTAATTTTATTTTTATTTGTTTCATCTCAAATCAGATCATTATATTTATATTCTTTGTCTGTCCTATTTCAGCTGTCTATTATCTTTTCTCATTAAACAAAATTCCTCCTGTGGTCACTGATTGGAGCATGACGCCTTTATATCTTTCCCCTAAAATTATAACACTTAATATAGAACATAACTTCCATTCAGATTCTGCATAGTACATTAAAGCTACACGCTACATTTTAAAAACAAAAAGAAAAGAAAAATATAAATATATAATATAATTAAAACAACGATCTATACCAATTCAATTCTATCATTAATGTTAATATTCATTTAAATTTTAAACATTTAACACATGACTTTTCAAATAGGTATCTTGCTTCTATGGGAACGCTTATAAACTTTCCATAATTACTTTCCCCCCACTTCACTTGCATTTTAAAACATTAAGCCATTAAAATGTTCCCATTCCTTTCTAAATTAATTCTCTCATTTAATTCATTGCATTTATTTTATTCACAAATGTTTCACTAAATCATATGTAGTTTCCAATTTTCTAACATTATTTCTAAATACAAATATAACAATACAATCATATGTACCTTTGCAGAATCACTTTTGCAATTAAATTTTTACCCATTATCTCTAAATAAGTCCTGTTTCTTTACATCTTGCTTCACAGCCTTGTGAAACCCCTTTTCACCTTATTTTTCCCTTTTTTTTGGTTGTTTTTTTAGGTCTCAAATTCTCCATTCTCTTTCCTTTTTCTTCCCCAAGTAGAGTTACTTGTTCATTTAAAATGGCTTCTTCTTTGTCCCAATCTTCTTGTTGCATCGTCTTTTCTTGTAATTTCTCGTAAGTAGAGATCGCCATTTCTAAGAATTGAAAAACGGAACCAAGAGAGCCCTTCCCTTCTTGTTCCTCTTCTTTAAGTTTATTAAATTCTATTTTCAGTTCATCCACAAGTGATTCCATTGTAGAGTTTTTTTTTCTTTTAAAAGAACCACCCAAGTGTTTTTAATCCTCCAAATATAGTTCCAAAAGTCCCAAAGTCAGCAAGCAATCCAAATACACACAAGCTGTTTCTTTTGATACCTTCTTCCTTTTTTTACTTTCTCTTCCTGGGGTTGGTATTTAGTTACAAAGTTCCAGTTAAAATGAATCTTTTAGAAGTCCTGTTAAAATTTAACTTTAGATTCTTTAGATTCCAGGCTATCTCCTCCTTCCAAATCCTGTTCTTATTCTCTTCCTCTCCCTTCCCACTTACAGCAAAAAATAAATAAAAATCCTTCTTTCTTTTTATATTCAGAAATTTTTATTATCCCCTTGGCATTAAATTTTCCAGCTTAAATACCTGTTGATGCCAAAGCAGATTTTTCTGATTTCTCATTCATCTCTATTCACTGTCAACATAAGGAAGGAGAGTGAAACATTTTTTTTCCCTTTTCACTTTCATTTGCTGCTTCTGAATCTTCTTTGGGAGCGATTTATCCTTTTTTAAAATTTGAGTTCCAGGATGCCTTAACTGTTGTTTCTTATCCCAGTCAGCCAAAACTTTCACTTCAACACTTTCTTCTTCCTGCATTCTTTTCTGGATGAGAGCTTCTTTGAGGCAGCCATTTCTGACCGCTGCTGTACCGCCTTCAGGAAAGGGAGTTTAGCCAGCTGGGGAGGAAAGATGCAGCTTTCCTCAACCCTGCTGGAATCTCCCCCATCTTCACCAACCTCTACAAGGTGGCTTAGCCCCGAAGCCAGCTTGCTCAGGGTGCTCTGGTAGCGCACCCAGGCAGAAACCGCACACAATCGCAGATTCCTGCCTGCTGCCGAAGCCCTGCAAACCGGAAGTTCGTGGTGGCATAGATTTTTGTATCGGCTTTTGAAGTTGTCAACATGACCAGATTTGTTTTTTCACCAAAGTGATCTTTTGGGATTGAAGCTTCCTTATTGTTATGGGTTATCTGTTTTCCTGGTTTTGGGAGTTTTTATTGGTACATATAGTTTGATGGCTCTTTTGATTTCTAGTAAGAATATGTTGTAATGGTCTTCTACAGTATTGCATCTAGTGAATAGAAATTGCCAATCAAGGGAAGAGAGATTGTTGATTATAAGATCATAGTTGGGGATTTTGTCATTGTGATGATTTTTGTGTGGACGTATGTTGAGAGAAAAGTCAATCATGTTGTGGTCACTGTTGGAAAAGGGTTCTTTAATTTGTATTCCATAAATTGAATTCAAACTAATGCAGAAGATGAGATCGAGGCAGTTGTTAAACCTAGTATTGTTGGTTACCAGTGTTCCAGTCCCAGATTTGTTACAGCATTGTAGAAGGTTGCATATATAGGTTCAGTTGTACATTCATTTAGGATCCAGTTAATATGAGGTAGATTGAAGTCACCAAGAAAGATAAAAGCATGTGGGCAAGATGCTGCCCTTGTTAGTAATGTATTGAGCTTGTTTATTTTGTTTATTTGTTTATTTTCATAGATCTTACAAAATGTCTACAATAAAAATCCATGGCAGATTTATTTTAATACCTTATTACCATTTGAACCATCCAGTTTTTAATCTGTAGATAGGAGACTATTACCTGCACAGTCAAAATTTCTTTCAGAATAAAAAGAGAAGCCATCTAATCATGCAACCTGTCTTAATTTACAGACCAGATTGAAGAGAAACTAGCTTTTAAATAAAATATCTTGGTTGCTGCATGATGTGGATAGTCAGTCTGATGCTATAAGCTGCATCTGGACGTATATCAGATAATTCGTCAGACTCATTCAACATGTCAAAAATAACAGAATAAATCAGACTGATTTTGACACATAACAAAATGGTTGTGGATTCAGCCCTATTTCTCTTGGTCTAGAGAGGGTGCTGAAAATTGGCCATGCCTTCCAATTTCAGATGTTGTGTGAGTGCTGAATTTCTCTGTGGTGAGTCATCTTACAGTTTTATGTGTTGCCATCTTCAGGTTTTAATTGTACTAGGTCCCTGACACTGATTTCTAAAGGAGCCAATCCAGGTCAGATGTTAGCTGTTTCAAATGCCAGAGTTCCTTCTGATTTTGTTGTTCAGTCATTTGTGTTTGATATTTTAGCCTTGGCTTCTAAATTAAAACAACTTATTCTTGGCCTAAAATCCTAATTGACAATGGCAACAAAGCTTACTTCATCAAAACAAAGAAGGATATGTTTGCTACTGCTGCTGTTAACTTATATTGTTACTGATGATAACAATAACATAGGAAAATAGGAAACTGTTGTGGTTCACTAGCAGCAGGTGCAGATGGCTGAGGACTTGGAGAGCAAGGACTCAGATGAGGGCCCTGTATGTGATGCAGGGATGGGGCTAGGACCATCAGGGAGTTGAATGCTGCCTTCGGAGATTGTGGAGGCTGGCAGCAGTGATGAAGAGATTCCTGAGGAGCCTGTGCCCAGTGTGTGTGCACGCAGGGCTGCTCGAAGGAAGAGCAGATGCAGCAGCTAGGTAGTAAGGCTGCAAGGTAATGGCCCCTCCCTCAAGAGATAAAAGCCAGCTGAGAAACCAGAGTTCTTTGCAGGAAGCAAAGAAGTTTTTGCACTCTGGCCTTGTGGACATTTAGAATATCTTGGTTGGTATTTGGAGACTCTTTGTGTTTGAAATATTTTTTCGTAACTTTATCTAGTATTCTTGGAAGCCTTGCACAACCTTGGCAAGGCTCGTTCTTATCAGAGACAATTAATTTGAAACAGCCTTTTAACCATGAAAGAACGGAATTTATAAATAATTATTAAAAGGTTTTTCTGCTCCCTCTGTTTCATGTTTGTTTCCTTGGAACAAGGTTTGGGTCAGAACAGAAACAGGGATGTTTTAACTTAGTTTCTTTATTTCATGTTTTAATACTACTTCATAAATCAGTTTGTTACCATGGTCACAGATGATTAGGATAGGATAGGATAGGATAGGATATAATTAGTTCACTGCATGTTCTTCCAAATGGATGGGATGTAGTTAGGTTGATGGCAGCTGTATGTTGGCTTGCAAGCAGGTCGAAGGAGTTCTATGTTGAGCATAGTGGTTAAGGAATGGCCTAGAAAACAGGAGACTGTGAGTTCTCGTCCCACCGTAGGTATTAAAGCCGTCTAGGTGACTTTGAGCTAATGACCATGTGATTGTCAGTTCTAATTCCTTGATTAAGCCCATGTCCCACTGCACCAATGGATGCAAAGAGGATGTAAAACGTTAAAAAAAGCTTGCCATCCATTGGAAAACGTGATGCATCCATTGTGTACTCATTGCATATGTGTTTCATATGCTCTATCCCTCCAGCATCTGTCCACTGAGATTTCATCTGCCCAAGAGGTTTTGAGCTGCATAAAACTTTGTGAATGGATGAACTTTCCGCTGTGTACAATGTAAATCCATGACATCTGAGCAACAAACATTCTATGTCCGTTTATCAACCGTTAAACGTCCACTGTATCCTCTCTGCATCCTCTGGGCATCCTCGCAACTCACATCCATTGCAGCTGAAAATGGAAAGAGGGAGGAAACAAAAGGTACATGGAACGTCTACACAGCGTTAGTAGCATGGAAATAGAAAGGATGCACAGTGAATGGTTTGCATCTGATATACATCCGCTAGGCTTCCTATGAACATCCATTTAACATCCCCGCTACATACTACCCATGTCCGTTTTTTTCCATTCTTTTCCATTCTGTTTATGCAAATTTTTGCCACTTTTTGGAGCGGATGACAATGGATGGAGCCACCCCCTAAATTTTGCTTATCCGCTGTGTCCTTTATGCATACGTTTTGCATCCATCGGCCAGTGGGACAGGGCCTTTAGATGTGCCAGATATTCAGTTTACTGTAAAGCAAAGGAAGAGAACCAGTTTGGTCTTATGATCACTGTGCTAGAAATCAGGAGACAGTGAGTTCAAGTCCTGCCTTCAGCTTGAATCCAGCTGGGTAACTTTCAGCCAATCCCTCTCTCTCAGCCCAAATGCCCTCACGGGGTTGTTGTTATAGGAAAATAGGAGAAGGAAGGAGTATTAGATATGCTTGCCACCTTCAGTTACCTATAAAGTAATACAGGTGAGACAAAAAACTAAAAACAAATGAAGTTATGTGTAAAAAAATGTAGACTGAAAACAAAGATATGTAACCAATATAAAAGAAAGAGATTGAGATGGTTTGAACTTCTAGAACAGAGGTGTCAAACTCGCGTCGTCATAGTGATGTCACATGATTTTTTTCCTCTCCACTAAACCATGCAGGGGTGGGGCCAGCAGGTGATGCCTCCAGCCCATGTGCTGCAAGTTTGACACCCTTGCTCTCGAATAAATGAAACAAGATCCAATTCTCAAAGATACAAAAGAAGAGTCAAAGGGAAGGAAATATGAGAAGATTGTGTTTAAACCAAATTGATGAAATACTGAAAAAGAGAAGAGTGGGAAATCTAGAGAAGAAAAGTCAATATCTGAAGCAGTGAATGAACAAGGTCGAGGTGATGATGACTTACAAAAAAGAAAATTATAGAGATATCATGTTGGTCTAAACCAGTTTTCACTGTTTTCTTTCTTTTGTCTTATCTATGACTTTAATTGCTTTGGTTTACTATCTCTTACTGCTTTTTTATGCTCTGCATAACTTGTTTCTCCCAAAAGGGAATTAGGCAATGGGTATGCATATATATACAACAATTACTTGCTGTTGGATAATTTTAAATTTAAAATTATGTAATTTGTTCCAGAACAATGTACTGAGCAGTTCATTAAGTTTTTGGTTTATTATCTGATATTCTGTAATACTTCTGGGGGTTTGTTCATGTATTATGAAAAAAAGCAATCTGTTTCTTTGAATATTAAGGTACAGATTCTGGTTTTAGACTCAAAAGTTCTCTTTCTTCAATGCAGCTGTGGGAAATTCCTTATCTTGCCTGCAAGAATCTCTTTCTATTGTGTTGTCAAATGTTGGTAGTGCAATTATTAGAAAAATGACTGCCTGTTTTCCTAGCATTTTCTTTTTGGGAGGTTGTTAACAGAGTTGGAAGGGACCTTGAAGGTTTTCTAGTCCAACCCTGTACCAGTGGTGGAATTCAAATAATTTAACAACCAGTTCTCTGCCCTAATGATTTCTTCCAACAACCAGTTCACAAAACTGCTCAGAAAGTTAACAACCGGTTCTCCCAAACTGGTGCAAACTGGCTGAATCCCACAGCTGCCTTGTACTATTTCAGACAAATGGCTGTCCAATCTCATCTAAAAAACTTTCAGCAGTGGAGCATCCACACCTTCTGAAGGCAAGCTATTCAACTGATTAATTGTTCTCACTGTCAGGAAATTTCTCATTAATTTTTAAGTTGAATCTCTCTTTGATAAGTTTCTATCCAAGTTACTTCTTATCCTGTTCATTATTAGCATAATAAATTGTTATATAAGCTTTATCTTGCCCCAAAAAAGGCTGGAAAGAGAAAATCTGATCTACCCATCATGATCCCAACTTTTCTACATTGCTATCATATACTCTATGTCAACTAAAAAGATACTTCTTTGGTCTTTTTAACTGCCAGAAAAAGGGAGTGGGGGAAAACAAGGCATTCTTTAAATGCCTAGATCATCACCTTGGCATTCCAAAGTTGTCAGAGCATAAGAAGGTTATTGGACAGCATGATGGATGACTCTTGGAGATGGATGTGTCCCATTGGAGAAGTCACATCCAAGGGGTGGGGAAAGACCAGGGTCAAGGGGGAAATGTATGATGTAATTTAATATTGGCTGCACCCAGCCATGTTGCAACATGGCAATTTCTAATAAACCAATTTATTTTTTCTGAGATGTGGCTAGAGACTTTTGATTTGAATGAGGGTGGATTTGTTACAGCCCTGACACTCTATGGTTCTCAGTGCCTACTGTCAAAAGATAGATCACTATGTTAAAGAAAATAATCTGTAGGGCTCATTCATATACTTCTTGTAGATACAAAATGGGCCAACCACATTTTATAAATCTTGACATTTGCACCATGCAGTGTTGTTGATCAAGACCTTTTTCCAAGATGTTCCATCCTATATAGTCATTTCCTGGTTTTGTAGTTTCCTTTCTCAGTTTTAAGAAGCACTTCCCCCTTTCCTAGGTTTTTCTTTTTATATTTTAAATAATTCTCCTAGTCTGTAGTGAAAAAGATACAAGAATTGAATATTCAATCCTTTCATGAGACAAAATGCTAGCATGAACCAAGGGACCTTGGGCAGAGAGAAGCTTTGTTAAGACAAGCTATCTAATGAGACTTTGCTCTCAGTTTCCTTGAATCAAGGGTAGGTAGTCCTCAATTTATGATAATAGGGACCAGAACTCCTGTCATTTACTATAATATTAAGTAAATCATATCAGAGGAATATGATGGCTTTCATGGTTACATCACTGGGTTGGAGGTAAGCAAGTCCATGTTTGAGACCCGAATGCTGCTATGGGATGGGGTGAGCTCTCGTCCTTCACTCCAGCTCTTGCCAGGGACATGAAAGGAGCCTCCAGTGCTTCTACCCTTATCTGGCAGGAGCTGGAGCAAAGGACAACAGCTCACCCTTTCCCACAGAAGCATTTGGGTTTTAAATGGGAATGATTCACTTGTGTACTCATGCCAGAAGCACTGAGGCACTTCCAGGTTTAAAAGATTAGTTGCAATTAGGGGGGCAATAGTGTTATCACCGGCTAATCCTTTCAACCCAGAAATGCCTCAATGCTTCTGACATGAATGTAAAAATGAATCATGTCCATTTACAACTTTTTTTTGCCACAGTTGTTAAGCAAATCAAATGGTTGTTCAACAAATGTAGAATTTTCCACTGACTTTGGTTGTTGGAAGCCCACTGGGAAGGTCACAAATGGAAATTGCATGGCTCCCAGATGTTGCAATTGTTATTTTTAAAAAAACAGGCTGATTGCAAAGCACTCAAATTTTAATCATGCGATCATGGAAATGCTGTGATAGTCATAAGTGAAAGGACCAGTCATAAATCTTTTTTTTCAGCATTGTCATAATCTCAAACAGTCATAAATAAATGTGTCAGGGTAATGACAGTTTAAGAGCTGACCAGCTGCTGTAAGTCTGTAAAACAAGATGATGATATAAGGATGAGTCAGCAGGGTTATTGCCACTTTAAAAAGCTGTCTATATAAAGGCCATGTGAGGGTGCATCTCTCTCCTTGTGTTCTATCTCCATTGTAGTTCTCTGTGCAGAACAATGAAGACTGATTGCTTTCCTGACATGTACGTTTATGTATATAGCAGTCTTGTATATAAACCACTGTTAAAAGACAAAGCCTCTGTGTGCTGTGTTGTTTCACAATAGTAGTCACACTGCAAACACTCTGACAAAATTGTTGTAAGTTGATTGACTACCAGTAGGTCTTGTACAGACTGGTAATGAGAGACCAGTAAGATAAAAGTTTCCTATCCGTGTTTCTTTAATGCCTAGATTGCTGCAATTTTTCCTGTGATGCGGTTTTTCCTATTATACAATAGAGATTTATCTACTTTTTTCTTATCATGCTAGGTTTTCCCTAGTGTAGCCCAAAAACTGAATCATATAACCAGAAATGGGCAATCTGCAGGATAATAATATTATTAGCGTGCAAAATTTAATTTAGGCTGGTACAGTTAAAGCTGCAGATATAATCCTGTACTGTGCTAGCTCAGAGATCCAGAAAGAACAAAAAAAATATGACTAAAGTCTCAATTCAGGAATATATGACAAATCCCCCTAACAAACATAAAAATATATAGAGATGGTTAACAGAGGTGTCATAAATTGCATTTTGATGACATGGAGGAAATTAACTTGCAAACAGTAATAGATAAAGTACAGAAATTGCTTTATTGAAAGAAAATAGTGAATTTACAGCTCAAAAATTTAATGGAGGACCAGAATAGAATCATCTTAATAGATGAAGGGATTCTCTTTGATTCCCCTGAGTATCAGTTGATTCTGTAAGTTGATATAATTGTACCAAGTTGTACTTTTCCTTGCCCAAGCCATGAATCTTCTTTAAAAGGAACCACTTTTAGCAAATAGCTCATGTTTCTGTCAAAACAGATGGAGTTTGCATAGTATAGAATAGAACAGAACAGAATAGAATTGGAAGAGACCTTGGAGGTCCCCTGCCAAAGCAGGAGAACCTATAGCATTTCAGATAAATGACTGTCCAATCTCTTAAAAAAATCCAGTGATGGAGCACCCACGATTTCTGAAGGCAAGCTGTTCCACTGGTTAATTGTCCTCACTGTTAGGAAATTTCTCCTTAATTCCAGGTTGCTTCTCTCTCTGATTAATTTCCAACTACTGTTTCTTGTCCTGTGCTCTGGTGCTTTGGAGAATAATTTGACCCTCTCTTCTTTGTGGCAGCCCCTCAAATACTGGAATACTGCTACTGTGTCATCCCTAATTCTTTTCTTTAGACTAGCCAAACCCAAATCCTGCAGCTGTTCTTCTGTAGCACCAATCAAATCAAGGTTTTTGGGCATACATTTCTAACCATCATCAGCGTAGAACCAACAGCCATGGGAGGACACAGCTAGGACTCAAAATTCACACACACAGTTTTGTACTTTGCCAGACATCACACAGTAAACTCTTCCCAGTTGCTACAAAGGTTTTCAGAGTTAAGGTCATTTAATGGTACACTGCTTTCAAGACTCAATATTATTGCCAATAAGGCAATACTACCTAAATTTCTCAGAGTTTTGCTATGAGTGCACTATGTATTGAATGTATAGCTGAGACTAAAATCTGGCCTTGTTTCTAGAGCAATCTGTGGCGTTGCTGCCTGAAATGCTGGCTTAAGTTACTAGTTTTGATAAGTTGCTGATTCTTCTGTGTCGATTTTATATCAGGGAAGAATAACCTCCTTATATATCGACAATATCACAGGCCATCAAACCATTACACCACTTGAATATGAAACAAAGGTCTGAAACAAAGTTCCTTGGTCTGAAACAAAGTTCCTCAATGTAGATATTCAGAAGGACCCAAGTAAAACATCACCCATAAATGTACAGACTTGCTTGGGAAGCCATTCTTCCATGTTAAAAATTTAGCAAATATTATCTATCCATTTGTAGAAGACTAAGTACACTCACCTGGTATAAAATGCTACTTTTGGTACTATCTGAAGTTCTTGCATGAAAAAGATTTTGTCTTTGTTTTCTAAAAAAACATGAAAACATGCTTCATGTGATTTTGTGCTGCTCATTCTACACAAAGTGGCATATTAAGCCCATGTCACGCTGCCCAACGGATGCAAAAAGGACACAGCGGACGAGCAAAATATTCCATCCATTGTTATCCGCTCTCAAAAGGGGCAAAAATTTGCATAACCGGAGCGGATAACACAGATGCGGGGAGGACGCAGGGCAGATGCAAAGCGGATGCGGAACGGAAGCCTAGCGGACGGAAGTGGATGGGAGCGGATGGCACATCCACAGGGCTTCCGAGGGGCCTCAGCAAAGCGGATGCGCAATGGATACAGTGGATGCAGAGCGGATGCACAGCGGATGAAGCAGATGCACAGCAGATGCACAGCAGAAGCCTAGCATCAGCCCCGTGGATATAACGGAAGCAGCTCGGAAGCAGGTTGCCATTCAGAGGAAAGTCCTGCTGCCGGACGGATTGGCTGCCTTGCCTGCCCTGCCTGCATGTCTGCCTGCCAGCCTTGCTACCAGCCTTGCTGCCAGCCTCCCTGCCAGCCTTGCTGCCAGCCTCCCTGCTGGCCTTGCTGCCAGCCTCCCTACCAGCCTTGCTGCCCGCCTGCCTGCAGGCCTTGCTGCCAGCCAGTCTGCCTGCCAGCCTTGCTGCCTGCCTGCCTGCCAGCCTTCCTACCAGCCTTGGTGCCAGCCTTCCTGCCAGCCTTGGTGCCTGCCTGCCTGCCAGCCTGCCTGCCAGCCTGCCTGCCAGCCTGCCTGCCAGCCTGCCTTCCAGCCTTGCTGTCTGCGTGCCTGCCAGCCTTGGTGCCTGCCTGCCT
>BLBF01000040.1:9126644-9157048 GCA_015471245.1 Laticauda colubrina | reverse complement strand
CCAGCCTTGCTGTCTGCGTGCCTGCCAGCCTTGGTGCCTGCCTGCCTTCCAGTCTTCCTGCCAGCCTTGGTGCCAGCCTTCCTGCCAGCCTTGGTGCCAGCCTGCCTGTCAGCCTGCCTTCCAGCCTTGCTGTCTGCGTGCCTGCAAGCCTTGGTGCCTGCCTGCCTGCCAGTCTTCCTGCCAGCCTTGGTGCCAGCCTCCCTGCCAGCCTTCCTGCCAGCCTTGGTTCCTGCCAGCCTCCCTGCCAGCCAGCAACCCCACAACCATGCAGAAGCACAGCAAACCTCAGCCATCTGCTGCCAGCCCTGGCAAGAGGGACAGGCTACCATCCCGCCCCCTGGCCCTTCAGCTTCTGGAGGAGCTGATGACAAGCACTCCAGCACCAGCCACCTCCACAGCACCTGGACCCTTCACCCCTGAGATTGAGCAACCAAGAGGAGTGCCAGAGACTCTTTTTTGTTTTATAGCTTGTTGTTAATAAAGTCTGTTTATGATTCACACACTTGCTTCATTTCTTTTTTTTTTATAAAGTCTTGGTGGAAATGTTTAGAAATGGTTTAAGCCTTTGCATGCTTGTGGGCTGGGTAAGGATAGCAGTGAGATGGGTTAGGATACCTGTGGGATGGGTAATACCTGTGGGATGGGTTAGGATAGCAGCGGGATAGATAAACTTCCAGTGCAAGCACAGTGGGACTGTATGGTCCACCCTCCCAGGTGCCACACCTATGGCCCTTTATTATCAGTAATAATGTAATAATTATCCACACATGTCAACATACCCTTGAGGTTACTTGTGTTGTATACCTGGGCATCTGAAGATGAGCCGTTGCCTGAAGCATCGATGTACATGAACTTGTAGTCAGCATCGACCACGGCGAAGAGGATGATGCTGAAGAAGCCCTTGGAGTTGAAATAAGTGGACCCCGACTTGGCTGGAGCTTTGCAGGCCAGGTGCTTGCCATCAATGGCTCCAACGGTGTGGAGAAAGTTCCACCTCTGATGCCACTGCTCTGCAACTTTCTTCCATCCTTTTTCAGTGGAGGGGTACTGGAGGAGCTCCTCCTTGTATTCTTCGATGATGGCCTGCACCATTTCTCTGACCACAATGCTGATGGTGTTGGATTGCACCCTCCAGCCGTACTGCATGCTCCTTTAGGAGGTCCCTGAGGCCAGGTGGCGCAGAGTGAGTGCCACCTTGAGCCCAAGTTCCAGGCTGGGCTGGAAGCTGGTGTTTTCCTTGGTCAACCTGGGTGTCAGACGCTGCACAACTTCATCAAACATGGCTGGAGGCATCCTCATGAAGTTCTGGAATGCCCAAATGTTTTCGTTCCTGAGCTCCACCATCATCTTGTTGTACAGTCCGTCCTCTGCTCTTCTGGCGAACCATCTTCGGATCCAGACTCTTTTTGGGTGGCTTCTTTTCTTCTCGCAGTAGTGTTCACAGAGCCTGCAGATGGCTTCGCACTGTTGCAGAATGATAGTGGCTGCCGAAAGGACTTTGTTACAAACTACGGTGGACATGACTGGATGCTGTGGAAGTGGAAGAGCCAGATGAAGGCTGCAGAGGTCTGCACCGCTGGGCTGCTGTTCTGAAAGTGAGATGCAGGTGAGTTGCTCCCCCTTTTTATAGGCAGTATAGGTTTTCCGCTAGGCATCCTCTCGGCATCCTCTCGGCATCCTCTAGGCATCCTCTAGACATCCTTAATATCTGAGATAGGTCCCCTCTGCGAACGTTTTTTCCATTTTAAATGCTTTGTTTCCATGCTGCATCCGTTCTGCATCCGTTCTGCATCCATTCTGCGTCCGTTCCGCTTCCTCCCTGCGTCCGAGCAGATGCGAGTTGCACGGATGCGTAGCGGATGCCTAGCGGATAAAGCGGATGCGTAACGGATGCCTAGCAGATGCCTAGCAGATGCCTAGCAGATGCAGAACGGACGAACTGGATACATTTTCTGCACAAAAGTTTTGGGCAGCCCAAAACTTTTGGAGCAGATGAAACGTCCATAAACGGATGCTGGACGGATAGAGAGGAAGCCAAATGGAGGCAGTGAGTACATCGCGTTTTTGAATGGATGGCAAGCTTTTTTGTCCGTTTTACATCCTCTTTGCATCCGTTGGTTCAGTGTGACATGGGCTTTAGTTAATAATGCCTCTTTTGGCCACTATTGTTCCATCTTAGAGGAGAAAAATACTTTTTAAGTATTTCTAGAACATTTGCTAAAATTTTTGCATTTGCTTTTCCTTAAACACTTAGTTTAGTACAATATTGTATGTGAAGAGTTATTCAACTTTCTTGATGTATATAGCAAATGTTATTGTTCACTAGAAATATTGTTTTGATCAGTGATCATAAAATATTCATATTTCTTCAGATTAGGTGGTAAATTTCATTTCTAATCTAACTGAGAATGTGCTTGGAATTACATTGTCTTGGAATTACATTGTCTTCCAGAAGAAAATTGCCACACCTAAAAACAGGTGTGGCACCAACAGCACCTGCTATCTGAGGTATGGTTGGACTAATTCTGAATAATCAAGTAGATCAGATATAACTCATAAACAGGCTCAGTTTACATTTTCCTCTTTATTCCAATAGAAGCAGCCCTCATCTTGTCAAATATGCATCTATGATTTGCACTCCTGGTCTTTGCTTCAGATATCCTGCTATTCCCAGGAGTTAAATATCTCTTCTGAAAGAGAAGATTTCCTGAGATTAACATATGTTTAGTATTTGGAGCTGATTATGCTTTGGCATGTTTCCTCATTATTTTATTTTTAAAGAAAGCAGAGCAAAATAGGAAGGGTAGGGTAATGGAGTTGGAATGAGCAATGACAATTCATCTGCATCTATCTGGAACCATAACAAAGTGAAATAACCCACATGATGAAGCCACTAGACAGATGTACACCAATCACCCATAATGGGAAGAATAAAGCCTCAAAGTCGTGACAGGTTGCAGCACAATCAAACATTCAAATAGCTCATAATGCTAATGAAGACAGTTTCATCGAGAAGCTGATATTTGGACTGCTAGATTGGGTATTATTGAGAGATAGAGCACATATAGAAGATGACAGAAGTTCCACAAAGCTTCCGAAATACGCAATTAATCCTTTTCAGGCTTCATCACCTCAAAAGTTTCTACTCTTGCAGTCTTGGTTGTTGGAAAGTGCCCATCCTCACTGCTTCCAATCAGTTTGTAGAGAAGGATGAGACCCTCTTGATAATGTGAGGAAGGTGACCTTTCCATGAGAGAAACTACCTAGTGGTGAATACGAGTCAGGATTTCATAACCTCGTTGCCCAAGTTATAACTCTGTCAGAAAAAGAAGTTATTCAATTCTTTTGAAGAAATCAAGAAACCATCAAAATTCTTTAATTGACTATTGTAGGAAATCAGAGAAGGCTCCTTGGCTTTTCCAGCATGGGGAACAGAGGTATCCACATGGAGATAAAAAAAGACAAGAAAGTGGCCAGAACCACACAACCTGTTTATGTGTGTCACAATGAACATATAAAGAGGTGGGACTTTGATCACTTGTTTGCGGTCATTATTTTTGTTACCCACTTTAAAAAAGGAGAGTATTTGTAGCTCAGGATTGAAATGTGAGGTCTTTGATGCTCCCTGAGCTTTTCTTGCAGACATTTCATTACCCAAACTAGGTAACATTATTAGTGTTAGTATGAAATGGAATTTGCTCTCAATTTATATTCTAGTGATTTGCCTTGTTGGTGATGGTGGGAGTGGTCTTGGAGTTGACCGTAAGTCACCTAGAATTGCCTGGAATGGACAGCATAGAAGTCTAGTAATAAAAAATAATTTTGGATGAAAATGCATACATGATTGGAAAAATGTTAAGGCAGCATATAGACTACTAACCAGAATTATTTTTGTTACACATCATACCAGAAAAATATGATTAGGGGAAAGTATATTTAATATTACATGTTTTGACAGCAGCAACGGTTGTATTTGTGCAATACTAGAAAAATGAGGAAACACCTACAGAAGAAAAGATAATTAAAAAAAAAACATTAGACTATGTAGAGATACACAGATTAACAATGAAGGTAAAAGAAAAAGAAGACACAGAATATTTTCAGACTTGGGACTTGTTTTATCAATCGTTGGACAATAGAGATAGAAATTAAGAGTTTAATATTGTTCTTTAAACAAACTGACCCAGACAGTATGCTGTTCACTAATTGTATACAAAGAGAAAATGAATATTTTTTTAAAAAAATCTAGTAATAAAACAAAAAAATAAAATAAAATTTTATTTCAGAGGTTTAAAAAAAACTTCCCCAGGAGCATGAAAGTTCTTCTGCTACTTGAATGTGGCTAGAAATGAAGAAAAAAGCTAGAAGGAAGAAGATGACAAGTAGCTAGTAGAAGGAGTAAGGCTGAAAAGCTGGATTTTAATCCAATCAGTTGGTTATTAAAAGCCATTTGCCTTCAGAATTTTCCTCAAAGCAAATATTTCCTAAGATTTGGCAAGGAAGTTAGGGGAAGATCCCCCCCACCATGCATACAGGAGTTCAAAGAATTTAATATGATATGCAAATGTCATCACACACACATGCATACACATGTAAACAAGTAGCTTATATACTCATCAATCACAGCAATTCTTCATCTGCCAAATCTATTTGTTCTTGCAAACTCAGTTATCCAGATCACAAAGAATAGCTGGGAAAAGCACTTTGACTTTTGAATTCCACAAAACATGGTTTTTACAAAAATCATATCCCAAAAGCACAGATTTCTCTAAAACAAAATAAGTAAAGCAGTCCCAACCAATCTACCTTTTCTGGGCTTTGGGAAAGAAAAATGAAACAAGGAGCATTGTAATCAAAATAAAATTGAAATCAGTGGTTTCATTCCCTTGCCAGATGTAATATGTTTGCAAATAGAGTTCCCCCATCCAGTCAATGCTTATCAGTGACAAATTAATTTATCATCTTTAAAATAACAACAGGCATGAAATGCTTGGAAGAGAAATGAACACCAACCTCTAATAACAGTGAAAAGAACGGGGCTTCTCAAAGAAATTATGAATGCTACAGCAAAACAGTTATTGTAACCAATTCCCCACAAGCTAAGTGTTTTTAATCAAATAATTGCATTTTGCAATACATCTGTCAACACACCCACCCACAATAAACAACTTCTAGACTACACACAGGTGATAAGAGCAACAGACTCTGCATTGTGATCATGCATACCTACAATAGAACATTAGACTTATCAAAAATAGTGATCTTTTTTTCTTCGCAATATATTTGCACAGGCATCATAAACCCAACTACAATTTATTTCAACATACAGTTTGCTTCTTCAGACTATCAGATGACAAAGGTGAGATGACAAAAATTATGGATCATTGTATGCCCAGAAAAGCTTTGATGCTTTTCCTCAAGATACAAGCACAAATTACTTTTGAAATCAAAAAAGCTTTTCAAAGGAATTGTGATAGTATTGTGAGGCAGCTTTCTTTCTTTCTTTTAACAAAGAATCACACTGTTTGTGTCTGAATTCTTAAGGAAACTCTGAAAAATAAAGGTGAGGAACCAGAGATGTTTAGGATAGAGGAAAGAAAAGATTTAAAATCTTGAGATGAGTTCTAGATGGAATCTGAGGCTGTACATGATAAGGAAAGTTGACCTACAAAAGAACCGAAGGAATATTTTTACACAATCTGGTATGATGGCCAGATATTCAGCTCACTGTAAAAATTGGAAAGAGCCAGTTTGGTCTAGTGGTTAAGACATTGCACGAAAAAGCAGGAGACTGTAAGTTCTAGTCCCACCTTAGCTATGAAAGCCAAGTGGGTGACCTTGGACCAGTCATTCTCTCACAGTCTAAATTACCTCACAGATTTGTAGTTCTGGGGAAAATAAGAGAGGAAGATGTTTAAATATTTTCACCAAGTTACTACAAAAATAATAAGAGTAGGACAAAAAACTTATGATTATGGCAGGTATTATATATTTTATTTATACAATACCATTTTGCATAGAAAGCATTCAGTGTGACTAAAAATTAAAATGAGGAGTTGAGGAAGGGGAAGAAGCTAGTTTGATGTAGTGGTGAAAGTGCTGGCCTAGAAATTAAAAGGTAAAATTAATTAGGAGGTGATGAGTTAAATATTAAAATTAAATATGAAAATTGGCAGAGTGACTTTGGGCTAATCCTCTTTCAACTCACACACCTACAGGGTGGTTGTTGAAGGGGAAATAGAAGACAGATGTACAGGTAATCCTCAACACAAACAGTTCATTTAGTGACCGTGTAAAGGTACAACAGCACTGAAAAAAGTGACTTATGGCTGTTTTTCAAAATCTGGACATTTGGCAACTGGTTGGTATTTATGATAGTTGCAGTGTTCTGGTGTCATGTGATCACCTTTTCCAATCTTCTGGCAAGCAAGATCAAAGGATTTTGCTTGCCAGATTCACTTAACAACTGTGCCACAACAACTGCAGTGATTCACTTAACAAATGGGGCAAGAAAGATCATAAAATGTGGCAAAACTGACTTAACAAATGTCTCACTTAACAACAGAAATTTAGACCTCAATTGTGGTCATAGGTTGAGAACTACTGTGTATTAGGAGTCTTCACTGCCTTGAGTTATATACAAAAAGGCAGAGTAAAAACATAATAATAAGAAGATGGTGTGAGGTGGAAGCAGATAAAAAACCACCAAAAGATTTGTTGATCCAAGGAAAACAAGGTTTTATTCATGTGTCTGCAGAGACGGGTTCCCTCAGGCATTGAAGGAACACAGAGCAAAATTCAGGCAGCATTTTTATACCCTAACTATCCGCCCCCTTGTACGAGGGCTTGGCTCACATTTTTTCTGTTTTCAAATTGACACATATATTTCGAAGGTTCCTACTAGCTCCCTATCTAGCAAAAGCAGTTACACGGTTTCTGACATCGCAGCACTTTATTACAATTCCCCATTGTTCTAGCCTTTTCTTGTTTTTTCTCTTGTGCACAAACTGGAACACTTTCGTATTTAGCAGAACTACTGAGTTTGAGACACACTTCCTTATTCAATTCAATGGGTCATCCAACATGACTTCGGTTCTGCTCACAATGGTCAAAGATCATTTTCACTATCTCATATGAGAAACAATAATAAATGCCCTTTCCTTTCTTTTGATTCATTGTAAAACATCTGGCATATTAATGAAAAATTTTATACACCATCTCCAAATCAAATGCAACAGGACAGTTCAGGTTTTTCTGGACTGTCTAAATTCCTATGAGGAGATAATTAGCTCATCAACCATGCCCTCCATTCATCTTTGTAGCTCTAATAAATGTTAGGAGAAGCTAGAGCGCTTTGACTCAAAATCAAGCTACAGTTCAATGCCTATACAATTTGAATCAAGCTCAAATGATCACACATTTTGTGAAGATCTATTTCTCCAGATTAATGTGTAATGTTGGGTAAAATGGAAGGAAACAGAAGGCAAGAATGACCAACAGGAAAATGGATGGACTGAATGCAGCAACAAAGGATGTGCTGTTGGAAGATCTGAAAAACAATATCCTCCTGGAGAAAATCTGTCTGTGTGGCTCCTAAGAATGGACACTAACTTGATAGCACATCAACTTCATAATCAGATGAGAGCCAGTGTCAAACTTCTCTTGTACAGTAAAGGAAGAGAGTCAACACTTGATCCAAAACAAAGGGCAACTATCTCAAAGCTGTGATTAGTAGAATGAGTAGAAAGTAGTAATATTATTTTAAAAAAAGATTAAGATTACAGCAATAGAATTCCAGCAATTTACTTTCAAATGAGGAAGCAACATATCGGCTAGTGGTGGCTAACCTTTTTGGCTCCATGCCAAAAATTGTGTGCACGCTTGCATACTCACACTCGTGTGCCAGCACCCAAAAGGCAATGCTCATGCCCCCATGCCCCCTACGTGTGCACACACAATCCCCATTCACCCCTGCTGCCCCCTTAACTGCACTGCACCTCACAGCTGATTTTTGGCCAGTTTGAAGCCTTTTTCGGCCTCCCAAAGGCTTGAGGAAGGCTTCTGCAAGCTTTGCAGACTGAAAACTAGCCCAGTTTCATCACTTCCTGTATTTTCAGAAAAACAGAAAGTGATTAAATGGGGCTAGTTTTTGTCCTGCAAAGTCTGCAGAAGCCTACAGAACCCTCAAGCCTTTGGGAGGCCGAAAAAGGCCTCAAAGCTGCTGAAAATCAGCTGTGAGGCACGCGCATGTGCAGTGAGATAAGTTTGCCTTCAGTTATCATGCCGGCACAAATGGCTCTGCATGCCATAGGTTTCCCATCACAGATATAGGCAATTTAAGATGGTGAAGTTTTGATTCATTTTCTCATGCTTTTTGCTGTCAGGAAGAAGGAGAATTCAAAACTGTCTGAAACTATGAATTTGGCAAATCTCTCATTCATTTCTAAAGTTCAGGGTATGGTATATAAAGTCAGGTAGGTTTCTTAATGGAGATGGGGAAACAATCACATGCATTTAAGGTACATCCTCAAAGTACAGCATCAACCAGTTCTTATCTCATTAATTATTGAAGTGACTGATTGAAGGTAAGAAAATAATATTCTCACCATTTACAAATTTAAAGGCTCTTTCCCCCTGGTTTCTTCTCCCTTCTTTTTCTCAAATTCCCTTCCAGGAATAGATGTAAGATTTCCTATAAAGCTCTATGCAAAACTTACAGGAAGTCATTTCTACACCAGCATCCTATAAATTCCTCCTTGAAGTAGGCTATGCATAAATTTGCATAACTAATATGCATACATCTGTAGCGAATTACAATTCTAGAAGTTTCACCAGGAATTGCTCAGAGATATTAGGGTGAGAAGGGTGGAAGAGAGAATTGGACAACCTCAACTTGTCAAAGGCATAAAAAAGGAAAAGAGAGGATCTTATTTTAAAGATATAATGGAAAACATAATCTATATGCATGAAATCAGGCCACTAAATAGTGGGGGCTGTTGTCCCAAAAGTGTATTTTTTTCAGGAGGCAAATGGATTTTCTTGTTTTTCTTGTTTTTTCTGAAGATGTTTTGCTTCTTATCCAAGAAGCTTTTATTTATTTATTTATTTAATTTGTCAATTGCTTACAAGATAATAGGTATAAGTAAAAACATAGTTATGATTACATGGATACATATAAGAAAAATAAAAGAAACAATAGGACAGGGACGGTAGGCACGTTAGTGCGCTTATGCACGCCCCCTACAGACCTCTTAGGAAAGGGGTGAGGTCAATAGTAGAAAGTCTAAAGTTAAAGTTTTTGGGGAAGAAACCACAGAGTCAGGTAGAGTATTCCAGACATTGACCACTCTGTTGCTGAAGTCATATTTCCTGCAATCAAGTTTGGTGCGATTAACCTTAAGTTTGTTATCTTGTGTTGTTATTGTTGAAGCTGAAGTATTCTTTGACAGGTAGGACATTGCAATGTATGATTTTATATACTATACTTAGATTGGACCAAAGGTGGTGTAGTTCTAGGTTTTCTAGGTCTACAATTTCGAGTCTGGTGGGAAAAGGTATTCTTCAACTTCTTCAACTCTGACTGGATGGTGAGATATGGAAGGATTTACAGTATATTCCTTGCAGACAGCTGGTCATTTATATTATTTTAGAGAGTCCTTGAGGGCACTTGGAGGTTTATCTGTGTCCTCAGGATCAATGGAGAAATTGGAGCTGTGGTTTCTGCAGGATGTTTTCTGCCCTGTGTCCATTCAGTGTTGAACAAAGGCACAGTCTGTTGGAGATCTTTCATCTAGTGGAAGATTTCAAGAAGAAATGTTAGATTACTTGAATGAGTTTCTTTAATTCTGGCAATTATCTTTTTATCTCCAGCTACGAAGACAGTATAGATGTAGATGACCAAATACTTGTCCAATCAAATTAAATTAAAAGGAATGAGGGGTTTTTATAATGCTGTTGGCTTAGAAGTTACCAAATATTCATTATATTTGAAATAAAATATAGATTTATTAAAAGATACAGAAGGATAGGAAAGCTTCATGTCTGCCTAAACCATGGGTGTTCACCCTTGGCAAATTTGAGACTTGTGAACTTCAGCTCCCAGAATTTTAAGCCAGCCATGCTTAAAATTGTCAAGATTGGGCATCCCTGACTTAAACTATCTTGAAGAGAGGGAGTCATGAAAGATAGAGAAAAACAATCATAGAATCATAGAGCTGGAAGGGATCTTGGAGATCTTCTAGTTCCTTTGTGTCTTGAACATAGAGGCTTATTTAACTGAGTATAAAACAGGTGAGAAACAGATTCAGAGACAGATTAGGAGGATTGAATGAGAATTAATAAAACAAAATATTGGGGAGGTTTTTGTTTTGTTTTGGTTACAGTACTAGTACAGTTTGTTCCCTCTAAGCCCGTGATGACAAACTTATGGCACATGTGCCACAGGTGGCTCACAGAACCATTTGTGCCAGCACGCAAGCTGCAGGCAAACTTACCTCATTGTGCATGTGCATGCTTCACAGCTGATTTTTGGCCTCTTTGAGACCCTTTTTGACCTCCCAGAGGCTTAAGGAAAGTTTCTGCAGGCTTTGCAGGCCAAAAAATAGGCCTGTTCTATCACTTCCTATATTTCTGGAAATACCAGAAGTGATTAAACAGGCCCATTTTTCGGCCTGCAAACCTGCAGAAGCTTTCCTCAAGCCTCTGGGAGGCCAAAAAAGGCCTCAAATAGGCCAAAAATCAGGTGGGAGGTGCAGTGCAGATAAGGGGGTTGGAATTGTGCATGCATGCGCAGGGAGTGTGGGGGGGGTGCACATTGCCTTCTGGGTGCTGGCACATAAGCACATGAGCACAAGCACACACAATTTTTGGCACAGGAGCACAAAAAGATTAGCCACCACTGCTCTAAGCTATCTGCATGTGAAATATAGGCAGTATTGCTTTTCACCGTGCACAATAATGTGTGTGGACCCTTTTAGAACAAACTCATTCATATCACTAGATGTGAGAAGGAGACAAATTTCCAACAGGAAATCTGACAAGTAGATATTTCTGACTTTCTCGAGCAATTTGGCACAACTTAGGTAGAGGATTGTACTATGTTATTTTTTATTTCTTCTTCTTCCTACTCAATATGAATCCTGAAAACATCCTCTGGCTTTCCTTATCTTAAATTGCACTGTGTAAGCTTGCCAAAGATGAAATCAGAATTTGAACTATTCCAATTTATCAGACGTACAGATTTGCTCCACGTTCACATTCCAATTCCTTTGTTTCAGATAAGATTAACCTGCTGCACAACCCAATTGTGTGAAAGACCTGGGCAGGTTATGTATGTCTCTTTCCTTTATCAGCTGATGAGCTCACTTTGCACAAATAAGAGATTCCTCCAACCAGCCCCAGGTCTTGTCTGAATCACCCATCAATTATTATGTTTATTAATATTTATTAACATGATTAACATTTAATTTTCCCAGCAATTCAAATTCCACTAGCTAACGTGTCCAAATCAAACAAATGCAGAGGGAACTACTGTATGATGTCCAGGTTTCCTTGGTAGATGGAATGGTGATTTGATGGATTTCAGCTTTACATAATCTCACAATATTAATCAGTCGTACAAGCAGCTACAATCATATTCATCATACTTGTCTTTCAGCAGAAATAACATATAAATAGTTGCATTCTCCAAACATTGAAAAATAGACTGTATGTCCAGGACTTTCCTCTCTAAAAAGCCCTTTGAAGTTACCCTGCATACAATTATTTATTAAATATGAGTTTTAAAAACTTAAACTACAGTATAACTTTTTGGCTCCAATATATTCTCGCTGCAAAGATGCATTTTTCTTATTCCTATGACAAATAGCTGGAGATACTCCATCAATCTTTCTCTAAGACTTTGGGACTTAATCTACTGTAGAGATTAGAAGAACTTTATAATACATAAAACATGTAATATTTCTCCACCAGACACTTTTCCTGTTTTTATTCTTTTCAAGTCTTTCCTTCCACCTCCAAGAGAGTTTTGTTTTCTTAGTAAAATTTCCCCTTAGCTTTGCAGTTACATTTCCAAATTAATAAGGTTTGTGTTGTGCAAATTGTTGTCCATGCATCAACCTGTATGACTGAATCTTATAAAGTTCTCATTGCACTTGTTTGTAAATATTAATAAGGGTACTGAGATTAATTATTGGGAGGGGGCAAATAAAAAAACAGATGCTCTGTAGCTTCCCACAAGGTTTGCCTTTCACCTACTTTATCAGTAGCAATATTAAACAGAATCACACAAGTACACCAATGTCCCTACTGTCCCTGTCCTATTGATTTTTTTTATTCATATCCATTTCATGTATTCGTAACCATGCTTATACTTATACCTGTTACCTAATACTTGCTTGACAAATAAAATAAATAAATAAATAAATATTTTAATTCTTCTTGTCAATTTAAAAGTCACTGCATCTGTATTTTAAATAGTTTAATAAATAGTTTAATAAATAAATAAATAGTTTAATAAATAGTTTGCAGAAGTTTAACCTGGTTGTTGAATTGACCTTTTTTTTCACACTACTGTATAGATTATAACAAAAAAGGATTTTGAGTTCATTCAACATGCCAAGCAACATCAATATCCAGGTTTGGATGTTGGGTAAATGTATCTGCTAGATCTCCAGCAGATTAAGCCTGGCATATAAAAACACCCATTTGGAACTGCCCAGGGTTCTCAGGGGTTCGGGAGATCCTCTAGCTAAGATTCTGCATAGTTCTGAGAACTCCAAAATCTCACTCTTGGCTGGCCTTGCCCACTCCTCCCCTCCCAGGAGTCCCTATGCAGCCCGTTTTCGATGCAGATAAGTGCAGGACGCACACATGGGCCTCCCGGAAGTTTGGGAGGGCTGAAAACGGATCTGTTTCCAGCTTCCAGAAAGCCTCCAGAGCCCAGGGAGACCATTTTTGCCCTCCTGAAGGCTCGAGGAAAGCCTCCAGAGCCAAGAGAGATCAAAAACCATCCCCCCTCCTGCCATGGTGCAGGAAGCTGACTAGGCCATACCCACCATAGCCATATCCACCCAGCAACTGGGCAGAGAACCAGTTGCTAATTTTTTTTGAAACCTACTCCTGGAACTGTCAAATACCTTTCATACATGGAGCTCTTGTATTTTTACTGCACTGTCTGAATTAAGCTCATGAACTTTTTTTCAGAGCATATTCAGTTGATGAACTCTCTGGGTTCCAATAGAAAAGAATACTTGTAGCTCAGAGTTCAACTGCAGTGTCCTTGGTTGTTTTCTTGCAGATGTTTCATTATTCAACTAGGTAACATTATTAGTGCTAGAAGGGAATGTGGCTTCCTGTGATGACCCGGAGTGTAACACAAATGCAACAAAATCCAAAGCATAAATAAATGTCCTTTAATGCCTCCAACTTGGCCCCACTGTTCAATAATTCTCAGTTGGAGATAAAACTTATTCAAAAATAGTCTTCAAAAGTAAGCAATATAGTCTGAACTTAATAAGCAGATAGAGGTGAAATAAAAACCCAAAACAAACTACAATGAAGGAAATTCCACAATGGACTAGGATAAGTAATTACCAACTTCAAGGAGATAACAAGGCACAGTCTGTTGGAAGGATGCCAACCAAGATAACTTCAGCCCAAAATAAAACACATTTTGCTTCTGGCAATGCTGTGTTTTAACCGTCTCTCTTATATACTATTCTCCCCAGCTGCAACCAATAGAGGGGGATCATGGCCTCTTCCTCTCTCGTAAGCCAAGTTGTTTCCTTCTCCGTTCCTCCCTGTGTCCTGGGATGAAGAGGAGATGGGCCTGGTTCTTCCTCTGACTGCCCAGCTGGCCTCTGCCCTTCCCCAGCCTCTTCAACAACTTCCAGAGCCACACCTCCACTCCCTGTCAGGCTGTTCCTCCTCTCCCTCAGATTCCAACCCTATCAGTGTTGGTGGGAGTGCTCTTGGTTCCTTTATTATGTTGTAGTTTATTGTTTGATTGTTTATCTAGTATTAATCTTGGTGTTAATCTCTGCTAGCTCCCATCCCTCCTAGCACTAATGCTATTATCTAGTTGGGTAATGAAATATTTGAAAGAAAATAACCAAGCTTAAAGAGTAACAAGGATCTCTTAGTTTTGGTAAGTGGATGGAAACACTACAAAACTTTCCAATGTTGTGATTATTGGTAACTGGGATCAAAAAATCCAAAGAATGTACAAACTAGGGACACTTTCCTTTTAATGGCTTCCAGAAGTCTTTGTAAGCATGTTTACATTTCTAAATCAGATTAAATGGTTGCCTTTCAATGGCCCAGAACACTGCAACCCTCATGAATAAATGTTAATTGCCAAGCACTTGATCAGATGACCATAAGGATGCTGCAACAATTGGATGTGTGAAAAATGGTCATGTCACTTTTTCAGGGCCATCATAATTTGGAACAGTCACAAAAGGAATGCTTGTGAGACAGGGGTGCCAAACTCATTGAGGTACGCATCAGGATTGTGTTTGACTTTGGATGGCCAGAGATGTGGGGCCGGGGGTGTTAAGGGCACCTGTGGTGTCCAAGTGCTAAGGCAGGACTTCCCTGAGACCTTCCCTCACTCCCACTATAATATCCTTCCTTCCTTCCTTCTTTCCTTCCTTTTCTTCCCTTTCCTTCCCTCTTCATCCTTTTTTTTTCTTTCCCTCTTTCCTTTTTTTTCCTTCCTTGCTCTCTTCTCATCTTTCCTTCTTTGTCTTTCCTCTTTCCCTTTCTCCTTTTCTGTCTCTTCTTGAATGCTCAAATGCAAAAGGGGAAACATTTCTCCTTTTGTTTTGTTTTTAGTTTGATAGCCCTCTGACAGTGAAAATGGAGCCCATATTTTTGGCCACAATGTCTTCCTGCAGCCCTCTGCAAGCAGAAATGAAGCCCAGGACGGCCTCACATGCCCCCCTGTGTCCCATTTTTGGCCATGATGGTCTCCTGAAACCTTTGGCAGCAAAAATGGGGCATGGGAGGCATGTGTGCCCCCTCCCCCGAGCTCCATTTTTGCTGGCAGAGTGCTGCAGGAAGCTGTTGCAACCAAAGACTGGGCATGGGGGGCAATGTATGGCCATCCTTGCTCCATTTTCACTGGCAGAGGCACTGCAGGCCTGTTCTTTTCTGTTTCCAGTCCAGCCCTGTGGGCCAAATCTGAGCACCCCATGGGCCAAATCCAGCCTATAGGCCTTGAGTTTGACACCCCTGTTATAAGGCGAGTTTTCCTATTTGAAAGAGAAATTCACTAAAATATTAATTCTAGGGGGAAGTTGCCCTCTATATTTTGTATTTTGGATTCATTTAAATACAAAGCTGATCAGAACTATTGTTAAAACCTTTCCATTCATGTTCTAATGTTGAGAGAAAATAAAAGCTTAAAAAAACTAAAGCCAAGAGGGTCACATGCATCAACCTTGGAAAAAAAATGTCTCCTTACATTCAGAACCTTTCATTCAGAAATTGTAACATTTGGCAGCAGGTTGCTCTGTTTTGGTATAAGCTCATTTGCCTGAGAGATGTCAGTATTAACAGCTGTTATTTAGTTTGTCTGGATTTGTTAGCAAAAACAACGGAGGCCTGGGAGAATAAAATTTCCAGTAGAAAATGAAGCCAGAATCTTTCTCCAAAAATTTATAGGCTCTTTTTTTTACATGCATCCAATTAGTTGGTGACATTTGCAGAGGGGTCATTATTTATATGTCTGGTTTCCATTCAGCAAGGGACTGGCAGTCTCTCTTTTCCACTCTATGCCAGATGTCAGAAGAAGCCTAGTGAGTAGAGCTACAACAATTATTCATAATTATTCAGCCTTGACCCAAAGCGTCAATGCTTGCATTTATTTATTTATTTTAGTTCAGCCTTTTAAAAAAAACAACTGTATATATAAATAAGAATGCTCAAGGTCAAAAATTTTAGTTTGGAATGACAGCAAAGAAATGAGATGAACATAGGATAATTTCCAAATACTAATGAATTATTTTTTGTAATGATCAGGTCTTTCCTGATCTTACCTACAGAATCACCCTAATTACCATCTAATCAAGGAGAAACTCAAATTAAAAGATGTACCAGCTAAGAAATATTAGTAGGTGCTGGATATTTATTAAGATCCTCTAATTATAACACAATGAAACTTCAAATGCTTTGCTGGGTTCCCTAATTAAAAAAGGGTAAAGGTTTCCCCTATCCATCATGTCCAAAGACAATTTCCAGCATGACTATACACCAGTGGTACTATTCTACCAGGTCGGCCCGATTCTGGCATACTGGTAGCACCGAAGATCAGCCGAGACCGAACTGGTTCTTTCTGATGAGGTGCTGTTGGGTTCACCTGCCAGTCTGGGCTCCCAAACTGATCTTTATTCACTGCTTTTGAAGCGCAGCTTTTTTGCGTGGCATAGCAGATTGTCAGGCGTCAGCTGTTGAAGCTATAGTGATTGCAGGAGGCGAGTAGGAAAGCTTCTGAGCATGCTCAAAGTTTGAGTTTGACATGCACATGCAGTGTGTGCATGCGTGCAAAGCGTGCTCACCAAGCCATGCCCACCGAACCAGTGGTAAACCTCTTTGAAACCCACCACTGCTATATATCAAGGTTCATGGAATGTTGTTATCTTCCCACCGAAGTGATGCCTATTTATCTACTCACATTTGCATACTTTTGAAGTGCTAGGTTGGGAAGAGCTGGGGCAACTAACAAGAGCTCAACCCATCATGTGGTACTTGGGTCTCGAATCCAGGCCATTAGCTTTCCAGCTGACAAGCTGAGCTTCTTTAACTGATATGCCTCTATTCCAGAGGGAAGCTGAAAAAAAAAATACCTATTCGAAATTCAGGAGAGCCATGCCCATACAATTGTAACTATATAATAAGGAAATTAGAGCTTTCTAAATCATTTTTTCCAGACAATCTATATTTCCAGGATAGGCAAAATTTTGTGGATGTGGGGCAAATGTCACATATGTGCTATGCAACAATTCTGCAAAACTTAAAGCACCTGTTTCATTTCCAGAGATCATAGCAGCCAGTTATATAAAATATAAAATATATAAAATAACCTGTGTGTGTGTGTGTGTGCAGGAATACAAATAAAGGCATTCATGGTTGATGACTGCCTAGCATCCATTTTAATGACTTCAGTGAAGGTGAATCTATCAACTTCATGAATATTTTTACTTACTGTCTGTTTTCCTTAACATTCAAATAGAAACTGGATACTTTGTCAAATGCTTTATAGAAAAAGTGTATTATATCTTACATTTTCAAGATAGGCAAAACGAAAAAAATAGTCCAACTTATCAAAAGCATCACCATAGGAAACAGAATAAGAATGCAAGTCAAAATAGGAAAAATGGTAATCCATTCTAGATTAGTTCAAATCGCCAAGACCAGATGGATTGCTGATGTGATCTCAGAACCACTGAAGAAAGATTTTCAAAGCTCCTGAACCACCAGGGAAATATCAGAGGACTGGGAAAAAACATGGTTCCAGTTTACAAAAAAAGGGGGAAAGTGGATCTGGGAAACTTGAAGTCAGTCAGCCTGGCATCAATAGCTGGACAAAACCTGGAGAAGATAATCAAGCAGCACATTTGTGAGCACCCAGAAAAAAATGAAACAGTTAAGAGCTGTGATGACACAGTGGTTAGAATGCAATACTGCAGGCTACTTCTGCTGACTACCAGCTGCCTGAAGTTTGGTAGTTCAAATCTCACCAGGCTCAAGGCTCACTCAGCCTTCCATCTTTCCGAGGTAGGTAAAATGAGGACTCAGATTGTTGGGGGAAATATGTTCACTTTGTAAAATGCTTACAGAGGGCTGTGAAGCACTGTTAAGCAGTATATAAATCTAAGTGCATTTGCTTTTGCTATTTCTATTGCTATTACTAAACAGTAAGACCTCGGTTGTCATGCTAAACAAACCTTATTGCTTTCTTTGACAAATGTAACTAAATTAGTAGATAAGGAAATGCTGTAGATATCATTTACTTAGACTTCAGTAAGCTATTTGACAAAGTAAACTACAACCTACTTCTTGATAAAAAAGAACAATGTGGGATAAAAAGGACCACCACAAGATGGATTTGCAACCGGCTGACCAACAGCAGTCAACATTTGGTCCTCAGTGGAACTACAGCTGCATAGATGGAAGCAAATTTTGTTTGCTTCCATACATCTGGTAAATCCATCCAATGGCCATATTGTTTTAAGGCCCTGTCACACTGGCCGACGGATGCAAAACGTTTGTAAAAAGGACACAGCGGATGAGAAAAATGTTCCATCCGTTGTTATCCGCTCTCAAAAGTGCCCCGAATTTCCAAAACCAGAGTGGACAACACGGAAAGGAACGGACGGGGGGGGGACGTAGGGCAGATGGAAAGCAGATGCTCCACAGAAGCCTAGCGGATGGAAACGGATGGGAGCAGATGGCAAATCCGCAAGGCTTCCGGAGGAGCGTAGCAAAGCAGACGTGGAACAGAAAGAGCGGATGCAGAGCGGATGCCGAGCGGATGAAGCGGATGCAGAGCGGATGCCGAGCAGATGAAGCAGATGCAGAGCAGATGCCTAGCGGATGCCTGGCGTTCACTGCGCATGCGGGGAGGATGCATTGCATCAGCCCCGTGGATATAAAGGAAAGCAGCTCCCAAGCAGGTCACCATTCAGAGGAAAGACCTGCTGCCAGACATAGCTTGCCAGCCAGCCAGCCAGCCAGCAACCCAACAACCATGGCGAAGGAATGGAAGCCTCTGCCATCTGCTGCCAGCCCTGGCAAGAGGGACAGGGCCACCCTCCCACCCTCTGGCCCTGACTCTGCTTCTGTTGGGGCTTCTGCTGCCCAGGCTTGATCTTCTGGTGCTGGGGCTTCTGCTGATGCTGCTTCTGGAGGTGGTGCTTCTGCTGGTGCTTACTCTGCTGATGCTGCTTCTGGTGCTTACTCTGCTGGCACTGCTCCTGGTGCTGGTGCTTCTGCTGGTGCTTACTCTGCTGGCACTGCTCTTGGTGCTGGTGCTTCTGCTGGTGCTTACTCTGCTGGCGCTGCTCCTGGTGCTGGTGCTTCTGCTGGTGCTTACTCTGCTGGCACTGCTCCTGGTGCTGGTGCTTCTGCTGGTGCTTACTGTGCTGGCACTGCTCCTAGTCCTGCTGGTCCTGCTGGTGCTCCTGGTCCTGCTCCTGGTCCTGCTGGTGCTACTGGTGCTGCTGCTGGTGCTGCTGGTGGTGGTGGTCCTACTGGTCCTGCTTTTGCTGCTACTGTTGTTGCTGCTGCTGCTCCTGGTGGTGGTGTGGAGGAGCAGACCCTACAACCTCGAAGCCCCTCTGATGAGGGCCCATATGGCCCTGCCAAAGGGAGGAAGAGGCAGACGCATGAACGGGAGAGGAGGCAATACAAAATCGAAGAGGAACATGAGGAGGAGGTGCTGGAGTGGCTCAGGGAGAACGAGTATCTATGGCGGAAGGGACACAGGCTCTATCGAGACACCAAAAGGAAGCAGGCTGCTTGGAGAGAGAAGGCGGAGAGCCTGGGCTACACTTCGGAGGTACTCCTCGGCTGGTGGAAGCACATGCACACCTGGTACGGGAAGCTGCACCTCAAGAAATCTGGCCAGGCCGCGGTCAAGCTGACGGACAGAGAGACCTACATAATGGCCAAGTGCAGCTTCTTGGAGGGTGAGATCCACCACCGAGGAGCAGCCCATCTCACAACCCTCTCTCTCCGGCAGTCTGCTGAGAGCCAGTCCTCTTCTGGCAAAGAGTCAGCTGCTGTGTCCAGGTAAGTATCTGTGGAGCGTCCCATGGTGGAGAACCCCCCAACAGTTGTACTACCCATGGCGGAGCGTGTGGAGGACCCTCTGATGCAGTGGGAGAAAGGAGATGGCGCTTCCACCACAGTCCAACCTGCATCCACCCCCAGCTCCACCTCCACAGAAAGGCAGAGAGCCAGACATGAGGGACAGAGCCACACTGTCCTGCTGGAGATAAGAGACACCATCAGGAGCAGCGTAGATCTCCTCTCTCAGCTGGTACACACCATTGCCCCATCCTCCAACTGCAAGCCCTTCCTCACCTATGTCAACCAGACCCTCATGTACATGTCGGAACCCCAGTACCAGGTGGTAAAGGACAGGATCACTGATCTTCTTCACAACCCTCCAGACCAAGATGAACCTGCTCCCACCCAGTCCAGGCCTGCTCCTCCACCCCAGGTGATGTCACTGCCCTTCCAAGGCTTTCCACAGGCCCTCCCTTACCAAGGCTATGGCTACCAGGAGGTCCAGCAGCACAGGCAGCCCTTCCCAGTCCAGGCACAGGTACATCGGATGCCACCGGTGCCACTGATGCCACTGATGCCACTGATGCCACTCACGCCACCGATTCCAGCCACACCACAAATGCCACCGACGCCAGTCCTCACCCAGCTGCAGACCAGACAGCCCCACTACACTGGTCCTTCCTCCACCCCACAGCCAAGCTCGGCCTCAGTACATCTGTCGTCAGTACTGGGGCTGACACCCCATGGCATGGAGGAAGGAGCTCTCAACATCACAGGGCTGAGCCAGCTGTCTGAGAGCTTCCTCAACACACCATCCCCTGTTGTCCTCTTGGGGCCAGGCACCCCATTGGCGCTTCAGACCAGCACTCCAGCAGCAGCCACCTCCACAGCACCTGGACCCTTCACCCCTGAGACTGGGCACGCCTCCGAGTGACCAAGAAGAGTGCCAGAGACTGGGTGGTTACCTGTTGACTTTATTTTTGCTTTGGACACTTGCTTCATTTTTCTTTTACAGTTTGTTATTAATAAAGATTATCTTTGCTTCACACACTTGCTTCATTTATTTTATTAAATAAAGTCTTGGTAGAAACTTTTAGAAATGGTTTAAGCCTTTGCATGCTTGTAGGATGGGTAACGATAGCTGTGGGATGGGCAGGGATACCTTTGGAATGGGTAATAGCTGTGGGATGGGCAAGGATACCTTTGGAATGGGTAATAGCTGTGGGATAGATAAACCTCCAGTGCAAGCATAGTGGGTCCACCCTCCCAGGTGCCACACCTATGGCCCTTTATTATCAATAATAATGTAATCAGTCATCCACACATGTCAACATAAACACAACTCTTTATTAAATGCCCTGTTCATTGTAGGCCCACCCAACATACATGGCCCAAACTCATCAGTGTGATGAGACAGGTGGAAGGAAGCATCCATTAAGCATTTACCATCCTGTCTTGCCACTCCACTGCTCCAGCTGGGGAGTTGCACCAGTGTCTCAGGAGGTTGCGCTGCTTCTTCTCTTCATGTGAAGCTCTGTTGGGGCCTTGCACATCCTTAGTGTCTATCAGGTTTTGCCCTTGCCTCCGCTCCCCAGGCTCCATGTCCCCATTGCCTTGTTGGAGGTCCACGAGCCTGTTCTGCAACACTGGGTAGCGGGTGCTCATGAGATTGTGCAGGATGCAGCAAGCTTCCACGATCCTCCTCACAGTTTGTGGGTGATGCTGCATGGTGGTGAGAAGTACCTGGAACCTGTTGGCCAGGATGCCAAAGGCGTTCTCCACCACCCGCCTTGCCCTGGACAGCCTGTAGTTGAAGATCCTCTCTTGACGGGTGAGGAGTCTGGAAGTGTAGGCCTTCGTGAGGTAGGTTCTGAGGGAGAAGGAATCATCCCCCATGATGAAGTAGAGCACATCTTGTGTGTTGTTGGGCAGGGGGTCTGGATCTGGGAAGCCCATGATGAGGTTGCATTCCAGCCCCTCCTTGAGGTCACTGGTGTTGTATACCTGGGCATCTGAAGCTGACCCATTGCCTGAAGCATCGATGTACATGAACTTGTAGTCAGCATCGACCATGGCAAAGAGGATGATGCTGAAGAAGCCCTTGGAGTTGAAATAAGTGGACCCCGACTTGGTTGGAGCTTTTCAGGCCCCGTGCTTGCCATCGATGGCTCCAATGGTGTGGGGGAAGTTCCACTTCTGATACCACTGCTCTGCAACTTTCTTCCAGCCTTTTTCAGTGGAGGGGCACTGGAGGAGCTCCTCCAGGTATTCTTTGATGATGGCCTGCACCACTTCTCTGGCCACAATGCTGATGGTGTTGGGTGGCACCCACCAGCCATACTGGATGCTCCTGTAGGTGGTCCCTGAGGCCAGGTGGCGCAGAGTCAGTGCCACCTTGAGCCCAGGGTCCAGGCTGGGCTCGAGGTTGGTGTTTGTCTTGGTCAACCTGGTTCTCAGCTGCTCCACAACTTCGTCAAACATGGCTGGAGGCATCCTGATGAAGTTCTGGAATGCACGAGTGTCTTCGTTCCTCAGCTCCACCATCAGCTTGTTGTACAGTCCGTACTCTGCTCTTCTCCCAATCCATCTTCGGACCCAGACACTTCTTGGACGTCTCCTTTTCTTCCCATAGAACAGTTGAAAGAGCCTGTAGATGGCTTCGCACTGTTGCAGAACGATGGTGGCTACCAAAAGGAGTGTGTGATGATCCATGGTGGAGATGACTGGATGCTGTGGAAGAGGAAGAGCCAGATGAAGGCTGCAGAGGTCTGCACAGCAGGGGTGCTGGACTGAAAGTGAGATCCAGGTGAGTTCCTCCCCCTTTTTATAGGCAATATAGGTTTTCCACTATGTGTCCTTTTGCATCTTCTAGGCATCCTCTAGACATCCTTAATATCCGAGATAGGTCCCCTCTGCGAACGTTTTTTCCGTTTTAAATGCTTTGTATGCGAGCTGCATCCGCTTTTATCCTTTCTCCGTCCGTGCTACTAACACTTTGTGTCTGTTCCACGTCCATTTCACTTCCTCTATGTGTCCATTTTCCGCTGGAGTGGATGCGAGTTCCGCGGATGCACAGCAGATGCCTAGTGGATATAGCAGATGCGTAACAGATGACAACGGATGTAGATCGGATGTTCCCCATATGCATTGTGGATTCAGAACAGACGCGTTTGATACATTTTCCTCTCAAAAAGTTTTGAACAGCTCAAAAGTGTTTGAGCGGATGGAACCTCAGTCGACGGATGCTGGATGGATAGAGAGGATGAAAAATGGACACAGTGAGTACAGAACAGGTGGATCCCGTTAACCAACGGATGGCAAGTGTTTCCGTTTTACATCCTCTTTCCATCCGTTGGTGCAGTGTAACATGGGCTTTAATAAATATGTTTGCAAACTCATCTCTTTATTATCTGCTATAGAGTCTTCTCAATGTTAGCCTGACAACTAGTCTATCTCATGTATTAGATCTTTATTGTCCCCAGTCAGATGAACAGCAAATGTCTTTAGTATTTCAGAACTGAATTCAACTGACCCCAGAGTGGTGATGGTGAACCTTTGACATCTGTGCCACAAGTGTCACACCTTGCCTTTTTTGTTGACATGTGGAGTTTCTAAGGCCTCTGGAAATCATGTTCATGTGATTTTTGAAGGCCTTTGGAGCAGAGTTCTCTTGCATGACTTCTAAAGAGTCTAAAAACAAGATTCTGGAGGACAGGAGAGGAGGTAGAGTGTGAGGCTGAAACACCAGCAAACTCAAAGTAAGCATTTTTTTAAAAATTTTTGACATGCTGAACCCAAAAGATTTGCCATTACTGCCTTAGAAATTTAGACTCATTGAAAATAAATGGTACTCCTTGATCTACCTAACCATACATTTATCTGTCCCTCTGCCTAATTGGTAATCTATCTTCTTGACTCAAGCTTCAGTTTTGTCTATTCAAATGGAATACTCTGAATTCTTTCATTCTTTGATTCAGTATAAACAGGAAAATATCTGTAATTGCCCTTTAAAAAAAAACCTGTTGTATCTGAATTCCAGAGTAGAGTATTATTTTTGAAAAATATTTTAATCAGTATATTCTACTCTGAATTATACATGATGTTTTATTAATGTGTTTATTCATTTGTTCCCATAGCCTGCATCATGTGTTTTCTGCTACCTATATTGACATTTTACAGCATTTACTAACAGCTAGACAGAAAAAAAAATGAAAATGCCGAGATTGTTGCTTTGCAGTAGAATAGTTAAAAGTTATATATTTTGTACTGTAATATATTTTAGACAACTTCATATCTATGTGTGTTCCTGCAGAGTCATTATTCAGTTTTAATTATGCTTTATCTTAATTTAAAGTCCCTTTCGCAATCCAAAATACATATGGGATATCATTGTTATATTGCACCTTTGGGACCGAGTCAGCATTGAATAAAAAGAATAGTATCTAACACAACACAGGGTGTAAAATTTTTCATTAAACCCAGTAGAAAATTTTGGAGAACATTAGCTTTCTTTAAAAAAATGAAATATCTTCAATAAAAACATATTGTCCAGGGATGAGCATATGATTTCCAAAAAGTTAACTATGTGGTCTATAACCATCTATGAAAAGATTATCCCTGGACATAAAATAGTCCATCTCCTTCCTATCTCATCTCAGTTAATTCGTCGGTGCAACAGGAATTCGGATTGATCTTGAGGTATGAGAGAGCCATTAAAGGAGGGAAGAAAAAGAAGTGAGCCAACAAGAACTTGAAAGAAGAATGACACAGTTCTGTGATGAATGGAAACATGAGAGAGAAATTCAAAATAGCCAAAATTGTTTAGCATAAAATGAGTCTGGAAGGAACTTGGACAAACACCCAAGATTCTGGTTCTCTATCTTATTACAATGAACAATATTCATGGTATCACCATCACATCTGTTACTTGAACTGGTCTATCTGAAAACGCTAGCAATCTGCAACTAGAATAAATCCAGATGTAATGGAGAGAAAGACAATTCTTCTGTCTTCACTAGTGGCAAAGAACCTATCAAGAACACAGAAGAGTATAGTATAGCCACTATTGTAGTATCCTACAACGTTCCACAGAAATATTACAACAGGATGCTATGATGGTTGGAGTTCAGAGCCTGAAAACTGTAATTAAGAAGGACTGAGAGTATGAATGATAACAATAGTTCATTGAAATATTTTTTCTTTACCTGCCCTAAATTATTAGATTATGGGAGAAAATAATGGATTATATAAACACGACTGTGACATTTCTTTTAGAATATAAAATTAGGATGGCATTTGCTAGAAAATTTATTTTGAGATGATTGGTCACACAGATGCTTAGATTGGATTTGGCTTTTTTATCCACCCACCAAGTCCTCCCAAAGATCTGGGATAGGCAGATGTCGATGTTTTATGGCGTTAAGAGGTATTGTTGCAAGATTTAAGCTGTTCTGAATAAAGCTGCCTTCTCTTATTAGTTTTTAATCTATATCTATATATCTCTGTATATTTATATCTCTCTATATATCTATCTACCTATTCATCCACCCATCCATCTATCTATCCATCTATCTGTATATCTGTCTATAATCTATCAATCATCTGTCTATCTATCTATCTATCTATCTATCTATCTATCTATCTATCTATCTATCTATCTAAAAGGCAGATATAATTTATCTAGTTTAGCACCTTCACCTCTGTACCAAACTGGCTTTTTTTGAAATGCCTTTTTCAAATGCAGAATTAATTAGACCCAATTCGTCTTTTTAGAAAATAGTCAGGTATGATCTAAACTAATTAACGAGGGATGGTTTGTGTGTGCTTAGGGAGTGCTGTTCATCTCTCAGAAAAGACAAGTAGAAAGTTCCTTCACATTTTGCTACTCATTGTCTGTGGTCCCACATCAGATTGGTTCAAGACTTAGCATCTACTACATATGCCAATCTTGCTAAGTTTGCTTGCAGTACAACTTGCTGAGTTATATTGCATGAAAGCAGACAAAGTAGGAGATTGATGAAGAAGAGGCAGCACTATTAGGGATCATGTAGAACCCCATTTGATGCATTTTAAAACATTATTTCAAATTACTATTCAACTTTAACATGGAGGCTCCCCAATATTCTTGAAAGAGAGAAAATTGTGAATCCAGCATGGAACTGACATAGCTGCTTCAAGGAAGTGAAGAAAAAGATTGAGCTTGCAGGACACTAATAGGCCATAGCAATTGTATATTATTTGCAGGACTTCCATGCTTATACAGGAAACCACAGGAATGCAGAGGGGGGGGGGGGAAATCAAATCAATTCACAAAATGGTGAACACTGTTGTTTAGCAAGTGCCCTGCTTGGAGGAATGTTTGGCCTATTTCCAGAGTGTAGCAAATAGAAAGCAATCCTATCTGAAAGCAGTGTTAGGATTTTATGATGCAGAAATAAGTGGTCTGGTGTATGACGCGCCAAGAGCTTTGAGTGAGCTATCAGTTGGAAGAGAAAAGCTGCAATCTATTGGCGGTGGTTCGGCTGAAGTTGCCCCAAGCCCCAAACTGTGACTGTATCAGAAACTGTGACTGTAGGTAATGGTGGAGGGAGAGTTTACAGATCTTATTAATATAAGAAGAGGCACAAGACAAGGATGTCCCCTATCTCCTTTGTTATTCGTATTGACTTTGGAAGTGTTGAATAGAAATATTAGAGATGACAAAAGTATAAAAGAAATGAAAATTAAAAAGGAAGAATTTAAACTACAAGCTTTTGCTGACGATTTAGCTTTTATTCTGGAAGACCCGTTAGAAACTGCTCCAAAATTATTGGAAAAGATAGAGACATATGGTGAGATGGCTGGCTTGAAAATAAATAAAGATAAAACAAAGATTTTGACAAAAAACATGTTATTGAGACAAAGAGAAGAACTGACAGATCTTTTGCAAATCCAAGTTACAAATAAGGTTAAGTATCTGGGGATATATTTGACAGCAAGATGTAGCACATTAAAAGAGAATAATTATATTAAACTCAAACAACAGATAATTACAGATTTGAAGAAATGGGAAAATTTACAATTGTCATTAATAGGGAGAATTTCAACAATTAAGATGAATATTTTACCTAGAATTTTATTTCTCTTTCAAACAATACCAAATAGACTTGGAAAAGACTACTTTGAAGATTTAAATAAAATCATGTTGAAGTTTATATGGCAAGGTAAAAGAGCGAGAATAAAGTTAAAGCTTTTGCAAGATGCTAGAATTAGAGGAGGTTTTGGCCTGCCTAATTGGGAACTGTATTATCAAGCTGCAAGTTTGATGTGGGTCAAAGAATGGATAACATTAAGAAAGCATAGATTGTTGACATTAGAAGGACATGACTTACTGTTGGGCTGGCATGCTTTTTTATGGTACAAGGGAACTAAAACACAGGGGTATTTCAGAAGACATTATATACGGGAGTCTTTGTGGTTAAATTGGGAGAAGATAAAAAAACAATGTTGTTTGAAAATTCCAGTTTGGTTATCGACTATTGAAGCATTTTCCTATACTATGATCTATAAAAAGGAACAAACAGTTAGATATGGGGAACTGTTGGATGAAAAGGGTGGACTTAAATTGATCCAAAACTTAGAGGAACAAGGTATAAGGATGAATTGGTTTTCATATGCGCAAATACACTCAAGATATGTTGAAGATTTTAAAATGGAAGGATTTTATGACAGACTGATTTAGATAAGATATTGATGGGTACTGATGAGAAAGTGATTAAAAAATTATATGGTTATTTATTGGGAATTAAGCTAGAAGAAGAACAAGTTAAAGAAACTATGATTGCTTGGGGGAAGAATTTTGGATATGGGATTGATTTAGAGCAATGGCAAAAATTGTGGTCTCAAAATTATAAAATGACAATGTCAATAGCATATAAAGAAAACTTGAAATAGATGTTTTACAGGTGGCACTTCCCCCCGACAAGAATAGCAAGAATGTTCAAGAACAAATCTGAAAAACGTTGGAAATGTCATCAGATACCTGGCTCATATTATCATATGTGGTGGACTTGTGAGGATGCTAGAAAATATTGGACTAAAATTCACATGTGGTTGGAAAAAATGACAAAGAAACACATAGACTTGAAACCAGAGATCTTTTTATTGGGAATCTTACCTGATATATACAATAAAGACTTGAAATATTTGATTGTAAATGTATTAACAGCGGCTAGGATTGTATTTGCTAAAAATTGGAAGAATGAGAAAATACCATCACAGGAAAAAATTATTAAGAAAATATTGGAATGTGCTGAGATGAGTAGATTGACATTTGAAATTAGAGAGCAAGAAGATAAACAATTTTATGAAATTTGGGATCTTTTTTATCAATGGTTAGATGATAAAATACAATAATAGAGCATTAGTATTATATCTATGAAGGGCTTTTAGGATTGATTTGTTATGACTATATGATTTGTTATAGAATAAAATGTTTGAAGTATTGTTATCTCACAAAGCATGATTGATTAAAAGTATAGTCAGAAAAAGACTTTATGTTAATTTTTTTTGGTAATATTAGGATATGGATTGACAGTATGAGTGGTTATGTAATATAACTGTAATTGAGACTATAAAATGAATGCACAAAACTGATGAACCAACCGACACACCGGAAGTATATATGAGAGTAGATGTTTTTAATGTTTTGTATGTTATGTATGTTTGTAGAAAATTAATAAAATTCTTAAAAAAAAAAAAAAAAGAAACTGTGACTGTATCAAAAACAGTTGCTAGTATGTAAAAGAAATCAATGACTAACAACAGGAAGCCATTAAGAATAATTACCCATTTGCCATTTAATGTTAAGTTGAGATGTAAACTAAAGAAAGCAGCCTGAACATACCAAGGATCCGTGAGAGAGAAAAAAGTTTTCCATAATTCATAGGATTTTTAATCTTTCTATCTATCTATCTGTCTGTCTGTCTATCATCTATCTATTTATCCATCTATCCATCTATCCATCTATCCATCTATCCATCCATCCATCCATCCATAATAAGAATAGAATAGAATAGAATAGAACAGAACAGAATAGAGCTGGAAGGGACCTTGAGGGTCTTTTAGTCCAGTCCCTGCTCAAGCAGGAGAACCTATACTATTTCAGATTAGTGGCTGTCCAATCTCTTATTAAAACCTTCAATGATGGAGCGCCCACAATTTCTGATGGCAAACTATTCCACTGGTTAATTATCCTCACTGTTAGGAAGTTTCTTCTAAATTCCAGGTTGCTTCTCTCTTCAGTTAGTTTCCAACTGCTGTTTCTTGTCATGCTCTCTGGTACTTTGGATCATAATTTGACCCCCTCTTCTTTGTAGCAGCCCCTTAAATGCTGGAATACTGGTATCATGTCACCCCTAATTCTGTTTTTCTTTAGACTAGCTAAACCCAAATTCTGCAGCCATTCATCATATGTTTTAGTCTTTGATCATCTCACTTGTTTTAGTCTTTGATCATCTCTTTAACTTTTTCCAAGGTCTCAACATCTTTTTTATTGTATGGTGACCAAAATTGGTTGCAGTATTCCAGGTGTATTCTTACTAGGGTTTTATAAAATGGTATTAATACTTCACTTGATCTTGATTCTGTGCCTCTCTTTATATAACCCAGGATTGTATCAGCTTTTTTGGCTGATGCTGCACACTATTGGCTCATGTTCAAGTGATCCTCCACTAGGACCTTATCTCAAGGTGTAAAGGTTTGATGAAGGAAGGTGCAATCAATTGTTTGGTCATGTGTCATGTTCAGATGCTGCATGTCTATCCTGATCATCAACTACTCAAGTCCATTCATTAAGTCATATTTTTTTTCCATCCTATAGTTTATTGATCACAACAAGGTTCTGTAGACTACAACAAAGAATAAAGTAAGAGATGTTATACAGACTGGGAAGCAGCTCGCACGTGGCCAGCATTCCGAGGAAAGACCTGCTGCTGGACACTTCGAGTTCCTTTCCTGCCCTGCCAGCCTGCCTTCCAGCCAGCCTTGGTGCCTGCCTGCCTGCCTGCCTGCCTTCCTGCCAGGCTTTCTGCCAGCCTTCCTGCCAGGCATCCTGCCAGGCTTCCTGCCAGCCTTGTTGCCTGCCAGCCTCCCTGCCAGCCAGCAACTCCACAACCATGGGGAGGAAGCGAAAGCCTCAGCAACCTGCCGCCATCCCTGGCAAGAGGGACAGGGCCAACCTCACGTCCCCTGCCCCTGACTCTGCTGGTGCTGGGGCTTCTGCTGAAGCTGCTCCTGGAGGTGGTGCTTCTGCTGGTGCTGGGGCTTCTGCTGTTGCTTACTCTGTTGAAGCTGCTCCTGGTCCTGCTGGTCCTGCTTGACCTGCTCGTGCTCCTGGACTTGCTCGACCTGCTCGTGCTCCTGGTCCTGCTCGTGCTCCTGGACTTGCTGGCCCTGCTGCTGCTTACTCTATTGCTGCTGATCCTGGTCCTGGGGTTCCTCCTGCTGCTGCTGCTAATGATGATGATGATTATGATCCTGCTGGTGAGGATGCTGATGCTGATTATGATTCTGCTGGTGAGGATGATGATGATGATGATGATGATGATGATGATGATGATGATGATGATGAT
>BLBF01000040.1:9104320-9126634 GCA_015471245.1 Laticauda colubrina | reverse complement strand
ATGATGATGATGATGATGATGATGATGATGATGATGATGATGATGATCCTGCTGGTGCTGCTGCTGCTGGTGGTGTGGAGGAGCAGCCCCTACTACCTGGGAGCCCCTCTGATGAGGGCCCATCTGGTCCTGCCAAAGGGAGGAAGAGGCGAATGCGACAACGGGAGAGGAGGCAATATTCCATTGCGGAGACGCACGAGGATGAGGTGCTGGAGTGGCTGAGAGAGAACGACTATGTGTGGCGGAAGGGACACCGGCTGTACAGGGACACCAAGCGGAAGCAGGCTGCTTGGAGAAAGAGGGCAGAGAGTATGGGTTACACTTCGGAGGTGCTCCTCGGCTGGTGGAAACATATGCATACCTGGTATGGGAAGCTGCACCTGAAGAAATCTGGCCAGGCCACTGTGAAGCTGACAGACAGAGAGACCTACATCATGGCCAGGTGCAGCTTCCTGGAGGGTGAGATCCGCCACCGAGGAGCACCAGCAGCCCCTCTCACTACCCTCTCTCTCAGGCAGCCTGCTGCCATACAGTCCTCTTCCGGCCGAGAGTCAGTCCCTGTCTCCAGGCAGGTTTCTATGGAGCATGCCACGGCGGAGAACCCGTGGACAGGTGTGGTAGAGGACTCCCTGGTGCGGTGGGAGAAAGGAGATGGCGCGTCCACCACAGCCGTACCCGCATCCACCCACAGCTCCACCTCCACAGAAAGGCAGAGAGCCAGACAGCAGGAGGGGCAGAGCCACACTGTCCTGCTGGAGATCAGGGACACCATCCGCACCAGCATAGATCTCCTCTCTCAGCTGGTCCACACCGACTCCTCATCCTCCAACCGCAAGCCCTTCCTCACCTATGTCAACCAGACCCTCAAGGAAATGGCGGATCCACATTACCAGCAGGTGAAGGACTGGATCACCAAGCTGCTTCACAACCCTCCAGACCCAGAGGAACCTGCTCCCACCCAGTCCAGGCCTGCTCCTCCACCCCAGGTGATGTCCCTCCCATTCCAAGGCTTCCCACAGCCCCTCACCTACCAGGGTTACGGCTACCAGGAGGTTCAGCAGCACAGGCAGCAGCCCTTCCCAGTCCAGGCACAGAGTCATTGGGTGACACCGTTGCCACCTGTTTCACTGATGCCACCGATGCCACCCATGCCAATGATGCCACTGACGACAGCGATGCCACCCACGCCAATTATGCCACCGATGACAGCGATGCCACCCACGCCAGTCCTCACCCAGCTGCCGACCAGACAGCCCCACTACACTACTCCTTCCTCCACCCCACAGCCAAGCCCGGCCTTTAGTACATCTGTCATCAGTACTGGGGCTGACACCCCATGGCATGGAGGAAGGACCTTTCAGCATCACGGGGCTGAGCCAGCTGTCCGAGACCTTTCTAAACACACCCTCCCCTGTTGTACTCTCGAGGCCAGGCACTCCAGCACCACCCACCACCACAGCACCTGGACCCTTCACCCCTGAGACTGGGCACACCTCCGAGTGACCAAGAAGAGTACAAGAGACTGGCTAGCTGGCTACCTGTGGACTTTATTTGGACAGTTGACTTGGGTCATTTTTTTTTTTACAGCTTGTTGTTTGATAAAGTTTATCTTTGATTCACACACTTGCTTCATTTCTTTTTTTTAATAAAGTCTTGGTGGAAACTTTTAGAATTGGCTTTAGCCTTTGCAAGCTTGTGGGATGGGTTAAGATAGCAGTGGCGTGGGCAGGGATACCTGTGGAATGAGCAGGGATACCTTTGGGATGGCTAATAGCTGTGGGATAGATAAACCTCCAGTGCAAGCATAGTGGGACTGTATGGTCCACCCTCCCAGGTGCCACACCTATGGCCCTTTATTATCAATAATAATGTAATCAATCATCCACACATGTCAACATAAACACAACTCTTTATTAAATGCCCTGTTTATTGTAGGCCCACCCAACATACATGGCCTAATCTCATCCGTGTGATGAGACAGGCTGAAGGAAGCATCCATTAAGCATCTATCATCCTGTCTTGCCACTCCACCGCTCCAGCTGGGGAGTTGCACCAGTGTTTCAGGAGGTTGTGCTGCTGCTTCCCTTCACGTGAGGCTCTGTTGGGGCCTTGCACATCCTGAATGTCGATCAGGTTTCGCCCTTGCCTCCATTCACCAGGCTCCATGTCCCCATTGCCTTGTTGATGGTCCATGAACCTGTTCTGCAAAACTGGGTAGCGGGTGCGCATGAGATTGTACAGGGTGCAGCAAGCTTCCACAATCCTCCTCATGGTCTCTGGGCAATGCTGCATGGTGGTGAGAAGTACCTGGAACCTGTTGGCCAGGATGCCAAAGGTGTTCTCCACCACCCGCCTTGCCCTGGACAGCCTGTAGTTGAAGATCCTCTCTTCACGGGTCAGAAGTCTGGAAGTGTATGGCTTCATGAGGTAGGTTCTGAGGGAGAAGGCGTCATCCCCCACGATGAAGTTGGGCACATCTTGTGTGTCGTTGGGCAAGGGGTCTGGATCTGGGAAGCCCACAATGAGGTTGCCTTCCAGCCTCTCCTTGAGGTGACTGTCATTGTATACCTGGGCATCTGAAGATGAGCCGTAGCCTGAAGCATTGATGTACATGAACTTGTAGTCAGCATCGACCATGGCAAAGAGGATGATGCTGAAGAAGCCCTTGGAGTTGAAATAAGTGGACCCCGACTTGGCTGGAGCTTTGCAGGCCACGTGCTTGCTATCGATGGCTCCAACGGTGTGTGGGAAGTTCCACCTCTGATACCACTGCTCTGCAACTTTCTTCCATCCTTCTTCAGTGGAGGGGCACTGGAGGAGCTCCTCCTTGTATTCTTTGATGATGGCCTGCACCACTTCCCTGACCACAATGCTGATGGTGTTGTGTGGCACCCTCCAGCCGTACTGCATGCTTTTGTAGGTGGTCCCTGAGGCCAGGTGGCGCAGAGTGAGTGCCACCTTGAGCCCAGGTTCCAGGCTGGGCCGGAGGTTGGTGTTTGCCTTGGTCAACCTGGGTGTCAGGCGCTGCACAACTTTGTCAAACATGGCTGGAGGCATCCTCATGACGTTCTGGAATGCCCAAGTGTCTTCGTTCCTGAGCTCCACCATCAGCTTGTTGTACAGTCCGTACTCTGCTCTTCTCCCGATCCATTTTCGGACTGAGACGCTTCTTGGCTGCCTCTTTTTCTTCCCATAGTAGAGTTCACAGAGCCTGCAGATGGCTTCGTACTGTTGCAGAAGGATGGTGGCTGTCAAAAGGACTGTGGTACGATCCACAGTGGACATGACTGGATGCTGTGGAAGAGGAAGAGTCAGATGAAAGCTGCAGAGGTCTGCACAGGTGGGCTGCTGGTCTGAAAGTGAGATGCAGATGAGTTGCTCCCCCTTTTTATAGGCAGTATAGGTGTCCCTTTGCATCCTCTAGGCATCCTCTAGGCATCCTCTAGACATCCTCTAGACATCCTTAATATCCGAGATAGATCCCCCCTGCGAACGTTTTTTCCGCTTTAAATGCTTTGTTTCCGTGCTGCATCCGTTCTGCATCTGTTCCACGTCCGTTCCGCTTCCTCCCTGTGTCTGGGCAGATGCGAGTTGCGCGGATTCGCAGCGGACGCTAAGCGGATATAGCGGATGCGTTACGGATGCATAGGGGATGCGTAGCGGATGCAGAACGGACGAACTGGATACATTTTCTGCGCAAAAGTTTTAGGCAGCCCAAAACTTTTGGAGCGGATGAAACGTCCATAAACGGATGCTGGACGGATAGAGAGGAAGTAAAATGGAGGCAGTGAGTACAGAACGGATACATCGCGTTAACCAATGGATGGCAAGGTTTTTTGTCCATTTTACATCCTCTTTGCATCCGTTGGTTCAGTGTGACATGGGCTTTAAATCCACTACCACTACCATTTCCCTATGTTGATTCTCAGTCTAGCAACCCAAACACAAAAGTGATTTAGAGTCTTCCAAATAATCAGTTTCTTTCCTACTCCAACAAAGAGCTGTTCATTCACAACAATGTTCCCAGTATGTTACTTTCAGCAAGATTTCTTAGTCATTCTGTCACAGTTCCTCTCTCCCAGAAATTTCTTTCTGCTCACATACTAGTGTGATTATCATATCATATCAGAAAGTCAATTTACCATTTAGCTCATTGTAGGAAGATGTTCTTAGGCCTTTTTTTCAATAAATAAATTTGAAAAAGAAGAATATCTTTCCTTTCCTATTCTATAAATATTTAGAACTCTCAGCACAAGGAAATGTAGACCTACTTCAATCCCATTGACACAAATCAGTGATAAATGTAAAAACATACTGCACATTGCTTTCACTAAACTAAAGCCAGAAAAGTTGGTTGACATCAAAGGAACTAAGAGAGATGTCTATAACAGCATAACAGCTGTATTGATAGATAAAGCCACAGGTAATCTAGAGTTCTCTTCAAGAGAGCCAGTTTGATCTCATGGTTAAGGCATCAGCTAGAAATCAGGAGACTATGAATAATAGTGCCGCCTTAGTCATGAAAGGCAGCTGGGTGACTTTTAACCAATCACTCTTTCTCAGTTTATGACTTTAGCTCAGTTCAAAAGCCAATTGGTCAATTCCTGCTGCAACCAACAGATCAATACTTGGTTGATTCTGAAAAGAGACCCTGAACTTGGTGGAAAATGCCAGGAAAGGAAAAATAAAAAGACTCTTGAATGCTATTCTCCTGCCAATATAGGTTAATCAGATAATTCTAGGAAGCTAAGTGGCATAGAAACAAGACTACGAGAGTCTACTGTTTAATCAATGCAAGGAATTCAAAGCTAGAATGATGCGAACAGGTAATGGCATCATAGGTTTCCTTTCTTGTAGGTTTCCAATAACAGAAACTATATTTCATCTCACCTAGAAATTATTTCCATAGCCAAGCGCTTTAATGAACAAGAATTTTGACTTAAGGTCAAAATGAAATTGACCAAACTGTTAGAAATGTGACCAAGAACATGGAACATATTACCATATATGGTGGTCTTGTAAGAAAACCCAGGAGTTTTGGCATAAGATCCAGGTGTGGTTAGAGATGACTGGAGAGAAAATAGATTATAAACTGGAATTATGTTTACTTGGCATTATAACAGAAAGATATAGTAAAGAGGAGATTTATCTGATAGTACACATTATTACAACAGCAATAATGACTTTTGCCCAAAAATGAAAAGGTAGAGAAATTCCTGACAAAGGTAAGGTGATAAAGGAGATATTGATATGTGCTGAAATTGATAGATTGACTCTGAAATTAAAAAATAACGATGAGACAGAATACTACAAGATATGAAATACATTTTATCAATGGTGGGAAAAGAAAGGAGGGACCCAGAATAAAAAAAAAACCAGGATCTGTAGAATGGCTAGTTATGGATAAAAATTAATTGTACAAATATATAAATATATATATATAATATGTATTATATATTATAACATATAATATATAATAAAAGGAATATCAGGATGATCATGCTATATCCAATGTTTTAATAATTTAATCAATAAAATATGTTTTAAAAAATGAAATTGACTTATATAATGTAAGACTGTTAAATCTAATCCCACCCTCTTGGAACAGAAGAGAAAGGAAACCTGCCCTTTGTGAAACCCCAGTGGGTGTCTGAAGCACAATGAGAAGGCATTGTTCCCTTGTGGTTTTTTTGCAGGATCTGGCCACTCAATACAGGTAGCCGTCAATCACTTAGATTGGTGTCCTCAATCTAATGCCACTCAATACAGGTAGCGGTCGACATACAAACTATAATTGAGCCCCAACGTATGTTGCTAAGTGAGACAGTTGTCAAGTGAGCTTTGTCTCATTTTACGACCTTTCTTGCTAAAGTTGTTTAGTGAATTACTACAATTGTTCAGTTAGGAACATAGTTGTTAAGCAAATCTGGTCTCTTCATTGACTTTGCTTATCAGAAAGTCACAAAAGGTGATCAACATGATCCCAGGACACTGGAGTGTCATGAAGCCTTACTAGTACTTTCCTAGTACAAAGGTTTATATGATACTTGACATTTTCCAGGAAATGTAGGAAGTATGTGTATTCTCCAAACAGACTGTATTGTCAGGCAAAAAGAACCAGAACAATACTGAGAGTTCATCAGAGAAGTGTGTTTATTTGCTACTTGCCTATTTACAAGAATCTCATCATTGACTGTTGTCAGAACAACCAGATAAGCCAGGAGTGTCAAACTCAATTTCATTCAGGCCACATCAGGGTTGTGTTTGACCTTGGAGGCTGAGGTGGCTGTGGCCAGAGTGGGCATGGCCAGCTTAACGTCACTCTTGTTGGGATGCCTATGGTGGCCCAAGCACTCTGCCAGGGAAAACAGGCTCTCAAGTTCTGGATTTGGCTGCTATGGTCAGGGGTTGCAGGGGTTTGGAAGAGCCCCTAGCTAAGATTCTGTGCAGTTTGGAAAAGCCCCCAATCCCACTCCTGGTTGACCCCACCCACCTCATCCTGCCCTCTCAGGAGTCCCCATGTGGCCCATTTTGGATGTAGTTAAGTGCAGGGTGCATGCGAAGACTTGGGAAGGGCAAAAAGCAGACCTCCCAGAAATTCAGGAAGGCCAGAAATGGGCCCTTTTCTGGCTTTCAGAGAGCCTTCGGAGCCCAGGGAGGCTATTTTCGCCCTCCCAGAGGCTCAAGGAAAGCCTCCAGAGCTGGGAGAGGGCAAAACTACCACCACCCCACTGCCATGGTGCAGGAGGTCACATCCACCATGGCCACACCCACCCAGCAGTCCGGCAGAGAACCCTTTGCTAAAAGTTTTGAAGCCCATCCCTGGCCACAGCCTCCTGCAACCCTCTGCCAGTGGCCCTCTCGAGCTCCATTTTCACTGGCAGAGGGTTTCAGGAGGCTGTGGCAGCTAAAAATGGAGCTCTGGAGCCCATTTTCACTGGCAGAAGCACTGCAAACTGGTCCTTCACTGTTTCCAGGGCAGCCTCCTGGGCCAGACCTAGCATCCCATGGGCTGAATCTGGTCCCCAGGCCTTGAGTTTGACACCCCTGAATAAGCACACTAGGTTTAGAGCAGCTCTTCTCTCTAGTACTTTGTCCCCATTCAAGGATTCCAGGCTAATCACTCTCTTAACTTCTTCCCTCATTTCTACTGCAGAATCCACCACATATATATGCTGGTAAGGAAATATGGCTGATTTCAGTAGGTTATGGGAACAAGGTCAGCCAGAGAGAAAGCAAGAGTTCACTTTTGTTCTTAGTACCTGTAAAAAAAAAAAAGGCTTAAAGAAAAGAGTGGAGAGAGAGTCCAACATATATTTTTTTAAATGTGAGACATCTGGAGACATAAAGAGTAGAGCCATTTATATTTTCATATCATCTATTCCATGTGATAGTTGATGGTTATTAAAACAACAATCATGGGAAAATACCTATTACATAAATACAAACATACATATTAACTATATGTTCCCATTTCTACCAGCACTTAGATGAATGAGATAAGTGTAGTTATTAATAGATTCATGTGTTCTGTCCTTGCTTTGTTTTCTTCTTGGCTGAACCACACAGACACTGAACTATTAGATGACACAAACAACATTTTCACCTCATTATTTTCCAGATAGATAGATAGATAGATAGATAGATAAATAGATAGATAGATAGATAGATAGATAGATAGATAGATAGATAGATAGATAGATAGATAGATAGATAGATAGATAGATATCAACAGCCTTTCCCAGGAAATTTTTTACAAGATTTCAAACTTACTCCACCCAATCTCTGCCAGACTTCACTTTCTCTTCACTATTAGCAACAGATTGCTCTCACATGAATCACATACTTCTGAGTCACATACAAACCCTACAGTAAAGAGTCCCAAAGGTGGAAGTCTGTAGATATTCTCAGTCATCCAGGTTATGGTTGTCCAAAGGTGCTTTTTCAGGAGGCAACTGGACTTTCCTGTTTTTTCTTTGAAGACATTTCACTTCTCATCCTAGAAGTTTCTTCAACTCTGACAGGCTGGAAAAATTGATGCTACATGAACCAGGAGTACCTGAGGACACAGATAAATCTCCAAGTGCTTCAATGACCCACTAAAAGGATGCAAATAATCATCTGTCTGCAAGAAATATAAATCCTTCCATTCCCCATTATCCTTTCAGAGCTGAAGAAGCTTCTTAGGAGTAAAACATCTTCAAAGAAAAGTCCAGTTGCCTCCTGAAAAAGCACCTTTGGGACAGTCCCAAAAGGTACTTTTTCAAGAGGCAATTGGACTTGCTTTATTTTTTTCCTTGAAGACATTTTGCTTCTCATTCAAGAAGTTTCTTCAGTTCAGAAGCATCTACAGCACTGAAGAAGCTTCTTGGATGAGAAGCAAAATGTTTCAAGGAAAAACATCTTCAAGGAAAAACAAAGCAAGTCCAGTTGCCTCTTGAAAAAGTGCTCAGAGAGTGATAGCCTAATGGAGCAGCCTCAGCTGGATTTATCAGAGGCTGAGGGAGGCAAGCCACAGCTGCAGCAAGTTGGCTAGGAAGCTCCAGGTGAGGACAGGGAGCACCTGCCACCTGTTAGCAATGAGGAGGAGGTGGAGTCCACACCTGATCCAAGTACTCATAGACCAGAGAGGAGTCAGGCACAATATTGGACAGCTAAACTACTTATGAGGAGGCAACCTTGTCTCTTATAAAGGGATGCATCAGCGTTGCCTACTTAATCCCGCACTGAGGACTTGAATGTTGCTGGAGCGATGTGCCAGTTCTCGGCCTTGTGTGCTTGTGCTGTGTATCCTGATCCATTTGACTCCTGAACTGCTTTCTAGAACTTTGTGTGTTCCTGTTGGACTCTGCCAATCAATGACTCTTGCCGTGGTGAGGTTGGAATCTGGACCTGCACAATGGGGATGCTTTCTGAGAACCTGTTTGGGGGTTTGAATAAAACACCTGTGGAACTTTTGCTGTGTGGGGGGGTGAAGCACAAGTACTGACCTACATGGCAATGTCTATCTTGAAGGGCTGTCAGGTGTGCATTGCATAGATGGCCAGCATAGTGCATAAAGACACTGCACTCTTTGGAGTAAGCAACCTCTTGGAAAATGCAAGCAAAACACAAATAATAAGCAAAAATTAAGAAACAAGCAGACTAACAATCTAATTTTCACCACACTGTTCACTATATGTTCTCAATTTCTTTGAGCAGTGTTTCTCAACTTTGGCAATTTTAAAATATGCAAACTTTAATTCCCAGAATTCCCCAACCAGACATTCACGTGCCTTAAAGTTACTAAGACTAAAAAAACCACTGTTTTTGAGTTACTCATCATTATCCTATCTTGACTTGCTTAGATTTCCTTTCTTTTTACCCATTCTCTCTTATTTCATGTACTTGTTTTATGATTCAGTTCTCAATACTTTTTATATGACCAAATTAATTATCAATCAATCAATATACTTCTTTTATACTGCTCACTCACTTTTCTATTCAATTTGCAGTCATTTATCACATTCATTCTTGACCTTAACTTTGATATACTTAATGTATTTAAGATGTGTTTGTGAAAGATTACCACATTCAAATGTTTTAAAATCTAATTTTCAATATATTTTTTTTTAAAAAAGATGTTTGTGTGGTAGGATTTTACATTAAGTTTCCTTGTCCTGGAGTATTTACCATACCGTTGTGGTACTTGTTACATAGTGAGCTCTCACTTCCATATAATAAAGAGAAACAGCCTTCTAAAAGCAGCCATGGGTGCATGATTTTTTTTCTTGTCAAAAGTCATAACAAACTATTATTTTTCTACCAACCCTAGGACAATTAAAATGCCTTCATTCATTTTTGTATCTGTAGGGCACATTTTACAAAAGTAAATAAATCATGTACTTGCACTTTTTTTTTTTCAATCTGTGCAGGGCTGTCTTAACACTAAGGCCTGATTGGCACTTGCCCCTGGGCCTCAGGAGCATAGGGGCTCCATTCTAAACTGAGTATGTTAACCCTTCAATGCACCTTGTATCACATAAATACAACAACTGTATGGCTTATTGAGTATTATTATGTTTTTCAAGCCTCATGTATTGTTCAAATGTTTATCATGTTGATTAGTTGTTGCTGCATAGCATGTTTTCAATGCTTCAACAACAATTTTGTTGGAAGTGCCAATAAAATAAATAGATGTTTAATTTTATCAACCACATTTTTATTCCTGTGAGTTGTTGTCGTAGGGGCCCCAGTACACCTGGGGCCCATTATGCTGTTAAGATGGCCCTGAAAGTATGCATAACTTACAAATACATGTCAAAAAGGGCCATGTAATTTACATTTTCTTTCCTTGTCAAACATGACTCTTTTAGTCATTGATACACTGATTTTCAGGTCCACGCTGTTCATTGCAATGTTAGATACAATCTGTGTAATCTACAGTCTACAATCTACAATCTACAGTCTGTAGATCATACATATTCTTACTCCACAAAATCAGAATATTTTGATATGCCATAACAAAGTAATATGCCCATTTGTAGTATATCCCACACCAAAAGATGCCTAATATCAGCACAAGCACTCATTATATATTTAACCAAAAATTATCATCTATCATCTATCTTACTATCTATCTTTATCTTTCTTTCTATATATCGATCTTCATCATATCTATCTATCCATCCATCCATCTATCTATTTATCTATCTATCTGTTTATCTATCTATCCATTTATCTATCTACACACCCACACATATACAAATATATATAGACAGACATACCAATATACCATATTGAAACTTTTCTGTGCAAATCAAATGGATCATAGTGTTTGGGAATCAAATAGTTAGGTAGTATTGATAATTTCTATCCAGATTAATTTATTGGATAGATAACATCCAATTGGCACTCCTCGTTTTCTTTTGTTATTCTGTTTTTGAAATAAGACTAGAAACTGAAGAAATTAACTGCTGCTTTCTCATCTATTATTCCATAAATCTTCATTTTTCTTTGACCTTCCTTAGAGTTATGTTAATCTCTGACCTTTTCCCCATCGTACATTTAAAAGCGCAGCAGGTTGACTTAATCTGAATGCCTCTCCACAATGCAACTGAGTTGAATTTTCTGTAAATACTGGCAGTAATAAGCATAACCAATTGCATTTGGCCTGTGGGGTTTGAAGGGCATCCATTTCAAGTACGTGGTAGGCTGGGGAACATTCTCTTTTCTTTCCATCTCTCTCCTTTCTAGTCTCAGGCAACTATAAAGTTTAATTTAGCTAAAACTCACAGAAATGATAAGTGCAGAACAATCCTTAGTCTTCTCTTGGCAAAAGAAAGAAATCCCCAAGATGGTTTTTTTTTAATACTTGGTGCTTATAATTTAAGATTTCTATAGCCAGAAATAACATTCTAATCTAGCTGCAAAAACATTTTCAAAAATAAGATCAAAAGGGAAAATATTTCTTTGGTCTATGGATACCCTCTGAAGTGTGTGGTCCAGTGGGGTTAGCCATCAAACTGGATTGGAGTGATAAAAATGGAAGGTTGCTCACCTGCAGTAAGACAGGTGGTAGATAAAGTACTGAGGGTCTACAATTCTTAGTGCCTTGTTCTACCATCTGTATTTTATGCTGTTGGTAATTAGAAATTTGAAGAAGATGGGATGATATGATGAATGGGTATGGGAATTGGGTATGTATAGACTAAAGGCCCTGTCACACTGTAAAAACGGATGCAAAGAGGAAGCAAAATGGAAAAAAAATCTTGCCATCCGTTCTAAAACGCGATGTACTCACTGCCTCCATTTGGCTTCCTCTCTATCCGTCCAGCATCCGTTTATTGATGTTTCATCCGCTCCAAAAGTTTTAGGCTGCCTAAAACTTTTGCGCAGAAAATGTATCCAATTCGTCTGTTCTGCATCTGTTACACATCCGCTATATCCGCTAGGCATCTGCTGCGCATCCGCGCAACTCGCATCCGCCCGGACGCAGGGAGGAAGCAGAACGGACACGGAAGGCTAAACCATTTCTAAAAGTTTCCACCCAGACTTTTTAGAAAAAAAATAATGAAGCAAGCGTGTGAAACAAAGATAAACTTTCTTAATAACAACCTGAAAAGTAAACATGAACCAAGTAAAGTGTCCAAATAAAGTCCACAAATATCCAGGTAGCCAGTCTCTGGTACTCCGCTTGGTCACTCGGAGGTGTGTGCCCAGTCTAATTTTTAGGGTGCAGGTGCTCTGGAGGTGAGTGCTGCTGCTGTGCTGGTCTGAGGTGCTGATGGAGAGCCTGGACCCGAGAGGACAACAGGGGACGGTGTGTTCAGAAAGGTGTTGGACAGCTGGCTCATCCCTGCCATGCTGAGAGGTCCTTCCTCCATGCCATGGGGTGTCAGCCCCAGTACCGAGGACAGATGTACTGAGGCCGGGCTTGGCTGTGGGATGGAGGAAGGAGTAGTGTAGTGGGACTGCCTGCTGTGCAGCGAGCTGAGGATTGGCATGGCTGGCATCGATGTCGTCGGCATCGGTGGCGTGGGTGGCATCGGTGGCATCAGTGGAACAGATGGCAACGGTGCCGCCCAATGACTCTGCGCCTTGCCTGGGAAGGGCTGCTGGACCTCCGGGTATCTATAGCCCTGGTAGGTGAGGGGCTGTTGGAAGCCTTGGTATGGGAGGGACATCACCTGGGGTGGAGGAGCAGACCTGGACTGGGTGGTAGCAGGTTCCTCTGGGTCTGGAGGGTTGTTAAGCAGCGTGCAGATCCTCTCCTTCACCAGCTGGTACTGGGCATCCGGAATCTCCTTCAGGGTCTGGTTTAAATAATTGAGGAAGGGCTTGCGGTTGGAGCAGGAGGAGTCGATGGGGACTAGCTGAGAGAGGAGACCTATGCCAGTGCGGATGGTGTCCCTGATCTTCACCAGGACCTTGTGGCTCTCACCCTCCTGCGGTCTGGCTCTCTGCCTTCCTGTGGAGGTGGCGGTGTGGGTGGATGGGACTTCGGCAGTGGTGGACTCGATGTTATCTTTCTCCCACCACACCAGGGAGTCCTCCTCGCTCTCCACCAAGCTTTCAACACCTGCCTGGGGGTTTTCCGCCGTGGCACGCTCCACCGAAACCTGCCTGGAGACAGGGACTGACTCTCGGCTGGAAGAGGACTGGGTCGCAGCAGGCTGCCTGAGAGTGAGGGTAGACAGATGGGCTCCTGGTGCTGCTTGGTGGCATATCTCACCCTCCAGGATGCTGCACCTGGCCATGACGTAGTTCTCTCTGTCCATCAGCTTGACGGCGGCCTGGCCAGATTTTTTGCGGTGCAGCTTCCCGTACCAGGTGTGCATATGTTTCCACCAGCCGAGTAGCACCTCCAAAGTGTAGCCCATACTCTCCGCCCTCTCTCTCCAAGCAGCCTACTTACGCTTGGTGTCCCTGTACAGCCGGTGTCCCTTCCACCACAGATAGTCGTTCTCTCTCAGCCACTCCAGCACCTCATCCTCGTGCGCCTCCTCAATGGAGTATTGCCTCCTCTCCCATTGACGCGAACGACTCTTCCTCCCTCTGGCAGGGCCATATGGGCCCTCATCAGAGGGACTTCGAAGTTGTAGGGGCTGCTCCTCCACACCAACAGCAGCAGCAGCAGCAGAATCATCATCATCAGAAACATCATCAGCAGGATCATAATCAGCATCATCATCATCATCAGCAGCAGCAGCAGGATCAGATTCAGAATCAGAATTAGAATCAGCAGCAGCAGCAGCAGCAGCAGCAGCAAGACCAGGAGCACGAGCAGAACGAGCAGGACCAGCAAGACCAGGAGCACGAGCAGAACAAGCAGGACCAGCAGGACCAGGAGCAGCTTCATCAGAGTGCACAGCAGCAGAAGCACCACCGCCAGGAGCAGCTTCAGCAGAGTACGCAGCAGAAGCACCACTGCCAGGAGCAGCCACAGCAGAAGCTCCAGCAAGAGAAGAGCGAGCCCAAGCAGCAGAAGCCCCAGCAGAAGCAGAGTCACGGACATGGGGCGGGACGGTAGCCCTGTCCCTCTTGCCAGGGATGGCGGCAGGTTGCTGAGCCTTTCGCTTCTTCCCCATGGTTGTGGGGTTGCTGGCTGGCAGGAAGGCTGGCAGGAAGGCTTGCAGGCACCAAGGCTGGCAGGAAGCCTGGCACCAAGGCTGGCAGGAAGCCTGGCACCAAGGCTGGCAGGAAGCCTGGCACCAAGGCTGGCAGGAAGCCTGTTAGGAAGCCTGGCAGGAAGGCTGGCAGGAAAGCAGGCACCAAGGCTGGCAGGCAGACTGGCTGGCAGGGAGGCTGGAAGGCAGGCTGGCAAGGAGGCTGCCCAGGAGGCTGGAAGGCAGGCTGGCAGCAAGGCTGGCAGGGAGGCTGGAATGCAGGCTGCCAGCAAGGCTGGAATGCAGGCTGGAAGGCAGGCTGGCAAGGAGGCTGCCCAGGAGGCTGGGAGGCAGGCTGGGAGGCAGGCTTGGAGGCAAGCTTGGAGGCAGGCATGCAGGCAGGGCAGGCAAGGAACTCAAAGTGTCCAGCAGCAGGTCTTCCCTCGGAATGCTGGCCACATGCGAGCTGCTGCCTTTATATCTGGGGGGCTTGCGCAATGCATCCCCCCCGCATGCGCAATTAACGCGTGACATCCGTTCCGCTTCTGCTGTGCATCCGCTAGGCTTCCGCTGTGCATCCGCTTCATCCACTGTGCATCCGCTGTGCATCCATTTTTTCCATTCTGCGTCCGCTCTCCTGAGACCCCCCCGAAGCCCTGCAAACGCGCCATCCATTCTGCATCCACTGGGCTTCCGTTCCGCATCCACTTTGCATTCTCCCTGCATCCTCCCCGTGTCCGTTTCATCCACTCCAATTATGCAAATTTTTGCCCCTTTTGAGTGCGGATTCAACGGAAGGAACATTTTTCCTTTCCGTTGTGTCCTCTTTGCATCCGTTGGGCAGTGTGACACAGCCTTAAGAGAAAGACTAGGGGGTGACATGACAGCAGTCTTCCAATCTTTGAAGGACTGGTCACAAAGAAGAAAGGGTCAACCTGAGAGGAGGAAAAAAAAATCCTCAGCTGAGAGGAGAAAGGAGAGGAAAGTGCAGAATCAGCTCTCCCACCTGCCCCTATGCTTTTCTCTTCTTTATCTTCTCAGCTCTCCCACCTGCCCCTATGCTTTTCTCTTCTTTATCTTCTCAGCTGATTGGCGCTGCAGGCCTCAGCTGGTATGGGGAAAGCTGTGAGCACGCATTGCTCATGCACACATGCACGATCACCCAACCAGTAGTGGAACAGGTAGGATCCCACTGCTGGAGTCAACCTATTCTCCAAAGCACCTGAAGGCAGGACAAAAAGTGGAAGCTTATCAAGGAGAAATCCAACCTAGAATTAAAGAGAAATTTCCTGACAGTAAGAATAATTAGTCAGTGGAATGACTTGCCTCCAGTGGGTGTTCCATCCCTGGAGATATTTAAGAAGAGAATGGAATTTGTCTGGAATGGTAAAGGATCTCCTGCTTGAACAGGTTGTTGGACTAGAAGGCTTCCAAGGTCCCTTCCCCTCTGTTATTCTGTTATTCTGCATAACTGAATCATTGGATTATGTGGAAGATTTAGCACATGTTTGTTGGATGTCTGCAGGGAACTGCCTGGTTTTAGGCTGCGTTGAATTTTTCATCCCACAATACATCAAAAATGAATAAAACAAATATGCAACAGTGGATGGAAGCAGACCGTCTTTTCATCAATTAATGGCCCCGCCTGGATTTGTTTAATTTGAATACTAAATTCAAATTGGTCTACTCTGTGAAGCCAAGCTAACTAGACATTTTAAATAGACAGCATTTCTAATACAGTTTTAAAGTTCAGTTTTATTTATTTGATTTCTGCAGCCACCCATCTCAACAAGTGACTCTGGGTGGCGTACAACAGAACATGTGAAAATAATTAAAACAGTATACAATTAATATATATGGTATCAAGAAAAAAGATTATTCTGGGCTTCCAGCAGTGATGCCTTGGTGAAAGGGTGAAGGGAGAATAGTCTCCATCTCTGGATCCTGTTTTTTCACTTTGGGGGAACTTTCGGGGCATGAGGAGCCTGGAGAGCCAAGCGGAGAAGAGGGGAAGCCCAGATGATGGCGAGGCAAAACACGATCTCCAGCCGGCAAAAAGGGAAATCCCTGAAAACCTGAAGTGAAAGTGTCTGTCATTTTATTATGGCAGACCCGAGGCCATGGCTGAACCGTGAATGAGGAGGAAGTGAGAAGATTATCAACAGAAAGTGTCACTGAAGTTAAAATCCCAAAGTAAAAAGATTATTCTGAATGGTAACACAGCCAACGAGTAGGGCCCTGAACACACTCAGAACTCCAGGCCTGGACTTTGGGGCCTTATAAAGGACCAGTAGAATCAGAATCATTTTGATATTTAAGATAAAATATTTCAGAGGGCAGGGGCTGTGGCAGAGAAGGAACATTTCCTAGTTCCTGCCAACTGATATTTCTTGGATTGACAGGACCCAAAATATGCCCAACCTGCCCAACCATTTTTTAAAAAAAAAATCTTTTGGAAGATAATGATTGTAAGACACCCAGAGTTACCCTGAGGTAAGATGGGCAGCCAATAAATTTTACAAATAAACAAACAAGTAAATTGTGAAAAACAGGGTAATTATCTCCATTATCAGGCCAGCAAATAAAAACTATACCAGCCCCAATTAAGATTTTTCCTATTTTATTTTATCATTATATTATTTCTTAAGTTTTTTATTTTATTTACAATGTTATTTTACATTTTATTTTATTATTTATTTATATTTTAATTTAATTTTAATTGTTTTGTTTTATTTATATTTTATTTGCAATCTTATTTTGCATTTTTTTATTTTTTTATCTTATGTATTTATATTTTAATTTAATTGTTTTATTTTGTTTATTTATATTTTAATTTAATTGTTTTATTTTATTTATATTTTAATTTAATTGTTTTATTTTATTTATATTTTATTTGCAATCTTATTTTACATTTTATTTTATTATTTTATTTATATTTTAATTTAATTTGTTTTACTTTGTTTTAGCGTTTTATTATTTTATTTTATTTCACCGTGTTGAATTCATCATTCCCTACCCTCTAAATTGTGCAGAATAGAAAATGAAATTAATCATCTGATATCCTTTCACTGTTCTGTTGCTGATATGTACACAGAAAGATCAAAGCTGAAATAGCCAAAGCCACGCTCTTTGGGACCGGCCGTGCTCAGCTACCTACAAAGTTGTTTCTAGTGACTCTGGAAAGTTGAACACCTTTTGATCTAGAACTCTCGAGAAATATAAATAATGGAAATTCTTCCCTGTTGTTGCTGTCAGTCTCTCCTTGTTTTTGCCTTTGTTCCATTTTGCTAGTGAACTGTCTTTGATGTTTGCTGATGTTTAATAGGCACCAAAGTACTTCTTTTTTGGGGTGGCTGAACTGAGTGGCATATGACTTACTCTGAACTGGATAGGTGGTGGGTGCAAACTAAATTGGACATGATCCATGGTGATTTTGCAACCCTCTTATTCATACCAGTATTTTTTTAAAAAAAGAATACACTGTTTTGAAAACACACCTGCCAGCTTCATTCCTTATTGACTTTCTTGCTTTTTCTTTTGAAGACATTTTGCTTCTCATCCAAGAAGCTTCTGATGGGATAGTGGAGAATGGAAGGATTTATATTCCTTGCAGATGGCTGGTCATTTGCATCCTTTTAGAAGATCATTAAAGCACATGGAGGTTTATCTGTGTCTTCACCTGAGTAGTGATCCTGGTTCCGGTAGTCTACAGTTTCTATAGACTTTTAGATGTACAATACAATACTCTTTGAATGGTGTGGGGATAGGAATGGATTTCCAGAGAAAAAAATTGCAGACTAGAGGCCCCTGAGGACACAGACAAACCTCCAAGTGGCCGCAACAACCCTCTAAAAAAGATGCAAATGACCAGCTATCTGCAAGGAATATAAATCCTTCCATTCTCCACTATCCTGTCAGAGCTGAAGAAGCTTCTTGGATGAGAAATGTCTTTTAAAAAAAGCAAGAAAGTAGGAGTCCCTTTATTATTTTTGCCCTCAATGTCCTGGTTACCTTCTGGTCTGAGAAAAATTCCCAGGAACAGCCTTTAGCTGCAGAGATTCAAGTCCAAAATGTTGTCAACAGAAACTTTAACTATAAGTCCAATCAAGGCAAGATGAGGTAATTAATCAGGGCAAGATAAGGAGTTACAGAAGTGAATTAATGGCAGTAAATCAACCCAGTTGGGAGGATGCCAGGACTGCAGATAACTGCAGTCAACACAAGATAAACTCACATTTGTTCCCAGCAAATGCTGCTCTCAGCTGCCTCTCCTTTAAACTCCCAGGTGTGCCTAATGAAGGGAATCAGGGCCCTTTCCTCCCCCATAAGCCACACAACCCACATTGCTCTCTTCTCCGTTCTTTCCTTTGTGCCCTTAGGATGAAGAGGGGGTGGGCCTGAGTCTTCTTCTGAGCCCCTTCTCTCTTGTTCTACCTCTTCCCTGGTCTGCCAAGCTGGTTTTTGCCCTTCCAGTTTCCTCCACAGCCAATGGAGCCACATTCCCACTCCCTGTCAGTTGTTCATCTTCCTCCTAAGCAAAACAGTTAAGTGAACTTTGCCCCATTGTATAACTTTTCATGCCACAGTTTTTAAGTCGATCACTGCAGTTGTTAAACAAGTCACATGATTGTTAAGTGAGTCTGGCTTCCTCTTGACTTTGCTGGTCAGAAAGTCTCAAAAGGTGATTGCATGACCCCCAGGATAATGCAACCGTCATAAATATGAGTCAGTTGTCAAGCGTCTGAGTTTTGATCGCATGACCATGGGGATGCTGCAATGGTCTTAAGTATGAAAAATGTTCATAAGTCACTTTTCTCAATGCCATTGTCAAACAGTGATCGAACAGTCACTAAATGAACTGTTGTAAGTCAAAGGAAATCTGTATGATAAATAAATAGAATACAACATATTAGCATAACAGAGTTGGAAGGGACCTTGGAGGTCTTCTAGTCCAACCCCCTGCTTAGGCAGGAAACCCTACACCACTTCAGATAAATGGTTATCTAGTCTCTTCTTAAAAACTTCCAGTTTTGGAGCATTCACAACCTCTGGAGGCAAGATGTTCCACTGGTTAATTGTTCTAACTGCCAGGAAATGTCTCCTTAGTTCTAGGTTGCTTCTCTCGGTGATTAATTTCCACCCATTGCTTCTTGTCTTACCCTCAGGTGCTTTGGAGAATAGCTTGACTCCCTGTTCTTTGTGGTAGCCCCTGAAATATTGAAACATTACTATCATGTCACTGCTCGTCGTTCTTTTCATCAGATTAGACATACCCAGTTCCAGCAACTATTCTTTATATGTTTTAGCCTCTAAATAAAACTAAATAAAATAAATCAAGACCGGATATGTTATTGTCCACTTCCTTTTCCCTAGTTTAGCAAGAGGGACAGATACACTTAGATCTGTGTGATCTTTCAAGGGAGTTTAGGTAGTGGTGGGATTCATTTTTTTTTTTTTTACTACTGGTTCTGTGGGCATGGCTTGGTGGACGTTGCATGGCTTGGTGGGTGTGGCTTGGTGGGCATGGCAGGGGAAGGATTCTGTAAAATCTCCATTCCCTCCCCATCCCACTAACCTGCTTTCCAGCTCTGTTCTCCTGTGCAGGGCAACAAAAGAAGACCCAGCCAATCAGCTGGAACTTGGAAAGCAGAGAATAGATGGGGGCAGGGGCAGTCAGAGGTGGTATTTACTGGTTCTCCGAACTATTCAAAATTTCTGCTACCAGTTCTCCAGAACTGGTCAGAACCTGCTGAATACCCCCTCTGAGTTTAGGTGCCTGTCAAAGCCTTGCATATGTTGACTTAGTCGGAAGATTATAGTCAGGCATTGGGCCAAGAAGGCAAGGAATGTATGTGTAGAGTTTAGAGAAAGCTGGATGGATTGCTGAGGAGTGAGGAAACATTTTGACATAGCTGCTCACTGAGAAGCCTCAAAATGAAAAGAGCCAAAAAAATAAATGCATCCCTGCTGCTCTGCAAACAAATAAAAGGAAAACAGAATAAGGCGATAGACGTGCACTGCGAGATTAAACCATGTCCTGGAGATGTTTATTTTTGAGGTTTCTGCTTTCCTCCTTAGGCTTTCCAAATAGATGGCTTTTAAAAAGTTTTTATCAGCTTGCTGTTCCAGGAATTATGTGGGAAATAGGATTTTTCACTCTTGTGTTTATAAGGTTAGACAGTGGGGAGGGAAGGAGCGATAAAGAGCTTTGAAGGAGCTGGATGCAAAGCAGTCTTACTCAGGGGTGGGATTCTACCAGTTTGCACCTATTCGCTAGAACCAGATGTTAACATTCTAAGCAGTTTGGAGAACTGGTTGTTATAAGAAATTACTGGTCTAATCCTGTAAGGAAGGCAGGAAGGAAGCATTCTGGTTTTGCTTACAGAAACTGTCTCTCAGTTAACCCTTATTACATTCTTGGCAGGACTAGAGTTCCTGTCTCAGGAACTTCTCTGGAGTTTTTTCCCCTCCTTTGCTGGTGTGGAGTGATCATTTAAAGTTACAGTGGCACTGAAAAAAGTGACTTATGACCATTTTTTACACTTACAACTGTTGCAGCATCCCCACAGTCATGAAAGGCCAGGCAAGGAGATTCATGCCTCGATGTGAGTGATATTGAGTTGGCCACACCCAGCCAATAACATGACCACCAAGCCACACCCACCAAAAAAGCCATGCCCACAGAACTGGTTATTAAAAATTTGAATCCCACCCCTGGTCTTACTCAAAGGTGCTTTTTTTTTTTTGCAAGAGGCAACTGGATATTCTGGTTTTTCTTTTGAAGACATTTCACTTCTCATCCAAGAAGCTTCTTCAACTCTGACTGGATGGTGAGGAATGGAAGGATTTAAGCTCCTTGCAGACAGCTGGCTATTTGCATCTTTTTAGCGAGTTGCTAAGGCCACCTGGAGGTTTGTCTGTGTTGTGAGCATTACCTGAGTTGTGCAAATGGGTGTGGAGCCTCCTTGTTAAAAGGAGCTGCTGATTACAGAGGAATTATTGAGTCTGTCATCTGATATTTTTTTTACTAAACTGACATTTCCATTTGTTTAAATCATGTAACCTATTTTGTAAAGCCTTCTCAGGTGCATATTATTTAAGCCTTCACCTCTCCCTGGCACATAAATAATGGGCTCCAGGGGGGAGACAATATTTAAATCCTTTTCTTTTCTTTTTTTCAGATCCAAAATCTATGTATGCAAAAAAAAATTTAAAAAAGCATTCACAAATTTAAATAAAACTGAAAGTTGGTTAACTCCCACTCCTTTAACCTCAAACTATCCACTATTGACATCACCCCATTCCTAAGAGGTCTGTAAGGGGCATGCATAAGTGCACAATCATGCCTGCTGTCCCTGTCCTATTGTCCCCATTTATTCATACCTATTTTCTGTATACTTACTCATGTTTATAGTTATACCTATTATCTTGTAAGCGTTTGACAAATCAAATCAAATAAATAAATAAAATAAGTGTCTCAGCGGGATGACTTTTAAGTGGAAGCATTAGCCAACTTCTTTAATCTCTAAAAATTTGTGGGTGAATAGATAATGCATTTGAATGGCTTTTTTCTATGAGAAAGGGGAATAATTACACCAAGTTTTATGTCAATCATAGAAGAGGATACAGGCAGAAAATTACACGATCATAGTCCTATAGCAATATGAACAAATTCTTACATCTGAAAAAAAACTGGATCTGATTTCTAGTAGGATTTTAAATACAAAAGTCAGGAAATACCAGGGACAGGCAAATCCCTTTTAGAAGAAAAAAGAACACCAAGGACATTATATACATCCCTTGTAAATCACTCCTGGAAAGACATTGTTATTCACTTTAGTTGGATGTTACTGTCAGAACCTCATGGTAAACCAGATTAGGAAAACAACTCATCCATGGTAATACTGTTTTTATCATATGGTTATACAGAAGCCAATGTGATGCAGTAGTTAGAAGGTAGTATTGCAGGCTAACTCTACCCACAGTATGGAGTTCGATCCCAACTGGCTCAAAGTTGATTCAGCCTTTCAGAAAAGGCTTTCAAGTTTGGTAAAATAAGGACCCAAATTGTTGGTGGAAATATACTGACATTTGTGAACTGTTTAGGGAGTGCTGTAAAGCACTAAGTCTAAATGCTATTGCTTGACTGAATCATGCATGTCTGAATCTCTCTCTCTCTCTCTCTCTCTGTCTCTCTCTGTCTCTCTCTCTCTCTCTCTCTCTCCAT
>BLBF01000040.1:9090235-9104220 GCA_015471245.1 Laticauda colubrina | reverse complement strand
AGACAGATAGTAAGATAGAGATAGATAGATAGATATAGATATAGATATAGATATAGATATAGATATAGATATAGATATAGATATAGATATAGATATAGATATAGATATAGATATATATGTTTTCTGAGGTTTTCGCGGGTATTTGTATGTGGATCTTTGGTTATTCGGGTTTTCTCCCACGTAGAATTGGAAGTATCTAGGCAACGTTTCGATGAAGTCTCATTCATCATCTTCAGGCTTGTTTCTTCAGCTCTGTGCTGAAGAACTTATATATATATATATAAGCCAACCAATCTGCAAACATCAACTCCAATCAAGAAATAACAACACAATAGGGGGAGGAACTGGTGTCGCGATGATACTGCATGCAATCTTGGAGGTCTGAGATTGCAGCCGATATCTTTGCCCCTGGACGGTCCAAACAGACCTAAACCGTCCTGAAGAGATGGTGATAGTGAAGGGTACATCCTGTAGATCCCAGGGTTATCACAAAGTCCCTAGTTGATCCAGGAGAAGCCCTTTTGCCAGCGGCAGAGAGGCAGCCCCCAAAGTTGCTGAAGTTGGTACAGCTCCGAATGGAAGAGGTTGAAAGAGAAAGTGTGTCAGTTTGGTGAGAACAGTTCTTTTATTATTTTAAGACTTAAAAGGACTTCAAAGGACACCCTAAGGGGAAGAAGAATCTGTAAAAGTTTTGACAGAACTGAATAAGCGGCAGTTTTTAAACAGAAGTGTCAAAGAAAGGCTTTGTTTTATGTTTTCTATGGTTGGATTCCTATTGTGATTCAGCATTTGCTAACTGGACTAGTTTTTTCTCTATTTATTTATATCTATTTTTTCCTCTTCTCTTCTTTTTTGATTTTGTAATATTTTAAGTTAGATGATCAAGGTCAAGTTTGTTACTAAGACAAAAAGAAGAATTGGCAGATGTATTGAAAATTCAAGTTACGAATAAGGTTAAGTACTTGGGGATACATTTGACAGCAAGATGCAGTACATTAAAAGAGAACAATTACATTAAGCTTAAACAACAGGTAGCACTAGACTTGACGAAATGGGAAAACCTACAATTGTCACTAATAGGGAGAATTTCAATAATCAAAATGAATATTTTACCCAGAATTCTATACTTGTTGCAAACAATACCAGTTAGACTTGGAAAGGACTACTTTGAAGATTTAAACAAAATTGTGTTGAAATATATATGGCAAGGTAAGAAAGAACAAACAATTAAATATGGAAAATTCTGAATGAAAAGGGTGAACTTAAATTGATGCAAAAAGTAGAGGAACAAGATATAAAGATGAATTGGTTTTCTTATGCACAAATATATTCAAGGTATGAAAAAGACTTCAAAACAGAAGGTTTCTATAATAAATTGACTGATTTAGATAAGATTTTGACAAGTACTGATGAAAAGGTGATTAAAAAATTGTGTGGATATTTATTAGAAATTAAACTAGAAGAAGAACAAGTTAAAGAAACTATGTTTGGGGGAAGAATTTTGGACATGGGATTGATCTAGAGAAATGGCAAAAATTGTGATTTCAAAATTATAAAATGACAATGTCAGCAGCATTTAAAGAAAATCTGTATGAGATGTTTTACAGGTGGCATTTCCCCCTGACAAGAACAGCAAGAATGTTCAAGAATAAATCCGAAAGATGTTGGAAATGTCATCAGATACCTGGCTCATATTACAATATGTGGTGGACTTGTGCAGATGCAAAAAAATATTGGACTAAAATCCACACGTGATTGGAAAAAAATGACTAAAAAGCATTTCGATTTAAAACCAGAGATATTTTTATTGGGAATTCTACCTGATTCATACAGCAAAGATTTTAAATATTTGATTGTAAACGTATTAACAGCAGCTAGGATTGTATTTGCTAAAAATTGGAAAAATGAGAAAATACCATTGCAGGAGGAAATTATTAAGTAAATACTGGAATGTGTTGCAATGAGTAGATTGACATTTGAAATTAGAGAACAAGAGGATAAACAATATTACAAAATTTGGGACCTTTTCTACCAATGGTTAGACAACAAAATATAGTAATAGAATATGTAGAATTATAGAAAATAATGAATATATAAAGATGTATTTCTTTATTATTATTATTATTATTATTATTATTACATATATAAAATGTTTTTAAGATAGATTTGGAAGGACTATATGAATTGTTATAAAATAAACTAAAGCCCCTGTCACATTGCACCAATGGATTCAAAGAGGATGTAAAAAGGAACAAAAAAGCTTGCCATCCATTGGTTAACACGATATACTCACTGCCTCCGTTTTGCTTCCTCTCTATCCGTCCAGCATCTGTTTATTGACGTTTCATCCGCTCAGAAAGTTTTGAGCTGCTCAAAACTTTTGAGCGGAAAATGTATCCAATGCATCCATTCTGCATCCGCTACGCATCTGCTAGGCATCCGTTCTGCATCCATTACGCATCCGCTATATCCGCTAGGCATCCGCTGCGCATTCACGCAACTCCATCCACTCCAGCGGTAAATGGACGCAGGGAGGAAGAGGAACGGATGCCTAGTGGATGCAGCATGGAAAAAGAGCATGTAAAATGGAAAATACATTCGCAGAGGGGACCTATCTCAGATATTAAGGATGTCTACAGGATGCCTAGAGGATGCAAAGAGACACCTATACTGCCTATAAAAAGGGGGAGCAACTCACCTGCATCTCACTTTCAGAACAGCAGCCCAGCTGCAGACCTCTGCAGCCTTCATCTGCCTCTTCCTCTTCCACAGCATCCAGTCATGTCCACCATGGATCGTAACAAAGTCCTTTTGGCAGCCACCATCCTTCTGCAACAGTGCGAAGCAATCTACAGGCTCTGTGAACTCTACTACAGGAAGAAAAAGAGGCGGCCAAGAAGCATCTGGGTACGAAGATGGTTTGCCAGAAGAGCAGAGGACGGACTGGACAACAAACTGATGGTGGAGCTAAGGAACGAAGACACTCGGGCATTCCAGAACTTCATGAGGATGCCTCCAGCCATGTTTGACAAAGTTGTGCAGCGGCTGACACCCAGGTTGACCAAGAAGAGCACCAACTTCCGGCCCAGCCTGGAACCTGGGCTCAAGGTGGCACTCATTCTGCACCACCTGGCCTCAGGGAACACCTACAGGAGCATGCAGTATGGCTGGAGGGTGCCACCCAACACCATCAGCATTGTGGTCAGAGAAGTGGTGCAGGCCATCATTGAAGAATACAAGGAGGAGCTCCTCCAGTGCCCCTCCACTGAAGAAGGATGGAAGAAAGTTGCAGAGCAGTGGTATCAGAGGTGGAACTTCCCACACACCGTTGGAGCCATCGATGGCAAGCACGTGGCCTGCAAAGCGCCAGCCAAGTCAGGGTCCACTTATTTCAACTACAAGGACTTCTTCAGCATCATCCTCTTCGCCATGGTCGATGCTGACTACAAGTTCATGTACATCGATGCTTCAGGCAACGGCTCATCTTCAGATGCCTAGGTATACAATGCAAGTGACCTCAAGGGTGGGCTGGAATGCAACCTTATGGTGGGCTTCCCAGATCCAGACCCCCTGCCCAACGACACGCAAGATGTGCTCTACTTCATCGTGGGGGATGACGCCTTCTCCCTCACAACCTACCTCATGAAGCCCTACACCTCCAAACACCTCATCCGTGAAGAGAGGATCTTCAACTACAGGCTGTCCAGGGCAAGGCAGGTGGTGGAGAATGCCTTTGGCATCCTGGCCAACAGGTTCCAGGTACTTCTCACCACCATGCAGCATCGCTCAGAGACCGTGAGGAGGATCATGGAAGCTTGCTGCATCCTGCACAATCTCATGCGCACCCGCTACCCAGTCTTGCAGAACAGGCTCATAGACCTCGAGCAAGGCAATGGGGACATGGAGCCTGGGGAATGGAAGCAAGGGCGAAACCTGATAGACACTGAGTTTAAGTAAGGCTCCAACAGAGCCTCACATGAAAGGAAGAAGCAGCGCAACCTCCTGAAACACTGGTGCAACTCCCCAGCTGGAGCGGTGGAGTGGCAAGACAGGATGATAGATGCTTAATGGATGCTTCCTTCAGCCTGTCTCATCACACCGATGAGATTGTGCCATGTATGTTGAGTGGCCCTACAATGATCAGGGCATTTAATAAAGAGTTGTGTTTATGTTGACATGTGTGGATGATTATTACATTATTATTGATAATAAAGGGCCATAGGTGTGGCACCTGGGAGGGTGGACCATCCCGTCCCACTATGCTTGCACTGGAGGTTTATCTATCCCATAGCTATTACCCATTCCAAAGGTATCCTTGCCCATCCCACTGCTATCTCAACCCATCCCACTGCTATCTTAACCCATCCCACAAGCATGCAAAGGCTTAAACCATTTCTAAAAGTTTCCAGCAAGACTTTATTAAAAAAAAAAAGAAATGAAGCAAGTGTGTGAATCAAAAATAGAGTTTATTAACAACAAGCTATAAAACAAAAATGAGTCTCTGGCACTCCTCTTGGTCGCTCAGTCTCAGGGGTGAAGGGTCCAGGTGTTGTGGAGGTGGCTGGTGCTGGAGTGCTTGTCATCAGCTGCTCCAGAAGCAGAAGCAGCAGAAGCCCCAGCCCCAGAAGAGTGAGCCCGTGCTGCAGAAGCCCCAGCAGAACCAGAGTGAGGGCCAGGGGGCGGGATGGTATCCCTGTCCCTCTTGCAAGGGTTGGCAGCAGATGGCTGAGGCTCGCTGTGCTTCCGCATGGTTGTGGGGTTGCTGGCTGGCAGGGAGGCTGGCAGGAACCAAGACTGGCAGGAAGGCTGGCAGGGAGGCAGGCACCAAGGCTTGCAGGAAGGCTGGCAGGGAGGCTGGCACCAAGGCTGGCAGGAAGGCTGGCAGGCAGGCAGGCACCAAGGCTGGCAGGCAGACATGAACCAAGGCTAGCAGGAAGGCTGGCAGGCAGGCTGGCAGGCAGGCAGGCACCAAGTCTGGCAGGAAGGCTGGCACCAAGGCTGGCAGGAAGACTGGCAGGGACGCAGGCACCAAGGCTGGCAGGAAGGCTGGCAGGCAGACATGAACCAAGGCTGGCAGGAAGGCAGGCAGGCAGGCAGACAGCAAGGCTGGCAGGGAGTCTGGCAGCAAGGATGGCAGGCAGGCAGACAGCAAGGCTGGCAGGGAAGCTGGCAGGGAGTCTGGCAGCAAGGCTTGCAGGCAGGCTTGCAGGCAGGACAGGGAAGGCTGTCAATCCGTCCGGCAGCAGGTCTTTCCTCTGAATGGTGACCTGCTTCCGAGCTGCTTCCCTTTATATCCGCGGGGCTTACGCAATGCATCCTCCCCGCATGCGCAATTAATGCTCAGTATCCATTAGGCTTCCGCTGTGCATCCGCTAGGCTTCTGCTCTGCATCCACTTCATCCGCTGTGCATCCGCTGTTCATCCGCTGTATCCATTCCGCATCCACTTTGCTGTAGCCCCCCGGAAGTCTAGCGGAAGTGCCATCCACTCCCATCCACTTCCATCCGCTGGGCTTCCGTTCCGCATCCGCTTTCCATCACCCTGCGTCCTCCCCCCGTCTGTGTTATCCGCTCCGGTTATGCAAATTTTTGCCCCTTTTGAGATTGGATGACAACAGATGGAATATTTTGCTCGTCCGTTGTGTCCGTTTTGCATCCGTTGGGCAGTGAGACAGGGCCTTAAGTGTAGCTATCTCGCAAAGTATGAATGAATAAAATTATTGTCAAATGATTGATTAATAATAATACTTGGATATTCAGTTTCTGATAAGATGGGTTATTATGTAATGTATCTGTAATTGAGACTGTGAAATCAATGCATAAAAAATTTGTAAACCAACCGACACACTGTTTGTATACTTATGGAAGAAAGCTAGATGTTTTTATGCTTTGTTTGTTTTTGTTTGTCCTTAAAAATCAATAAAACTTTAAAATAAAGAAAGAAATAACAACACAATCAACCAGCCTGCTTACAACAGAGCCACCACACTACACCTCCCCACCAATATTTATAGAGAGACGGCAATTCCAATCATGCTTTGCTCGCACAAGCACAAAGTTGAAAGCACCAGCCTGAAGATGGCACTTGGGACCTCATCAAAACGTCACCAAAATACTCTCAATTTTACATGGGAAAAGACCCGAACACAGCAAAACCTGCATTCCTGTACCCGTGAAAATCTATGAAAACAAATATAGATATATAGATATAGATATATAGTTTTCTTAAGTTTTCGTGGGTATTCATATGTATGGTATTCAACTTTGTTCTGGTATTTTCCCATGTCATTATAGTTGTGCTTTTAAAGTTGTAGCAACATTTCAGCAGAATCGCATCTGCCATCATCAGGCTTGTCTACTGTATTCGTTTGTGAGTCAGGCTTTCACAGCCGTTTCTGTTTTAAATTTGGTGCAAGCCTACTGCTGTGCCAGAATTGTTTTTTCTTCATCCTGATAGGTTGGGAGTCTTGGTCTGTGTTTATTGGTCTTGGAGTTTGCTGTATTCTGCTTGATTGGTTTTTCTAATATCTTCTGTCTGTTTTATAGCATTTTTGTGTCTTGATTGGCCTGCAACATTGTGTTTCCTATATTGGAGGCTTTTAGTGCAGCTTGACTTCAGGTAAATGGTCTGTTTGTGCCCAGGTGTTTGTTTGGCTTGTGGTGTGGAGATTTTTTTGTTTGTGAGTGCAGGTTTCCAGATAATTGACAGTCTGGTGGAGTCACTTCTTCTATTCATGCTTTCAGATCTTTTTTCAATCTCTATGGCTTCTCTGATAATTCTGTAGCTGGGGTTTTCTAGTTTCCTAATAAATGATAGCCATCCATGTGTTATTTGTTTGTTAAAATTCTTTTAATTATAATATGGGATAGATTTCCACCCTCCCCCTCCACCAGCAAATTAGATAGTGACTATTGTAGTACCGATACAAATACCAGAGGTTGTCAAAAATAAACATTGCAAAATTGTGAATATTTTCTGCCAGTGAAAACTACCATATCCACATTCAAAAATAATATTTTTCATCACCAACTGTTGAAAAAACAAATGAGAAAATGTTTTGATTCAAATTACTTTTCACTATAACCATCTCGGTTTCTCTTTCCTCACTTTTGCAATGAAGAAAAGATTATCTGGTCCAGCAGAATTGATGCTGTCTCAAACAAGCTGTTTCTTCTTCTGTTGTGGAATGTAGTTCATGACACCAATCTAATGAAATCAAACACATTGAATTCATTTGCTGTATGAAGGAAATAATATTTGCATAATATTTGCATAATATGTGAGCTAATCACGGAATGTGCAATATTTGTCTTCCTAATGTCCTGGCATTTTTAATTTGCAAGTGTTAAGAATGTGAACTTTGTAAACTAAAGAGAAGACATTATTAAGTATGCAGTTGTACCAGAATGGCTAAAAAGAAGGTTGAATGTCTCTAAACTCTCCTCTCAAAAACTCTTTGTTTCTTCATAGTCTATTGAGAGAGGAGAATATTTGTAACTCAGGATTGAAATGAGGGATCCTTGGTGGTCTCTTAGCTTGGTTGTTTTCTTGCAGATGTTTCATTACCCAAACTAGATAACATTATGATGATGTCTATTTTGGGTAATGAAAGGTCTGATGCAGTGGTGGGATTCAATTTTTTTTACCACCAGTTCTGTGGGTGTGGCATGGCTTGGTGGGAGTGGCTTGGTGGGCATGGCAGGGGAAGGATACTGTAAAATCCCCATTCCCTCCCCACCCCACTAACTTGTTTTCCAGCTCCATTCTCCTATGCAAGGCAACAAAAGAAGACCCAGCCGATCAGCTGGGAGTCATGAGGCAGAGAATAGGTGGGGGTGCAGTCAGAGGTGGTATTCCAAATTTCTCAAAATTTCCACTACTGGTTCTCTGAACTACTCAGAATTTCCACTACCGGTTCTCCAGAACTGGTCAGATCCTGCTGAATACCACCTCTGGTCTGATGTTACCTAGTTTGGGTAATGAAACCAGAGGTGGTATTCAGCAGGTTCTGACCAGTCCTGGAGAACCAGTAGCGGAAATTTTGTAATTCAAAGAACCGGCAAATACCACCTCTGACTGGCCCCACATCCATCTATTCTCTGCCTCCCAATGATCAGCTGGGTCTTCTTTGGTTGCCCTGCACAGGACAACAGAGCTGAAAAGCAGGTTAGTGGGGTTACTGCCATGCCCACCAAGCCACACCCACCAAGCCATACTACACTCACCAACACATGCCCACAGAACCAGTAGTAAATTTTTGAATCTTCTTGATATTCTATTTACACTTCTTTCTTTGAAGTAACATTGTGATAGTTTCTGTAACTCGCACTTATCTTCCAGGAATACCTCATCTGACATCCACTCTTAAACCTCAGTGTGTGAGAAAGATGGGACAGTTCACTGTTAGTATTGTGTTTCTGGTGATTAAAAAGTAAAAATGAAAAAAATGAAAAATTCTTCACTTCAACACTCTTGCTTGAGACAAAAAAAAAAAAAATCAGTTGAGTCAAAAGGGATGCTCGTCTTTGATCTCATTATAAGTCTTGTGCAACCATATCAGTGTGTAGCTTGTTGGTTTAGTTGGGTGGCATCTGACAGGCATCTGAGAAACATAGAGAAGAAAATTAGAATGAAACTGATATTTATCTTTCCACTTCTAGCAGGACTTCCAGAAATTATTGTGCACGAGTAAAATGCAAATCAAAGGCCAAACAGGGAATTATATTAAAACCGGACAGAGTCAGAGGATCCATTCCTTGTAGTTAGGGCAAATACATTTCGAAGTCATGGTTGCTTATGTAGTTAGGACCCTGGTCTGACAATTGGCAGGCTTGCATTAGAGACTAGTTTGCTGCCATGTGACAGGGTGAGCTTCCATCACTATCTTCAGCTCCTGCTGACCCAGCAGTTTGAAAGAGGATGATTGCAAGTAGACAAGTGGGTACCACTTTAGAGGGACTTGAAAGGAGCTCCTGGCTGTCCATCCCCCAGGCAACTACCATATTTTTTGCACTATAAGACACATTCCCTCCCCCCCAAAGTGGCTGGAAATGCCTGTGCATCTTATAGAGTGAATATTGGCAAAGCTCTGCCCACCCACCGCCCCCCATCCTTCGGCTTTTGCCTCCCAGCAATTTACCTCCTTGCAGCAAACAGCCTGGTCAGCTTCAGCACAGCCTGATTTAGCATGAGCAGCTGGTTGGCGGTTGGTTCAGCCTCCTGGAATACCATCAATCGGCTGTTCCAGGCTGCGAGGATTATCGCTTGCCCATTGCCACCATCCCTGCTGATTGCTGCCACCGTCTATTGCCACACATCCCATTTTCACCCTCCGTGTACCCTATTTTTGGCCACCACCACTGCTAATTGCCACCAATCTCAGCCACCTCGAACGGGCCAAAAATGGGACACACAGAGGCCAAAAATGGGGCACACAAAGTCCAAAAATGAGGCATGCAGAGGTGGTGATGGGCGGCAGCGATGGGTAGCAGCAGCAGCAATGGGTGTCAGCAATCCCCGCCACCTGAAACAGCTAATTGGTGATGTTCCAGGAGGCCGATCCAACTGCCAATCAGCTGCTTGTGATAAATCAGGATGTGCTGAAGCTGACCAGGCTGTTTGTTGCAAGGAGGTAAATTGCTGGGAAGCAGAGGCAGATTTTTTTTTCTTGTTTTCCTTCCCAAAAGTGAGGTGTATCTTATGATCTGGAGCATCTTATAGTGCCATGATGGCGAACCTATGGCACGCATGCCACAGGTGGCATGCAAAGCCATTTGTGCAGGCATGCGAGCCCCAGACAAATTTACCTGCATTGTGCATGCGCGCGCCTCCCAGCTGATTTTTGGCCTGCTTGAGGCAGGTTTTGGCCTCCCAGAGGCTTCTCTTGAGTTCCTGGGAGGGCAAAAACAGCCTTCCCTGGGCTCCAGAGGCCCTCCAGAGGCTGAAAATGAGCACTTCCAGTATTTCCAGAAACCTGTTTTTCACCCTCCTGAGACTGCAGAGGCTTCCCTCAAGCCTCCAGGAGGACAAAAAGTCTCAAACAGGCCAAAAGTCAGCTGGGAGGCACATGCATGTGCAGTGCAGGTAAGGAGGCGGGGGGGGGTGTTGCACATGCATGTGCAGAGGGGTGCATTGCATTGTGAGTGCCAGCACATGTGCATGCACACTATTGTATGTGCATGTGCTTTCGGCACACCACAATAAAAAGGTTCGCCATCACTATTATACTGCAAAAAATATGATAATTCCTTCATCCTTTTGGAGCTTCCCACACAAATAGTAGACCATTTTTAGCATCTTATAAAGCAGAAGTCCATATGATCTTCATCTGTGCTATGGCGATCCCTCCACCAGCTGTGGATGGGACCAAAAGTAGGCAGGGCTGAAGAGGGTTTTTTTTTTTTTGCCTTGACCTTACTTACTAGCCTGAAAAACAAAGTTGCTCATTCTCTCTTCCATTTAAAAAGAAAAAAAAAAAGAAAGCTGACAGCAGGTGTTGTTTTCAGATACAATGATGGGCAGGTATCCTCCACAGGAACTGAAGCTTGCAGGCTACCATGTGGCATACACAGCTCTGACTTCCAAATGCCAGAAAATGCCCAGCTGTCTCTCATGTTGACTCCCATCATCTCTTACCTTATGTGACAATTTGTGAGAAGAGGAGACATAAACAATTAAAAGAGAAAGGGCCAGTCATTTGACAGCTTCTCTCACAAGCAGGAAGAAACAAAATCTGGCAAGAAGGTTTCAGATCATTCCAAGGAACTCTTCTTGCATGAACTCCTTGTGAGAAATTATTCGTACAGTTTTCTGACATTCTGATCTGACCTAACTAAACATTAATTATTGAAAGCTGTGGTCTTTGCTTTCTTAATCTTGCCCTGCTGAATGGGAACAGGGAGCTGCAATAATTTGTCCCTCTCTGCTTCAAAGAAAACAAGAGAGGTTGCCATGGTAACTTCAAAGACCAGGAATTCGCCCTTCACATCAATCTGCAAAACATTTAGGGACAACCCCGATCTGATGACACTGGAAGATATTTGGGTCCTCTTGCCAATGTCCCAGCCCAGGGACATGACTGAAATGATTAAAAAAACAGCACACACACACAAGGGAGAAAGTTTGTTTTGATTCCAGTTATTGAAAAGATTCATTCTGTACAGTATTTGAAATGATGGGCACATGTTCCTGGCAACTGATAAACCCTCACATAAATTGAGCGGTGAAGCCATTCACAGAAATTTCAATCAATTTCTGCTTCTTGATGGCATTTTATGAATAGGTGTGTGACATTCAGGAGCTCTACAAACATTCAGCAAAGACATGATCTTTATAGAGTAGCTATTCATCAGGATGCTAAACGAATGCTAGCTTTTCCAAATGTTGTGATTGAAAATCCATATGTGAGACTCCCTTTCTCTGTGTTAGTGATGTCTTCCTGTTGGAGTTTTTCATTCGGCTACAGAAAGAAGCAAGGCATATAAACAAATGCACCAGGTGCCAGATTCTACATAAAATAAGCTGAATTCTGTAAAAAGAAGAGCAGAGAATAGGAAGTTATTTACATATTTACAGTGAAAACCAAGATTTGCTAAATGGGCCATAGGGTAGAAAATTATCAGAAAAGAATAATTTATTTTAGTGTCTAATGTTGGGAGCTAGAATGAAGCTGTGGAGATGAACAGTTGACACAGAATTGTTGACATTGAATTATTTATTTATTTTATCTGTTTGTTTGTCAAACATGTATAAGATAGGTATAAGTAGAAACATAAACATGAAGTAAATACAGATAAATGAGGACAGTTTGGTATGGTAGGACAGGGATGGTAGGCACACTGGTGCACTTATGCAATCCCCTTTAAGGATCTCTTAGGAATGGGATGAACTCCACAGTAGACAGTTTGAGGTTGAAGGTGTGAGGGGTTGAGGCTGTAACAATGGAGTCTGGTAGGGTGTTCCTGGCATTGACCACTCTGTTGCTGAAGTCATATTTTCTGCAATCGAGTTTGAAGTGGTTTACCTTGAGTTTGTATTGACTGTTTGCCCATGTATTATTGTGGTTGAAGCTGAAGAAGTTGTTGACAGGCAAGACATTGTAGCAGACGATTTTGTGTACTATGCTTAGATCAGACCACAGGTGGCACAGTTCCAGATTGACCAGGCCCAGAATTTCAAGCCTGGTGGCATAAGGGATTCTATTGTGAGTAGAGGAATGGAGTACTCTTCTCATGAAATACCTCTGGACCCACTCAAGGAGTTCTTCCTTGTATGTCTTTTAATCTGGGAAAATAGGTTGGGCAGACATTAAGATATGGTAGGTACATAGAGAAAGATGTAGCTTTCCTGCATTCTTGTTTTCCATTCTCTTCATATTTCTTTTGGCTTCTTGTGTGGCTGCCCTCTACATCACCCACATGGTTCCAGAAAAAGAGAGATCCCAGGTTCTTTTTTAAGAAGTTCAGGTAGGTGCTACCTTCACCGTGAAGTTCCTTCTGGAAACCAAATCAAACCCAAAGCATTGCATAACTCTATAAATTTTACAAATGATTTTCCTTATGCAATGCATTCTTCTCAGATATATCCACCTTCATGCACTGTTTTCCCTTAAAACTGTATATGCAGATTAGTTTCCTATGCACTTTTGTGAGTTATACTTTGCATTAGACCTTTTGAAAGAGCATGGGTATTGATATGCAACTATACTTTGCATAATCTAATTTAAGGATGTACAAAGTACGTTATGAAATTCTGGTGCTTAGAGTAGATTCAATAACAGGAACAGCTCTAAATTGAATCAGATTCTTCCATCCCATTGCCTTCCCCTTGTACAACACCATAACACTCTGTACTAAATTAACTGTGACATATTTATCCATTCCCATAATTTATTTTATATGCGATAACGTATGCTCTATGTTTATGTTTGTGTGAGAGAGTGAGAAAGACGGAGAGAGAGAGAGACTTCAATTTCATTTCATGTAAGAATATTACACAATATTAACCTTCCTTCATGCTTGGAGAAAGTGGGCTCATTTCCTGTAGTTCTTACAAGTGATATCTGCATGAACATCTAGAGATAAGATTTTCACCAAATTGTGGTTCTATGAAATGCTTGGGCTTCATAGTCTTCCATTAGCTTAAATTGGATTTAGGTTTACATTGGCTTTATTCAGCCTCTGTAGTATGAAAAAAGATGGTAGATCAGACATGCAAAGGTATATAAGGTATCATATTGTGTTTCATAAGCTTACATTCCAATTACAAGGGAATCAGCATATTAAGTAAGAACATCAAATAAAAAAAAATCCTTCTGAGTCATCCCAATCACAACAAGGAGACAGATGCATACCTGAGAAGCTGCACCTATCTGTTGCAAATAGAGGAAACTAATGAATTATGGATATGCACAATATAATGTCAGTGTTCCAAGTAATGCACCCATTCAGAACAGAACTGGGAGGCAGGTAGATTTCTCAAACAACAATATATTAGATACATCATATTGGCAGAACTGCTGAAAACTGACTCTGAAAGTTCCCACGGTTTTCACCTAATTAAAAAGTGAATGTTTTCGCCTTTCCCCAAGTCATCAATCAGGTTGTCCAATAGGGGTGCTGGCCAGTTGCTTGGTCATCCCACTCCTCCTCTCCCAGCCACTTGTTGGAATGACCTTGGTTCTCACAGGAAAACTTTTTGTTTTTGACAGCAAATTCCCAACTAACTATTATTCCCCCCTTCCGTGTCCGCTCTTCAAACTTGTGGCAACCCTGAAGCCACAAAGATGTCCTCAGCCAGGTTCACTTCAGGGGTGGGATTCAAATTTCTTAACACCCAGTTCTGTGGGCATGGCCCAATTTGTGGATGTCGCTTGGTGGTCATGTGACTGGGTGGGTGTGGCTTGTATATAAATATTGTAAATATTTATGTAAATATTGTTATATATATATATATATATATATATATATATATATATATATATATAT
>BLBF01000040.1:9005710-9045235 GCA_015471245.1 Laticauda colubrina | reverse complement strand
TTATGAAATGTTAATTTGAAGCAGGTTGGTGTTACATTGTTGTCTCTGCAGCTGCATAGGAATTTTAGGTCACATAGTATTCCTGCTCTTTTAACTTCCAGTTTCTCATAGCTTCTGATCTGGCTGTTTATTTCCTCCCCGTAGAGGTCAGATATTTGTTTTCTTAGGTTTTCGCGGGTACTTACATGTGTGCTGTTTAGCTTCCTTCGGGTATTATCCCACGTCATTGTAGTTCTGTTAAAGTTGTAGCAACGTTTCAGCAGAATCTCATCTGCCATCATCAGGCTTCTGTATGTCTCACAGCTTCTGGTTTCAAATTCGAGGCTGGTCTATTCTGATTGGCTAGGAGTCTGAGCCTCTGTTCACTGGACCTGGAGCTTGATTGATTGGTGTCTCCGGCCTCTTCTGTCCTCTGCAGCTCCTCTGCAGCTGCATAGGAATTTTAGGTCACATAGTATTCCTGCTCTTTTAACTTCCAGCTTCTCATAGCTTTTGATCTGGCTGTTTATTTCCTCCCCGTAGAGGTCAGATATTTGTTTTTTTAAGCTTTCGCGGGTACTTACATGTGTGCTGTTCTGCTTCCCTCGGGTATTATCCCACGTCATTGTAGTGCTGTTAAAGTTGTAGCAACGTTTCAGCAGAATCTCATCTGCCATCATCAGGTTTCTGTGTGTCTCACAGCTTCTGGTTTCAAATTCCTTTCACACGAAGCCAAGCCTCCAACATAGGAACAGAGTGTTGCCAGCCAATCAAAGCCACAAAATGGACAGAAGAGGCCGGAGACACCAATCAATCAAGCTCCAGGTCCAGTGAACAGAGGCCCAGACTCCTAGCCAATCAGAATAGACCAGCCTCGAATTTGAAACCAGAAGCTGTGAGACATACAGAAGCCTGATGAGGGCAGATATATATGTTTTTTTAAGCTTTCGCGGGTACTTACATGTGTGCTTTTAAAAGCACAACTACAATGACGTGGGATAATACCCAAAGGAAGCTGAACAGCACATATATATATATATATATATATATATATATATATATATATATATATATATATATATATATATATATATATATATGTGTGTGTGTGCTGGGGGTCTGTTCTGAAACTCATTCCAGTTCATTGAGATCATAAAGAAACAAAACTTACAATCCAGCGACCTACTAGTGAGCGTCAATGTTATATCCCTCTTCACCCAAGTGCCTATAAAAGAAGCCTTGACAGCCATCCAAAACAAATATAACCACCACCACCCCAGTACATCCTAGATCTTACCAACCACTGCCTATCCAATACATACTTCACCTACAATGGACAGAAATAAAAACAAATAGAAGGAGCACCCATGGGATCACCCCTCTCACCTGTCATCGCAATCCTCTACATGGAACACTTTGAAACACAAGCTCTAGAAAAATATGATAACAAACCCAAACTCTGGCTCAGATACATAGATGACACCTTCATAATCTGGCCACATGGGAAAGAAAAACTGAACAACTTCCTGACACACCTCAACAGTCTACACCCCAAAATACAATTCACCATGGAAACAGAAGCCAACAATCACCTTCCCTTCCTAGATGTCTTCGTATACAAAAAATTCAATGTCTCCCTAGAACACACCATCTACCAGAAGAAAACACATGCAAACTGCTATCTACATGCACTCTCACACCACCCAGCACAGATCAATTCCGTAGACGAGAAACTCATCTCCAGAACAAAATGCTTAGCCAACGAACAACACTTAAAAACCGAACTACACACTCTCACTAATGTACTAACAGCCAATGGATTCCAAAAAAAGAAGATTGCCCACCTAATCCAAAAAGAAATCCCAACCAAAAGCCAAGACAGAGAACAAGAGAATGGCATAGCCCTCCTCCCATATTTTAAAGGCACTACAGACAAAATCAGCAAGATCCTCCAAAAACATAACATTAAAACAGCATTCTGCACTAACAGAAAAATATCCTTCATCCTAAGAAACCCTAAAGACAAAATTGAGTTAGAAAACCAAGGAGTATACGAAATCCCTTGCACTGCCTGCCCCAACACATACATTGGACAAATTAACAGAAGAATAAGTGCATGCATTGAAAACACAAGAACTCAATCAAAAAAGAAGAACTGACCTCTTCCCTGGTCCAACACCTCAAAGCCACAGGACATGAAATTGACTTTTAAAATAGCAGAACTATCGCCAAAACCGAACACTTCAACAACAGAATAATCAGAGAAGCCATAGAGGTAGAAAAACGCCCACACAGCATGAATAAACGAGATGATACCTCCCGCCTACCAACCATTTGGAAACCTGCCCTCATTAATAAATGAGTACCTAACATGAAGAATGACACCAGACCCACACCCATGAGTGCCACACAAGATGCTACCACCACACTTCCATGTAGAAAAAAGACTCACACCCACACAGAAGATGAGACATGACCACGGACCAGAAGCCGTACCGCAGCTGCACCACTACCCACTTCAAACCCCTCTGACCCATACAAGAAGTGAACTGACACCCACCATGAAGATGTGGCACGACCACGAATGCGAAGCCAAACAACAGGATCACAGCTCACCAGCTCAAATCCCCCAGCAACTAAGACTAACCTGAGCAAAATCAAGCCCGCACATGAACAGAACACACCCCCAGCCAATCAGAACACAGCCAACCCCCCTACCAATCAGAACACAGCCAAACCCCCAACCAATGAGAACACACCCCCAGCCAATCAGAACACAGCCAAGCCCCCACCCAATCAAGTCACACCCCCACTAGCAGTTAAAAGGAAGAAGCAGCTGAAAGCTCACTTTACTCTGAGAAGCACAGAGCCGAAGAAACAAGCCTGAAGATGATGAATGAGACTTCGTCAAAACGTTGCCTAGATACTTCCAATTTTACACAGGAGAAAAACCGAATAACCAAAGATCCACATATAAATACCCGTGAAAACCTCAGAAAAAAAAAACAAAACATATATATATATATATATGCTGTTCAGCTTCCTTCGGGTATTATCCCACGTCATTGTAGTTCTGTTAAAGTTGTAGCAACGTTTCAGCAGAATCTCATCTGCCATCTTCAGGCTTCTGTATGGATATGGGTCTTACAGCTCCTGGTTTTAAATTTGAGGCTGGTCCATTCTGATTGGTTGGGAGCCTGGACCTGTTTCATTGGACTTGGAGTTTGATTGATTGGTGTTCCTGGTTTCTTCTGTCTGTTTTGTGGCTTTGATTGGCTGGCAACAGTCTGTTCTTGTGTTGGAGGCTTTTAGTGCAGCTTGGCTCCGTGTGAAGGGACGGCTGCTCTTCATTAGCAAGCTGGGTTTCACCTGGGTGCCTGGTGGGGGGGTTAGGTTGGAGCTATCAGAGGGAGTCTGTTTTTGCTCAGGTGTTTGCCTGGCTTGTGGCATGGAGATCTTTCTATTTGAGAGTGCAGGCTTCCAAATGATTGACAGTCTGATGGAATCATCTCTTCTATTCATGCTGTCAGGTCTTTTTTCAATCTCTGTGGCTTCTCTGATGATTCTGTGGCTGGGGTTTTCTATAGTGGCCAGGGTTTTAGTGCCATTGAAGTTGATGTTGTGACCTGTGGTTTTCATGTGTTGGACTAGTGAGGAGGTGTGTTCCAGCTTTTTTACTGCATTTTTGTGTTCCTCTAGGTGGGTACTTATTCTTCTATTGGTATACGTGTATATATATATATTTCTGTTTTGAAATAACAGGTGCATTTGCTTTAGTTTCTGGCTGAAAATTTTGGAAGGAATGCATTTTTGTTATTTGTTGGCTTGCAGCTGAGTTTCAACAGCACAATCTCAGGAAGCTTCAGCAAAAGATAGAAATACCACCCTCTGGTCTACATACAGTAGATAAGCTGGAAAAATGAATGCTCATATTTATACATTTGTATAATGTATGATATATTTTCCACTCTGCATTTATGTTGTTTTCAAGCAGTCTGCAGGAGGCATTAAATATGGGTAGAATATCAGGAAAGGAACCAAGAATTATTGCTAGAAGTAAATCTGGTTCATTTTCTAGCTCTTCATTTTTCTTTAGCCTATATTGCTTAACACCTGTGCAAGATATAGAATAAAATGCTTGTTTTCATTTCTATTAGGCAGCTGTTAAGACGCTGGGCTTGTCAACTGGAAAGATGGAAGCCCAGGTTTGAGACCCAAGCACCATGTGATGGGGTGAGTTCCCATTCTCATCCCAACTCTTGCCAATCTAGCAGTTTAAAAGCATGCAAATGAAAGTAGATAAATAGGTACCACTTTGATGAGAAAGAACCAGCATTCCATGACATCATGCCGGCCATATGACCACGGAAATGTCTCCGGACAGCATTGACTCGATGCTGAAATGGAGATGAGCACTATAGTTGGCAATGACTAATAGAGTAAAATCCACAGGATTCCTTTCATTATATAGCAATGCTATGATAGCCCATCACAGTATATAATACACCTTTAACTTCTTTAACTAACACAGAGAAGGCAGCACTGCTTTTTCCAATAGAGTGAGGTAGATGGAGTTAGATATTTGTAAAACAATAAAAGGTACCTAAAAAACCTTATTACATTGCTTTACAGGGAAAGAAACAGCACATTGAAATGTCAAGTTGCTTTAATTTTGTATCTCAAATAAGAAAGATGTTTACACTGCCAGAAGATGGGATGAATTTAAGTTTGATTTATACTTTTTTATGACTTACCCTGAAACTAAAAGGTAATGTAAAATTAAATCCTTCTAGCCTGCTTTCTTTAACATACTGTGTAAGGTTAAGTTGTTTATAAATCCATGGATAAAGTGACTGGAGAAATTAATACTCTCAATTGATTATCCTACAGCCAAGATGGCGAACCTATGGGACGCATGCCAAAAATGGCCATCGCCCATTGCTTTTCCAGGTCTTTGCATGGTGCAAAGTCTTTGCTTTGCTGCTGCTTTGCATGTGTGGGAGCACCAAAAACTGGAAGAGCAGCTCCCTGTCACACATGTGCATGCTGGGAAGCTGAGCTTCTGGTTTCTAATGCATGCATGCATACTGGCCAGCTGGTCTTCATGCACGCATGCATACCAGAAACCAGAAGACCAGGTGGCTGGTGCGTATATAAGTGCCGGAAACCAGAAGGTCAGCTTCCCAGCACATGCATGCATGCCTGGGAGCTGCTCTTCAGGTTTCTGGTGCTCCCCCACCCGCTTGCACACTCTGGTTTTGGCACCCGGTGCTGAAAATATCTATCCTACGGTATCTTTCCAGAAGAGTTGGGTTCTCTCCATTAAGAGAAGATAGCTATAATCTCCATTGCCTGTACTGGCGAAAATTAAGAATTGAAACTAAGTGTGACTAGTGATGAATTTTTCACAACTACCCAATACAGTACCCATCTCTTCTTCACTGAAGTTCCATTGTGTGTACAAGCAAACTATGCAAAGAACTTTCCGAACACAACAGCATTGTTTCTGCAATGATTTGTGTTTCATCCAATATATGTGATCTCTTTTTCATTGTTGGTTGGCTTGCATCTCCATGCTTGCCCTGAGGTTTTTAAAAATTAACAGTTCTCCATAGCTCATTCTGATTATGTTTTCAATGTAGAACTCTCAGGCTGGACCAGAACAGGTGATACCTAACTTTCCTCCATGGGTTCAATTTTAAGCAGGTTGAAACAGCCTTAAATGAATAAAATCAAGAGGTTGATTCCCACAATACAGTAGACTACAGTAAAATAAGTGTAGATTTTTAACATTATCTCAACATATTGTGCGAATGGGGCCATCAAATACTTTTTTAGTTTGAACCCACCCTTCATTTTTAACCACTACACAGAGAAGGCCTGCAAAACCTATTATATATGTCGCTGAACTTAGTTTGGTTTCTTTATGTCTTTCTGTGTATCTGCCTAAACGTAGTCATTGTGTCTGATTGATTATAATTTACTTCTTTTTCAATGTTTTTTTTACTGATTTAGAAGTCATCCAGAGTGATAAATTGAATAAGTTGTTAGATTATTGTTGTTTTGTTTAGCATGTTGAGTGAACTCTTTAAGAGAGAGATCCTCTTGTCTGGAAAATCTCCAGAGTCTGGTAGCACCTTTTCAGACTAACAAATTATATTCAAAAGGATAAGTTTTTGTTATATGGTAGATCTGTATGATCTATGATGACAATTTGTCCTTGGCTCCTCATGTGGGTGGGTGCACATATATACACATATAGTATATTCTTTTTTTGATACAAACTAATGCTCATAAATTTGTTCATCGTGGCAGGTGCTTGACAGTTAACCTTCTCTACCTTGTGCTATTAGTCATGTGAAGAATGTTTTATTGCCATCTCTTTTCCCTTTCCTTTCCTTTCCTTTCCTTTCCTTTCCTTTCCTTTCCTTTTCTTCCCTTCCCTTTCCTTTCCTTTCCTTCCTTTCCTTCCTTCTATCTTCATTTTTAAACCCCAAAGGGTATTCTCTAACCTGCCAATACCTGTTATATATGGCCAGTGCAGGCTGAATTAAATTTCTATTTATATGTACATGTATCAAAACTCGCAGATGCGGTAAATGAAAAAGTAGGAGAAAGAGATAGGTTTTAAAAGTTTGCTTTGGAGAAAAAGTGAAATGGTGGGATTTACCATTTCCAAGCTCTGCTTCTGACCTACAGCACAATCCATTGTAATTCTTCCTTCTTGAATTTTTCATGGCTTCAGTGCTCCTCAGGAGCGGCACTGAAAAATGCAAGAAGGAAGAACTAGAGGTGGTGTGGATTTCAGAAGAGCCTCTACTTACTTGAATTTCCCCCCATTAATGGTATATGAGCCCTGAGCAATGTGCCCTTCCCAGAAAGACCAGGAATAGATAGCAGTTAATGTCTCCTGACAAGGATCTTATTTTTTTATATCTCAGGGTACAGCTACTAAATGAAGCAAGTTATAGTTCACAGGTGGGCAGCTTGCAGTCCTATAGCCATATTCTGCCCTCAAACCATTGGCCTCCATTTAACACACATACACAGTTACACACACAAAGGAAAGAGAATTGCTCAGACTTCTGACAGGATGTATCAGCCTCCCTTCCTATTGGGAGGCAGAGAAGAGAAATCTGAATGCGAAAAAAGCACAAATATGGAAAATGCATGTCTACTCTGAATTCCACTGCCCTCATTCTCACTTTCTGTGGCTTTCCCTTGAAGGAAATAAAATGTTATCCACTTCATATTAAAATTACAGATTAACAGAGTTGGAAGGGACCTTGTAGGTTGTCTAGTCCAACCTCCCACCCAAGCAGGAGACCCTACACCATTTTTTTTAAACAAATACCTTTATTGAACATTAAAAAAAGAATAAATACAAAATACAATACAACTCATTAAAATGAAAAACACTATAAACACTACAAATCAATTTGAGGGTATATATACCCATTATTGTTCCAGTACCTATTTCATATTCCTGGGTATTTTTCAAGGATTATCCTCTTTAAACTCTTCCTTATTTATTTACTCGCTTATCTGTATCATTCATTCATTTGTACCAGTTTTCCCAAACTGTATGATACTTTGAGTCTTCCTTTTCTTTTAATTTTAGAATAAGTTTATTCATTTCAGCGCAATTGTAGATTTTTTGGATTATTAAATCATTGTTGGCATGAAGTCTTCTTTCCAACATTGTGCGAGTGCTAGTCTCACTGCAGTGATTATGTGCAAAATTAAATACTTTTTCTGTTTTGTGTAATTTCCTTTTATTATCCCCAATAAAAAAGTTTTTAATTTGAGATCTATTTGAAAGGTTGTAATTTATTTTATCCATGTTTGTATTTTTATCCAATATTTTTTTAGTTTTCGGGCAAAGCCATCAGACCTGGAAGAAGGGACCCTGTGTCTACTTACATTTCCAGCAGACCGGGCTTCGGTTGCGGTATATTTTGGCTAATCTCGAATGGGGCAGATACCACCTATAACACATTTTATACTGATTCTCTTTATATACCGCTGATTTCGTTATTGTGTAATTTTTTCCCCAAATTCTTTCCCAATCCTCCAAATCAATATTATGTCCCACATTTCTTGCCTATGCTATCATCGGGCTCTTCACTAATTTCTCTAATAAATTATTATATATCTTTGAAATTAATTTATCTTCCATACCCCCAAAAGTTTATCTAGTTGGTTTGGCTCTACTTCAATTCCATATTCCTCCTGGTCCTTTTTATACCTTGTTTTTAACTGGAAGTACGGCCACCAGTTTATGTTCAACCCTTAGTCTCTAAGTGACAAATGGCAGTCCAACCTGTTCTCGAAAGTCTCAAGTGAGGAAGCTCCCACAACTTCTGATAGGAAGCTGTTCCATTGGTTGATTGTTCACATGGCCAGAAAATTTCTTCTTATTTCCTGGTTAAATCTCTCCTTATTCAGTTTCCATCCATTATTCCTTGTCTGGACTACAGGTGTTTTGGAAAAAGTACTTCAATATACTTTGTGACTGTATTCACTCATTTAAAAGCCAGTGGCCTACATGAGCAAAACAAATTAACATCACACTCCCACCAACACAAACAGAGCAAGCTTCTGTACATAAATAAGCAGCAAATCTGACACTATCACTGATGATGTTACCTAGTTGGGTAATGAAATGTCTACAAGAATACCTCCAAATTCAAAGAACACCAAAGACCCCACATTTCAACCCTGCAGCTACAAATATTGTCTTCTACTGGCAAAACAAAATAAGATTAGTTTTAATTTCAGTGGGATTATCATTTTTTTTAAAGTTGTTTAAAGGAAAAGATTAATGTGTGGTGCAAACCCAACCCATTTGGTCAGATAAGGGTTCAGTGTATTACGAACACCAAGAAAATAGGTTAAGCCCCTGTCACACTTCACCAACGGATGCAAAGAGGATGTAAAACGGACAAAAAAGCTCGCCATCCATTGGTTAACGCGATGTACTCACTGCCTCCGTTTTGCTTCCTCTCTATCCGTCCAGCATCCGTTTATGGACATTTCATCCACTCAGAAAGTTTTGAGCTGCTCAAAACTTTTGCGTGGAAAATGTATCCAATTCGTCCGTTCTGCATCCGCTACGCATCCGCTACGCATTCATTCTGCATCCGTTACACATCCGCTATATCCGCTAGGCATCCATTCTGCATCCGCGCAACTCACATCCGCTCGGACACAGGGAGGAAGCGGAACGGACGCGGAACGGATGCAGAACGGATGCCTAGCGGATGCAGCATGGAAACAAAGCATTTAAAATGGAAAAAACCTTTCAAGAGGGGACCTATCTCAGATATTAAGGATGTCTAGAGGATGCCTAGAGGATGCCTAGAGGATGCAAAGGGACACCTATACTGCCAATAAAAAGGGGGAGCAACACATCTGGATCTCACTTTCAGAACAGCAGCTCTGCAGCAGACCTCTGCATCCTTCATCTGACTCTTGCTTTTCCACAGCATCCAGTCATGTCCACCGTGGATCATAACACAGTCCTTTTGGCAGCCACCATCCTTCGGCAACAGTGCGAAGCCATCTACAGGCTCTGTGAACACTACTACGGGAAGAAAAAGGGGCGGCCAAGAAGCATCTGGGTATGAAGATGTTTCACCAGAAGAGCAGAGGACGGACTGTACAACAAGCTGATGGTGGAGCTCAGGAACGAAAACACTCAGGCATTCCAGAACTTCATGAGGATGCCTCCAGCCATGTTTGACGAAGTTGTGCAGCGGCTGACACCCAGGTTTACCAAGGCAAACACCAACTTCCGGCCCAGCCTGGAACCTGGGCTCAAGGTGGCACTCACTCTGCACTACCTGGCCTCAGGGACCAACTACAGGAGCATGCAGTACGGCTGGAGGGTGCCACCCAACACCATCAGCATTGTGGTCAGCGAAGTGGTGCAGGCCATCATCGAAGAATACAAGGAGGAGCTCCTCCAGTGCCCCTCCACTGAAGAAGGATGGAAGAAAGTTGCAGAGCAGTGGTATCAGAAGTGGAACTTCCCACACACCGTTGGAGCCATAGAGGGCAAGCACGTGGCCTGCAAAGCTCCAGCCAAGTCGGGGTCCACTTATTTCAATTACAAGGGCTTCTTCAGCATCATCCTCTTCGCCATGGTCTATGCTGACTACAAGTTCATGTACATCGATGCTTCAGGCAATGGCTCATCTTCAGATGCCCAGGTATACAATGCCAGTCACCTCAAGGAGAAGCTGGAACGCAACCTCATCGTGGGCTTCCCAGATCCAGACCCCCTGCCCAAAGACACACAAGATGTGCCCTACTTCATTGTGGGGGATGACGCCTTCTCCCTCACAACCTACCTCATGAAGCCATACACCTCCAAATACCTCACCCGTGAAGAGAGGATCTTCAACTACAGGCTGTCCAAGGCAAGGCAGGTGGTGGAGAATGCCTTTGGCATCCTGGCCAACAGGTTCCAGGTACTTCTCACCACCATGCAGCATTGCCCAGAGACTGTGAGGAGGATCATGGAAGCTTGCTGCATCCTGCACAATCTCATACGCACCCGCTACCCAGTCTTGCAGAACAGACTCGTGGACCTCCAGCAAGGCAATGGGGACATGGAGCCTGGGGAATGGAGGCAAGGGCGAAACCTGATAGACACTGAGGATGTGCAAGGCCCCAACAGAGCCTCACATGAAGGGAAGAAGCAGCGCAACCTCCTGAAACACTGGTGCAACTCCCCAGCTGGAGCAGTGGAGTGGCAAGACAGGATGGTAGATGCTTAATGGATGCTTCCTTCAGCCTGTCTCATCACACGGATGAGATTGGGCCATGTATGTACAATGAACAGGGCATTTAATAAAGAGTTGTGTTTATTTTGACGTGTGGATGATTGATTACATTGTTATTGATAATAAAGGGCCAAAGGTATGGCACCTGGGAGGGTGGACCATACAGTCCCACTATGCTTGCACTGGAGGTTTATCTATCCCACGGCTATTACCCATTCCAAAGGTATCCCTGCCCATCCCACTGCTATCTTAACCCATCCCATAAGCATGCAAAGGCTTAAACCATTTCTAAAAGTTTCCACCAAGACTTTATGAAAAAAAAGAAATGAAGCAAGTGTATGAATCAAAAATAGACTTTACTAACAACAAGCTATAAAACAAAAATGAGTCTCTGGCACTCCTTTTGGTCGCTCAGTCTCAGGGGTGAAGGGTCCAGGTGCAGTGGAGGTGGCTGGTGCTGGAGTGCTTGTCATCAGCTCCTCCAAAAGCAGAAGAAGCAGAAGCCCCAGCCCCAGAAGAGCGAGCCCGTGCTGCAGAAGCCCCAGCAGAACCAGAGTGAGGGCCAGGGGATGGGATGGTAGCCCTGTCCCTCTTGCAAGGGCTGGCAGCAGATGGCTGAGGCTTGCTGTGCTTCAGCATGGTTGTGGGGTTGCTGGCTGTCAGGGAGGCTGGCAGGAACCAAGGCTGGCAGGAAGGCTGGCAGGGAGGCAGGCACCAAGGCTGGCAGGCAGGCAGGCACCAAGGCTGGCAGCAAGGCTTGCAGGCAGACATGCAGGCAGGACAGGCAAGGCAGTCGATGTGTCTGGAAGCAGGTCTTTCCTCTGAATGGTGACTTCCTTTAGCCTTCAGTTATATCCGCGGGGCTGATGCAATCCATCCTCCCCACATGCGCAATTAACGCTCGGCATCTGCTAGGCTTCTGCTGTGCATCCACTGTGCATCCGCTCTGCATCCGCTTCATCCGCTGTGCATCCGCTGTGCATCTGCTGTATACGTTCCGCATCCACTTTGCTGAGGTCCCCTGGAAGCCTAGCGGATGTGCCATCCGCTCCCATCCGCTTCCATCCGCTGGGCTTCCATTCCGCATCCGCTTTCCATCCACCCTGCATCCTCCCTACGTCCGTGTTATCCGCTCCAGTTATGCAAATTTTTGCCCCTTCTGAGAGCGGATAACAACGGATGGAACATTTTTCTTGTCCGTTGTGTCCGTTTTGCATCCATTGGGCAACGTGACAGGGCCTTTAAATCGATTAGCAAGTAACTAGATTAAAGATGCTATGTGAACTCACCCCAGGACTTCCCATCAACAAGAGTCTATTCAGAGACCTGTCCTAGTTAGTATCTGTCAAAATGCCTTCAAAAACTTAATTTAGCAAAATAAACCCTCAAATAAACAAAGAGTTGGGGTGCTCCAAAGCATGTTATTTCTAAAGGAAACCTGGGAGCTGTTTTGACTAGTCATTCAATTTTCCTATTATCAGATTTCTTTCACACATGACTTACTGTCTGATCATAATTGGACCCAACATTTCTGTTGCTTAAGCAATAAAAGAGCAACCAGGATGATTAGGGGACTGGACACAAAAACTTATGAAGAACAGTTGTAGGAACTGGGCTTGGCTAGTCTAGTGAAGAGAAGAACCAGGAGAGCTATGATAGCAGTATTCTGATATTTGAGGGGTGCCACAGAGAGGAAGGGGTCCAGTATTTTCCAAAACACCTGAAGGCCAGATAAGGAATAATGGATCAACTGAACAAGGAGATATTTAACCTAGAAATAAGGGAAAACTTTCTGACAGTGAGAACAATCAACCAATGGAACAGAAGTTGCCTTCAGAAATTGTGGGAGCGTCATCACAAGGAGAGATTGGACTGCCATTTGTCAGAAATAGTGTAGGGTCTCCTGCTTGGGCGGCTTGGACTAAATGACCTACAAGGTCCCTTCCAACTCTGATTATCGATTATAAGCGAAGCATTTGTTAAACAATATTACCCCATTTTATAACCTTTCTTGCCACTGTTGCTAAGTGAATCACTGCAATTGTTAAGTTAGTAACACCACTTCCTGAAATCCCCCCTCACAAATTCCCAGGCACTGAATGTGGCAGCCCAGAAGCCTCAAAGAAAAAAATGTCTTCCAAGCTGACAAACAGTGATTCAGCGAATCTGCTTTCCCCATTGATTTTGCTTTTAAGAAGGTAGCAAGAGGTGATCACATGACCCCAGGACAGTGCAGCCATCTTAAATATGAGTCGGTTGCCAAATGTCCAAATTTTAATCATACGACCATAGGGATGCTGTCATAAGTGTGAAAAATGGTCATAAGTCCCTTTTTTTCATTGCCGTTGTAACTTGTCAGAATGGTCACTAAATGAACTGTTGTAAGTCAAACACCAGTTGTACTATTTTCTGGAATGATGGACCAACTGGCTGAGTTCACCTAATGCTAGGTAAAAGGTAAAAACCAAGTAGATTACCTTGATTAGGGTTAATCCAATACTTTGGTTGGAGTATTTGTGGATTTCCTTTCTAAAATGATTCCTGTCTGCTGCAATGTTAGAAGACATCCTGGAGTATCCCTTATCTTTTGGTACATGGAGGTTTGATGATTGACATGTCAATCCTGGTAGCCATTTTGTGAGTATCCCTACCGCATCCTCCCCAAATTTCAGGCATTTCTCCTGGATTACAGATATTGTCTCATGATTCCAACAGAAGAGAATATCTGTAGTTTAGGATTGAAGCGGGTTGTTGGCAATGGTGGGATTCAAAAAAATTTACTACCGGTTCTGTGGGCATAGCTTGGTGGGTGTGGCTTGGTGGGCATGGCAGGAGAAGGATACTGTAAAATCCCCATTCCATCCCCACCCCACTAACCTGCTGTGCAGCTCCGTTCTCCTGTGTGGGGCAACAAAAGAAGACCCAGCCAATCAGCTGGGACTCGGGAGGCAGAGAGTAGATGGGGGTAGGACTAGTCAGAGGTGGTAATTGCTGATTCTCCAAACTACTCAAAATTTCTGATGGATACCACCTGCTGAATACCACCTCTGGTTGTTGGAGCTGAGCTGGGTTGCTTGCTTGCCGATGTTGTATTACCCAATTGGGCATCACCAGTGCACCAAGAACTTTGTGATATTATGATACATTTGATATCATGCTATGACAGTGAAGCCATGATTATACAGTGGTTAGAATGTAATATTGCATGCTGACTCTGCCTACTGCCAGGAGTTTAATCCTGATCTGGCTCAAGGTTGACACAGCTTCTATCCTTCCGAGGTCAATAAAATGAGGATCTAGATTATTGGAGACAATATGCTGACTCCGAAAACTGCTTAGAGAGTGCTATAAAGCACTATGAAACAGTATATAAATCTAAATGCTATTGTGATACAACAGGGCTGTCAAACTCCCGGCCTGTGGACCAGATGCAGCATGCACTAGCCACGTTCATGTCCAGTTTAACAAATTAACAAAGTACTGATACATCATGTGATGATGCCGTGATGACGTGAGTTTGACACCCCTGCTATATGAGCTCCATCTCGTATGTATTTTATAAGGCCCCCTTCATCCACCACACACTGAGCTTCTCCTGCAAGGCTCAAGTATTTCACCAAACTCAAGCAATTTGAATATATTCTTGGATATATTACTATGAAGCCACTCAATGGCAGTTCTTTGTGAAAACAATTCCTGCACTAAACCAGTTTGACTTTGCCAAAAGTCCCATGGTTTTGTCTATCTCTGAAAACCTACCCTGAAAGAGAGACAGATGAAAACTGGTGGCCTGCAGGCAAGTGTCCGATGAACTGAATTTTCACTGGCACTCAAAATGTTGGAAGGAAAATTGTTTCCTTAGCTTTCCTACCTTTTCAGTCTTAAAGCATATTCTTATGGATGAATATAACCCATTCCTGTCAGAAACCTGCATCAACCCATTTTCTTATTCTCTTAAATTAAAAAGAACAACAAGGCTGGAAGCAATTAAATACCATTACTAATTAAAACAGAGAGGCTTATATTTGCATAAGGGCACAATTGTTACCATGGTCAGTAGAATCCCAGCTCCCGTGTTATATATTAATAAGGTTTCTCATTGAAGGGTTCCCAGGTTTCCAAGTTCACCTTTGTTGGTGTCTTTAAGACAGACAACTCAAACCAGTGGCTAGTTCTTGGGGGAAGATTTACCATGTACGCAACTCACTTTCATGCACGCATCTGTTCCATTGGGATAGAATCAAACTATGACTCACTGCAGTTTGGCGAGGAATCCATCCTGTTCATTACTTCATGAATTACTTCATGTCTATTTGAAAACAGTGGGTGTTCCCCATCTGAGTTCTATGATAAAATGATCTAGGATAGAAATGACCTTCCAAATGTTGTTTAATTATAGTTTTGTTTCCTGTTGATCATGTTGGTTGGATCAGTTAAATCTGGAAATGCATGTTCATGAGCACTCTTGTCTAAGGAAATTTTGGAGCTATTCTGACTGGCCTTTCCATTTGCTATTTATTTAGAAGATTTCTTTCACATACTTCTTTCTAGAATGAAGAGACTACTGGCTGAGTTCACCCAATGCTAGATCAAGTAAAGAAAAGCAATTAGATTAGTTTGATTAGGGCTAACACAATATAGGTAGTCCTTGATCTACGATCATAATTGAGCCCAAATTTTTTGTTGCAAAGTGAGACAGTTAAGTGAATCTGGCTTCCCCATTGACTTTGCTTGTCAGAAGGTCCCAAAAGGTGATCCCAGAACACTGCAGCTATCCTAAATATGAACCAGTTGCCAAGCATCCAAATTTTGATCACATGTCCAATGGCTGTAAGTGTGAAAAACAGTCCTTCAATGATGTTGTAACTTTAAACAGTCATTAAGTGAACTGTAAGTGGAGCACTAGCTGTATACTTAGGATATATGCAGGTGTATTCATGTCCCTGCTTATAGACATACAGAATATGTCTGCATATATAAAATACAGATATGTAACAATATAAAAGAAATAAGATAGCAAAAATGCATTTTAAAAAACTCAGAAGTTTTAACCAAAGCACTGAATGTTGGCCACATGGAGTAACATTGATAAATCTTTCCATCCAAAGAGAGGAAGTACATAAGCAGAGAATGAATACTTCATCAGTCCAGTGACAGCACTGTCAGTCCATCAAAAAAGAGTAATTTCTTTTGCTGTTTCCCAGGTGCAGTAAATCCTTTGTGTTAGGGTTTTTCCAAGGACCAAATTTGTTTTTCCCATGCAAAATTTGTTTTATTGTACAAAATTAAGTTCCCATTCCTTACTTCTAAACGTAATGCTAATTCTGTGCTTGTTTCTATTTTCTGATCTCTTTTATTTTCTCTTACATGACTATTGCTTTTCTTATTGTATCTATTATCCTATTTTCTCAATGTTGTTTTTCTACATTTCTATTAGGAATATAAGTCACCTAACAGGTATTTGAGTTGGAAATATATAAACCAGGAAAGACATTTTAATACTGTCTCTTTAAGAGAATCCAAAAAGTGTAATTGGGTGTGTTTTCTGAAATGGCCATAAGATGGAGTCAGAAACCTGGGTTGTTTTAATCTTAGTCTCAGAAAAAGTCTCAGTGAGTCTCTGTTTCTTTCTGCTGGAGAGTATTACCATTCCTCCATTTTTCCTAATTGATTGCTATTCTTGGATGTGATGTAAGTCTCTTATTGAACTGTTTTTGATGCTGGACTTTGTTATTGGATCCCTAGACTGAAAACTGACTGATTTAACCTGTGAATGACTTTGGACTGCTTGTTTTGAACTTTGCTTAAACCGTTTCTGAAATTAAAAGAACTACATTTACTGTACAGTGTATCTGTGTGCTGTGTGTGTATTATTCAAACGCTACTCTCAAATATGTCTCCCTGTATGCGCTCATTCTCCAAATGGGGAATTATCTCAACACTTTCTAGTCCTATGTTTGTTTGTAGCAGAGTGTTTTCTTGTCTTAACTATTTCTTAGCTCTTAACATCTTTGCTTTCTCCCAAGTCTTCGACTCTTGTAGCCAATCTTAGCGTATTTATATGCAAAAAAAAACAAAAAACATTTTCATTCCTTTATAGACTTGCTAACTGCTTTTCTCTCTTATTCTCTCCCTGCCTGCCACTCATCATCCTCTGCTTCTGGTTTGTAGCACTCTGGACATGGGTTGCTTTGCTCCGTGGCCCTGGTTTGATATACAGGCTTGCTTGGATTTTCAGATTCCATTCAGGCTCTTTTTCTCCCCCATCTGTCAGCCATTCTTACAGCAAAAAGAATTGAAGGTGTTTTTTTTTTTATGTCTAAATGCTATTGTATTGCTTTGCCTTTGCATTGGAGATATCTGGTTTTTATGTCTATGTCTTTTATTTATTTATACCCACCCTTATTATTTTTTATAAATAACTCAAGGTGGAGAATATACCAAATATTCCTATTTTAACCATGTCAACAATCTTGTGAGGTAGGTTGGGCTGAAAGAGAGTGACTGGCCCAAAGTCACCTAGCCTGCTTTCCTGCCTAAAGACATTGGGACTAGAACTCATAGTCTCCTGGTGATTGGCCTAAAATCACACAACCGGCTTTCATGCCTAAAGTGGGACTAGAACTCATAATCTACTGGTGATTGGGCCAAGGTCACCCAGTCAGCTTTCATGTATAAAATGGGATGAGAACACACAGTCTCCTGGTGATTGGGCCAAAGTCATCCAACTGCCTTTTATGCCTAAAGGAGGGACTAGAACTCACAGTCACCTGCTAATTGGTTCAAAGTCACCCAGCCAGCTTTTAACCAGTCTTGTTGGCTGAATTCCTTTCTTGATACACTTATGCACATGCTTCCTTTCAGGTCTTTTTTTATAAAGCTAACTCTCCAATTAAAGGGAAGATTGGGCTGATTTAACCTTCCTTCCTAGGTAACATGAAAATTTTGTATTCCAAGAAGGGAAAAATATCTGCTAACTCAAGATGATGAGTTTCTCTTTTACACATTAATTTTTAGTGTCTTGATAATGTCCAAATCTTTTGGCATATAATTCAGACTCAGATCCACATCCACTTTGTATTCTTTTCAAATAATTATTAAGGCTAGGTCACATTGGCCGACTGATGCAAAAGGTATGTAAAAAGGACACAGCGGACGAGCAAATTTTCCATCCGTTGTTATCCGCTCTCAAAAGTGCCCCAAATTTGCATAAACAGAGTGGACAACAACGGAAAGGAATGGATGGGGGGAAGATGTAGCGAGGATGTTAAGCGGATGCTCAACGGAAGCCTAGCGGATGGAAGTGGATGATACATCCGCAGGGCTTCCGGGGGAAAACAGCGAAGTGGACGCGCAGCGGAAGGAGCGGATGCAGAGCGGATGGCTAGCGGATGACACAGATGCATCACGGATGCCTAGCAGATGCCTAGCGGATGCAAAGCGTTCACTGCACATGCGGGGAGGATGCATTGCATCAGCCCCATGGAAATAAAGGGAAGCAGCTCGCAAGCAGGTCACCATTTAGAGGAAAGACCTGCTGCCAGACACATCTTCAGCCAACAACCATGTGGAAGAAGAAGAAGCCTGTGCCCACTCCTGCCAGCCCTGGCAAGAAGGACAGGACCACCACCCCACCCCCTGGCGCTGAGTCTGCTTCTGCTGGGGCTTCTGCTGCTGGTGCTGACTCTGCTGGTGCTGGTGCTTCTGCTGGTGCTGCTCCTGGTGCTGGTGCTTCTGCTGGTGCTGACTCTGCTGGTGCTGCTCTTGGTCCTGCTGGTGCTGCTGGTGCTGGTGGTGGTGGTGCTGCTGCTGCTGCTGCTGGTGGTGCTGCTGCTGCTGCTGCTGCTGCTGGTGGTGGTGTGGTGGACCAGCCCCTAGAACCTCAAAGCCCGACTGATGAGGGCCCAGAAGGTCCTGCCAGAGGGAGGAAGAGGCATTCGCAAGAAAAGGGTTAGAGGAGACAGTACTCCATTGCAGAGGAACATGAGGAGGAGGTGCTCGAATGGCTGAGGAAGAACGAGTACCTCTGGAGGAAGGGACACAGGCTCTATCAAGACACCAAGCGGAAGCAGGCGGCTTGGAGAGAGAAGGCGGAGAGCCTGGGCTACACTTCGGATGTCCTTCTGGGATGGTGGAAGCACATGCACACCTGGTACGGGAAGCTGCACCTGAAGAAGTCTGGCCAGGCCACGGTCAAGCTGACGGACCTGGAGACCTACATGATGGCCAAGTGCAGCTTCATGGAGGATGAGATACGCCACCGAGGAGCAGCCCCTCTGTCAACCCTCTCTCTCAGGCAGCCCACAGAGAGACAGTCCTCTTCTGGCCAAGAGTCAGCTCCTGTGTCCAGGCAGGTATCTTTGGAGCGCCCCACAACGGAGATCCCCCCCGACAGCTGTATTCCCCGTGGCGGAGCACATGGAGGACCCTCTGATGCAGTTGGAGACAGAAAAAGCCGCTGCCACCAGAGACCAACCCACACCCACCCCCAGCTCCACCTCCACAGAAAACAGGCAGAGAGCCAGACTGGAGGTACAGAGCCACACTGTCCTCTTGAAGATCAGGGACACCATCAAGAGCAGCGTAGATCTCTTCTCTCAGCTGGTACAGTCCAACATACCATCCTCTAACAGAAAGCCCTTCCTCACCTACGTCAACCAGACCCTCATGGAAATGCCCAAATCCCAGTAGCAGGTGATCAAGGAGAGGATCACAGGTATTCTGCACCACCCTCCAGGCCCAGCTGAACCTGCTCTGACCCAGTCCAGGTCTGGTCCTCCACCCCAGGTGATGTCACAGCACTTCCAAGGCTTTCCACAGCCCCTCACCTACCAAGGCTATGGTTACCAGGAGTTCCAGAAGCACAGGCAGCCCTTCCCAGTCCAGGCACAGATACATCACACACCACAGGTGCCACCGATGCCAACGATACCACCGATGCCACAGGTGCCACTGATGCCACCAATACCACTGATGCCATTGATGCCACCAATGCCACAGATGCCACCAACGCCACAGATGCCATCAACGCCACAGATGCCACCAACGCCTCACCTCACTCACCTGCAGACCAGACAGCCCCACTACACTCCTCCTTCCTCCACCCCACAGCCAAGGCCGGCCCCAGAACATCTGTCATCGGTCTTGGGACTGACACCACATGTCATGTAGGAAGGGCCTCTCAACATCACTCTGAGAGCTTCCTCCACACCATCCCCTGTTGTCCTCTCGGAGCCAGGCACACCAATGGCGCCTCAGACCAGCACTCCAGCCACTGCCACCTCCACAGCACATGGACCCTTCACCCCTGAGACCATGGGCATGCCTCAGAGTGACTGAGAAGAGTGCCAGAGACTGGGTTGTTGCCTGTTGACTTTATCTTTGCTTGGGACACTTTACTTGGGTCATTTTGCTTTTACAGTTTGTTATTAATAAAGTTTATCTTTGCTTCACACACTTGCTTCAGTTCTTTTAGTCAATAAAGTCTTGGTGGAAACTTTTAGAAATGGTTTAAGCCTTTGCATGCTTGTGGGATGGGTAAGGATAGCAGTGGGATGGGCAGGGATACCTGTGGGATGGGTAATAGCTGTGGGATGGGTAAGGATAGCAGTGGGATAGGTAAGCCTCCAGTGCAAGCATCGTGGGACTGTATGGTCCACCCTTCCAGGTGCCACACCTATGGCCCTTTATTATCAATAACAATTTAATCATTCATCAACACATTTCAGCATAAACACAACTCTTTATTAAATGCCGTGTTCACTGTCAGGCCACTCAACATACAGGGCCCAATCTCATCAGTGTGATGAGACAGGTTGAAGGAAGCATCCATGAAGCATCTACCATCCTGTCTTGCCACTCCACTGCTCCAGCTGGGGAGTTGCACCAGTGTTTCAGGAGGTTGCGCTGCTTCTTCCCTTCACGTGAAGCTCTGTTGGGGGCTGGCACATCCACAGTGTCTATCAGGTTTACTCCTTGCCTCCATTCACCAGACTCCATGTCCCCATTGCCTTGTTGGTGGTCCACGAGCCTGTTCTGCAACACTGGGTAGCGGGTGCAGGATGTGCAGGATGCAGGAAGCTTCCACGATGTTCCTCACGGTCTGTGGGCGCTGCTGCATGGTGGTGAGAAGTACCTGGAACCTGTTGGCCAGGATGCCAAAGGCGTTCTCCACCACCCGTCTTGCCCTGGACAGTCTATAGTTGAAGATCCTCTCTTCACGGGTGAGGCATCTGGAAGTGTAGGGCTTCATGAGGTAGGTTGTGAGGGAGAAGGCGTCATCCCCCACAATGAAGTAGGGCACATCTTGTGTGTCGTTGGGCAGGGGGTCTGGATCTGGGAAGCCCATGATGAGGTTGCGTTCCAGCCCCTCCTTGAGGTGACTGGCGTTGTATACCTGGGTATCTGAAGCTGACCCGTTGCCTGAAGCATCAATGTACATGAACTTGTAGTCAGCATCGACCATGGCAAAGAGGACGATGCTGAAGAAGCCCTTGTAGTTGAAATTAGTGGACCCCGACTTGGTTGGTGCTTTGCAGGCCACGTGCTTCCCATCTATGGCTCCAACGGTGTGTGGGAAGTTCCACCTCTGATACCACTGCTCTGCAACTTTCTTCCATCCTTCTTCAGTGGAGGGGCACTGGTGGAGCTCCTCCAGGTATTCTTCGATGATGGCCTGCACCACTTCTCTGACCACAATGCTGATGGTGTTGTGTGGCACCCTCCAGGCGTACTGTATGTTCCTGTACATGGTCCCTGAGGCCAGGTGGCACAGAGTCCGTGCCATCTTCAGCCCAGGGTCCAGGCTGGGCTGGAAGTTGGTGTTTGCCTTGGTCAACCTGGGTGTCAGCCGCTGCACAACTTCGTCAAACATGGCTGGTGGCATCCTCATGAACTGCTGGAATGCATGAGGATCTTCATTCCTCAGCTCCACTATTAGCTTGTCATACAGTCCGTACTCGACTTTTCTCGCGGTCCATCTTCGGACCCACACACTTCTTGGACGCCTCCTTTTCCTTGTGTAGAACAGGTGAAAGAGCCTGTAGAGGGCTTCGCACTGCTGTAGAATGATGGTGGCTACCAAAAGGAGTGTGCAAAGATCCATGGTAGAGATGACTGAATGCTGTGGAAGAGCAAGAGCAAGAGCAAGGCCGAAGAGGTCTGCGCACCAGGGCTGCTGGACTGAAAGTGAGATCCATGTGATTTCCTCCCCCTTTTTATGGAAAATATAGGTTTTCCACTCAGTGTCCTTCCGCATCCACTAGACATCCTCCCGACATCATAAATATCCGAGATACGTCCCCTATACGAACATTTTTTCTGTTTTAATGCTTTATATGCGAGCTGCATCCACTTATATCCTTTCTATATCCGTTGCGTGGACGTTGCGGACTATATCCATTGCGTGGACTAACGCTGCGTGGACGTTCCGCGTCCCTTTCACTTCTTCCCTCTTTCTGTTTTCCGCTGGAGCAGATGCAAGTTGCACCGATGCGCAGCGGATGCCAAGCAGATACAGCGGACGTGTAACGTATGTAGAACGTTTGTTCCCTGTATGTGTCGTGGATGTAGAACAGACGCTGCGGAAAGTTCATCCGCTCAAAAAGTTTTGTACAGCTCAAGACTTTTTGAGCGGATGAAATCTCAGTAGACGGATCCTGGACGGATAGAACGTATGAATCACGCATGCAGTGAGTACAGAATGGATGCATCGCGTTAACCAATGGATGGCAAGTGTTTTTCTCCATTTTACATCCTCTTTCCATCCGTTGGTGCAGTGTGACAGGGGCTTTAGTATTAAACCAAAATTAAACAATAGTAACAAAAACCTTTATGAATAACTGTCATCTCCCCCATCTGCCACTTCTGTCACATTGTAATGAACTTGTTAATTATCTTTTTCTTAACGTTCTCTAAAGTTTCCAGTAAATAAGAGAAACATCTTTTCTTGGAAGTGTCATTTTGAGTACAAAACAATCATTACTTTTAAAGTCCCTTAGCCATTGATTTGTTAAAACAGATCATTCCAACTTTTCATTCCACAGTTCTTGTCCATAATTATTATCCGTTTTAATAATACTCTTTAACTGTCTGTTAAAAAAATATATTCTGCAGGTTTCAAACCTTTCAAAACACATTTCAGAGTTAATAGTAATTCATGAGTTTTAAATGCTGCTGATGGATCTGGAACAAATTGTGGCATCAAAAGATGTTTTCATTACACATACTGCTGTTTTACAGTTTTTACAATCCAGATTCCTCTGGCAATATCTTAAATGTTGAAAAACTTGATTAGCAAGAAGCTGGTGCAAAACACTGATATCTCTATAAGCCCATTAATTTAAAAAAAGTGTTCTTCTATTTTGGGGTAATTCCTAAGTGATACAATGGTTCTTGGTTTGCAAAACTTTGCTTTCTCTGCATTGCAATTCTCCATTTCATCCCATCTCCAATCTTTTCAAATGTTTCCTCTTTTCATTCAGACAAGAGATTTGGTGAAAGCATTTGGCCCACACACACAAAATACAAAATAACACCTATGCATGCTTCCAATTTTATTCTGAATCATAGCAACTTACAGAAAATTAAAATAGTTCTTGGTACAATGAATGATAGAAAACAAACAAAAAGCATCCACAGCGTTATAAACATTAGCATGTCCATGGCAGACAGTAGCAAATGAAATATTCACAGTAATATTGAAGAATTATAAGTTCATTATATCAAGATACAACAAACTTATAGCCATCCTGGAACAGCTCATAGTGAATAAATCTCATTTTAACTATCAAAAATCTGGGGGGGGGGGGAGTTCAGTTTTTGTTGCTTTCTGGAAGGCAGCTACTATGGAGATAGTCTTAATGTATCTAGAGCTGCTGTTGTATAATTTTGCCTTGAGAAGTTGAGGGTGTTCCATCACTGGAGGTTTTTAAGAAGAAATTGGACAACTGTTTGTCTGAAATGGGATAGGGTTTCCTACTGGAGCAAGGGGTTGGACTAGAACTGTGAAGGCAAACCTATGGCATGCATGCCACAGATGGCATGCAGAGCTATTTGTGCCAGCACATGAGCTGCAGGCAAACTTACCTCACTGGACATGCGTGCATCTCACAGCTGATTTTGGCTGGTTTGAGACCTTTTTCGAGTCCCAGAGGTTTCTGGAAGGCTTCTGCAGGCTTTTCAGGCCAAAAACTAGGCCCGTTTCATCACTTCCTGTTTATCCGGAAATACCGGAAGAGATGAAACGGGCCTAGTTTTCAGCCTGTAAAGCCTGCAGAAGCCTTCCTCAAGCCTCCGGGAGGCCGAAAAAGGCCTCAACCTGGCCGAAAATCAGCTGTGAGGCGCAGTGAAGGTAAGGGGGCAGCAGGGAGTGGGAGGTGGGGATTGCATGCTCATGCATAGGGGGCATAGGGGGGCACGCATTGCCTTCTGGGTGCTGGCACGCGAGCATGAGCGTGCAAGCACATGCACAATTTTGGGCACAGGAACCCAAAAAGGTTAGCCATCACTCGACTAGAAGCTCTTGAAGGTCCCTTCCAATTTGTTATTCTGTTAATGTCTGTACTTTTTAGTAAACCTTATGCCCAGAATTGAGGATACTTTTCCCCTGATGTTTAGGAAGCAAGTTAAAGCTGTGTTATTCCAGTAGGTATGTGAATCCTAGCTTGTCCTTGTATGAATTGTATATTTATTTGTTTGGACCTCAAACAAATAAATATACAAATTGTGTAGTTTGTAGTCCAGAGTCCTACAATAGGGGTCATCCATAGGGGTGACTTATAAGCACTATAAATAAAATAAAATTGATGCTGTACCTGAAAAATGATGCCTCCAGGCTTAGGGCTACTTAGTTTTACAAAAATGGTGGAATTTCAGAAGCTTCTCCTATGGTGTCTATTCAGATAGGCCAGTTCTGGTTGAAGGAGGTAGACCTGAAGATAACTTGATGTAGATGTAGATCATTTGTAGGTCTGCATTTTGACATGGCTTATATTGTAGACATCTATATACAGGGTGATGAGGTATCCTCAAATTTCAGATAAAGCACTATTTCATAGTAATCCAAATTCTTTCTGTTATTTATAATAAGGATTTACCTAGGAACTCCAGATAATCTTTGGAACATACAAGGAACTTCCATGGTCCCTTTTCCCTTTATTTTACCTGGAATTTCCAAATTAGTGTTAAAAAAGAATTTGAAGAACAAATTGATCTAATTCTTCTTTTTAAGTTTCTCTTTAGTTGATGATGGTTCTTCCTCTTTCTTCCCCCACTCTTGTCTCCTTGCCTGTATGAAATCGAGTTTGTTCTGTTCCATTGACTATCATTAAGCCTTCATTCACCCATTCTAATGCAATGAAAATTATATATAATGAAAATTAGTGTGTTAGAAATAAACCACAAGAAGCAATACAGATACAAGCTTCAAATATCCAGCTGCTCTCAGCAAATGTTTTGTAATTATGTCATACATTCCTCCCATATAGAAAATATGTGGGTTTGTGTTAGATAAAACTTCATGCCATCATTTGAAATTCCATTTGCTTCAGTAAAAGAGCCAAAACAATCCAAGCCATATTCCCTAGAAAACATACTTTTCACACAAAGTGCAACTAAAGCCCCTGTCACACTGCACCAACGGATGGAAAGAGGATGTAAAATGGAGAAAAACACTTGCCATCTGTTGGGTAATGCGATGCTTCCGTTCTGTACTCACTGCCTCTGTTTTGCTTCCTCTCTATCCGTCCAGCATCCGTCTATTGACATTTCATCCGCTCAAAAGGTTTTGAGCTGCTCAAAACTTTTGAGCAGAAAATATATCCAATGCATCTGTTCTGCATCCTCTAGGCATACGGGGGACATCCGTTCTGCATCCATTACGCATCTGCTATATCCGCGAGGCATCCGCTGCACATCCGCGCAACTCAAATCCGTTCCAGCAGTAAACGGATGCAGGGAGGAAGCGGAATGGACGCGCAGCGTTAGTAGCACGGACGGAGAAAGGATGAAAGGGGATGCAGCTACGCATCTGCGTCATCCGCTACACATCCGCTCTGCATCCGCTCTGCATCCGCTCTGCATCCTCTATGCATCCGCTCTGCATCTTCTATGCATCTGCTCTGCATCCGCTCTGCATCCTCTACGCATCCTCTACACATCCTCTATGCCTCCACTCTGCATCCGCTCTGCATCCTCTCTGCATCCTCTTCCATCCGCTTCCATCCGCTAGGCTTCCGTTCCGCATCCGTTTTCCATCCACTCTGCGTCCTCCCCCCGTCCTTTCCTTTCCATGCTATCCGCTCTGCTTATGCAAATTTTTGCCCCTTTTGAGAGCGGATAACAATGGATGGAACATTTTTCTCATCCGCTGTGTCCTTTTTACAAACGTTTTGCATCCGTTGGGCAGTGTGACAGGGCCTTTAGATATTGCAAAAAGAGCCACCCTTGCATATTGTTGGAAGAAATATCCAGGTCCAGGTCCAATCTAGGAGAAAGGCACTGGAGATAAAATGTAGGCTGATTGGAAAGAGGGTCCATTTGTTGATGAACAGAAGCACATGTTCTCGGTTCTGGTGCAGCTGACTGCATGGCATTGAGAGTGAGAGATTTTTATACCTTCTTTTGGGCTGTGAACTTGAGCTTCCTGTTCCTGTGCAAGAACATGGTTTCTATTGGCTGTTGTCAGACTCCCATGGGGCCATGTAGGGGGTCATAGGTGAGGTTGTCTGGGCTCCCAGGTTTAGTTGAAGTTTGAACTACTGAGACGATGCAATGAAGAGGATTGTGTTCTGAAAGGGTGTTGGGCAATTGTGACTGAGGGCTAATCTGACCTTTGTCCAGTCATTGCTACAGGGAGTAATGGATTTCCAAATTTGCATTTCTAAAGCTGCCCCAGCTCAGTATCTGATGGGGGTCAGCAGGGAGCTTGAGGCTCTGAGTTTCTGTCTCTCTTAATATTTTTTATTTCTCTTTTAGGGAAAATATTTTATCCTACCTTTTTAAAATATTCCTCAAGATATTTATTTCATCCTTCTAGGAAAAGGTTGGGTACTAACTTTCTACACTATGTAGTAAAGGCCCTGTCACACTGCCCAACGGATGCAAAATGTTAGTAAAAAGGACACAACAGACGAGAAAAAGCTTCCATCCTTTGTTATCCACCCTCAGAAGGGGCAAAAATTTGCATAACCGGAGTGGATAACACGGAAAGGAATGGATGCGGGGAGGACGCAGGGCGGATGGAAAGCGGATGCGGAACGGAAGCCCAGCGGATGGAAGCAGATGGAAGCAGATGGCACATCCGCGAGGCTTCCGGAGGACCTCAGCAAAGCAGACGTGGAATGGATACAGCGGATGCAGAACAGACGACGAGCGGATGAAGCGGATGCAGAGCAGAAGCCTAACGGATGCCTAGCATTAATTGCGCATGCAGGGAGGATGCATTGCGTAAGCCCCGTGGATATAAGGGAAGCAGCTCGGAAGCAGGTCACCATTCAGAGGAAAGACCTGCTGCCGGAAGGATTGACAGCCTTGCCTACCCTGCCTGCATGCATGCCTGCGAGCCTTGCTGCAAGCCTTGCTGCAGGCCTTGCTGCCAGCCTCCCTGCCAGCCTTGCTGTCTGCCTGCCTGCCAGCCTTGCTGCCAACCAGTCTGCCTGCCAGTCTTGCTGCCTGCCTTCCTGCCAGCCTTGGTTCATGTCTGCCTGCCAGCCTTCCTGCCAGCCTTGATGCCTGCCTCCCTGCCAGCCTTCCTGCCAGCCTTGGTGCCTGCCTGCCTGCCAGCCTGCCTGCCAGCCTTGGTGCCTGCCTCCCTGCCAGCCTTCCTGCCAGCCTTGGTGCCTGCCTCCCTGCCAGCCTTGGTTCCTGCCAGCCTCCCTGCCAGCCAGCAACCCCACAACCATGCGGAAGCCTCGGCCATCTGCTGCCAGCCCTTGCAAGAGGGACAGGGCTACCATCCTGCCCCTTGGCCCTCACTCTGGTTCTGCTGGAGCTTCTGAAACATGGGCTCGCTCTTCTGGGTCTGGGGCTTCTGCTGCTTCTGCTTCTGGAGGAGCTGATGACAAGCACTCCAGCACCAGCCACCTCCACTGCACCTGGACCCTTCACCCCTGAGACTGAGCGACCAAGAGGAGTGCCAGAGACTCATTTTTGTTTTATAGCTTGTTGTTAGTAAAGTCTATTTTTGATTCACACACTTGCTTCATTTCTTTTTTTTAATAAAGTCTTGGTGGAAACTTTTAGAAATGGTTTAATCCTTTGCATGCTTGTGGGATGGGTTAAGATAGCAGTGGGATGGGTTGAGATAGCAGGGGGATGGGCAGGGATACCTTTGGGATGGGTAATAGCTGTGGGATAGATAAACCTCCAGTGCAAGCATAGTGGGACTGGATGGTCCACCCTCCCAGGTGCCACACCTATGGCCCTTTCTTATCAATAATAATGTACTAATTATCCACACATGTCAACATAAACACAACTCTTTATTTAACGCCCTGTTCATTGTAGGCCCACCCAACATACATGGCCCAATCTCATCCATGTGATGAGACAGGCTGAAGGAAACATCCATTAATCATCTATCATCCTGTCTTGCCACTCCACTGCTCCAGCTGGGGAGTTGCACCAGTGTTTCAGAAGGTTGCACTGCTTCTTCCCTTCACGTGAGGCTCTGTTGGGGCCTTGCACATCCTCAGTGTCTATCAGGTTTCGCCCTTGCCTCCATTCCCCAGGCTCCATGTCCCCATTGCCTTGGTGGAGGTCCATGAGCCTGTTGTGCAAGACTGGGTAGCGAGTACGCATGAGATTGTGTAGGATGCAGCAAGCTTCCATGATCCTCTTGAAGGTCTCTGGGCAATGCTGCATGGTGGTGAGAAGTACCTGGAACCTGTTGGCCAGGATGCCAAAGGCGTTCTCCACCACCCGCCTTGCCCTGGACAGCCTGTAGTTGAAGATCCTCTCTTCACGGGTGAGGCATTTGGAGGTGTAGGGCTTCATGAGGTAGGTTGTGAGGGAGAAGGAGTCATCCCCCATGATGAAGTAGGGCACATCTTGCGTGTCGTTGGGCAGGGGTTCTGGATCTGGGAAGCCGACGATGAGGTTGTGTTCCAGCCAACCCTTGAGGTCACTTGCATTGTATACCTGGGCATCTGAAGATGAGCCGTTGCCTGAAGCATCGATGTACATGAACTTGTAGTCAGCATCAGCCATGGCGAAGAGGATGATGCTGAAGAAGCCCTTGTGGTTGTGATAAGAGGACCCTGAGTTGGCTGGCGCTTTGCAGGCCACGTGCTTGCCATCGATGGCTCCAACAGTATGTGGGAAGTTCCACCTCTGATACCACTGCTCTGCAACTTTCTTCCATCCTTCTTCAGTGGAGGGGCATTGGAGGAGCTCCTCCTTGTATTCTTTGATGATGGCCTGCACCACTTCTCTGACCACAATGCTGATGGTGTTGTGTGGCACCCTCCAGCCATACTGCATGCTCCTGTAGGTGGTCCCTGAGGCCAGGTGGCGCAGAGTGAGTGCCACCTTAAGCCCAGGTTCCAGGCTGGGCCGGAAGTTGGTGTTTGCCTTGGTCAACCTGGGTGTCAGCCGCTGCACAACTTCGTCAAACATGGCTGGAGGCATCCTCATGAACTGCTGGAATGCCCGAGTGTCTTCGTTCCTGAGCTCCACCATCAGCTTGTTGTACAGTCCGTCCTCTGCTCTTCTGGCGAAACATCTTCATACCCAGACGCTTCTTGGCCACCTCTTTTTCTTCCCATAGTAGAGTTCACAGAGCCTGTCGATGGCTTCGCACTGTTGCAGAAGGATGGTGGCTGCCCAAAGGACTGTGTTTCGATCCATGGTGGACATGACTGGATGCTGTGGAAGAGAAAGAGTCAGAGGAAGGCTGCAGAGGTCTGCACTGCAGGGCTGCTGTTCTGAAAGTGAGATCCAGATGAGTTGCTCCCCCTTTTTATAGGCAGTATAGGTGTCCCTTTGCATCCTCTAGGCATCCTCTAGACATCCTTAATATCCGAGATAGGTCCCCTCTGCGAAGGTTTTTTCCGTTTTCAATGCTTTGTTTCCATGCTGCATCTGCTAGGCATCCGTTCTGCATCCGTTCCGTGTCCCTTCCGCTTCCTCTCTGCGTCCAAGCGGATGCAAGTTGTGCGGATGCGGAACGGATGCCTAGCGGATATAGCAGATGCGTAACGGATGCAGAATGGATGCCTAGCGGATGCCTAGCGGATGCAGAATTGATGCATTGGATACATTTTCTGCGCAAAAGTTTTGAGCAGCTCAAAACTTTCTGAGTGGATAAAACATCCATAAACAGATGCTGGACGGATAGAGAGGAAGCAAAATGGAGGCAATGAGTACAGAACGGATACATCGCGTTAACCAACGGATGGCAAGCTTTTTTGTCCATTTTACATCCTCTTTGCATCCATTGGTGCAGTGTGACAGGGGCTTAAGAACCATGGGCTATGATCTTCCAAAGCTGGATATTTAGACCTTATATTACAGTCTTAGTACCCTGCTTCTACTTCTCACCATTGGAGGAAGTTGTCTATGGAAATGCTGAATTATTCAGGTCATGGTTGTCCCAAAGGTGCTTTTTCCAAAAGGCAACTAGACTTTTATTGTTATTTTTCAATTTGAGTAAAAAAACAAAATCAAAATGTGAGTGTGCCAACAAGTTCCTGATTCAATTGAATATAGTCTACAATTGCAATGATTACAGGGCTTGGCTGCTGGGGATTTGCTGGGGTTCGGGAAATTCTCTAGCTAAGATTCAGCACAGTTCAGAGAACTTCCAAATCCCACTCCTGGCTGGCCCTGCCCTGCCCACCCTGCCCCTCCCAGGAGTCCCCACGTGGCCCATTTGCAGATAAGTGCAAGGTACATGGGGAGGCTCAGGGAGGGTGAAAAACAGGTCTCCTGGAAGTTCAGAAAGGGCAGAAATGGGCCTGTTTCTGGCTTCCAGAGAGCCTCCAGAACCCAGGGAGTACAAAAACACTTCCCCACGGCTGTGGTGCAGGAGGCTGACTAGGCCATGCCCACCATAGCCATGCCCACCCAGTAACAAAGGGCAGAGAACCCTTTGCTAAAATGTTTGAAGTCCACCCCTGCTACAATTTCAATGGTTCAGATTACAATCTATCTCAACCCTTTCCTGGAGAAATGAGGACCTGAAGCCAAGAATTTCTGCTTTGAATTATAGCTTTGCTTACTAGTCTGATGGGCAAGATATTTCTATATATGTGGTCTCTATTATAATCCACCAATATAGGCCAATTTCTTGTACTGCAAAGATAAAAATGCAAGAGTCCAAGATAAGTGTTAAGAGGTTTAAAAAGCCAACAATAAAATACAGTTTTATGAAGGGACATCACTTAAATTACAACTGAGTACATGTAAATGTATTCCCATAATTCCTTTAATATGCTCCCACCTTTAATATGCTCCCCCAGTATGGATCGTATCGTTTGCTGCAGAAGTGGATTTACATCTAAATATAATCATACTTTATTGCACTTATTCCTACATATATATAAAATGGTGTGTAGAACACATTTTCTTTTGATGCATCTTAAACATTTTATTTGTATTTTTAACTGATCAGCAAGAGCAGTTTAATTACCTATTCTTCTGTTTTCCAGTTCAGTTCTAAAACTATTTTATACTTTCAAGTAAAATTAAGTCTCTTCATATGTTTTGCTGATCTCTCATGTGAACAGCAAGACAAAGTTTTTAAAAAATAGGATTACAGCAATCTGTTGAAATAATAGTATAACCTAATGCCATAAAAGGTGATTAATTTTTAAATCATTAATTTAAACTGTAAAAAAAAATCTGTACTATAAAGCAGGATGTGCTATTGCTATTCTAGTAAGGTTTGATTGGTCACTTTGGAACTCCAAATCAATAATATGCTGCCTAGCTTTGACTAAAGCATGATCATAACCCACCTGGATGATGACATCACACAAAAACCCAAATATTTTACAGGCGGTCCCAATTTAAGAACACTACTGGAACCAGAACTTCCCTCTCTAAGTGCCATGGTCATTAAGTGAGTTGCCTTCAATTTTATGACCTTTTTTGCTGCTGTTGTTTTGTGTGATGGGGTCTGCTGGGTCCGTCACACAAAACAACAGAGAACAAAGAGGAGTTGGAACCAGGACCATCCAATGGGGATAGTATCCATGGGCTGAGGACAATGCAGTCCCAGACCTGTCCAATATTGGGAAGGAGTGGCTGATTGGACAGGGACTTGCCTCAGGAGAGGATCAGCTTCAGAGGGCCAGCAGTAATGACGCATCAGATTCCTTCCGTTGATGAACAGCTGCTTCCCCAATCCAATCTGCAGGCATGGAGAGCAGAGCAGAGGGAGCACAGAGGATGACAGTGAGGTTGCTCATGATGAAGCAGCCCCATCCGTCTTCATAAGGAATACCTTGTGTATGTAGGCTGATTTAGCCAGATGCTGTGGGAAGCTGCTTTGTCAGGAATACCTGTTTGCTTTGAGGTGTTCCTTCCTGGCTTTCATGGACACAGCTTCCTGAATCTTAGGATCATATTTCTTGGCTCTGAACTTCAGACTTCCCTTGTGGACTTTGGACTTGACTTTCTGATTTCAGACTCCTGGACTGGGATTTGGTTTTTGGAACCCTGGACTTTGTGTTGTGGACTTGTTGGTAGAGTGACTTCCCCTTAGCTTTGTGGGTGAAAACAATAAGTGAAGCTGGCTTCTCTAATTGACCTCAGTTGTCAAAGTCACTGGGAGGGTTGCAAGTGGCAATCAGGTGACCCTGGGATGTTGCAGCTGTTGTAAATGTCTGAGAGTTTCCAAGTGTCCAAATTTTGCTCAGATGACTGCAAGGATGCTGTGACACTCATAAATGCTAAAACCGGCCAGAAGTCACTTTGTTCAGCACAGCTGTAACTTCAAATGGTCATTAAAGAAATGGTCATAAATGTGAACTACCTGTAATTTCTCCAAATACATCTGGTCCCAAGACGACTTGAAGCTCTCAGCCTCAAACGGTCATTAAATGAAAGCTTATATATTGAGATCCACCTATAATTTCTCCTGAAGTACATGATTCTAGGAAAAGTTGAAGCTGTCAGCCAGAGTTGGAGAAGACAGACTAAAAGAAATAACCTGTAAGAACCCAAATGAATTCTAAAATGCAGTTGAGCATGACCTTAGCTGAGTAGACTTTAAGCACTGCAGGTATGGACCGTGAAATGAAAGGATTGTGATGCTGAGGGTGATTTCCCAGTGTTTATGATGCTTTCATTCTCCATGAACACAGATGTGGACTGACACTTAGGTCACAGTATTATTATTAAGATTTATGGAAGAGTCAATTCTATTGAACTCAAGACTTTCATCTCCAGTGATGTACAGATGGGCCAGTCTACACCTAGATAACCACTAGATACATATTTTTGTGGTCAACTAGTGATTGTCCGGATTTCTGCAGCCCTGACCTGGAAATGCTCTGTGGAGTAGACTGCATTATTTGTAACTCAAAGCAAAGTAGGCAGTTTTGCTGCACAACACTTAGCAAAATGTTATGTGAGCTCTCCTCCAGTTTCCATTTATTGCAACTGAGTTTTAAGGGGGGGGGGGGGGAATCCCTTTATCCTTGCCTTAAGTATCAAAGTTAAATACATTAAATATTTATTGAACTTAAATATGCTTAAATATCAACAGAACTTGCAGACAAACAAGATAGCTTTAGCAATATGCTTTTTGCAAGATACAGAGAATCTTTCGGGGAGATCTGGACAACCCATAACCCTGGAACACAAGTAGCTTCCAGGCCTTGCTTTTCAAATTCCAGAGCACACCCAGAGGCTGTTACAAACACTGGATGGCCTTTTACATATTTTAATAAACCAACCATCCTACAAATGAAAGCATTCAGAAGCAAAAAAAAAATCCCCCTTGAAAACTGTTTCCAGGAGGCTAAATCTCCCTTATTTTGCACTTAAAATTAATTGAGATTGATTGGTAATAACAATATTATATTTCCCTAAAGAGAGAAATGGAGAAACATACTCTTGGAAAGCAGCCCCCACCTTTCTTAATAGCCCCCAGCAGATGTTAGCACTTAAGAGATAAAGAGATAGATAGCTCTATTCATAAGCAAATACTCTCAGCCAAGGTTCAGAAAGGTAGGATTAACCCTCAGCCACAATAGGAATTATGCAATGCCCATTTATTGCATCAACAGTCCAAACTTCAACCAAACTTAGCTCAAACAACCTACAGAGCCAGCTATGACCCCTACATAACCCCTACAACAGCCAATAGAATACATGTTCTTGCACAGGAACAGGAACTTCAAGAACAAAGCCCCCAAAAAGGTATAAATACCCCTCACTCTCAACTCCATGTTTTCAGCTGAACCAGTACCCAATCCATGTTGGATTCATCAATAAATGGACCCTTTTTCCAATCAGCCTCCAGCCTCCATTTTGTCGCCAGTGCCTTTCTCATGGCTTGGAACAGAACCAGGTGGATATTTCTTCCAATACTACCTTTCAAGAAATTTAAAATGTATTTGTTCTGTATTACTTTATTCAAATATGAATGAATTAGCAAGTGACTCAGTGGTTATTAAGATGCAGCTGAAGCCCTAAGTCAGTGCTAATGACAGCTCCAATTAAACGACTGTAGATTCCTTCTGACTCCATTAATATTCAGTTTAGACATGATAAAAGCTAAATCCACCAAGATATGCTGGCACATGATTCAAGATAGTCAAGCCATAAACTTTACCTCTTTCCATCTTTAGAATATACCAGGCTTCAGTTCAGAGGATGGGGGTAAATAGAACTGCTCAAAAATAATGGTGCATTAATGAAAAGTATCCTTCAGTAAAGAAGAAAAATGTAGGGAATTTACATACAAAGAAATGTAGGGATAGTAGGGAAACATGAACCCAGAGTTAAAATTAATTCAGAGTTAACTTCTCAACTCTCTCGTGATTCAATTATTGACTCTCATTTGGGGATTTTACAACATGCAGCAAAAAAAAAAATACTAGCCTTGTGATTCATGTGTTAAACTTTTAGAGATGTATGTTAGTTAAGCCCATGTCACACTGTACCAATGGATGGAGAAAAACACTTGCCATCCGTTGGTTAACGCAATGCTTCCGTTTTGTGCTCACTGCGTCCGATTTTCTTCCTCTCTATCCGTCCAGCATCCGTCGACTGAGGTTCCATCCGCTCAAAAAGTTTTGAGCTGCTCAAAACTTTTTGAGCGGAAAATGTATCCAACGCGTCCGTTCTGCATCCGCTAGGCATACGGGGAACATCCGTTCTGCATTCGTCGTCATCGTTATGCATTCGTCGTTATGCATCCGCTATATCCACTATATCCACTAGGCATCCGCTGCGCATCCGCACAACTCAAATCCACTCCAGGAGAAAGCGGACACAGGGAGGAAGTGGAACGGACACGCAGCATTAGTAGTACAGACGGAGAAAGGATGAAAGCGGATGCAGCTCGCAAACAAAGCATTTTAAATGGAAAAAACGTTCACAGAGGGGACCTATCTTGGATATTAAGGATGTCTAGAGGATGCCTAGAGGATGCAAAAGGACACATAGGGAAAAACCTATATTGCCTATAAAAAGGGGGAGCAACTCACCTGCATCTCACTTTCAGACCAGCAGCCCTGCTGTGCAGACCTCTGCAGCCTTCATCTGACTCTTCCTCTTCCACAGCATCCAGTCATGTCCACCATGGATCGTAACACAGTCCTTTTGGCAGCCACCATCATTCTGCAAAAGTGTGAAGCCATCTACAGACTCTTTCAACTCTACTACAGGAAGAAAAGGAGGCGGCCAAGAAGCGTCTGGATCCGAAAATGGATTGGGAGAAGAGCAGAGTACGGATTGTACAACAAGCTGATGGTGGAGCTGAGGAACAAAGACCCTCGTGCATTCCAGAACTTCATGAGGATGCCTCCAGCCATGTTTGACGAAGTTGTGCAGCGGCTGACACCCAGGTTGACCAAGGCAAACACCAAATTTCAGCCCAGCCTGGACCCTGGGCTCAAGGTGGCACTCACTCTGCACCACCTGGCCTCAGGGACCACCTACAGGAGCATGCAGTACAGCTGGAGGGTGCCACACAACACCATCAGCATTGTGGTCAGAGAAGTGGTGCAGGCCATCATCGAAGAATACCTGGAGGAGCTCCTCCAGTGCCCCTCCACTGAAGAAGGATGGAAGAAAGTTGCAGAGCAGTGGTATCAGAGGTGGAACTTCCCACACACCGTTGGAGCCATAGATGGGAAGCACGTGGCCTGCAAAGCGCCAGCCAAGTCGGGGTCCAGTTATTTCAACTACAAGGGCTTCTTCAGCATCGTCCTCTTCGCCATGGTCGATGCTGACTGCAAGTTCATGTACATCGATGCTTCAGGCAGCGGGTCAGCTTCAGATGCCCAGTTATACAAAGCCAGTGCCTTCAAGGAGGGGCTGGAACGCAACCTCATCATGGGCTTCCCAGATCCAGACCCCCTGCCCAACGACACACAAGATGTGCCCTACTTCATCGTGGGGGATGACGCCTTCTCCCTCAGAACCTACCTCATGAAGCCCTACACATCCAGATGCCTCACCCGTGAAGTGAGGATCTTCAACTACAGGCTGTCCAAGGCAAGGCAGGTGGTGGAGAATGCCTTTGGCATCCTGGCCAACAGGTTCCAGGTACTTCTAACCACCATGCAGCATCGCCCAGAGACCATGAGGAGGATCGTGGAAGCTTGCTGCATCCTGCACAATCTCATGCGCACCAACTACCCAGTCTTGCAGAATAGGCTCGTGGACCTCCAACAAGGCAATGGGGACATGGAGCCTGGGGAATGGAGGCAAGGGCAAAACCTGATGGACACTGAGGATGTGCGAGGCCCCAACAGAGCCTCACGTGAAGGGAAGAAGCAGTGCAACCTTCTGAAACACTGGTGCAACTCCCCAGCTGGAGCAGTGGAGTGGCAAGACAGGATGATAGATGACTAATGGATGCTTCCTTCAGCCTGTCTCATCACACTGATGAGATTGGGCCATATATGTTGGGTAGGCCTACAATGAACAGGGCATTTAATAAAGAGTTGTATTTATGTTGACATGTGTGGATCAATGATTACATTAGTGTTGATAATGAAGGGCCATAGGTGTGGCACCTGGGAAGGTGGACCATACAGTCCCACTATGCTTGCACTGGAGGTTTATCTATCCCCACAGCTATCTCAACCCATCCCACAGCTATCTTACCCCATCCCAAAGGTATCCCTGCCCATCTCACAGCTATCTTAACCTATCCCACAGATATCCTAACCCATCCCACAGGTATCCCTGTCCATCCCACAAGCATACAAAGACTTAAACCATTTCTAAAAGTTTCCACCAAGACTTTATTTACAAAAATAAAGGAAGCAAGTGTGTGAAGCAAAGATAATCTTTATTAATAACAAGCTGTAAAATAAAAATGACCCAAGTCAAGTGTCCAAATAAAGTCTACAGGTAGCCACCCAGTCTCTGGCACTCTTCTCTATCACTCAGAGGTGTGCCCAGTCTCAGGGGTGAAAGGTCCAGGTGCTGTGGAGGTGGCTGCTGCTGGAGTGCTGGTCTGTGGTGTCATTGGGGTGCCTGGCCCCGAGAGGACAACAGGTGACGGTGTGCTGAGGAAGCTCTCAGACAGCTTGCTCAGCCCCGTGATGTTGAGAGCTCCTTCCTCCATGCCATGGGGTGTCAGCCCCAGTACCGACGACAGATGTACCAAGGCTGGGCTTGGCTCTGGGGTGGAGGAAGGACCAGTGTAGTGGGGCTGTCTAGTCTGCAGGTGGGTGTAGACTCTCCGCCTTCTCTCTCCAAGCAGCCTGCTTCCTTTTGGTGTCCCTGTAGAGCCTGTGTCCCTTCCGCCATAGATACTCATTCTCTCTCAGCCACTCCAGCACCTCATCCTCATGTTCCTCCTTGATGGAGTATTGCCTCCTCTCCCGTTCTCGCATATGCCTCTTACTCCCTTTGGCAGGACCACATGTGCCCTCATCAGAGGGGCTTCCAGGTTGTAGGGGCTGCTCCTCCACACCAGCAGCAGCAGCAGCACCAGGAGGACCAGGATCAGCAGCAGCAGAGTAAGCACCAGCAGCACCAGGAGCATGAGCAGGACCAGGAGCACGAGCAGGACCAGCAGGATGAGCAAGACCAAGAGCACGAGCAGGACCAGCAGGACGAGCAAGACCAGGAGCACGAGCAGGACCAGCAGGACCAGCAGGACGAGCGGGACCAGCAGGACGAGGAGCAGCTTCAGCAGAGTCAGCACCAGCAGAAGCACCACCGCCAGAAGCAGCTTCAGCAGAGTAAGCACCAGCAGAAGCACCACCACCATAAGCAGCATCAGCAGCTCCTCCAGAAGCAGCATCAGCAGAAGCACCACCGCCAGAAGCAGCATCAGCAGAGTAAGCAACAGCAGAAGCACCACCACCATAAGCAGCATCATCAGCTCCTCCAGAAGCAGAAGCAGCAGAAGCCCCAGCCCCAGAAGAGCGAGCCCGTGCTGCAGAAGCCCCAGCAGAAGCAGAGTGAGGGCCAGGGGGTGGGAGGGTGGCCCTGTCCCTCTTGCCAGGGCTGGCAGCAGATGGCTGAGGCTTTCTCTTCTTCCCCATGGTTGTGGGATTGCTGGCTGGCAGGCAGGCTAGCAGCAAGGCTGGCAGGCAGGCAGGCACCAAGGCTGGCAGGCAGGCTGGCAGGGAGGCAGGCAGGCTGGCAGGCAGGAAGGCAGACAGCAAGGCTGGCAGGCAGGCATGCAGGCAGGGCAGGCTGGCAAGGCAGTCGATGTGTCTGGAAGCAGGTCTTTCCTCTGAATGGTGACCTGCTTGGGAGCTGCCTCCCTTTATATCCACAGGGCTGACGCAATGCATTCTCCCCGCATGCACAGTGAACACTAGGCATCCGCTAGGCATCCGCTAGGCATCCGCTAGGCATCCGCTAGGCATCCACTAGGCATCCGCTAGGCTTCCGCTAGCCATCCGCTAGGCTTCCGCTAGGCTTCCGCTGTGCATCACTTCATCCGCTAGGCTTCCCCTGTGCATCCGCTTCATCTGCTCGGCGTCCGCTATGCATCCGCTCTTTCTGTTCCACGTCCGCTTTGCTCTGCTCCCCCGGATGCCCTGCGGATATGCCATCCACTCCCATCCGCTTTCATCCGCTAGGCTTCCATGGAGCATCCGCTTTCCATCCGCCCTGCATCCTCCCCCTGTCCGTTCCTTTCCGTGTTGTCCGCTCTGGTTATGCAAATTTTTGCCCCTTTTGAGAGCGGATAACAATGGATGGAACATTTTTCTCGTCCGCTGTGTCCTTTTTACAAATGTTTTGCATCCGTCGGCCAGTGTGACAGGGCCTTTAGCAAATGGTGAAGACCAGTTGTTTCAAATACAAGTACACATTTGTGGAACTTCCATAGAAGTTCTTCTAGTTTCATCAAATAGATTTCCATTCCTTATTAAAAAAAAAACAACAAGGAAATAAACAGTACTAATGGAGAAGTATTAGGATGACTAGAGCTTTGGACCAAGTCTACAAAATGTGTTTCAGAGGGCCATTCTGTTATTCATTAATGGAGATGTCTATTAAGGAAGGAAATGTGGTACAGAGAGGAAGGAAGGAAGGAAGGAAGGAAGGAAGGAAGGAAGGAAGGAAGGAAGGAAGGAAGGAAGGAAGGAAGGAAGGAAGGAAGGAAGGA